>CAWUFW010000540.1:1295986-1943979 GCA_963921515.1 Calotriton arnoldi | reverse complement strand
GGCGGGAGGACTAGAATGCTGACCCAGGCAAGGCGGGCCCGCTCTTACAGACGGGCACCGCGGGTCAAGCAGAGGGAATTTGGCTTCAAGGGGGAGAGTTCTGACATATGGGTATGTGCAAACCAGCAGTATTAAAAACAGTTACAATTTCATAACAGTTGAATTTAAAAAAAAATATTGCACTCGCACCGGATAGCAGCCTAACAGTTCGGTTTTAAAATAAAATATTGCACTCGCACCGGATAACAGCCTAACAGACTGAGCACACGAGCCTCAGCCTAGCACACGCTGCGCGCTCCCACCAGCGTGCTTTTTGTAGTCCGATGGGCGGGAGGACTAGAATGCTGACCCAGGCAAGGCGGGCCCGCTCTTACAGACGGGCACCGCGGGTCAAGCAGAGGGAATTTGGCTTCAAGGGGGAGAGTTCTGACATATGGGTATGTGCAAACCAGCAGAATTAAAAACAGTTACAATTTCATAACAGTTGAATTTTAAAATAAAATATTGCACTCGCACCGGATAGCAGCCTAACAGTTTGGTTTTAAAATAAAATATTGCACTCACACCGGATAACAGCCTAACAGACTGAGCACATGAGCCTCAGCCTAGCACACGCTGCACGCTCGCGCCAGGGTGCTTTTTGTAGTCCGATGGGCGGGAGGACTAGAATGCTGACCCAGGCAAGGCGGGCCCGCTCTTACAGAGGGGCACAGCGGGTCAAGCCGAGGGAATTTGGCTTCAAGGGGAAGAGTTCTGACATATGGGTATGTGCAAACCAGCAGTATTAAAAACAGTTACAATTTCATAACAGTTGAATTTTAAAATAAAATATTGCACTCGCACCGGATAGCAGCTTAACAGTTCGGTTTTAAAATAAAATATTGCACTCGCACAGGATAACAGCCTAACAGACTGAGCACATGAGCCTCAGCCTAGCACACGCTGCGCGCTTGCGCCAGCGTGCTTTTGTAGTCCGATGGGCGGGAGGACTAGAATGCTGACCCAGGCAAGGCGGGCCCGCTCTTACAGACGGGCACCACGGGTCAAGCAGAGGGAATTTGGCTTCAAGGGGGAGAGTTCTGACATATGGGTATGTGCAAACCAGCAGTATTAAAAACAGTTACAATTTCATAACAGTTGAATTTTAAAATAAAATATTGCACTCGCACCGGATAGCAGCCTAACAGTTCGGTTTTAAAATAAAATATTGCACTCGCACCGGATAACAGCCTAACAGACTGAGCACACGAGCCTCAGCCTAGCACACGCTGTGCGCTCCCGCCAGCGTGCTTTTTGTAGTCCGATGGGCGGGAGGACTAGAATGCTGACCCAGGCAAGGCGGGCCCGCTCTTACAGACGGGCACCGAGGGTCAAGCAGAGGGAATTTGGCTTCAAGGGGGAGAGTTCTGACATATGGGTATGTGCAAACCAGCAGTATTAAAAACAGTTACAATTTCATAACAGTTGAACTTTAAAATAAAATATTGCACTCGCACCGGATAGCAGCCTAACAGTTCGGTTTTAAAATAAAATATTGCACTCGCACTGGATAACAGCCTAACAGACTGAGCACACGAGCCTCAGCCTAGCACACGCTGCGCGCTTGCGCCAGCGTGCTTATTGTAGTCCGATGGGCGGGAGGACTAGAATGCTGACCCAGGCAAGGCGGGCCCGCTCTTACAGACGGGCACCGCGGGTCAAGCAGAGGGAATTTGGCTTCAAGGGGGAGAGTTCTGACATATGGGTATGTGCAAACCAGCAGTATTAAAAACAGTTACAATTTCATAACAGTTGAATTTTAAAATAAAATATTGCACTCGCACCGGATAGCAGCCTAACAGTTCGGTTTTAAAATAAAATATTGCACTCGCACCGGATAACAGCCTAACAGACTGAGCACACGAGCCTCAGCCTAGCACACGCTGTGCGCTCCCGCCAGCGTGCTTTTTGTAGTCCGATTGGCGGGAGGACTAGAATGCTGACCCAGGCAAGGCGGGCACGCTCTTACAGACGGGCACCGCGGGTCAAGCAGAGGGAATTTGGCTTCAAGGGGAGAGTTCTGACATATGGGTATGTGCAATCCAGCAGTATTAAAAACAGTTACAATTTCATAACAGTTGAATTTTAAAATAAAATATTGCACTCGCACCGGATAGCAGCCTAACAGTTCGGTTTTAAAATAAAATATTGCACTCGCACCGGATAACAGCCCAACAGATTGAGCACACGAGCCTCAGTCTAGCACACGCTGCGCGCTCGCGCCAGCGTGCTTTTTGTAGTCCGATGGGCGGGAGGACTAGAATGCTGACCCAGGCAAGAAGGGCCCGCTCTTACAGACGGGCACCGCGGGTCAAGCAGAGGGAATTTGGCTTCAAGGGGGAGAGTTCTGACATATGGGTATGTGCAAACCAGCAGTATTAAAAACAGTTACAATTTTATAACAGTTGAATTTTAAAATAAAATATTGCACTCGCACCGGATAGCAGCCTAACAGTTCGGTTTTAAAATAAAATATTGCACTCGCACCGGATAACAGCCTAACAGACTGAGCACACGAGCCTCAGCCTAGCACATGCTGCGCGCTCGCGCCAGCGTGCTTTTTGTAGTCCGATGGGCGGGAGGACTAGAATGCTGACCCAGGCAAGAAGGGCCCGCTCTTACAGACGGGCACCGCGGGTCAAGCGGAGGAAATTTGGCTTCAAGGGGGAGAGTTCTGACATATGGGTATGTGCAAACCAGCAGTATTAAAAACAGTTACAATTTCATAACAGTTGAATTTTAAAATAAAATATTGCACTTGCACCGGATAGCAGCCTAACAGTTCGGTTTTAAAATAAAATATTGCACTCGCACCGGATAACAGCCTAACAGACTGAGCACACGAGCCTCAGCCTAGCACACGCTGTGCGCTCGCGCCAGCGTGCTTTTTGTAGTCCGATGGGCGGGAGGACTAGAATGCTGACCCAGGCAAGAAGGGCCCGCTCTTACAGACGGGCACCGCGGGTCAAGCAGAGGGAATTTGGCTTCAAGGGGGAGAGTTCTGACATATGGGTATGTGCAAACCAGCAGTATTAAAAACAGTTACAATTTTATAACAGTTGAATTTTAAAATAAAATATTGCACTCGCACCGGATAGCAGCCTAACAGTTCGGTTTTAAAATAAAATATTGCACTCGCACAGGATAACAGCCTTATAGACTGAGCACACGAGCCTCATCCTAGCACACACTGCGCGCTCCCGCCAGCGTGCTTTTTGTAGTCCGATGGGCGGGAGGACTAGAATGCTGACCCAGGCAAGGCGGGCCCGCTCTTACAGACGGGCACCGCGGGTCAAGCAGAGGGAATTTGGCTTCAAGGGGGAGAGTTCTGACATATGGGTATGTGCAAACCAGCAGTATTAAAAACAGTTACAATTTCATAACAGTTGAATTTAAAAAAAAAATATTGCACTCGCACCGGATAGCAGCCTAACAGTTCGGTTTTAAAATAAAATATTGCACTCGCACCGGATAACAGCCTAACAGACTGAGCACACGAGCCTCAGCCTAGCACACGCTGCGCGCTCCCACCAGCGTGCTTTTTGTAGTCCGATGGGCGGGAGGACTAGAATGCTGACCCAGGCAAGGCGGGCCCGCTCTTACAGACGGGCACCGCGGGTCAAGCAGAGGGAATTTGGCTTCAAGGGGGAGAGTTCTGACATATGGGTATGTGCAAACCAGCAGAATTAAAAACAGTTACAATTTCATAACAGTTGAATTTTAAAATAAAATATTGCACTCGCACCGGATAGCAGCCTAACAGTTTGGTTTTAAAATAAAATATTGCACTCACACCGGATAACAGCCTAACAGACTGAGCACATGAGCCTCAGCCTAGCACACGCTGCACGCTCGCGCCAGGGTGCTTTTTGTAGTCCGATGGGCGGGAGGACTAGAATGCTGACCCAGGCAAGGCGGGCCCGCTCTTACAGAGGGGCACAGCGGGTCAAGCCGAGGGAATTTGGCTTCAAGGGGAAGAGTTCTGACATATGGGTATGTGCAAACCAGCAGTATTAAAAACAGTTACAATTTCATAACAGTTGAATTTTAAAATAAAATATTGCACTCGCACCGGATAGCAGCTTAACAGTTCGGTTTTAAAATAAAATATTGCACTCGCACAGGATAACAGCCTAACAGACTGAGCACATGAGCCTCAGCCTAGCACACGCTGCGCGCTTGCGCCAGCGTGCTTTTTGTAGTCCGATGGGCGGGAGGACTAGAATGCTGACCCAGGCAAGGCGGGCCCGCTCTTACAGACGGGCACCACGGGTCAAGCAGAGGGAATTTGGCTTCAAGGGGGAGAGTTCTGACATATGGGTATGTGCAAACCAGCAGTATTAAAAACAGTTACAATTTCATAACAGTTGAATTTTAAAATAAAATATTGCACTCGCACCGGATAGCAGCCTAACAGTTCGGTTTTAAAATAAAATATTGCACTCGCACCGGATAACAGCCTAACAGACTGAGCACACGAGCCTCAGCCTAGCACACGCTGTGCGCTCCCGCCAGCGTGCTTTTTGTAGTCCGATGGGCGGGAGGACTAGAATGCTGACCCAGGCAAGGCGGGCCCGCTCTTACAGACGGGCACCGAGGGTCAAGCAGAGGGAATTTGGCTTCAAGGGGGAGAGTTCTGACATATGGGTATGTGCAAACCAGCAGTATTAAAAACAGTTACAATTTCATAACAGTTGAACTTTAAAATAAAATATTGCACTCGCACCGGATAGCAGCCTAACAGTTCGGTTTTAAAATAAAATATTGCACTCGCACTGGATAACAGCCTAACAGACTGAGCACACGAGCCTCAGCCTAGCACACGCTGCGCGCTTGCGCCAGCGTGCTTATTGTAGTCCGATGGGCGGGAGGACTAGAATGCTGACCCAGGCAAGGCGGGCCCGCTCTTACAGACGGGCACCGCGGGTCAAGCAGAGGGAATTTGGCTTCAAGGGGGAGAGTTCTGACATATGGGTATGTGCAAACCAGCAGTATTAAAAACAGTTACAATTTCATAACAGTTGAATTTTAAAATAAAATATTGCACTCGCACCGGATAGCAGCCTAACAGTTCGGTTTTAAAATAAAATATTGCACTCGCACCGGATAACAGCCTAACAGACTGAGCACACGAGCCTCAGCCTAGCACACGCTGTGCGCTCCCGCCAGCGTGCTTTTTGTAGTCCGATTGGCGGGAGGACTAGAATGCTGACCCAGGCAAGGCGGGCACGCTCTTACAGACGGGCACCGCGGGTCAAGCAGAGGGAATTTGGCTTCAAGGGGGAGAGTTCTGACATATGGGTATGTGCAATCCAGCAGTATTAAAAACAGTTACAATTTCATAACAGTTGAATTTTAAAATAAAATATTGCACTCGCACCGGATAGCAGCCTAACAGTTCGGTTTTAAAATAAAATATTGCACTCGCACCGGATAACAGCCTAACAGATTGAGCACACGAGCCTCAGTCTAGCACACGCTGCGCGCTCGCGCCAGCGTGCTTTTTGTAGTCCGATGGGCGGGAGGACTAGAATGCTGACCCAGGCAAGAAGGGCCCGCTCTTACAGACGGGCACCGCGGGTCAAGCAGAGGGAATTTGGCTTCAAGGGGGAGAGTTCTGACATATGGGTATGTGCAAACCAGCAGTATTAAAAACAGTTACAATTTTATAACAGTTGAATTTTAAAATAAAATATTGCACTCGCACCGGATAGCAGCCTAACAGTTCGGTTTTAAAATAAAATATTGCACTCGCACCGGATAACAGCCTAACAGACTGAGCACACGAGCCTCAGCCTAGCACATGCTGCGCGCTCGCGCCAGCGTGCTTTTTGTAGTCCGATGGGCGGGAGGACTAGAATGCTGACCCAGGCAAGAAGGGCCCGCTCTTACAGACGGGCACCGCGGGTCAAGCGGAGGAAATTTGGCTTCAAGGGGGAGAGTTCTGACATATGGGTATGTGCAAACCAGCAGTATTAAAAACAGTTACAATTTCATAACAGTTGAATTTTAAAATAAAATATTGCACTTGCACCGGATAGCAGCCTAACAGTTCGGTTTTAAAATAAAATATTGCACTCGCACCGGATAACAGCCTAACAGACTGAGCACACGAGCCTCAGCCTAGCACACGCTGTGCGCTCGCGCCAGCGTGCTTTTTGTAGTCCGATGGGCGGGAGGACTAGAATGCTGACCCAGGCAAGAAGGGCCCGCTCTTACAGACGGGCACCGCGGGTCAAGCAGAGGGAATTTGGCTTCAAGGGGGAGAGTTCTGACATATGGGTATGTGCAAACCAGCAGTATTAAAAACAGTTACAATTTTATAACAGTTGAATTTTAAAATAAAATATTGCACTCGCACCGGATAGCAGCCTAACAGTTCGGTTTTAAAATAAAATATTGCACTCGCACAGGATAACAGCCTTACAGACTGAGCACACGAGCCTCAGCCTAGCACACACTGCGCGCTCCCGCCAGCGTGCTTTTTGTAGTCCGATGGGCGGGAGGACTAGAATGCTGACCCAGGCAAGGCGGGCCCGCTCTTACAGACGGGCACCGCGGGTCAAGCAGAGGGAATTTGGCTTCAAGGGGGAGAGTTCTGACATATGGGTATGTGCAAACCAGCAGTATTAAAAACAGTTACAATTTCATAACAGTTGAATTTTAAAATAAAATATTGCACTCGCACCGGATAGCAGCCTAACAGTTCGGTTTTAAAATAAAATATTGCACTCGCACCGGATAACAGCCTAACAGACTGAGCACACGAGCCTCAGCCTAGCACACGCTGTGCGCTCCCGCCAGCGTGCTTTTTGTAGTCCGATGGGCGGGAGGACTAGAATGCTGACCCAGGCAAGGCGGGCCCGCTCTTACAGACGGGCACCGTGGGTCAAGCAGAGGGAATTTGGCTTCAAGGGGGAGAGTTCTGACATATGGGTATGTGCAATCCAGCAGTATTAAAAACAGTTACAATTTCATAACAGTTGAATTTTAAAATAAAATATTGCACTCGCACCGGATAGCAGCCTAACAGTTCGGTTTTAAAATAAAATATTGCACTCGCACCGGATAACAGCCTAACAGACTGAGCACACGAGCCTCAGTCTAGCACATGCTGCGCGCTCGCGCCAGCGTGCTTTTTGTAGTCCGATGGGCGGGAGGACTAGAATGCTGACCCAGGCAAGGCGGGCCCGCTCTTACAGACGGGCACCGCGGGTCAAGCAGAGGGAATTTGGCTTCAAGGGGGAGAGTTCTGACATATGGGTATGTGCAAACCAGCAGTATTAAAAACAGTTACAATTTCATAACAGTTGAATTTTAAAATAAAATATTGCACTCGCACCGGATAGCAGCCTAACAGTTCGGTTTTAAAATAAAATATTGCACTCGCACAGGATAACAGCCTAACAGACTGAGCACACGAGCCTCAGCCTAGCACACGCTGTGCGCTCCCGCCAGCGTGCTTTTTGTAGTCCGATGGGCGGGAGGACTAGAATGCTGACCCAGGCAAGGCGGGCCCGCTCTTACAGACGGGCACCGCGGGTCAAGCAGAGGGAATTTGGCTTCAAGGGGGAGAGTTCTGACATATGGGTATGTGCAAACCAGCAGTATTAAAAACAGTTACAATTTCATAACAGTTGAATTTTAAAATAAAATATTGCACTCGCACCGGATAGCAGCCTAACAGTTCGGTTTTAAAATAAAATATTGCACTCGCACCGGATAACAGCCTAACAGACTGAGCACACGAGCCTCAGCCTAGCACACGCTGTGCGCTCCCGCCAGCGTGCTTTTTGTAGTCCGATGGGCGGGAGGACTAGAATGCTGACCCAGGCAAGGCGGGCCCGCTCTTACAGACGGGCACCGCGGGTCAAGCAGAGGGAATTTGGCTTCAAGGGGGAGAGTTCTGACATATGGGTATGTGCAAACCAGCAGTATTAAAAACAGTTACAATTTCATAACAGTTGAATTTTAAAATAAAATATTGCACTCGCACCGGATAGCAGCCTAACAGTTCGGTTTTAAAATAAAATATTGCACTCGCACAGGATAACAGCCTAACAGACTGAGCACACGAGCCTCAGCCTAGCACACGCTGCGCGCTCCCGCCAGCGTGCTTTTTGTAGTCCGATGGGCGGGAGGACTAGAATGCTGACCCAGGCAAGGCGGGCCCGCTCTTACAGACGGGCACCGCGGGTCAAGCAGAGGGAATTTGGCTTCAAGGGGGAGAGTTCTGACATATGGGTATGTGCAAACCAGCAGTATTAAAAACAGTTACAATTTCATAACAGTTGAATTTTAAAATAAAATATTGCACTCGCACCGGATAACAGCCTAACAGACTGAGCACACGAGCCTCAGCCTAGCACACGCTGCGCGCTCGCGCCAGCGTGCTTTTTGTAGTCCGATGGGCGGGAGGACTAGAATGCTGACCCAGGCAAGGTGGGCCCGCTCTTACAGACGGGCACCGCGGGTCAAGCAGAGGGAATTTGGCTTCAAGGGGGAGAGTTCTGACATATGGGTATGTGCAAACCAGCAGTATTAAAAACAGTTACAATTTCATAACAGTTGAACTTTAAAATAAAATATTGCACTCGCACCGGATAGCAGCCTAACAGTTCGGTTTTAAAATAAAATATTGCACTTGCACCGGATAACAGCCTAACAGACTGAGCACACGAGCCTCAGCCTAGCACACGCTGCGCGCTTGCGCCAGCGTGCTTTTTGTAGTCCGATGGGCGGGAGGACTAGAATGCTGACCCAGGCAAGGCGGGCCCGCTCTTACAGACGGGCACCGCGGGTCAAGCAGAGGGAATTTGGCTTCAAGGGGGAGAGTTCTGACATATGGGTATGTGCAAACCAGCAGTATTAAAAACAGTTACAATTTCATAACAGTTGAATTTTAAAATAAAATATTGCACTCGCACCGGATAGCAGCCTAACAGTTCGGTTTTAAAATAAAATATTGCACTCGCACCGGATAACAGCCTAACAGACTGAGCACACGAGCCTCAGCCTAGCACACGCTGTGCGCTCCCGCCAGCGTGCTTTTTGTAGTCCGATTGGCGGGAGGACTAGAATGCTGACCCAGGCAAGGCGGGCCCGCTCTTACAGACGGGCACCGCGGGTCAAGCAGAGGGAATTTGGCTTCAAGGGGGAGAGTTCTGACATATGGGTATGTGCAATCCAGCAGTATTAAAAACAGTTACAATTTCATAACAGTTGAATTTTAAAATAAAATATTGCACTCGCACCGGATAGCAGCCTAACAGTTCGGTTTTAAAATAAAATATTGCACTCGCACAGGATAACAGCCTAACAGACTGAGCACACGAGCCTCAGCCTAGCACACGCTGCGCGCTCCCGCCAGCGTGCTTTTTGTAGTCCGATGGGCGGGAGGACTAGAATGCTGACCCAGGCAAGGCGGGCCCGCTCTTACAGACGGGCACCGCGGGTCAAGCAGAGGGAATTTGGCTTCAAGGGGGAGAGTTCTGACATATGGGTATGTGCAAACCAGCAGTATTAAAAACAGTTACAATTTCATAACAGTTGAATTTTAAAATAAAATATTGCACTCGCACCGGATAACAGCCTAACAGACTGAGCACACGAGCCTCAGCCTAGCACATGCTGCGCGCTTGCGCCAGCGTGCTTTTTGTAGTCCGATGGGCGGGAGGACTAGAATGCTGACCCAGGCAAGGCGGGCCCGCTCTTACAGACGGGCACCGCGGGTCAAGCAGAGGGAATTTGGCTTCAAGGAGGAGAGTTCTGACATATGGGTATGTGCAAACCAGCAGTATTAAAAACAGTTACAATTTCATAACAGTTGAATTTTAAAATAAAATATTGCACTCGCACCGGATAGCAGCCTAACAGTTCGGTTTTAAATTAAAATATTGCACTCGCACCGGATAACAGCCTAACAGACTGAGCACACGAGCCTCAGTCTAGCACACGCTGCGCGCTCGTGCCAGCGTGCTTTTTGTAGTCCGATGGGCGGGAGGACTAGAATGCTGACCCAAGCAAGGCGGGCCCGCTCTTACAGACGGGCACTGCGGGTCAAGCAGAGGGAATTTGGCTTCAAGGGGGAGAGTTCTGACATATGGGTATGTGCAAACCAGCAGTATTAAAAACAGTTACAATTTCATAACAGTTGAATTTTAAAATAAAATATTGCACTCGCACCGGATAGCAGCCTAACAGTTCGGTTTTAAAATAAAATATTGCACTCGCACAGGATAACAGCCTAACAGACTGAGCACACGAGCCTCAGCCTAGCACACGCTGTGCGCTCCCGCCAGCGTGCTTTTTGTAGTCCGATGGGCGGGAGGACTAGAATGCTGACCCAGGCAAGGCGGGCCCGCTCTTACAGACGGGCACCGCGGGTCAAGCAGAGGGAATTTGGCTTCAAGGGGGAGAGTTCTGACATATGGGTATGTGCAAACCAGCAGTATTAAAAACAGTTACAATTTCATAACAGTTGAATTTTAAAATAAAATATTGCACTCGCACCGGATAGCAGCCTAACAGTTCGGTTTTAAAATAAAATATTGCACTCGCACCGGATAACAGCCTAACAGACTGAGCACACGAGCCTCAGCCTAGCACACGCTGCGCGCTCGCGCCAGCGTGCTTTTTGTAGTCCGATGGGCGGGAGGACTAGAATGCTGACCCAGGCAAGGCGGGCCCGCTCTTACAGACGGGCACCGCGGGTCAAGCAGAGGGAATTTGGCTTCAAGGGGGAGAGTTCTGACATATGGGTATGTGCAAACCAGCAGTATTAAAAACAGTTACAATTTCATAACAGTTGAATTTTAAAATAAAATATTGGACTCGCACCGGATAGCAGCCTAACAGTTCGGTTTTAAAATAAAATATTGCACTCGCACCGGATAACAGCCTAACAGACTGAGCACACGAGCCTCAGCCTAGCACATGCTGCGCGCTCGCGCCAGCGTGCTTTTTGTAGTCCGATGGGCGGGAGGACTAGAATGCTGACCCAGGCAAGGCGGGCCCGCTCTTACAGACGGGCACCGCGGGTCAAGCAGAGGGAATTTGGCTTCAAGGGGGAGAGTTCTGACATATGGGTATGTGCAAACCAGCAGTATTAAAAACAGTTACAATTTCATAACAGTTGAATTTTAAAATAAAATATTGCACTCGCACCGGATAGCAGCCTAACAGTTCGGTTTTAAAATAAAATATTGCACTCGCACAGGATAACAGCCTAACAGACTGAGCACACGAGCCTCAGCCTAGCACATGCTGCGCGCTTGCGCCAGCGTGCTTTTTGTAGTCCGATGGGCGGGAGGACTAGAATGCTGACCCAGGCAAGGTGGGCCCGCTCTTACAGACGGGCACCGCGGGTCAAGCAGAGGGAATTTGGCTTCATGGAGGAGAGTTCTGACATATGGGTATGTGCAAACCAGCAGTATTAAAAACAGTTACAATTTCATAACAGTTGAATTTTAAAATAAAATATTGCAGTCGCACCGGATAGCAGCCTAACAGTTCGGTTTTAAAATAAAATATTGCACTCGCACCGGATAACAGCCTAACAGACTGAGCACACGAGCCTCAGCCTAGCACATGCTGCGCGCTCGTGCCAGCGTGCTTTTTGTAGTCCGATGGGCGGGAGGACTAGAATGCTGACCCAGGCAAGGTGGGCCCGCTCTTACAGACGGGCACCGCGGGTCAAGCAGAGGGAATTTGGCTTCAAGGGGGAGAGTTCTGACATATGGGTATGTGCAAACCAGCAGTATTAAAAACAGTTACAATTTCATAACAGTTGAATTTTAAAATAAAATATTGCACTCGCACCGGATAGCAGCCTAACAGTTCGGTTTTAAAATAAAATATTGCACTCGCACCGGATAACAGCCTAACAGACTGAGCACACGAGCCTCAGCCTAGCACACGCTGCGCGCTCGCGCCAGCGTGCTTTTTGTAGTCCGATGGGCGGGAGGACTAGAATGCTGACCCAGGCAAGGCGGGCCCGCTCTTACAGACGGGCACCGCGGGTCAAGCAGAGGGAATTTGGCTTCAAGGGGGAGAGTTCTGACATATGGGTATGTGCAAACCAGCAGTATTAAAAACAGTTACAATTTCATAACAGTTGAATTTTAAAATAAAATATTGCACTCGCACCGGATAGCAGCCTAACAGTTCGGTTTTAAAATAAAATATTGCACTCGCACAGGATAACAGCCTAACAGACTGAGCACACGAGCCTCAGCCTAGCACATGCTGCGCGCTTGCGCCAGCGTGCTTTTTGTAGTCCGATGGGCGGGAGGACTAGAATGCTGACCCAGGCAAGGTGGGACCGCTCTTACAGACGGGCACCGCGGGTCAAGCAGAGGGAATTTGGCTTCATGGAGGAGAGTTCTGACATATGGGTATGTGCAAACCAGCAGTATTAAAAACAGTTACAATTTCATAACAGTTGAATTTTAAAATAAAATATTGCAGTCGCACCGGATAGCAGCCTAACAGTTCGGTTTTAAAATAAAATATTGCACTCGCACCGGATAACAGCCTAACAGACTGAGCACACGAGCCTCAGCCTAGCACATGCTGCGCGCTCGTGCCAGCGTGCTTTTTGTAGTCCGATGGGCGGGAGGACTAGAATGCTGACCCAGGCAAGGTGGGCCCGCTCTTACAGACGGGCACCGCGGGTCAAGCAGAGGGAATTTGGCTTCAAGGGGGAGAGTTCTGACATATGGGTATGTGCAAACCAGCAGTATTAAAAACAGTTACAATTTCATAACAGTTGAATTTTAAAATAAAATATTGCACTCGCACCGGATAGCAGCCTAACAGTTCGGTTTTAAAATAAAATATTGCACTCGCACCGGATAACAGCCTAACAGACTGAGCACACGAGCCTCAGCCTAGCACACGCTGCGCGCTCGCGCCAGCGTGCTTTTTGTAGTCCGATGGGCGGGAGGACTAGAATGCTGACCCAGGCAAGGCGAGCCCGCTCTTACAGACGGGCACCGCGGGTCAAGCAGAGGGAATTTGGCTTCAAGGGGGAGAGTTCTGACATATGGGTATGTGCAAACCAGCAGTATTAAAAACAGTTACAATTTCATAACAGTTGAATTTTAAAATAAATTATTGCACTCGCACCGGATAGCAGCCTAACAGTTTGGTTTTAAAATAAAATATTGCACTCGCACCGGAGAACAGCCTAACAGACTGAGCACACGAGCCTCAGCCTAGCACACGCTGCGCGCTCGTGCCAGCGTGCTTTTTGTAGTCCGATGGGCGGGAGGACTAGAATGCTGACCCAGGCAAGGCGGGCCCGCTCTTACAGACGGGCACCGCGGGTCAAGCAGAGGGAATTTGGCTTCAAGGGGGAGAGTTCTGACATATGGGTATGTGCAAACCAGCAGTATTAAAAACAGTTACAATTTCATAACAGTTGAATTTTAAAATAAAATATTGCCCTCGCACCGGATAGCAGCCTAACAGACTGAGCACACAAGCCTCAGCCTAGCATAGCTAAGCGCTGCGCGCCAGCGTGCTTTTTGTAGTCCGATGGGCGGGAGGACTAGAATGCTGACCCAGGCAAGGCGGGCCCGCTCTTACAGACGGGCACCGCGGGTCAAGCAGAGAGAATTTGGCTTCAAGGGGGAGAGTTCTGACATATGGGTATGTGCAAACCAGCAGTATTAAAAACAGTTACAATTTCATAACAGTTGAATTTTAAAATAAAATATTGCACTTGCACCGGATAGCAGCCTAACAGTTCGGTTTTAAAATAAAATATTGCACTCGCACAGGATAACAGCCTAACAGACTGAGCACACGAGCCTCAGCCTAGCACACGCTGCGCACTTGCGCCAGCGTGCTTTTTGTAGTCCGATGGGCGGGAGGACTAGAATGCTGACTCAGGCAAGGCAGGCCCGCTCTTACAGACGGGCACCGCGGGTCAAGCAGAGGGAATTTGGCTTCAAGGGGGAGAGTTCTGACATATGGGTATGTGCAAACCAGCAGTATTAAAAACAGTTACAATTTCATAACAGTTGAATTTTAAAATAAAATATTGCACTCGCACCGGATAGCAGCCTAACAGTTCGGTTTTAAAATAAAATATTGCACTCGCACCGGATAACAGCCTAACAGACTGAGCACACGAGCCTCAGCCTAGCACACGCTGCGCGCTTGCGCCAGCGTGCTTTTGTAGTCCGATGGGCGGGAGGACTAGAATGCTGACCCAGGCAAGGCGGGCCCGCTCTTACAGACGGGCACCGCGGGTCAAGCAGAGGGAATTTGGCTTCAAGGGGGAGAGTTCTGACATATGGGTATGTGCAAACCAGCAGTATTAAAAACAGTTACAATTTGATAACAGTTGAATTTTAAAATAAAATATTACACTCGCACCGGATAGCAGCCTAACAGTTCGGTTTTAAATTAAAATATTGCACTCGCACCGGATAACAGCCTAACAGACTGAGCACACGAGCCTCAGCCTAGCACACGCATGTGCGCTCCCGCCAGCGTGCTTTTTGTAGTGCGATGGGCGGGAGGACTAGAATTCTGACCCAGGCAAGGCGGGCCCGCTCTTACAGACGGGCACCGCGGGTCAAGCAGAGGGAATTTGGCTTCAAGGGGGAGAGTTCTGACATATGGGTATGTGCAAACCAGCAGTATTAAAAACAGTTACAATTTCATAACAGTTGAATTTTAAAATAAATTATTGCACTCGCACCGGATAGCAGCCTAACAGTTTGGTTTTAAAATAAAATATTGCACTCGCACCGGAGAACAGCCTAACAGACTGAGCACACGAGCCTCAGCCTAGCACACGCTGCGCGCTCGTGCCAGGGTGCTTTTTGTAGTCCGATGGGCGGGAGGACTAGAATGCTGACCCAGGCAAGGCGGGCCCGCTCTTACAGACGGGCACCGCGGGTCAAGCAGAGGGAATTTGGCTTCAAGGGGGAGAGTTCTGACATATGAGTATGTACAAACCAGCAGTATTAAAAACAGTTACAATTTCATAACAGTTGAATTTTAAAATAAAATATTGCCCTCGCACCGGATAGCAGCCTAACAGACTGAGCACACAAGCCTCAGCCTAGCTAGCAAGCTGCTGCGCGCCAGCGTGCTTTTTGTAGTCCGATGGGCGGGAGGACTAGAATGCTGACCCAGGCAAGGCGGGCCCACTCTTACAGACGGGCACCGCGGGTCAAGCAGAGAGAATTTGGCTTCAAGGGGAGAGTTCTGACATATGGGTATGTGCAAACCAGCAGTATTAAAAACAGTTACAATTTCATAACAGTTGAATTTTAAAATAAAATATTGCACTCGCACCGGATAGCAGCCTAACAGTTCGGTTTTAAAATAAAATATTGCACTCGCACAGGATAACAGCCTAACAGACTGAGCACACGAGCCTCAGCCTAGCACACGCTGCGCACTTGCGCCAGCGTGCTTTTTGTAGTCCGATGGGCGGGAGGACTAGAATGCTGACTCAGGCAAGGCGGGCCCGCTCTTACAGACGGGCACCGCGGGTCAAGCAGAGGGAATTTGGCTTCAAGGGGGAGAGTTCTGACATATGGGTATGTGCAAACCAGCAGTATTAAAAACAGTTACAATTTCATAACAGTTGAATTTTAAAATAAAATATTGCACTCGCACCGGATAGCAGCCTAACAGTTCGGTTTTAAAATAAAATATTGCACTCGCACCGGATAACAGCCTAACAGACTGAGCACACGAGCCTCAGCCTAGCACACGCTGCGCGCTTGCGCCAGCGTGCTTTTTGTAGTCCGATGGGCGGGAGGACTAGAATGCTGACCCAGGCAAGGCGGGCCCGCTCTTACAGACGGGCACCGCGGGTCAAGCAGAGGGAATTTGGCTTCAAGGGGGAGAGTTCTGACATATGGGTATGTGCAAACCAGCAGTATTAAAAACAGTTACAATTTCATAACAGTTGAATTTTAAAATAAAATATTGCACTCGCACCGGATAGCAGCCTAACAGTTCGGTTTTAAAATAAAATATTGCACTCGCACCGGATAACAGCCTAACAGACTGAGCACACGAGCCTCAGCCTAGCACACGCTGTGCGCTCCCGCCAGCGTGCTTTTTGTAGTCCGATTGGCGGGAGGACTAGAATGCTGACCCAGGCAAGGCGGGCCCGCTCTTACAGACGGGCACCGTGGGTCAAGCAGAGGGAATTTGGCTTCAAGGGGGAGAGTTCTGACATATGGGTATGTGCAATCCAGCAGTATTAAAAACAGTTACAATTTCATAACAGTTGAATTTTAAAATAAAATATTGCACTCGCACCGGATAGCAGCCTAACAGTTCGGTTTTAAAATAAAATATTGCACTCGCACAGGATAACAGCCTAACAGACTGAGCACACGAGCCTCAGCCTAGCACAGGCTGCGCGCTCCCGCCAGCGTGCTTTTTGTAGTCCGATGGGCGGGAGGACTAGAATGCTGACCCAGGCAAGGCGGGCCCGCTCTTACAGACGGGCACCGCGGGTCAAGGAGAGGGAATTTGGCTTCAAGGGGGAGAGTTCTGACATATGGGTATGTGCAAACCAGCAGTATTAAAAACAGTTACAATTTCATAACAGTTGAATTTTAAAATAAAATATTGCACTCGCACCGGATAACAGCCTAACAGACTGAGCACACGAGCCTCAGCCTAGCACATGCTGCGCGCTTGCGCCAGCGTGCTTTTGTAGTCCGATGGGCGGGAGGACTAGAATGCTGACCCAGGCAAGGTGGGCCCGCTCTTACAGACGGGCACCGCGGGTCAAGCAGAGGGAATTTGGCTTCATGGAGGAGAGTTCTGACATATGGGTATGTGCAAACCAGCAGTATTAAAAACAGTTACAATTTCATAACAGTTGAACTTTAAAATAAAATATTGCACTCGCACCGGATAGCAGCCTAACAGTTCGGTTTTAAAATAAAATATTGCACTCGCACCGGATAACAGCCTAACAGACTGAGCACACGAGCCTCAGCCTAGCACACGCTGCGCGCTTGCGCCAGCGTGCTTTTGTAGTCCGATGGGCGGGAGGACTAGAATGCTGACCCAGGCAAGGCGGGCCCGCTCTTACAGACGGGCACCGCGGGTCAAGCAGAGGGAATTTGGCTTCAAGGGGGAGAGTTCTGACATATGGGTATGTGCAAACCAGCAGTATTAAAAACAGTTACAATTTCATAACAGTTGAATTTTAAAATAAAATATTGCACTCGCACCGGATAGCAGCCTAACAGTTCGGTTTTAAAATAAAATATTGCACTCGCACAGGATAACAGCCTAACAGACTGAGCACACGAGCCTCAGCCTAGCACACGCTGCGCGCTCCGCCAGCGTGCTTTTTGTAGTCCGATGGGCGGGAGGACTAGAATGCTGACCCAGGCAAGGCGGGCCCGCTCTTACAGACGGGCACCGCGGGTCAAGCAGAGGGAATTTGGCTTCAAGGGGGAGAGTTCTGACATATGGGTATGTGCAAACCAGCAGTATTAAAAACAGTTACAATTTCATAACAGTTGAATTTTAAAATAAAATATTGCACTCGCACCGGATAACAGCCTAACAGACTGAGCACACGAGCCTCAGCCTAGCACATGCTGCGCGCTTGCGCCAGCGTGCTTTTTGTAGTCCGATGGGCGGGAGGACTAGAATGCTGACCCAGGCAAGGTGGGCCCGCTCTTACAGACGGGCACCGCGGGTCAAGCAGAGGGAATTTGGCTTCATGGAGGAGAGTTCTGACATATGGGTATGTGCAAACCAGCAGTATTAAAAACAGTTACAATTTCATAACAGTTGAATTTTAAAATAAAATATTGCACTCGCACCGGATAGCAGCCTAACAGTTCGGTTTTAAATTAAAATATTGCACTCGCACCGGATAACAGCCTAACAGACTGAGCACACGAGCCTCAGTCTAGCACACGCTGCGCGCTCGCGCCAGCGTGCTTTTTGTAGTCCGATGGGCGGGAGGACTAGAATGCTGACCCAAGCAAGGCGGGCCCGCTCTTACAGACGGGCACTGCGGGTCAAGCAGAGGGAATTTGGCTTCAAGGGGGAGAGTTCTGACATATGGGTATGTGCAAACCAGCAGTATTAAAAACAGTTACAATTTCATAACAGTTGAATTTTAAAATAAAATATTGCACTCGCACCGGATAGCAGCCTAACAGTTCGGTTTTAAAATAAAATATTGCACTCGCACAGGATAACAGCCTAACAGACTGAGCACACGAGCCTCAGCCTAGCACACGCTGTGCGCTCCCGCCAGCGTGCTTTTTGTAGTCCGATAGGCGGGAGGACTAGAATGCTGACCCAGGCAAGGCGGGCCCGCTCTTACAGACGGGCACCGCGGGTCAAGCAAAGGGAATTTGGCTTCAAGGGGGAGAGTTCTGACATATGGGTATGTGCAAACCAGCAGTATTAAAAACAGTTACAATTTCATAACAGTTGAATTTTAAAATAAAATATTGCACTCGCACCGGATAGCAGCCTAACAGTTCGGTTTTAAAATAAAATATTGCACTCGCACCAGATAACAGCCTAACAGACTGAGCACACGATCCTCAGCCTAGTACACGCTGCGCGCTCGCGCCAGCGTGCTTTTTGTAGTGCGATGGGCGGGAGGACTAGAATTCTGACCCAGGCAAGGCGGGCCCGCTCTTACAGACGGGCACCGCGGGTCAAGCAGAGGGAATTTGGCTTCAAGGGGGAGAGTTCTGACATATGGGTATGTGCAAACCAGCAGTATTAAAAACAGTTACAATTTCATAACAGTTGAATTTTAAAATAAAATATTGGACTCGCACCGGATAGCAGCCTAACAGTTCGGTTTTAAAATAAAATATTGCACTCGCACCGGATAACAGCCTAACAGACTGAGCACACGAGCCTCAGCCTAGCACATGCTGCGCGCTCGCGCCAGCGTGCTTTTTGTAGTCCGATGGGCGGGAGGACTAGAATGCTGACCCAGGCAAGGCGGGCCCGCTCTTACAGACGGGCACCGCGGGTCAAGCAGAGGGAATTTGGCTTCAAGGGGGAGAGTTCTGACATATGGGTATGTGCAAACCAGCAGTATTAAAAACAGTTACAATTTCATAACAGTTGAATTTTAAAATAAAATATTGCACTCGCACCGGATAGCAGCCTAACAGTTCGGTTTTAAAATAAAATATTGCACTCGCACAGGATAACAGCCTAACAGACTGAGCACACGAGCCTCAGCCTAGCACATGCTGCGCGCTTGCGCCAGCGTGCTTTTGTAGTCCGATGGGCGGGAGGACTAGAATGCTGACCCAGGCAAGGTGGGACCGCTCTTACAGACGGGCACCGCGGGTCAAGCAGAGGGAATTTGGCTTCATGGAGGAGAGTTCTGACATATGGGTATGTGCAAACCAGCAGTATTAAAAACAGTTACAATTTCATAACAGTTGAATTTTAAAATAAAATATTGCAGTCGCACCGGATAGCAGCCTAACAGTTCGGTTTTAAAATAAAATATTGCACTCGCACCGGATAACAGCCTAACAGACTGAGCACACGAGCCTCAGCCTAGCACATGCTGCGCGCTCGTGCCAGCGTGCTTTTGTAGTCCGATGGGCGGGAGGACTAGAATGCTGACCCAGGCAAGGTGGGCCCGCTCTTACAGACGGGCACCGCGGGTCAAGCAGAGGGAATTTGGCTTCAAGGGGAGAGTTCTGAAATATGGGTATGTGCAAACCAGCAGTATTAAAAACAGTTACAATTTCATAACAGTTGAATTTTAAAATAAAATATTGCACTCGCACCGGATAGCAGCCTAACAGTTCGGTTTTAAAATAAAATATTGCACTCGCACCGGATAACAGCCTAACAGACTGAGCACACGAGCCTCAGCCTAGCACACGCTGCGCGCTCGCGCCAGCGTGCTTTTGTAGTCCGATGGGCGGGAGGACTAGAATGCTGACCCAGGCAAGGCGAGCCCGCTCTTACAGACGGGCACCGCGGGTCAAGCAGAGGGAATTTGGCTTCAAGGGGGAGAGTTCTGACATATGGGTATGTGCAAACCAGCAGTATTAAAAACAGTTACAATTTCATAACAGTTGAATTTTAAAATAAATTATTGCACTCGCACCGGATAGCAGCCTAACAGTTTGGTTTTAAAATAAAATATTGCACTCGCACCGGAGAACAGCCTAACAGACTGAGCACACGAGCCTCAGCCTAGCACACGCTGCGCGCTCGTGCCAGGGTGCTTTTTGTAGTCCGATGGGCGGGAGGACTAGAATGCTGACCCAGGCAAGGCGGGCCCGCTCTTACAGACGGGCACCGCGGGTCAAGCAGAGGGAATTTGGCTTCAAGGGGGAGAGTTCTGACATATGAGTATGTACAAACCAGCAGTATTAAAAACAGTTACAATTTCATAACAGTTGAATTTTAAAATAAAATATTGCCCTCGCACCGGATAGCAGCCTAACAGACTGAGCACACAAGCCTCAGCCTAGCTAGCAAACGCTGCGCGCCAGCGTGCTTTTTGTAGTCCGATGGGCGGGAGGACTAGAATGCTGACCCAGGCAAGGCGGGCCCACTCTTACAGACGGGCACCGCGGGTCAAGCAGAGAGAATTTGGCTTCAAGGGGGAGAGTTCTGACATATGGGTATGTGCAAACCAGCAGTATTAAAAACAGTTACAATTTCATAACAGTTGAATTTTAAAATAAAATATTGCACTCGCACCGGATAGCAGCCTAACAGTTCGGTTTTAAAATAAAATATTGCACTCGCACAGGATAACAGCCTAACAGACTGAGCACACGAGCCTCAGCCTAGCACACGCTGCGCACTTGCGCCAGCGTGCTTTTGTAGTCCGATGGGCGGGAGGACTAGAATGCTGACTCAGGCAAGGCGGGCCCGCTCTTACAGACGGGCACCGCGGGTCAAGCAGAGGGAATTTGGCTTCAAGGGGGAGAGTTCTGACATATGGGTATGTGCAAACCAGCAGTATTAAAAACAGTTACAATTTCATAACAGTTGAATTTTAAAATAAAATATTGCACTCGCACCGGATAGCAGCCTAACAGTTCGGTTTTAAAATAAAATATTGCACTCGCACCGGATAACAGCCTAACAGACTGAGCACACGAGCCTCAGCCTAGCACACGCTGCGCGCTTGCGCCAGCGTGCTTTTTGTAGTCCGATGGGCGGGAGGACTAGAATGCTGACCCAGGCAAGGCAGGCCCGCTCTTACAGACGGGCACCGCGGGTCAAGCAGAGGGAATTTGGCTTCAAGGGGGAGAGTTCTGACATATGGGTATGTGCAAACCAGCAGTATTAAAAACAGTTACAATTTGATAACAGTTGAATTTTAAAATAAAATATTACACTTGCACCGGATAGCAGCCTAACAGTTCGGTTTTAAATTAAAATATTGCACTCGCACCGGATAACAGCCTAACAGACTGAGCACACGAGCCTCAGTCTAGCACACGCTGCGCGCTCGCGCCAGCGTGCTTTTTGCAGTCCGATGGGCGGGAGGACTAGAATGCTGACCCAGGCAAGGCGGGCCCGCTCTTACAGACGGGCACCGCGGGTCAAGCAGAGGGAATTTGGCTTCAAGGGGGAGAGTTCTGACATATGGGTATGTGCAAACCAGCAGTATTAAAAACAGTTACAATTTCATAACAGTTGAATTTTAAAATAAAATATTGCACTCGCACCGGATAGCAGCCTAACAGTTCGGTTTTAAAATAAAATATTGCACTCGCACAGGATAACAGCCTAACAGACTGAGCACACGAGCCTCAGCCTAGCACACGCTGTGCGCTCCCGCCAGCGTGCTTTTTGTAGTCCGATGGGCGGGAGGACTAGAATGCTGACCCAGGCAAGGCGGGCCCGCTCTTACAGACGGGCACCGCGGGTCAAGCAGAGGGAATTTGGCTTCAAGGGGAGAGTTCTGACATATGGGTATGTGCAAACCAGCAGTATTAAAAACAGTTACAATTTCATAACAGTTGAATTTTAAAATAAAATATTGCACTCGCACCGGATAGCAGCCTAACAGTTCGATTTTAAAATAAAATATTGCACTCGCACCGGATAACAGCCTAACAGACTGAGCACACGAGCCTCAGCCTAGCACACGCTGTGCGCTCGCGCCAGCGTGCTTTTTGTAGTGCGATGGGCGGGAGGACTAGAATTCTGACCCAGGCAAGGCGGGCCCGCTCTTACAGACGGGCACCGTGGGTCAAGCAGAGGGAATTTGGCTTCAAGGGGGAGAGTTCTGACATATGGGTATGTGCAAACCAGCAGTATTAAAAACAGTTACAATTTCATTACAGTTGAATTTTAAAATAAAATATTGCACTCGCACCGGATAGCAGCCTAACAGTTCGGTTTTAAAATAAAATATTGCACTCGCACCGGATAACAGCCTAACAGACTGAGCACACGAGCCTCAGCCTAGCACATGCTGCGCGCTCGCGCCAGCGTGCTTTTTGTAGTCCGATGGGCGGGAGGACTAGAATGCTGACCCAGGCAAGGCGGGCCCGCTCTTACAGACGGGCACCGCGGGTCAAGCAGAGGGAATTTGGCTTCAAGGGGGAGAGTTCTGACATATGGGTATGTGCAAACCAGCAGTATTAAAAACAGTTACAATTTCATAACAGTTGAATTTTAAAATAAAATATTGCACTCGCACCGGATAGCAGCCTAACAGTTCGGTTTTAAAATAAAATATTGCACTCGCACAGGATAACAGCCTAACAGACTGAGCACACGAGCCTCAGCCTAGCACATGCTGCGCGCTTGCGCCAGCGTGCTTTTTGTAGTCCGATGGGCGGGAGGACTAGAATGCTGACCCAGGCAAGGTGGGCCCGCTCTTACAGACGGGCACCGCGGGTCAAGCAGAGGGAATTTGGCTTCATGGAGGAGAGTTCTGACATATGGGTATGTGCAAACCAGCAGTATTAAAAACAGTTACAATTTCATAACAGTTGAATTTTAAAATAAAATATTGCAGTCGCACCGGATAGCAGCCTAACAGTTCGGTTTTAAAATAAAATATTGCACTCGCACCGGATCACAGCCTAACAAACTGAGCACACGAGCCTCAGCCTAGCACACGCTGTGCGCTCGCGCCAGTGTGCTTTTGTAGTCCGATGGGCGGGAGGACTAGAATGCTGACCCAGGCAAGGCGGGCCCACTCTTACAGACGGGCACCGCGGGTCAAGCAGAGGGAATTTGGCTTCAAGGGGGTGAGTTCTGACATATGGGTATGTGCAAACCAGCAGTATTAAAAACAGTTACAATTTCATAACAGTTGAATTTTAAAATAAAATATTGCACTCGCACCGGATAGCAGCCTAACAGTTCGGTTTTAAAATAAAATATTGCACTCGCACCGGATAACAGC
Organism: Calotriton arnoldi; assembly: GCA_963921515.1. Classification (NCBI taxonomy): domain Eukaryota; kingdom Metazoa; phylum Chordata; class Amphibia; order Caudata; family Salamandridae; genus Calotriton; species Calotriton arnoldi. Next base: position 1,920,551 of record CAWUFW010000540.1, on the reverse strand, counting down.
CTAACAGACTGAGCACACGAGCCTCAGCCTAGCACATGCTGCGCGCTCGCGCCAGCGTGCTTTTTGTAGTCCGATGGGCGGGAGGACTAGAATGCTGACCCAGGCAAGGTGGGCCCGCTCTTACAGACGGGCACCGCGGGTCAAGCAGAGGGAATTTGGCTTCAAGGGGGAGAGTTCTGAAATATGGGTATGTGCAAACCAGCAGTATTAAAAACAGTTACAATTTCATAACAGTTGAATTTTAAAATAAAATATTGCACTCGCACCGGATAGCAGCCTAACAGTTCGGTTTTAAAATAAAATATTGCACTCGCACCGGATAACAGCCTAACAGACTGAGCACACGAGCCTCAGCCTAGCACACGCTGCGCGCTCGCGCCAGCGTGCTTTTTGTAGTCCGATGGGCGGGAGGACTAGAATGCTGACCCAGGCAAGGCGAGCCCGCTCTTACAGACGGGCACCGCGGGTCAAGCAGAGGGAATTTGGCTTCAAGGGGAGAGTTCTGACATATGGGTATGTGCAAACCAGCAGTATTAAAAACAGTTACAATTTCATAACAGTTGAATTTTAAAATAAATTATTGCACTCGCACCGGATAGCAGCCTAACAGTTTGGTTTTAAAATAAAATATTGCACTCGCACCGGAGAACAGCCTAACAGACTGAGCACACGAGCCTCAGCCTAGCACACGCTGCGCGCTCGTGCCAGGGTGCTTTTTGTAGTCCGATGGGCGGGAGGACTAGAATGCTGACCCAGGCAAGGCGGGCCCGCTCTTACAGACGGGCACCGCGGGTCAAGCAGAGGGAATTTGGCTTCAAGGGGGAGAGTTCTGACATATGAGTATGTACAAACCAGCAGTATTAAAAACAGTTACAATTTCATAACAGTTGAATTTTAAAATAAAATATTGCCCTCGCACCGGATAGCAGCCTAACAGACTGAGCACACGAGCCTCAGCCTAGCTAGCAAACGCTGCGCGCCAGCGTGCTTTTGTAGTCCGATGGGCGGGAGGACTAGAATGCTGACCCAGGCAAGGCGGGCCCACTCTTACAGACGGGCACCGCGGGTCAAGCAGAGAGAATTTGGCTTCAAGGGGGAGAGTTCTGACATATGGGTATGTGCAAACCAGCAGTATTAAAAACAGTTACAATTTCATAACAGTTGAATTTTAAAATAAAATATTGCACTCGCACCGGATAGCAGCCTAACAGTTCGGTTTTAAAATAAAATATTGCACTCGCACAGGATAACAGCCTAACAGACTGAGCACACGAGCCTCAGCCTAGCACACGCTGCGCACTTGCGCCAGCGTGCTTTTGTAGTCCGATGGGCGGGAGGACTAGAATGCTGACTCAGGCAAGGCGGGCCCGCTCTTACAGACGGGCACCGCGGGTCAAGCAGAGGGAATTTGGCTTCAAGGGGGAGAGTTCTGACATATGGGTATGTGCAAACCAGCAGTATTAAAAACAGTTACAATTTCATAACAGTTGAATTTTAAAATAAAATATTGCACTCGCACCGGATAGCAGCCTAACAGTTCGGTTTTAAAATAAAATATTGCACTCGCACCGGATAACAGCCTAACAGACTGAGCACACGAGCCTCAGCCTAGCACACGCTGCGCGCTTGCGCCAGCGTGCTTTTGTAGTCCGATGGGCGGGAGGACTAGAATGCTGACCCAGGCAAGGCAGGCCCGCTCTTACAGACGGGCACCGCGGGTCAAGCAGAGGGAATTTGGCTTCAAGGGGGAGAGTTCTGACATATGGGTATGTGCAAACCAGCAGTATTAAAAACAGTTACAATTTGATAACAGTTGAATTTTAAAATAAAATATTACACTTGCACCGGATAGCAGCCTAACAGTTCGGTTTTAAATTAAAATATTGCACTCGCACCGGATAACAGCCTAACAGACTGAGCACACGAGCCTCAGTCTAGCACACGCTGCGCGCTCGCGCCAGCGTGCTTTTTGCAGTCCGATGGGCGGGAGGACTAGAATGCTGACCCAAGCAAGGCGGGCCCGCTCTTACAGACGGGCACTGCGGGTCAAGCAGAGGGAATTTGGCTTCAAGGGGGAGAGTTCTGACATATGGGTATGTGCAAACCAGCAGTATTAAAAACAGTTACAATTTCATAACAGTTGAATTTTAAAATAAAATATTGCACTCGCACCGGATAGCAGCCTAACAGTTCGGTTTTAAAATAAAATATTACACTCGCACAGGATAACAGCCTAACAGACTGAGCACACGAGCCTCAGCCTAGCACACGCTGTGCGCTCCCGCCAGCGTGCTTTTTGTAGTCCGATGGGCGGGAGGACTAGAATGCTGACCCAGGCAAGGCGGGCCCGCTCTTACAGACGGGCACCGCGGGTCAAGCAGAGGGAATTTGGCTTCAAGGGGGAGAGTTCTGACATATGGGTATGTGCAAACCAGCAGTATTAAAAACAGTTACAATTTCATAACAGTTGAATTTTAAAATAAAATATTGCACTCGCACCGGATAGCAGCCTAACAGTTCGATTTTAAAATAAAATATTGCACTCGCACCGGATAACAGACTAACAGACTGAGCACACGAGCCTCAGCCTAGCACACGCTGTGCGCTCGCGCCAGCGTGCTTTTTGTAGTGCGATGGGCGGGAGGACTAGAATTCTGACCCAGGCAAGGCGGGCCCGCTCTTACAGACGGGCACCGTGGGTCAAGCAGAGGGAATTTGGCTTCAAGGGGGAGAGTTCTGACATATGGGTATGTGCAAACCAGCAGTATTAAAAACAGTTACAATTTCATTACAGTTGAATTTTAAAATAAAATATTGGACTCGCACCGGATAGCAGCCTAACAGTTCGGTTTTAAAATAAAATATTGCACTCGCGCCGGATAACAGCCTAACAGACTGAGCACACGAGCCTCAGCCTAGCACATGCTGCGCGCTCGCGCCAGCGTGCTTTTTGTAGTCCGATGGGCGGGAGGACTAGAATGCTGACCCAGGCAAGGCAGGCCCGCTCTTACAGACGGGCACCGCGGGTCAAGCAGAGGGAATTTGGCTTCAAGGGGGAGAGTTCTGACAAATGGGTATGTGCAAACCAGCAGTATTAAAAACAGTTACAATTTCATAACAGTTGAATTTTAAAATAAAATATTGCACTCGCACCGGATAGCAGCCTAACAGTTCGGTTTTAAAATAAAATATTGCACTCGCACAGGATAACAGCCTAACAGACTGAGCACACGAGCCTCAGCCTAGCACATGCTGCGCGCTTGCGCCAGCGTGCTTTTTGTAGTCCGATGGGCGGGAGGACTAGAATGCTGACCCAGGCAAGGTGGGCCCGCTCTTACAGACGGGCACCGCGGGTCAAGCAGAGGGAATTTGGCTTCATGGAGGAGAGTTCTGACATATGGGTATGTGCAAACCAGCAGTATTAAAAACAGTTACAATTTCATAACAGTTGAATTTTAAAATAAAATATTGCAGTCGCACCGGATAGCAGCCTAACAGTTCGGTTTTAAAATAAAATATTGCACTCGCACCGGATCACAGCCTAACAAACTGAGCACACGAGCCTCAGCCTAGCACACGCTGTGCGCTCGCGCCAGTGTGCTTTTGTAGTCCGATGGGCGGGAGGACTAGAATGCTGACCCAGGCAAGGCGGGCCCACTCTTACAGACGGGCACCGCGGGTCAAGCAGAGGGAATTTGGCTTCAAGGGGGTGAGTTCTGACATATGGGTATGTGCAAACCAGCAGTATTAAAAACAGTTACAATTTCATAACAGTTGAATTTTAAAATAAAATATTGCACTCGCACCGGATAGCAGCCTAACAGTTCGGTTTTAAAATAAAATATTGCACTCGCACCGGATAACAGCCTAACAGACTGAGCACACGAGCCTCAGCCTAGCACATGCTGCGCGCTCGCGCCAGCGTGCTTTTGTAGTCCGATGGGCGGGAGGACTAGAATGCTGACCCAGGCAAGGTGGGCCCGCTCTTACAGACGGGCACCGCGGGTCAAGCAGAGGGAATTTGGCTTCAAGGGGAGAGTTCTGAAATATGGGTATGTGCAAACCAGCAGTATTAAAAACAGTTACAATTTCATAACAGTTGAATTTTAAAATAAAATATTGCACTCGCACCGGATAGCAGCCTAACAGTTCGGTTTTAAAATAAAATATTGCACTCGCACCGGATAACAGCCTAACAGACTGAGCACACGAGCCTCAGCCTAGCACACGCTGCGCGCTCGCGCCAGCGTGCTTTTTGTAGTCCGATGGGCGGGAGGACTAGAATGCTGACCCAGGCAAGGCGAGCCCGCTCTTACAGACGGGCACCGCGGGTTAAGCAGAGGGAATTTGGCTTCAAGGGGGAGAGTTCTGAGATATGGGTATGTGCAAACCAGCAGTATTAAAAACAGTTACAATTTCATAACAGTTGAATTTTAAAATAAATTATTGCACTCGCACCGGATAGCAGCCTAACAGTTTGGTTTTAAAATAAAATATTGCACTCGCACCGGAGAACAGCCTAACAGACTGAGCACACGAGCCTCAGCCTAGCACACGCTTCGCGCTCGCGCCAGGGTGCTTTTTGTTGTCCGATGGGCGGGAGGACTAGAATGCTGACCCAGGCAAGGCGGGCCCGCTCTTACAGACGGGCACCGCGGGTCAAGCAGAGGGAATTTGGCTTCAAGGGGGAGAGTTCTGACATATGGGTATGTACAAACCAGCAGTATTAAAAACAGTTACAATTTCATAACAGTTGAATTTTAAAATAAAATATTGCCCTCGCACCGGATAGCAGCCTAACAGACTGAGCACACGAGCCTCAGCCTAGCTAGCAAACGCTGCGCGCCAGCGTGCTTTTTGTAGTCCGATGGGCGGGAGGACTAGAATGCTGACCCAGGCAAGGCGGGCCCACTCTTACAGACGGGCACCGCGGGTCAAGCAGAGAGAATTTGGCTTCAAGGGGGAGAGTTCTGACATATGGGTATGTGCAAACCAGCAGTATTAAAAACAGTTACAATTTCATAACAGTTGAATTTTAAAATAAAATATTGCACTCGCACCGGATAGCAGCCTAACAGTTCGGTTTTAAAATAAAATATTGCACTCGCACAGGATAACAGCCTAACAGACTGAGCACACGAGCCTCAGCCTAGCACAAGCTGCGCACTTGCGCCAGCGTGCTTTTTGTAGTCCGATGGGCGGGAGGACTAGAATGCTGACTCAGGCAAGGCGGGCCCGCTCTTACAGACGGGCACCGCGGGTCAGGCAGAGGGAATTTGGCTTCAAGGGGGAGAGTTCTGACATATGGGTATGTGCAAACCAGCAGTATTAAAAACAGTTACAATTTCATAACAGTTGAATTTTAAAATAAAATATTGCACTCGCACCGGATAGCAGCCTAACAGTTCGGTTTTAAAATAAAATATTGCACTCGCACCGGATAACAGCCTAACAGACTGAGCACACGAGCCTCAGCCTAGCACACGCTGCGCGCTTGTGCCAGCGTGCTTTTTGTAGTTCGATGGGCGGGAGGACTAGAATGCTGACCCAGGCAAGGCGGGCCCGCTCTTACAGACGGGCACCGCGGGTCAAGCAGAGGGAATTTGGCTTCAAGGGGGAGAGTTCTGACATATGGGTATGTGCAAACCAGCAGTATTAAAAACAGTTACAATTTGATAACAGTTGAATTTTAAAATAAAATATTACACTCGCACCGGATAGCAGCCTAACAGTTCGGTTTTAAATTAAAATATTGCACTCGCACCGGATAACAGCCTAACAGACTGAGCACACGAGCCTCAGCCTAGCACACGATGTGCGCTCCCGCCAGCGTGCTTTTTGTAGTGCGATGGGCGGGAGGACTAGAATTCTGACCCAGGCAAGGCGGGCCTGCTCTTACAGACGGGCACCGCGGGTCAAGCAGAGGGAATTTGGCTTCAAGGGGGAGAGTTCTGACATATGGGTATGTGCAAACCAGCAGTATTAAAAACAGTTACAATTTCATAACAGTTGAATTTTAAAATAAAATATTGGACTCGCACCGGATAGCAGCCTAACAGTTCGGTTTTAAAATAAAATATTGCACTCGCACCGGATAACAGCCTAACAGACTGAGCACACGAGCCTCAGCCTAGCACATGCTGCGCGCTCGCGCCAGCGTGCTTTTTGTAGTACGATGGGCGGGAGGACTAGAATGCTGACCCAGGCAAGGCGGGCCCGCTCTTACAGACGGGCACCGTGGGTCAAGCAGAGGGAATTTGGCTTCAAGGGGGAGAGTTCTGACATATGGGTATGTGCAAACCAGCAGTATTAAAAACAGTTACAGTTTCATAACAGTTGAATTTTAAAATAAAATATTGCACTCGCACCGGATAGCAGCCTAACAGTTCGGTTTTAAAATAAAATATTGCACTCGCACAGGATAACAGCCTAACAGACTGAGCACACGAGCCTCAGCCTAGCACATGCTGCGCGCTTGCGCCAGCGTGCTTTTGTAGTCCGATGGGCGGGAGGACTAGAATGCTGACCCAGGCAAGGCGGGCCCGCTCTTACAGACGGGCACCGCGGGTCAAGCAGAGGGAATTTGGCTTCATGGAGGAGAGTTCTGACATATGGGTATGTGCAAACCAGCAGTATTAAAAACAGTTACAATTTCATAACAGTTGAATTTTAAAATAAAATATTGCAGTCGCACCGGATAGCAGCCTAACAGTTCGGTTTTAAAATAAAATATTGCACTCGCACCGGATCACAGCCTAACAAACTGAGCACACGAGCCTCAGCCTAGCACACGCTGTGCGCTCGCGCCAGTGTGCTTTTTGTAGTCCGATGGGCGGGAGGACTAGAATGCTGACCCAGGCAAGGCGGGCCCACTCTTACAGACGGGCACCGCGGGTCAAGCAGAGGGAATTTGGCTTCAAGGGGGTGAGTTCTGACATATGGGTATGTGCAAACCAGCAGTATTAAAAACAGTTACAATTTCATAACAGTTGAATTTTAAAATAAAATATTGCACTCGCACCGGATAGCAGCCTAACAGTTCGGTTTTAAAATAAAATATTGCACTCGCACCGGATAACAGCCTAACAGACTGAGCACACGAGCCTCAGCCTAGCACATGCTGCGCGCTCGCGCCAGCGTGCTTTTTGTAGTCCGATGGGCGGGAGGACGAGAATGCTGACCCAGGCAAGGTGTGCCCGCTCTTACAGACGGGCACCGCGGGTCAAGCAGAGGGAATTTGGCTTCAAGGGGGAGAGTTCTGAAATATGGGTATGTGCAAACCAGCAGTATTAAAAACAGTTACAATTTCATAACAGTTGAATTTTAAAATAAAATATTGCACTCGCACCGGATAGCAGCCTAACAGTTCGGTTTTAAAATAAAATATTGCACTCGCACCGGATAACAGCCTAACAGACTGAGCACACGAGCCTCAGCCTAGCACTCGCTGCGCGCTCGCGCCAGCGTGCTTTTTGTAGTCCGATGGGCGGGAGGACTAGAATGCTGACCCAGGCAAGGCGAGCCCGCTCTTACAGACGGGCACCGCGGGTCAAGCAGAGGGAATTTGGCTTCAAGGGGAGAGTTCTGACATATGGGTATGTGCAAACCAGCAGTATTAAAAACAGTTACAATTTCATAACAGTTGAATTTTAAAATAAATTATTGCACTCGCACCGGATAGCAGCCTAACAGTTTGGTTTTAAAATAAAATATTGCACTCGCACCGGAGAACAGCCTAACAGACTGAGCACACGAGCCTCAGCCTAGCACACGCTGCGCGCTCGCGCCAGCGTGCTTTTTGTAGTCCGATGGGCGGGAGGACTAGAATGCTGACCCAGGCAAGGCGGGCCCGCTCTTACAGACGGGCACCGCGGGTCAAGCAGAGGGAATTTGGCTTCAAGGGGGAGAGTTCTGACATATGGGTATGTGCAAACCAGCAGTATTAAAAACAGTTACAATTTCATAACAGTTGAATTTTAAAATAAAATATTGCACTCGCACCGGATAGCAGCCTAACAGACTGAGCACACGAGCCTCAGCCTAGCTAGCAAACGCTGCGCGCCAGCGTGCTTTTTGTAGTCCGATGGGCGGGAGGACTAGAATGCTGACCCAGGCAAGGCGGGCCCGCTCTTACAGACGGGCACCGCGGGTCAAGCAGAGGGAATTTGGCTTCAAGGGGGAGAGTTCTGACATATGGGTATGTGCAAACCAGCAGTATTAAAAACAGTTACAATTTCATAACAGTTGAATTTTAAAATAAAATATTGCACTCGCACCGGATAGCAGCCTAACAGTTCGGTTTTAAAATAAAATATTGCACTCGCACCGGATAACAGCCTAACAGACTGAGCACACGAGCCTCAGCCTCAGCACACGCTGCGCGCTCGCGCCAGCGTGCTTTTGTAATCCGATGGGCGGGAGGACTAGAATGCTGACCCAGGCAAGGCGGGCCCGCTCTTAGCATACTTAGCATACTTAACAAACATTTAGAGCCCGATTCTGATGCGGTTAGGAAATCATTCCGACCAAATAGGTTTGGGAGAGTCCGACCCGCCGAGTACGATGCATCCGGATGCTTCCAGATACGATTTGGTTATACTCCCATTGACTTCAATGGGAGCCTATGTTCCGGCCGAATGCTTAGGCTCCCATAGAAGAAATGGGTGGCTGGGGAAAATCAGGCACCCTGTCGGGGGCACCCCCTTGTGCCTGCCACACTGTGCATGGCTGGTAAGGGGGGACCCATGGGTACCCCCACGGGCCCGATTGGAAAGGCTCTGGGTGCCAGGGGGCCCACTACGGGCCCCCAAAGTCTGATTCTGACTGCCGATTCAAGTCAGACGGCATGATTCGGAAAGGCTGTCTGAATCCAGCATCGTAATCAGTCGTTTGGAAACGCTGCCCGTAGAGACGTACGATTCTGCTCCGTACGGTTTGGTAATTCCGAATGTCGTCGGGTTCGGATTGGGATATTCCTAACTTGTCGGTCGGAAACCTCTCCGATTTGGTCGAAAAGACACGTTCCTGATCCGATTCGGACAGAGCAAATGCCGTTAGGAGGCCTTCCTAACCGCATCGGAATCAGGCCCTTAGTGTGCATGCCTGGTCTGCCCAACCTTAACTCTTGCACTCTCAGGCAGTTGGAGGCAATTAAATTGAAAAATAATCTTTTTGTGTCATATTTCTACTCTTACTTCACCTCACCTCTTCTCCTGGACCCATCTCTCTTAACCCCTCTTCCTCTATCTCTACATCTTTATGTATCTTCACTTTCTCTCTTTCTTTTGTAATCTCCACCTCATCTTTATCTTTGTCTACGTCTCCTCTTTCTTAATAAAGCTAATATACCTCACTAGACTACATCTCTCACTACCTCTCTTTCAGGACCATGCCTCTCTCTCAACCAATCTCTGTGCCTACCTCTAGTGTCCCTCTCTGTACCTCAAAACTCCCTATAATTTATCGCTCTTTTTCCATCTGACCACTCTGTATCTCTCCTCTATCTACTTCATTTTTCTGACAATCTCATCTCTATCTTTACCTCATTTTTCTGTCTCTCTCCAAATCTCTACTAATTTGCCTTCTCCACCTCTGTCTCAGCCCTTTCTCTACTTAACCAGCCCCGCTCACCTCTCTATTTACCTAATTTCTCCCTCACAGACTAACCCTCTCTCTACCCGACCACTCACTTTCTCACTACCTATCTGCTCAATTTATTTTATCAGTAGTTCACTACCACATCTCTTTATCTCACATGTTCTCTCTTTCCGCCACTCTTCCATTTTTTCATCCCTCTAAATAGCTTACTCTAGCATCCTTCTGTGTTTGAACTACACTTCAACTATCTCTCTCAACCACTTTCCTTATAGCAATCTTTGCCTCACTGTTTCTCCCTCTTTCTCTAACTTAGAAATCTCTCTACCTCTGTTTCAACTGCACCTCTCTTTCTCTATTTCATGTATCCCTCTCAACTTCATGTTTTTGTGCTACTTCACATTTCTCTTTCCACCCTTCATTTCTTTGTCTACCTTTCTCCCCCTCTCTTTACCTGACCTGTTTTTCTATTCTTCTTAGTTTGCTCTCTGTTTACCTCTTTGTTTTTCTTCACGTATCTTTACCTGGTTACCTGTACCTTATGCTGCCTTTACCTCTCTCTAATTTACCTCTTTTTCTACTTTACCTCTCCCTCTCTAACTCACCCTTCGAGGACTGTACTCCTCTGCCTCTCTCTACATTTCCTATGCCCTGTTTCTATTGTTGTCTACATCTCTGCCTGACTCTAAAACATTAACTACTTCTCTATTTCTCTTTCTCTACCTATGTCTTCCTCTTTCTAACTCCCTTTATCTTTCCTTCTGACTACCTCACTTTTCCCTATTTGTTTTACTTCTCTCCCTCCCTCACATATCTTTCTACATCATCTCTAATGTTACCACTTTCTTCCTGTACTTCATATCCCTGCCTATATTATTCTCTTTTTGTCTCTGTCCTTCTCCAGTATCCGGTTCTTTTTTCACATTTCCCTTATTCAGCAGTAACATTATTCAGCAGTAACAGGCAATTTTCTAGCCAGAAAGGTGCACTCATATAATGAAGACAAGAGGAGATGAAGACAAGAGGAGCAAGGTAAGACATGAGAAATTATTATACTGATAGATGGTTAAAAGCGTCAGGGCGACACTTTGATTTTCAGCAACTTGCAGCAAAAGCATCTGCAGTGATTACAAATATACAGCAACTAAAGCTACAATTTCAAGTCCTATGTGCACACGTCTTATTTTAGCCCACTGAACATCTCTCAACTTACCATTAGCATGTTTTTCCTGCAATGGGAGTAGCAAGCTGGTTAGGCCCTGAATTCCCCATAAAATGTTTTGTCGCAAGTAAAATAAATCTAAATCTGAGCTAAAAAGAAATTGCTTCATCAATGCTTGTTCGAACTTTCTTTTAGTACTATTTTTCTGGCTTACACCTAGCAGCTTGTGCTTTTGGCTGTTTTTTCTGTTCCCATTTCTGAAGGTGTGACATATAATTCAATATTGCTTGGTATCAAAATGTTTGGAACGAGCCAAAAAAGGGTAATAAATGTCAAAGTTGTTCCAAACAGTCCTTAAAATATATCTTTATGAAAGCTGCAGTAAAATTCTTAAGAGATCACCGGGCATTATGTAGGAGAAGTGTGAGTTTCAGAAACACAAAGAGCGTAATTGGCCGGCCGATTCCCAATGCCTTTTACAGCTTTTTGTTTCGTTTTTAGCTATATTTGAACTACTCTCACCCATCAATTACAGTTTTAAAGCACAGTAGCTCCCCACATCTTCAGTTCTTATGACCGTAGGTGGTGCTGCACATGTCGTAGGACATGTAATGACAGTGGAAGTACTTTGAGGCCTATTCACAAAGGGAAATGTAGTCTTGTATTTTAGAATAACTTGAATACTTTGGCCTATTTACAAAATCTGATTGTAAAGTTACTCAAAAGTATAGGCTTATATGTCTCCACACCCTGCAAAAGGGAGTGGAGCCAAATTTATGAGTGCAAAGTTACTACTGCCAAAAAGAATCAGTAGTAAGTCTAGCACCACACGTGGCCAACCACTGATACTGCAGCACCCTAGCCATAGAAAGTAATAGAGGTATGGACTTATAGAACTCCATAGGAAATAATGTTAAATTATATTTATTTATTTAAAAAATGTAACAATATACCTAAATATAATTTAAAATAAAAACACATCTATAAATCAAACATATTTGTTGTTTTATTTTAACGTATTTTAATAACCTTTTTTGAATTTTTAAATTAAAGTAACATTATTTCTATTAAAATATAATGTAATTGCTTTTATTTTATTTGTTACATCACTTTTGATAATTATTAGTACCTAAAATTAATATAATTGTTTTACTTAAGGTGGGATTTTATTTTAAAAAAACAGTAAAAATTTGTTTTAATTTAATTTAATATTTTAAAGGAATTCAATAATTAATTCAACATTAAGGGGTCGATTACGATACCGTCCGGAAAGGTTCCGGAAGGCACCGATTCGGTCGAATCCCATTCGGAAGCCTTGTTTCCGACCGACTCGGACACATTACCGGACGACCGATCATGATGTTCCGAAAGCATCCGAACTGTCTGACTCGGTTCCAAATGGCATTCGGAGTAACGGTGTAGTTCGGAGTCGACTCGTACTGGTCTACAGGCCGCGTTTCCGGATGAGTGAGTAGGATGCTGGATTTGGACAGCCTTTCCGAGTCTGTTGTTCCAACACGGATCGGCTGCGAGAATCTGACTTGAGGGGGCCCGAAGCAGGCCCCGCTTCACCCGGGGCCCTCCGGATCGGGCACGTGGGGGTACACATGGGTCCCCCCTTTCCCTGCATGCATAGTGGGCAAGGTTTTCCCCAACCCCCCCTTTTCTCAATGGGAGCTTGTGTTCTCGTTCGGAACACAGGCTCCTATTGAGTCAATGGGAGTCCGACCGAACGGTGCTCGGACACACCGTAATTGGTCGGTTGGACTCCCTGAACCCGAGTCGTAGGGAAAGCATTCCCAAACCGATTCGGTTGGACTGCTTTCCGGATTACATCGTAATCGGGCCCTAAGTTCGTGTAGTAGCATTTTTTCTTTTGTTATACATGTAAAATGAATATATAAAATTAGTTTACATAAATATTTAACATAACTATATTTTTATGATACTTTTCAAGTTTAATAAACTTTTTTACTTTTCCGTTTACTTTTTTATAGGGAGATCTTTGCCTAAGCCTCTGCACATAATTTGTAAATAGCATTTGCTACTGCTTTTTACTACTATTGTAGTGCTACAAAAAGTACGACAAAGTGCAATTTGTGAATAGGTCTCAGAATGTACATCTGGACCACAGCAACATTACTTGAAATGTAAGCAGTGGTGTCTCTGAGGAAAAAAACGAGCCAAGAGCTTTGTCGGATCCACCCAACTCCTGTCCTCCATGCTGGGGCAAGGTCTTGCTTGCTCTAGTATCCCTTCCTCATCTTCCTCCACCTTCTCAATCTTGACCCCCTAATGCATCTGATCCGAGCGGTATGCGGGTGTTCATCAAGCCATGGCAGTAAAGGGCTGTCCGGAAGATGCCATAGCACAGAAGGCAACACAATGTATGTGGAAACAACACAGCTGGTCAGTGGTGGTTGTGTTGTGGAAGGAACAAAAGCACCTGGTTACAAAGTTATTAACTTTATTAGTGAGAGTGACCCGTCAGCAAGCTGTTTTCAGTAATCCACTTTGCTCTTTAGGAGAGAGTTTGAGAGTTGTTTGCCACATTGAATGGCAAGAGGGGACAATATTTTTTATATTTAGCAGTAAGCGTAAGAGCTTGTCTGATCTATATTAAATGTACATGATGTGCGGACTACTAGTTTTAATAGCAACGTTTGGAATTGTGACATTATGGATATATTGTTTCAGAAATAATTACAAATACAGTTTCCTTAATACATGGTATGCAATGTGTGGTTAGATTAGTGAACTCCAAATATTCCTATTACTTGTTCTTTCTCGACAGTGGTATAGGAATTATACGATATAGGAAACAGCAAGTTGGATTTTGTTGGTGCATGTTGTTTGTAGCTATTAAGACAGGTGCAATTAAATCCTGTTATTTGAAACAAATGTATTACATAGATTCTTAAATGTGTTGCTATAAGTCAAAGGTCAAATTCCATGTTATTACCAGAGTATAGCTAATTGACTTGAGAAAACACTGCATAATTCCACATTCCACACATATTACATTTTATAATAACTTTACAAAAGAAATAACGTGGGCCACGATCCCAAGCCAATGCCTAGTTTAAGCAGACATCTCACTTCGCAGATATAACCCACTGTGCTCTGGATTAGGGATGGGCAGAATATTCTATTCCATTGGCAGAATTTTGGCGCCTCTGAATTACTCTTGTAACATGGAGTTTGAGCCAAATTCCGCCAATCTCCACATGGTCAAATTTTTTCTCACATGAGGCTCCAGAACGGTAAGTTGGCAAGCGTGAGCAAGATTTGGCGTCCCCTAGCACCATTGCCTATTGCTAGGAGGACATCCGGAGAGATTTTTCTAACGCGGTCAGTCACGACCGTTTACGATCAAAACGCTGCCGCTCAAGTAGAAATCTACTCAAGCGGCAGCAATATCAACTCAAGTAGCTGCACCCTCTGGCGCACCGCAAGGTGTCATTCGCACTGGTTTTTCAGCGCTGTACGCGCTATCTGCAGTAAATCCCAGTGCGAGCAGCGCGACGTGCCTATTTCCGCACGGTGGCGGAACTCCGTGGAATCTCGCGGAGCTTTTATGTAACTCCATGGAATTCCACAGAGTCAAATTCCGCAAAGTCCACCCATCCCAACTTTGGAAATGGTTAAATACCTTTGTTTATAACTAATGGACATGAAACAGCATCCATAAGCCATGCATGCAGATGCAGAAATGTAGTACACTATTTAAAACCAATTTCGGAGGCACGAGCAGTTCTAAGACTTCTTGGGGCGATAAAGTAAACACATTTACCATTCATACTCACTACTCAATCAGTTCTTGAATAACAGGGGTTTTACTTATTATAAATGGTACACATTTTATTGACCTCGCATGGATGAAAGACTGAGTTGGCCCTGCTGATTATAATCTGTGGCATGGAGGTTGCATGTAGATCTCTGCAGCAGGTGTATTAATCGGCTGAGGTACATCACTGTTGAGTTTTTTACTATCTGATGGAGAGTAAATGGTGATTACAAACATTGTTGCCTGCATTTTATTATTTTTGAAGTAACAACACAACTCTGACACTTTTTATATGCTCCAGTAAACACAGTATTTATATCAACATGTTCTCATTACTGGGCGACGTGAGAGCAATTATTATTAACTGCAGTTGTTGGAAAAGATTTTTGAAACATGCTTCTTGATGGTCTGACACTGGCCTATTTCAAATTATGTAAATTCAAGAAGTTTGAGTAAACAAACAGAAGTTAATCTAGTCAAGTCACTTGACAAAACATAAAGGGTTGATTGAAAATGTGCATTTGGTTTTCTAAACATAAATGGGCACGGATGTAGAAAGGCATTTTGTTTTGGTTGAAAACTTGCAAACATTAAATTTCATGTTTACATTTTACAGTCCCATTTTTCTCAATCGTTCAGTTTTTCTCCGGCACGGCTGTAAAGATTTATACACTTTTTGCTTTTAATGTCTAATATTTCAAATGTTTTCATATTTACTGCTCTCTACCCTGCTCCCTGTGTTTTATTTTTTTAACAATGGCTTTCTGCTACCAAGCACTGCCGAGCTACTTGTGTCCTGTTCACCCCTCCCCTTTTAGGAAACTGAAGCAGTGCCACATGATCCAAAGTCCGTCATTGCTTTCTACTAAACTTGTGAGCCAACCCTGGAAGCCACAGCTTCAGCCCAGAACCCCAGGTAAGGGAATAGGGGAGAGAGAGAAACGTTATTCTGGAGTTGAGAGATGGTACTGCTCATGGACCCAGTAGTCTCGGGGTAACGTTCTAAGACACATACAGAACCTCCATAGGGAGAGAGGAACCTATTGTAAGTATAGCAAATGGAATACAACAAGTAACTACAGAAGGGTCTCAGTAGAATACTCAAGGAAACACTCACCATTGTGGACCTTGAAGAGCCTAAGGAAGACCAGGAACCAACCTTGATGTGTAGGAAGTGAGTCTACAATAAAGCACAGTCGGGATAGAGGTAGGAACATGTAGGTAGTGACCAAGAATGGAACCTGAGGGAACACAAAAAGAATGAAAGCAAAAATATGAGTGCAGGCAAGGTAGGGTGCACATTAAATCGACAAGAGGAAAACCACAACAAATACAAGTGATTGCCAGGCACTGACCAAAAGGAATTGCACTTTTTTATACTGTTTCTGTCCTTGATGACCAGGAAGGGACCCAACAAATCCAAAGTATAATACTAGGTGTTAGTGTGTACATTCATCCTTAGTTGATGGCCTCCCAGGCATGATTCCCCAGTCTGCCACATCTTCAAAACCCTTTTCTATTTATTTAGTGTGCTTGTCCCTTGCTCAGCCTGATGTTATTATAGAGTGAGTGTGTGAAAGCCGTTATCTGAGTTTGATGCAGTGGGAGCTGTTTTTGGTTCCCTTGGGTAATAGCACTTTTCTGGTGACTTTGCACGTAGATGGCTCACGCTACCCATATCCTCCCGAAGAGCTCTCTCCCTTGATTGACTTAGGTGAGGGTTTATGGTGTAAACATTGGTGAAAGAGAGCCACTAATCTGGGGGCATGAACATATAAAGCTGGTTTCCATGATCTGTCAGAGGCATCATATCCCTTTCTTCTATTGACCTTTGTAAATTCTAGAGTACAAAATCCCTGCTACCTCAAATTCTGTGGTACCATCAATCATAACAGGTAAAGAATTGGACTGACTCAAAGCAAATGCAGGTTTAAACCTTCCGATGTGCATTACAGTGAATAATTCAGTCTTTAGCCACATCAAGTCTAAAATCTACCAGGTCCACTAACTGTGAAATTTGAAATGGACGCAAATACCTGGGAGTGAATTTTGGATGGTGAACTCGTAAGGAAAGATATTTTGTAGTTAACCAGACCTTCTGATTCACTTGAAAAGTTGAAACATGTCAATGTTGTCTAATCAGCTATTCTATTATGGTCTGCCTTAGCCCCAGTTAGATGTTAGACTACAATCTTTTGTGCTGATGTTGTAAGAGCAACGTCACTCACAGAACAATTTTGTAAGTTACCATTAAAGGAAACATAAGAGGATGGAACTTAAAGGAGCAAAAATAAGGTTAACATTCTAGCTAATCGTCCAGAGTTTTATGAAATGCAAATTCACCAATATTTAACCATTTTGACCATTTAGGCGCCAGTGACATCAGAAAACACTGGATATATTGTTCTACGGCCTGATTAAATTGTTTTATCTGGCCATTGGTTTGCATATGATCTTGAGTAGATGTATAAGAAGCTGCCTTTAATTGCCTTAGTAGTTCCATCCAGAACCCGGACACAAACTGTGATTATAGGTAGTTTCATAAGGGCAAAAAATGTCCTAGCTTAGTGAAATAGTCAATGACGGCCAGGATGGTATTATGTTCAGATTCTGGAAGATCTACAATGAATTCCATTGAAATCATAGACCAGGGAAATATAGGGTTCTGGAGATGTTGTAGGAGGCCAGACAGTTCAGAGTATCTGAAGACTTGGCATTTCTTCAGATACTCTGATATTGCCTTTAACAGCCCAAGCCGCCATAATGCCTCATTACAAAATCTACAGTCTTGTGACTCCCAGGATGACCAGCCAAAAGTGAACCATGACCAAAATATGTTGTTGTAGAGTTATAAGTTTTCCTTAATGACGTAGAAAATCCTGATTCATATTTCTTAGTTTCAGATTTGATTTTATCCAATTCTGTTTGTAAATGTGTTCTTGTTCCTTTTGCAACATTGTTAAGAAACGTTGTAGATCAGTAATACCGCCTTTTACAGTGGCAAGAATAGAAAGAGTATGCATTATAGTTGTGTCATTATCTTTTTGGCAAGAAAGAGCATCTGCTTTTCTGTCGTTTCTTTCTGGATGATAATAGATGTTATAATCAAATCTGGAAAAGAGCAAAGGCCACCTAGCATGTCTTGCGTTGGCACACTTCATGGAACATAAGAATCCTTGATTTTTGTGGTCAGTCCAAATTGTGATGGTATGAGCTGCCCCTTCTAAGCAATGTTGACAATAAGTGAATGGTCCCTTCATGGTTAAAAGGTCTCTGACAGAGATAGTGTCATTCTTTTCTGTAGCGTTGATGGTTCTGGAATAGAATGCCACTGAATGTAAGGCTTCTGGTTCAGTGAGACATTGTGATAATATGGCCCTATTGCTGGAAGTAGAACCACTTGTCTCCACACTAAAAGGTAAATTGAGATGAGGTGACAAAGGGTCGGAGCGGAAGTAAATGTATTCTTAATAGTTTTGAAGGTTACTTCTTGTTGTGAACCCTCTCTGAATACTTCTCCTTTTTGAGAGTTTTGTGATGGCAGCTATTATGGATGAAATTTCCTGAAAAGTGTAGATAAACATTTGCAAAGCCCAGAACCTCTGAACTTCAAGAAACGTGGAAGGAGACAACCAGTGTCTGGCCGCAAGATGCATTTTGGCACAAGAGACTGGGAATTTGGAAGAGATGGCACACATAACAGTGGGAAATGTGCACTCTCACAAAAACAACTGCATTTCCCCGGATCACATGCATAGCTCCAGCCAGAAGAGGACCATCACAATCAGCACACTTCTGGGTCATTAGTGGCAAATCAAGTACTTCAACCCCACCTTTATAGAAATTCTTTGTCTGGCAACAGCAGTTGTTCTGACTCTTTGCTTTTGCTATAGTTCACACTCGGCTTGTTTGCCCCTTCACCTTTGTTGTATTTTTCTTATTCATTCCCTTTGGCCCCCTGATTACTATACCCTTTGTTGGTGAATCATGTTTCATTGCTTCCTTGTCACTTTGGCTCCTTGCCTAGGCCTTCTCTTTCCCAGTGCAGCATGGGCTTCCATCTTCAGCTCCTGTGCGGGCTCTACAGTACGCCAGGGGCTAGTTACAGCATCCCATCTGCTTGCATAGGGTAAGTACCACACCTTTATACCCTTATGCCAAATGTGTATTCTATGTTGACATTCCTTTACTAATTGTGCTCTCCCACCCTTAGGTGGAGACCTGATATCCTTTACATGGCCCTGACTCACCGTGCCTCCGAAATCTATTCCGGGTTTTCCAAATTCCAGCCTGCAGAAGTGTGTTTCTCTTTCTTCCTCATTAACCACTTTTCTCCTTGGCCTGGTTCTTTTTTAACATCTTTGGTCCGGTGAAATAGGTTAAGTTGACCTCTAGGGGGAGATGGAGGGACTGGCCTCCACATCCACACTTTCTAAATATTGTGTTCATGGCAGCCAGACGGTAACTGTAGAGTACTTACTGGGACCCATACTTATTCCTTATGCTGAAATCTGGAACAATAAAAAGATAGCCAGTGATACCACAAGCAGACACTTCTCAGCCTTGGTGATTAGGTAATATCTTCAGAGACAAGAGAGAACCTCTTTCATGTGCTGATGGTGTCTGAGAAGACTTGATGTCACCCCAATAGATAATGAGGCAAGTATCAAAATGTCACAGAAATTATTATTAACCAGATGTTGAAATGCAGCAGGGATGTTGCAGAGTCCAAAGGGTATGACCAGTTACATAAAATTACAATAATGAGTTTTGAAAGTGGTTTCCATTCATCTCGGGCTCTGATCTGTACTAGATTATATGCTCCATGTAGGTCAAACTTGGAACAAAACCTTGCCGGTCTTGATCTGATCCAGGAGTACAGATATTAATGGTAAGGGATAGAGATTATGCATAGTGATGGCATTCGATACTCTGTAGTCAATACAACGCCTACATTTGCCATTGGCTTTAGGTACAAAGTAGATTGCAGCCTTGATGAAAGAAAGGCCAGGAAGACCAGGAAGAAACCGTGATCTTAGAGGAGGGGAACGTGAGTATGTAATAAAGCACAGTCAGAACTAGGATAGAAGCTCAGAGATATTGACCAAGGTGGGGATTTGAGGAAACATGAAAGGGAAGAAAACAACAAAGTGGATGGAGTGCGTGGCAAGGGCAAAACTAAAGCAACAAGTGGAAAGCCAATGTGAACTGAAAAATTTGACAGGCACTGACCAAAAAGAATTGCACTCTTTCATACTGTCCCTGCACCTGATGATCTGGAAGTAACCCAACAAAGTAAAAATATAAGACTAGATAGTAGTGTGCTATGTTATGTGATATCCCACATGCTGAGGCCCAGTCTGCCTCGCTCATCAAGAACCTTTTCTATTTGCTTTCCTTCCCACGTTTTCAAAATGCTTATTTTTTATTTTATTTCTTTTATATTTGATGGCCCAGCAACTGTCAACTGGTTCCCAGCTGCTCATGTCCCTTCTGCTACTTTTTTTTTTTTTTTTTTACAATGTCATTTACCATTCTAACATGCCCGTGAACCATATTAAAATGGTAGATTAAAAATGACTGCCACACATCACGATACACGCATGCATCATGATGCACATCTGTGCATGTGTCACAATGCATAGCAGCCAGCTTGGAATGGGTTTTCGTGTGAATTCATTTAGATGCATGGATTTGCAGGATGGAGGAAACAAGCATAGGCAAAACCAATTGTTCATCTATTTAAAGCCGGGATCTATTGGCTTTGCCAATGTTTGTTAGGTCTAGCCTTAGCCAGCATCTTTTTATACATTAAATGGAGAAGCAACTTTGCTGTGCATAATTCTAGAGATGTTGCCGGAGACTTTGCAATTGGTACTTGTTTGGGAAGGTAAAAATCATGCAGTACAGAAATATCAGCCAATTTGCCATTACATTGTTTATTTGATTGGTTGTTCCTTTCATCCTTTTCCACAAAGCAGACCTCCTTAATATGCCACACACCAATTCTAACACATTGGTGGAGGATTTCAAGCATGCAGAGCATAACATACAGCAAAGTCTGATACAGGCACTGAGTTTGACACAGCGAAACATTCTCAAAAACGCATGGGGCCTCATTACGATGGCAGTCGGGCCGACTGCCATCCTCTTGCGCCCTATCCGACCACCGAGACCGGGAAGGTTCCCCTGCCGTATTACGATGCAACCGCTGCTACTGCGGTGGTTGCATCTACGGCAGAGCACATACCTCCAAATATGTTGCTGCAAATGCGTACAAAACTCACAGAAAAAATGTGAATTGTACACATACGCATGACGTATGTGGGATATGCCTTGTGCACCATGTACCCCATTGCTGGAGTGTGGCGGATTGTGCACAGTCCAGACAATGAGGATAGATACTGCATGAGGACTTACCTGGATTTCAGCACCCACAGGACAGTAGTCTTTGTGGTGCAGCTGCCCAGGTCTCAGCCAGGCACTGCATCTCGTACAGGCACAGAGTTTCATAATAAATGCCAAATGCAGAGTTTTACTCACACCAAATAATCTCAGACTGAAAGAGAGTCTCCCAAAGGCAGAGTCTAATGCAGCTTACAAATGTTTCACTGCTGTGTATACCTACTGTACAACTTGTTTTCTTTTTCTGTAATGATTTACCATTTTGTAATTCCAGAGCTTTGGTAATATTTTGTTATTCTTGAACCCCCTGTAAACATCCATGTAACGACATATGACTACTGTAAAGTGCTCTGGCACCTTTGGTAACTGTTTGGTTATATATAAAAATGCATAATAAATAAATACATAAAAATACACCAAGCAGAAAGCATCACACACAAACAAAGTGCACAAACGTAGAGTCATACACATCCGCACACACACAAAGTCTCACAATCCTCTCCCAGGCATAGATACATGCATACACAGTTGGACAAGTGCTGTTTCAAACCTGAAGCCTCACAAATGCAAACTTTCACACAAGTCGAGCATCATACACGCAGCTCATCATGCATAAAGGTGCACCTACAGAGCCTTAAAGACGTTCTCTCCTACATGCATATACTCTGGGGCAGATTTACAAGCCCCTTGCGCCACTTTTGCGTCACTTTTCCCATGTTAAAAATGACGCAAAAGTGGCGCAAGGGCCTTGTAAATAAGCCCCTCTGAGTTTTACACAGGTATATTGGCTTACAGAGGCAGCAAATCTCATATATGGAGAGTGTCACCCTCAGTCAAAACACAGAGTAACGCTCACGCATGCAGATTGTCGCAAGCAGTCTGAAAATGGTAAAAGGGGATGAAATGTGGCCAGAGTTGCGGCTTTGGAGCTGTGGAACCAGGTTCCAGTCCTGGCGTCAAATCAACATATTGTGATTCTGGGCAAATTCCTTAATCTTCCCGTGCCTAAAAAATTAGATCGACCTTGTATTTAATCTGGTGCTCACGGAATGCACTCTAATGCCCATGGGTCAATATCACGATATCTAAACTACAAATAAATAATGTCTCACACATGGAGAGATTTCTACGTAGTGTATAAAAGAGCTGCAGTTTCACACGCAGAAATCCTTAGCGTGAAGAGTAAAAATGCAGTCTCTGAATTCATGTTTTATACATGCTGTGTCTTGCAGAGTCTCACACACCAATGGCGGCTCAACATGCACACAGGTATGACTTCTTTGATATAGGGGAAGAGTTTGTAGGCAGACTGTCTCTTAACCCCTTCGCTGCTAGGCCTTTCCCCCCCCTGTGCTAAGCCTTTTTTTGGCTATTTGGGGTAGTTCGCGCTTAGGCCCCTGTAACTTTTTGACTATATAAGGTATCCACGCCAAATTTGCGTCCTTTTTTTCTAACATCATGGGGATTGTAAAGGTACCCAGGGTTTGTGGATTCCCCTGGAGGGGACCCAGAAATTAGCCAAAATACAGCAAAATTTTGGTTTTTTGGGGAAAAATGCGAAAAAAGGGCTACAGATGAAAGCGTCTTGTTTTTCCCTGCAAATGGCATCAAAAGGGGTTGTGGTGCTGAAATCACCATCTTCCCAGCTTTCAGGGACAAGCAGACTTTTGTCAGAAAACCAACTTTTTTACACAGTTTTGGCATTTTTCTGGGACATAGCCTATTTTTGCTATTTTTGTGCTTTCAACCTCCTTCCAGTTAATGGTAGAAATGGGTATGAAAGCAATAATGGATCCTGGAAAGCTATACATTTCTGAAAAGTAGACAAAATTCTGAATTCATCAAGGGGTCATTTGTGTAGATCCTTAAAGTTTTCCTTATAGAAACTAACAGTTAAATGAAGGAAAAATTGAAAAGTAGTTGAAAAAAACAGCCATTTGTGTCAACGTTTTCACCTGTAACTTCTTCTAATTATGACAGCTATTTGAAAGCAATATACCGTTATATCCGCTGGACCTTTCTGGTTGTGGGGATATATAGGACTTGTAGGTTCACCAAGAACCCGACGAACCCAGAGCCAATAACTGAGCAGCATCTTGCAATGGTTTTTTATTATGTACCGGGTATATAGCAATTATTTTGGGAAAATGTATACATGGAAAAATTGTTATGAAAGACACCTATGTATTTCTGAAATGGGAACAAAATGTAGATTTTATAAACAGTAGATATTTGCACATTTCCGAAATTGGGAGTACCCATACTAGCATGAGAATTATAGGTGATTTTTCAAAATGACTTATTTTTTACACATTGTCTTTCATTTGGAAGGCAGAAATGCATCGAAAGTCAATAGGTAATAACAGTTGCTCTACAATTCTGTGTTACCCTAAGTCTCCCGATAAAAATGGTACCTCACTTGTGTGGGTAGGCCTTGTGCCCACAACAGGAAATGGCTCAAAATGCAACGTGGACGTACCACATTTGCACAATGAAAAATTACCCTTTTTTTGCAAAGTGCCTAGCTGTAGTTTTTGAACCCTAGCTCTGCGGGCACTTAGGGAAAAATAGCAAACCTATACATTTTTGAAAACTAGACACCCAGGGGAATACAGGACGGGGTGACTTGACTGGCTCTCACCAGGTTCTGTTACCCAGAATCCCTTGCAAACCTAAAAAATTGTCCAAAAAACACATTTTCCCCACATTTCTGTGGTGGAAAGTTCTGGAATCTGCGTGGATCCACAAATTTCCGCCCACCCCGCGTTCCCCAAAGTCTTACGAGAAAAATGGTACCTCACTTGTGTGGGTCGGCCTAGTGCCTGCGACAGGAAACGGCGCAAAACGCAACGTGGTCACACCTCAATTTCGCAGTGAAAAATGACCCTTTTTGGCAAAGTGCCTAGCTGTAGTTTTTGAACCCTAGCTCTGCCGGCACCTAAGGAAACCTAGCAAACCTATACATTTTTGAAAACTAGACACCCAGGGGAATCCAGGATGGGGTGACTGGACTGCCTCCCACCAGGTTCTGTTACCCAGAATCCCTTGCAAACCTAAAAAATTGTCACAAAAACACATTTTCCCCACATTTCTGTGGTGGAAAGTTCTGGAATCTGCGTGGATCCACAAATTTCCACTCACCCCGTGTTCCCCAAAGTCTTATGAGAAAAATGGTACCTCACTTGTGTGGGTCGGCCTAGTGCCTGCGACAGGAAACGACGCAAAACGCAACGTGGTCACACTTCAATTTCGCAGTGAAAAATGACCCTTTTTTGGCAAAGTGCCTAGGTGTAGTTTTTGAACCCTAGCTCTGCCGGCACCTAGGGAAACCTAGCAAACCTATACATTTTTGAAAACTAGACACCCAGGGGAATCCAGGATGGGGTGACTTGACTGCCTCCCACCAGGTTCTGTTACCCAGAATCCCTTGCAAACCTAAAAATTGTCCAAAAAACACATTTTCCCCACATTTCTGTGGTGAAAAGTTCTGGAATCTGCGTGGATCCACAAATTTCCACTCACCCCGTATTCCCCAAAGTCTTATGAGAAAAATGGTACCTCACTTGTGTGGGTCGGCCTAGTGCCTGCAACAGGAAACGGCACAAAACGCAACGTGGTCACACCTCAATTTCGCAGTGAAAAATGACCCTTTTTTGGCAAAGTGTCTAGCTGTAGATTTTAGAAACAGTAGATATTTGCACATTTCCGAAATTGGGAGTACCCATACTAGCATGAGAATTATAGGTGATTTTTCAAAATGACTTATTTTTTACACATTGTCTTTCATTTGGAAGGCAGAAATGCATCGAAAGTCAATAGGTAATAACAGTTGCTCTACAATTCTGTGTTACCCTAAGTCTCCCGATAAAAATGGTACCTCACTTGTGTGGGTAGGCCTTGTGCCCACAACAGGAAATGGCTCAAAATGCAACGTGGACGTACCACATTTGCACAATGAAAAATTACCCTTTTTTGCAAAGTGCCTAGCTGTAGTTTTTGAACCCTAGCTCTGCGGGCACTTAGGGAAAAATAGCAAACCTATACATTTTTGAAAACTAGACACCCAGGGGAATTCAGGACGGGGTGACTTGACTGGCTCTCACCAGGTTCTGTTACCCAGAATCCCTTGCAAACCTAAAAAATTGTCAAAAAAACACATTTTCCCCACATTTCTGTGGTGGAAAGTTCTGGAATCTGCGTGGATCCACAAATTTCCGCCCACCCCGCGTTCCCCAAAGTCTTACGAGAAAAATGGTACCTCACTTGTGTGGGTCGGCCTAGTGCCTGCAACAGGAAACGGCGCAAAACGCAACGTGGTCACACCTCAATTTCGCAGTGAAAAATGACCCTTTTTTGGCAAAGTGCCTAGGTGTAGTTTTTGAACCCTAGCTCTGCCGGCACCTAGGGAAACCTAGCAAACCTATACATTTTTAAAAACTAGACTCCCAGGGGAATCCAGGATGGGGTGACTTGACTGCCTCCCACCAGGTTCTGTTACCCAGAATCCCTTGCAAACCTAAAAATTGTCCAAAAAACACATTTTCCCCACATTTCTGTGGTGGAAAGTTCTGGAATCTGCGTGGATCCACAAATTTCCACTCACCCCGTGTTCCCCAAAGTCTTATGAGAAAAATGGTACCTCACTTGTGTGGGTCGGCCTAGTGCCTGCGACAGGAAACGGCGCAAAACGCAACGTGGTCACACCTCAATTTCGCAGTGAAAAATGACCCTTTTTTGGCAAAGTGCCTAGCTGTAGTTTTTGAACCCTAGCTCTGCCGGCACCTAAGGAAACCTAGCAAACCTATACATTTTTGAAAACTAGACACCCAGGGGAATCCAGGATGGGGTGACTGGACTGCCTCCCACCAGGTTCTGTTACCCAGAATCCCTTGCAAACCTAAAAATTGTCACAAAAAACACATTTTCCCCACATTTCTGTGGTGGAAAGTTCTGGAATCTGCGTGGATCCACAAATTTCCACTCACCCGTGTTCCCCAAAGTCTTATGAGAAAAATGGTACCTCACTTGTGTGGGTCGGCCTAGTGCCTGCGACAGGAAACGACGCAAAGCGCAACGTGGTCACACTTCAATTTCGCAGTGAAAAATGACCCTTTTTTGGCAAAGTGCCTAGGTGTAGTTTTTGAACCCTAGCTCTGCCGGCACCTAGGGAAACCTAGCAAACCTATACATTTTTGAAAACTAGACACCCAGGGGAATCCAGGATGGGGTGACTTGACTGCCTCCCACCAGGTTCTGTTACCCAGAATCCCTTGCAAACCTAAAAATTGTCCAAAAACACATTTTCCCCACATTTCTGTGGTGAAAAGTTCTGGAATCTGCGTGGATCCACAAATTTCCACTCACCCCGTATTCCCCAAAGTCTTATGAGAAAAATGGTACCTCACTTGTGTGGGTCGGCCTAGTGCCTGCAACAGGAAACGGCACAAAACGCAACGTGGTCACACCTCAATTTCGCAGTGAAAAATGACCCTTTTTTGGCAAAGTGTCTAGCTGTAGTTTTTGAACCCTAGCTCTGCCGGCACCTAAGGAAACCTAGCAAACCTATACATTTTTGAAAACTAGACACCCAGGGGATTCCAGGATGGGGTGACTGGACTGCCTCCCACTAGGTTCTGTTACCCAGAAACCCTTGCAAACCTAAAAAATTGTCAAAAAACACACATTTTCCCCACGTTTCTGTGGTGGAAAGTTCTGGAATCTGCATGGATCCACAAATTTCCGCCCACCCCGCGTTCCCCAAAGTCTTACGAGAAAAATGATACCTCACTTGTGTGGGTTGGCCTAGTGCCTGCGACAGGAAACGGCGCAAAACGCAACATGGTCACACCTCAATTTCGCAGTGAAAAATGACCCTTTTTTGGCAAAGTGCCTAGCTGCAGTTTTTGAACCCTAGCTCTGCCGGCACCTAAGGAAACCTAGCAAACCTATACATTTTTGAAAACTAGACACCCAGGGGAATCCAGGATGGGGTGACTGGACTGCCTCCCACCAGGTTCTGTTACCCAGAATCCCTTGCAAACCTAGAAAATTGTCCAAAAACACATTTCCCCACATTTCTGTGGTGGAAAGTTCTGGAATCTGCGTGGATCCACAAATTTCCACCCACCCGCGTTTCCCAAAGTCTTACGAGAAAAATGGTACCTCACTTGTGTGGGTCGGCCTAGTGCCTGCGACAGGAAACGGCGCAAAACGCAACGTGGTCACACCTCAATTCTGCAGTGAAAAATGACCCTTTTTTGGCAAAGTGCCTAGCTGTAGTTTTTGAACCCTAGCTCTGCCGGCACCTAGGAAACCTAGCAAACCTATACATTTTTGAAAACTAGACACCCAGGGAATCCAGGATGGGGTGACTGGACTGCCTCCCACCAGGTTCTGTTACCCAGAATCCCTTGCAAACCTAGAAAATTGTCAAAAAAACACATTTCCCCCACATTTCTGTGGTGGAAAGTTCTGGAATCTGCGTGGATCCACAAATTTCCTCCCACCACGCGTTCCCCAAAGTCTTACGAGAAAAATGGTACCTCACTTGTGTGGGTCGGCCTAGTGCCTGCGACAGGAAACGGCGCAAAACGCAACGTGGTCACACCTCAATTTCGCAGTGAAAAATGACCCTTTTTTGGCAAAGTGCCTAGCTGTAGTTTTGAACCCTAGCTCTGCCGGCACCTAGGAAACCTACCAAACCCACACATTTCTGATAAGTAGACACCTGGGGGCTTCCAGGGAGGTATGGCTGCGTGGATCCCCCAACGTTTCCTTACCCAGAATCCCCTGCAAACCTCAATTTTAGCTGAAAAAAATCACTTTTTTCACACATTTTTGTGTGGAAAAGTGTGGCATCACTGGCCTCACACAAATTTCCTACCACCCAGCGTTCCCCCAGGTCTCCCGATAAAAATGGTGCCTCACTTGTGTGGGAGGCCCAAGTACCCGCGACAGGCAAGGGCCCAAAACGTAGTGAGGCGACATCAAAATTGCCTATCTCAAAACCACCTGGTTTTGCAAGGGGGTCACCTGGGTCTTTGGCCCCGTGCTCGGCGGCCATCTAGGAAAACCTACCAAACCCACACATTTCTGAAAATTAGACACCCGGGGGCTTCCAGGGAGGTATGGCTTGCGGGTACTTGGGCCTCCCACACAAGTGAGGCACCATTTTTATCGGGAGACCTGGGGGAACGCTGGGTGGTAGGAAATTTGTGTGAGGCCAGTGATGCCACACTTTCCCACACAAAAATGTTTGAAAAAGTGATTTTTTTCAGCTAAAATTGAGGTTTGCAGGGGATTCTGGGTAAGGAAACGTTGGGGGATCCACGCAAGCCATACCTCCCTGGAAGCCCCGGGTGTCTACTTTTCAGAAATGTGTGGGTTTGGTAGGTTTCCTAGATGGCCGCCGAGCACGGGGCCAAAGACCCAGGTGACCCCCTTGCAAAACCAGGTGGCTTTGAGATAGGCAATTTTGATGTCGCCACACTATGTTTTGGGCCCTTGCCTGTCGCGGGTACTTGGGCCTCCCACACAAGTGAGGCACCATTTTTATCGGGAGACCTGGGGGAACGCTGGGTGGTAGGAAATTTGTGTGAGGCCAGTGATGCCACACTTTCCCACACAAAAATGTGTGAAAAAAGTGATTTTTTTCAGCTAAAATTGAGGTTTGCAGGGGATTCTGGGTAAGGAAACGTTGGGGGATCCACGCAAGCCATACCTCCCTGGAAGCCCCCGGGTGTCTACTTTTCAGAAATGTGTGGGTTTGGTACGTTTCCTAGATGGCCGCCGAGCATGGGGCCAAAGACCCAGGTGACTCCCTTGCAAAACCAGGTGGTTTTGAGATAGGCAATTTTGATGTCGCCACACTACGTTTTGGGCCCTGGCCTGTCGCGGGTACTTGGGCCTCCCACACAAGTGAGGCACCATTTTTATCGGGAGACCTGGGGGAACGCTGGGTGGTAGGAAATTTGTGTGAGGCCAGTGATGCCACACTTTCCCACATAAAAATGTGTGAAAAAAGTGATTTTATTCAGCTAAAATTGAGGTTTGCAGGGGATTCTGGGTAAGGAAACATTGGGGGATCCACGCAAGCCATACCTCCCTGGAAGCCCCGGGTGTCTACTTTTCAGAAATGTGTGGGTTTGGTAGGTTTCCCTAGATGGCCGCCGAGCACGGGGCCAAAGACCCAGGTGACTTCCTTGCAAAACCAGGTGGTTTTGAGATAGGCAATTTTGATGTCGCCACACTACGTTTTGGGCCCTTGCCTGTCGCGGGTACTTGGGCCTCCCACACAAGTGAGGCACCATTTTTATCGGGAGACCTGGGGAACGCTGGGTGGTAGGAAATTTGTGTGAGGCCAGTGATGCCACACTTTCCCACACAAAAATGTGTGAAAAAGTGATTTTTTTCAGCTAAAATTGAGGTTTGCAGGGGATTCTGGGTAAGGAAACGTTGGGGGATCCACGCAAGCCATACCTCCCTGGAAGCCCCCGGGTGTCTACTTTTCAGAAATGTGTGGGTTTGGTAGGTTTCCCTAGATGGCCGCCGAGCACGGGGCCAAAGACCCAGGTGACCCCCCTTGCAAAACCAGGTGGTTTTGAGATAGGCAATTTTGATGTCGCCACACTACGTTTTGGGCCCTTGCCTGTCGCGGGTACTTGGGCCTCCCACACAAGTGAGGCACCATTTTTATCGAGAGATCTGGGGGAACGCTGGGTGGTAGGAAATGTGTGTGAGGCCAGTGATGCCACACTTTCCCACACAAAAATGTGTGAAAAAAGTGATTTGTTTCAGCTAAAATTGAGGTTTGCAGGGGATTCTGGGTAAGGAAACGTTGGGGGATCCACGCAAGCCATACCTCCCTGGAAGCCCCCGGGTGTCTTCTTTTCAGAAATGTGTGGGTTTGGTAGGTTTCCCTAGATGGTCGCCGAGCACGGGGCCAAAGACCCAGGTGACCCCCCTTGCAAAACCAGGTGGTTTTGAGATAGGCAATTTTGATGTCGCCACACTACGTTTTGGGCCCTTGCCTGTCGCGGGTACTTGGGCCTCCCACACAAGTGAGGCACCATTTTTATCGGGAGACCAGGGGGAACGCTGGGTGGTAGGAAATTTGTGTGAGGCCAGTGATGCCACACTTTCCCACACAAAAATGTGTGAAAAAAGTGATTTTTTTCAGCTAAAATTGAGGTTTGCAGGGGATTCTGGGTAAGGAAACGTTTGGGGATCCACGCAAGCCACACCTCCCTGGAAGCCCCCGGGTGTCTACTTTTCAGAAATGTGTGGGTTTGGTAGGTTTCCCTAGGTGGACGCCGAGCCCCGGGCCAAAAACCCAGGTGACCCCCCTTGCAAAACCAGGTCATTTTGAGATAATGTGTTGTTTATTTCTGCAGCGTGAAAATTTTGGCACAATATTGCAAGGAAAATGTGACAGACATTTTGAGGTTTGCAGGACATTGTGGGTACCATAACTTGTTGGGATCCACAAGAGAGATATCACCAAGTACTCCCATGGGTGTTTCGTTTACGACAATATCTACAGTTGGTAGGTTATTCTTATACGGAATGTACACCTTGGCAGACAGACTAAAAAGACAAAGATTATTGCACAGCCATCTATTCCTCAAGCACACACACATACTGGTTGGATTTGGCACGAGGGCAAGTGATGGTTCTGTATATACAATTTTATTAACAAGAGATTTCACAAAAATGAAATGCACTGTCAATAATTGAAAGGACAAAAAACTGAACCAGTGACTCGCAGCTCGTGAGCTGTAAAGCCACGTCAAGGCCCCAACCGCTTTACAGGCCATTCACACACCTTTCATACGTGATACACACAAGACCATTCACACCACCAGGCACGAAACAAAGCACATTACAACATTCACAAAAAGGGACAAGGTACACCCTGCTTGAGAAAGACAAAAAAAAATATTACTGCACAGCCATCTAATCCTCAAGCACACACACATACTGGTTGGATTTGGCACGAGGGTGAGTGATGGTTCAGTATATACAATTGTATTAACAAGTGATTTCACAAAAATGAAATGCACTGTTAATAATTGAAAGGACGATAAACTGAACCATTGACTCACAGCTCGTGAGCTGTAAAGCCACGACAAGGCACCAACCTCTTTACAGGCCATTCATACACCTTTCATACGTGTGACACATACAAAACCATTCACACCACCAGCCGCGGGCCCATCACATTACAACACTCACACCAGCAGACAGCGCCATTCAAGGGCCCATCACTTTCACACGCCCACATTCCTAACACAGCAACCACACAAGCTGATGGATTGCGTGGAGTGTCGCTCGGCTAACAGTGTGTGTAGTGACCAGCAGCAAGTCACTACTCACACACCACCAGCCGAGCGCCAGTCCACGCACACCGCCAGCCAAGCGCCACTCCACGCACACCGCCAGCCAAGCGCCACTCCACGCACACCGCCAGCCAAGCGCCACTCCACGCACACCGCCAGCCAAGCGCCACTCCACGCACACCGCCAGCCAAGCGCCACTCCACGCACACCACCATCACATTTAGGAATTCTTTTTATAAAAATAAGAAAACACAAACAAATTGCAAATAGATACAAATCTACTAACACAACATCTGAAACTCAATACACTACAGAAATGCCAACCTTGAAACTGAACCAAAAATATTAAACAATAGAGGCCAGGCAGTTCACTTTACCACTCATGGATGCTCCCAAAAATTCTTTTGCGTGTGGTACAATCTAAAACAAGCAGGCACACACAGCCCAGGGTTAGAAGGACACTCGGGGCAGTACATGCGAGTCTCCTTCCGCATACCTCTTCGCCAACAGACTCTACATCTCCTACTGGGAAAGTCTTTTGAGGGTGTGGGAGGAATGTGATCAGGAAAGTGGCGATCTTTCAATCTAGCAACATCCTCCACCAATCCAACTCTAGGAACACTTGCCTGTTCCACTAAAACAAGGCTGCCTATTACAGACTCTTGAAACTTAGCAAAAGTCATCTTTGACTCAGGACAAGAATCCTGGAACACAACAAAAGCATTAAAGGTTGCCAAGTGGAAAAGATGGATAGCCATCTTCTTGTACCAAATGTAAGCCTTACGAAGAACAGCATAAGGTTCCAACCTCTGATCTACTCTGTCAACACCACCCATGTGCTTATTATAGTCTAAAATGCACACAGGTTTGCGCGCTTCAGCAACCTGACCCCAAACAGTCACAGGTGCAGTGCTTTCATCATGGATGGTAGACAGCATGTAGACATCTCTCCTGTCTGAAAACTTCACAGCTAGAAGCTCCTCGCAACGCAACGCACTGCACTGTCCCCGCACAAGCTTTTTACAAACAAGTTCTTTTGGGAAACCTTTACGGTTAGAGCGGATTGTGCCACAAGCAACAGTGTCCACTTTGGCCAATTCCCTGAACAACCGCACACCAGTGTAGAAGTTATCTACATATAAATGGTGGCCTTTGTTAAAAAATCCTCTTCCAAGTTCCCACACAATTTTCTCAGTCACTCCAAAAGTGGACGGACAACCAGGGGGTTAATACTGGAATACTTACCGGTGTACACTCTGAAATTAGAGACATATCCAGTCCTACTATCACACAGCATATACAGCTTAATTCCATAGCGTGCCCTCTTACTAGGAATGTATTGCCTAAAAACCAAGCGGCCCTTGAACAACACCAAAGACTCATCCACTGCAATTTCTTTCCCTGGAGCATAGATCTCAGAAAATCGATCAACAAAGTGATCAATGACAGGCCGAATCTTAAAAAGACGGTCACATTCAGGGTGATCTCGTGGCAACGCTAAACCATTATCGACAAAATGCATCAACCGAAGCAGAAGCAAATACCTATCACGACTCATGACTGCCGGAAAAATAGCAGTTGCCATCAAGGGACTAGTAGACCAATATGAAGACATTGATGGCTTCCTTAGCAAGCCCATCAAAAAAGTTAAACCCAAGAACTTCTTCATCTCTTCCAGATTTGTGGGAGTCCACTGGGTAGCTCTAGAGTGGGGCTTAAGACTGGCACTGTTGTCCCTCAAAAACTGTTCGGCATACAAATTAGTCTGCTCAACAATCTCTTTCAAAAACACATCGTCCATAAACAACTGAAAAAAATGTATCGGCAAAAAGTTTTCAGTATTCACTCTACACCCTGGAACACCAGTAAAGTCTGGCAATGCCGGCTGCACCATGCCTGGGGCAACCCAGAGGTCAGCACTTTCAACGGGAAGCCTTGCAGCCCCATGCTGCAGCCCAGGTGCCTCTTGCCGCACTATACCAACGGGAAGCCTTGCTGCCCCAGATGCCTCTTGCCGCACTATATCAACGGAAAGCCTTGCAGCCACAGGCTGCAACCCAGATGACTCTTGCCGCACTACACCAACCGAAAGCCTTGCAGCCCCAGGCTGCAGCCCAGATGCCTCTTGCCGCACTATCGGCACATCAATCTCCTCCTCTAACACAGGCACTTCATCCGCACTAAGAGTATCTTCAGTATCCGATGATTCCACGTGGAGAGAAAACTCACTGCCTGAATCGTCCCCTGCCTCCTCTGCCTCAGATGCAGAGTCAGTCTCTGAACCATGGTCAGAGGAAGACTCAAAAAGCATACCAACAACCTGCTGAGCAGTAATCCTGCGGCTAGCCATTATCCTTACTAAGAAAGGAGACTGCACAAACAAGTCAGCAACAACCAACACTGTGCAAAGCAAGTAAGTTAAAAAATGTGTGCCTTTATCACAAAGATCTATATACTCAAAAATTATACAATTCACTTACAAGAGACAGCTACACTCACCAGCACCTACTCTGCAGAGACACAGCAAAAACGATATCCCACTAGAAAGAAAAAAACAAAACCAATTACTCACAAGACAACAAAATACACATCGAGCACAAATGCAAAATGTTTTTGACACTCAAAAAACAGAAGCCAAACATACTGCTATTATTACACCATTTGCAAAAAACAAATTCATGCAGAGAAATGAAACTCATTACATTGTACAAAAAAACTCTCTTACCAAACACGTGCAACTACACAAACAGCAGAGCCACCAGTAACGAAACCGCAACCTGGAACAGTCTAAAGAGCAAAAGCCTTCAACTAGAACAAAAAAATAAAGCATTACAATTGCAATTCACAAAAAATAAAACAATTAACATTATAACACGCTATGTTACTACTCAAATGGTCAATCGGCCAGAATACACATAAAGAAATCTGCCCCTTGGAAGCGACCCTTTTTATTTAAACTACTTCCCTGGTGTCTAGTGGGGTTTCTGCCCCCTCCGGGGCAGAAAGGCAAAAAACAGGCCGTTCTGCCCCAGGGGGGCAGAATTCCTATTACAAAATAAAATGGCTCCCTGGAAGTGACCCTTGCCCAAGGGGTCACTCCCATCACAATTGAAATAAATCCCTGGTGCCTAGTGGGGTTTTCTGCCCCCCCCGGGGGCAGAAAGGGCAAAAAACAGGCCGATCTGCCCCCAGGGGGCAGAAAAGTCTTAATAAAATTTTGGCCCCCTAGGAAGCGACCCTTGCCCAAGGGGTCGCTTCCATTTGATTATAAATGGATCCCTGGATCTAGTGGGCTTTTCTGCCCCCCCTGGATCCAAAAACAGCCGAAAAAAACGGTTGATTTGTCCCCAGGGGGGGCAGAAAAGACTTCAATTAATTGTGGCCCCCTAGGAAGTGACCCTTGCCCAAGGGGTCGCTTCCATTTGATTATAAATGGATCCCTGGATCTAGTGGGCTTTTCTGCCCCCCCCGGATCCAAAAACGGCCGAAAAAAACGGTCGATTTGTCCCCAGGGGGGGCTGAAAAGTCTTCAATTCATTGTGGCCCCCTAGGAAGCGACCCTTGCCCAAGGGGTCGCTTCCTTTATTTGAAAAAGGACATCCCTGGTGTCTAGTGGGGCATTCCTGCTCCACGATCGCGACGCTGTGCGCGATCGTGAAGCAGGAATGCCAGCATTGAGACATCAGGGGAGAGGAAATACTCTTTCCTCTCCCCGATGCCTCAAGGCATCCTACTACGGCCCCCCGCCCCACCGCAACAAGAAACACTTACCCTTCCTCTGGACGCGCTGGAAAGAAATGATTTCCAGCGCGTCCAGCGCTTCCTGATGACGTCGGTGCGCGCTGTGCGCGCTGGACGTCATGGGGAAGCGTGGGGGCCGGGGTGGCAGCGGAAACTCTTCCGCTGCCATCCCCTCTGTGGGGGCAAGATCGATGCCCCAGGGGGAGCGCCAGCGCTTCCCCAGGGGCTGTGCTCATGACGGAGCGGTTCCGTCATAAGCACAGCCCAACCGATGCTCATGACGGAACCGCTCCGTCATGAGCATCGAAGGGGTTAAACAGGCACTACAATCATACCGGCTCTCTGAGACAGTCTCGCACAAACAGTCTGTCATACAGAGGGGCATATTATCAAGAACGGCGTTAAAATTATCGCCGCTTTAGCGGCGATAATGGGCTTGATAATATGCCCTTGAGAATTCCAATAGAAGCCCATGTTGACACCAGAACATGGGCTTCTATTGGAATTCTCAAGGGCATATTATCAAGCCCATTATTGCCGCTTTAGCTGCAGTTTTCTGCCGCTAAAGCGGCGATAATTTTAATGCCGTTTCTTGATAATATGCCCCAGAGAGTCTTACAAAGACAGGGAACGTCAAGGAAGTACAGACGAAGCGAATCAAAAAGCAGGTCCCTATAGCAGCCAGGGAATCTCAAAGGGGCAGTGTCAAACAGGGAATAAGTCTAACCCAGGCATTGAATCCATACTGCAGTCTA
This sequence comes from Calotriton arnoldi, assembly GCA_963921515.1. Classification (NCBI taxonomy): domain Eukaryota; kingdom Metazoa; phylum Chordata; class Amphibia; order Caudata; family Salamandridae; genus Calotriton; species Calotriton arnoldi. The sequence continues at coordinate 1,884,770 of CAWUFW010000540.1, read as the reverse complement.
ATATGAGCAGAGGTCTACACAAAGTCTTGCACACAAGCAGTCTCAAACACACAATCTCGTGCAAGCATAGTGTATCACACCTGCAGTGTCACCATGTCTCGCAGATTCTGACAAATGTAGAATCTTACATAGGCAGAGTCACATATTGGCAGTAAGTCTCATAGTACCACCAGTCGGCAACACTCCCCACCCCACCACATTTAGCATGCATGCTCTTATACATAAATAAAACACACCACACATTTTTGTTTTGGGTAAATATTGCTGAAGGTTTATTACATACAACGGTATGCAATCTGGTGGGTTATCTTATGGGCGATCCAAGGGCATGCAGCCATCTGGGCCGCATGCCCGCCTGATGAGCCAAGCAGCACTGTGGCGAACCCCATCGGTGCCGATCCCTTCCGGTGATCCTCACGGGGATCACGTGACCCTTGGTCCCATCCTACTCACGCCCCTTTTAGGGCGGAGCGAAGCAAGGCAAGCCCCCGGTTGTTCAGGCCCACAACCGCCCAAAGGACTAACGGGGCGCCGACACGGTTTTCCAGGAACCTCCCATGAGGCTCCTGGCTTTGGCTCTGGCACCCCTATGTGCCGCGCAGAGGTACCCTTCTGTACCTATTTGCTTCCAGATCGCCCTGTAACTCCGCCTGCAATGAAAAAGAACAACATTACTACATTCTACGCCTCCTGCCTGCCACTTCCACGCCGGGTAAGCGGTAGGGTGGGAGACGGCGTGTCCGGTGCGCAAAGAGGAAGTCCAGTAGGTGTCGGGAGGCTTATATCCCCTTCCACCGTTCCTGGCGCCCCGGAAGTGACGCGCCGCCTGCGTGCTGCAGCCCTGGCTGCAAAGGAGTGGGGGGACTCCTCCCCGAGGGTCCCCGCCCCTAGGCAAGGTGCGGGTGGGGTGGTGCCTCGCTGGTACTAGAGGCCCGCCCTCTTTAGTGGCCCCCTGCGGGCGCCTCGGGCAGCCGCATAGTACCACCAGTCGGCAACACTCCCCACCCCACCACATTTAGCATGCATGCTCTTATACATAAATAAAACACACCACACATTTTTGTTTTGGGTAAATATTGCTGCAGGTTTATTACATACAACGGTATGCAATCTGGTGGGTTATCTTACGGGCGATCCAAGGACATGCAGCCATCTGGGCCGCATGCCCGCCTGATGAGCCAAGCAGCACTGGGGCGAACCCCATCGGTGCCGCCCCTTCCAGTGATCCTCACGGGGATCACGTGACCCTTGGTCCCATCCTACTCACGCCCCTTTCAGGGCGGAGCGAAGCAAGGCAAGCCCCTGGTTGTTCAGGCCCACAACCGCCCTAAGGACTAACGGGGCACCGACACGGTTTTCCAGGAACCTCCCATGAGGCTCCTGGCTTTGGCTCTGGCACCCCTATGTGCTGCGCAGAGGTACCCTTCTGTACCTATTTGCTTCCAGATCGCCCTGTAACTCCGCCACAGCTCTGGAGGTGGCCACCGTCACCGCCAGAGCCCCCCACCAAACAGCTATAGTCTTACCTGCCTGCAACCCCTCATCTCTCCAGCCTCCTGCACTCTAGAAGGAAGAGAAGCATCCCTACTGGTGATAGATAAACCCCATTTATATCCCAATAGCCCTTGAGTTAGCCTTGATCAGCTAATGTCTGATGAAACCAAAGGCCCCTTAGGCCTGTGAACTTGTGCCAAGAACTATTCACCCTCCTGCAGGAAGGTTCCACTGCCTCACATGCTCAGCCCCGTGCCAGCTCTGGGCGGGGCGATTCCAGACACCATGGCTCACGTTGCCCCATCTATTCGCTGATCTCAACTAGCTGCCGTCCTTCTAGCACCATGTGTCCAGAGCACCTGTGTCCACATCTATGGGACAGCAGCCCACTCGCTAGGTGACCACACCCACAACCCGCCTGCCTACTTTGGCTATTGGGCAAGACGGATTCCTTAACATTTGCACAGTCCCTTTGCTTCCACATCATGGCACACAGGAATGTTTAACTAGAAGTATGTGACAGTGAGCAAGGGGCCATTCTGCCCTTGCCATGCATCCCTCATTCCTTATGGGAATTTTGCCCGCTCAGCTCCCTCAGTGGTGGAAGCCCCTAGGCATACCCGCCTAGAGAATCTGTCTGATTTAATACAGGGCACGCTGTCTGCAATATGGTGCCTACCGCTAAGGATTGACAAAGTCCTACTTAACACCCATCCTAGAATACTCCCAGATAGGGGGGGGGTTTCACACTGCCCCCCCTGGGTAGCCCCAGCGGTTGAAAATTACCTGCTCTGTTAAGTTTTAATTTTTTGTTGAACACTGGACGTGCCAAAAGTTCTTTCTGCATAGTAGCCTTTAGTGCTTGACACCTTGTTTCCCCCTTTTCTTGGGACAGCCGCACACCATTTTGGCTGACAGCGTCCACACCCAGCGAGGCAAATATAGCTTGCCGGGTAAAGAGCTTAACTGCAGGAACATGTCACCTACCCTTGGTTCGGGGGTGCCCTTACTTCGCCCCATTGACCAGACGATTTGCACAAACCCCTGTGATTGCTAAACCCTGGTGAACCCTTTAATGGTGTCCAATCTGGATTGAAACAATATATGTCTTGTGCCCACTCTTGGCGACACCTCACCCTTTTGTGCCGTGACAACTTACGCAGCGCACCCCGCCTGCTTAGAATGTCTTCAGATCACAGATCACAGTACCTACTGTCCATCTCTGACCCTGGGTGTACCTGGGTGTACCTCTAAATGAGACTGGCTCCCCACGGCTGTAAGGGCAGAGACACTCTTATTAAACCTATTTAGTGGTTCATGCCACTTGGCCCCTTTCTGGTTGCAGCTCTGTGTTTTTTGTGAAGCGTGCGTGCCCACAGGGTATGATGTCGCTGAATAACCGGTGTATATTACCCACTCGCTGATACATGTATCGCTAACTGCCCTTACTTGGATTGAGGGAATGCTGAATGCTTCCTGCAGACTGTGGACTTATTACTCCACCCAGTTTGACCCCCAACATTTTTGGGACAACCCAAGGAGTTATCATGCCCTTCCAGGTACATCTACCCATCGTTGACTGTCAACCTATTTGGTACACAGGTGGCAGGAGATGCCCCTTCCCGTCTCTGGTTCTAGCCTATAGAAGGATAATCCAGGGTGCAGCCAAGTCTGTGGGAACCAGAGGGAAACATTATGTGCAAGTGCCTGCCGTTTCCTGACTATTGGTAATGCCAAATGGCCTATCATACCCTGTCTCCATTTGCCTCTACCGCAGTGGTTACCTAACTTTTTTGCACTGTAGCACACTTGTTAGCCGACAACTACACCACCCGCCTGCTGCCCTGGCTAAAGCGCGGGTGGATATGTCTTAACTGAAGCGACCTGTAACCTGCCCTTGCTTGCAGGGGCACATTTTAGCTGCATCGACCAGACATAGCAAGGCGAGATGAGTTTACGAGCCCCACTCACACACAACTAAGACTAAACATAGTCCATCTGGGGCCGAGGCATTGCCTTCGCGGCACCTCTCTTTGCGTGTAATTGTCCAGAGTAAGTGTAAAATTGTACTTTACCACCATAGGGCTGGTAACCGACGGCAAAGAAAGACAGAACCAGTATGGGCCCTATTTCAACCTTAAAGAAATGCCTATTCTCTTGAATTTAGAGTGAAGTAAGATTGAACTGGCGGCTACCATTCTTACTCCCGCCTACATATACTAGGCCCAGAACGCGGGACACTCGCGCTATAATCCCTTGGATGCCAGCCTGGCACTCCTATGTCCCGCTATACCAATCACTGGTGGCTCTACTTGATCATACTGACCGAAAGACTCATCAACCCCGCGGAGAAAAGGTGGGGATGCTAACCTGCCCCAGACTCTGCGGAAACAACAGCATGTGCAAGTTTGCGACAAACATCTGCAAAGCTGCCAACTAACAAACCATCCCGAGCACCCAGGGGGCATACCGCCATTCCTTGCCTGAACACTGACCAAGCTTGAGATTAATAATGGTATCGAAGAACCCACCGCTGAGCGCCTGCTTGCAACACTATCCACTGCCTCACCCTAGTCAGTAAAACCACTGCGGGTAGCATGCAAAGCTAAGCCCATGCATAAATCACCTGCCAATGCGAGCGGACCAAGCATTCCGCTCCCTAAGCCATCGGAACTGTCGATGGTATGCACTTTCCGTCCCTTATCCCAAATAAGAGGACCTAAAATAAATGACCTTGTACACCACCTGTTCCTGTGTTTAATTTAATAAACTACCATGTTGTTTATTTGTAATAGGAACCCAGGTCACCCAAAGAGTGCACCTATCAACTAATTCTCCTCTGCTCCCCCTTGGTATTCTCGACAGGGAGGCGGGAAGAATTAATGTTTGTAAATTAGCCAAATGCCTTGGTGCGTGGACGTCCGCTGGTAGCACTAGTCAATGCAGCGATTATTTGAATTAATAATAATGTGCATATGAATAAAACTCTGACAGGCAGCTGAGAATTGAGCCAGTCCCCACCCTAGGTGAAGTCCTGCCCTCCCGACTTCTGCTAGTATACCAGGGAGCACAAGACAGTGGGAACAGGAGGGGAACAATATGTATGAATACCTGCCCTTTCCTGAATACTGGGGATGCCAAATGTACTTTACTACATTGTAGCTTATTTGTGCTTTAACTCTAACTTACTGCTCCTGCCCAGTGTGACCCCAACTCTGATCGTCACATGCCCTTAATGGCATGTGACATTCTACAAGCACCGCACAGAATTCCCCATGGCCCCTGGGGCTCTTCTGGTGACGCATACCCCAGGTGGGGGGTGAAGGGCTCATCCTTTCAAAGAGTCATATTCTCTTCCATCACTGGCTAGGTCAACACACTTAAAAGCATATCTTCCATGGGAGGCATTTTACGGCACGCCGGGTCAGCATTAGACCCCCGCTAAGTTATTTCCCCTTCATTGCTCGGATGACCGACCTAGTCCTTTACACAATCCTTTGCCTACAACAAGGCGCAGAACCTGATACACTGGCAAAAGTGGGGCCACAATGTTCCAGTGCTGTGAGCGCGCGGCTTCTATAATCCCAGTCAGCTGGACTTGGACAGGGCTCTAGTGACTGTGCTGACCCCACTCTCATTGAAAACATCCAGCGGTACCCACAGTCACAATTAACTAGCCCATTGTTTGCTGAGATTATGGCTCACAGCAGTGCATGGCTCTCAATCCCTGCAATGGCCAACCTTTCTCCAAGAATTCCACACGGCACAGCCCAACGCTATGGTATCTTGCTCACAATACCAGCAGGCATCTCCCTGTCTACAATGTGTGTCGTTTGGTAACCTAAGTGTGGAAACCCACTGCCAACAGATTGTCATTGCAATGCAGCCCACGTTCTAGTGGTGCCTCTTGGCACACTGCTGCTTCGTACATAAGGTTAGCTTAGGCCCGTGAGGCGGGTGTGTGTGGTGATCTCATGTTAACCACACTCCAGCATGACATCACTGGAATGTAGAATGCCATCGTGGATTCTTGGTTGGGTGATTCCACGTTAGTCAGTTACTGGGACACTGCTGAAGCTGTGGCTAATAAACATACCACTTGAAGTATTTCCGTCTGCTGCCTTTCATTACCTAATACCTCACTACAATTTGGCGACGAGGATGGGATATCACACACACAGTCTAAACATACTTGGGTGGTATCACCAAGGTCTTTTTGGGATGACCCTCAGACCTGGTAGAGACGTGCAAGTATCTTTGGTAACTGAGTGTGAAGGAAACCAAGAGACATTTGAAAAGGTAGAAAGCAGTAGCAAATGGATTGAGAGTTTTCCAGCAGTTTTTGAAGACAAACTGGGGAAAATCAAATTCTTCAAACACAAAATTAAAGTAAGAAACGATGTCACTCCTGTGAAACATAAGTTGAGGAATGTACCTTTCAGTGTACGTGAAGACTTAGAGAAGATTCTTAAAAAAATGTGTGATGAGGGGGTGATAGAACCAATAGAATCGTCTTTATGGTTAAGTCCGTTGGTTATCGCTAGGAAGAAGAATGGCCAACTGAGAGTCTGTGTGGACTTGAGAAGTCTAAACAAAGTTATCTGGATTGATTCCCACCCCTTACCCAGGATAGATGATATCATAAGTACATTCTCGGGTGCTAAGTTTTTTTCGAAAATAGACTTAGCATCTGCTTATCATCAGGTTGTACTGGAGGAGTCGTCACGACATTTAACGGCTTTTGTTTCTCCCATGGGCTCCTATCAGTTCAAAAGGATGCCTTTCGGTCTTGCGTCGGCAGCCGCTGTATTTCAACGTGTGTTAGAGAATGTACTAGAAGGAATTGAAGTTGTGGTAACATTCCAAGACGACATTTTAATAGCGGGTGAAAATATGTCAATCCATGATAAACGAATGCGTACAGTTTTGGAGAGATTACAAAGGTATGGAATTGTGGCCAATCGTGGGAAGTGTGAGTTTGCAAAAAACACTATTGAGTATTTAGGACATGTAATCTCTGAGAAGGGAGTTGAACCAAGACCTGGATTGGTCGATGCTATTGTGAAATCTCCGACTCCCAAGAGTAAAGAAAATGTGGCCTCATTTTTGGGAGTATGTGAGTTCTACTCCAAATTCATTCAAAATTTCTCAGCCAAAACTGTGGGGTTAAGAGAGTTGTTAAAAAAAGAGAAAAGTTTTGCATGGGAGGAAAAATGTCAAAAAGAATTTGAGAGTCTTAAAAAGAAATTGTTTCAGCGGGTGTCCTAGCCCCTTTTGATCCTATAAAACAATGTATTATCACTGTAGATGCAAGCAACGATGGTTTGGGGGCCACTATCGCACAGATGAAAGGGAAAATAGAAGTGACCATCGGTTTTATTTCTAGATCATTGAGGACAAATGAAAAAGTATTCTCTGTTATAGAAAAAGAACTTTTGGCTTGTTGTTGGGCTGTGGAAAGGTTCAAATGTTTTGTTTGGGGAAGGAAATTTGTTCTAAAAACTGACCACAAACCGTTAGTCAGCATTTTGAGTGGGTGTACCATTAAAGATCACACACCAAGAATAGCAAGGTTAAGTTCAAAGCTTCTACAATATAATTTTGAAGTGGAATACATCCCGGGTGGTAAGAATGTAAGGGCAGATTACTTATCTCGCTCACCATTAAGCTTTACTGAGTATCCAGAAAAAAATGATGAAAATGACGAGGAATGTTTGATCGCTAGCATTGATGTTTGCCACGATACTACTTTCACTGAACAAGAGTGGAACTTGGAATCCTCAAGGGATGTCGTGTTGAAAAGTGTAAGAGAGTTTGTAATGAATGGATGGCCAAAAGAAAAAGTTTTACCCCAGGATTTACAACCTTATTTTAAAGTTTCCGATGAATTGTCAATAGAAGAAAATGGTATGTTAGTACGGGGAGAGAAATTTATTCCACCAGTTTCTTTGAGAGATAGAATCATTATGTATGGTCATGAAGGACACTTAGGCCAAACCATAACAAAAAGGAAAATCAGAGACAGCTATTGGTGGCCTGGAATGGATTCTGCCATCATTGCTAGTGTTCGTGCATGTGTTATTTGTGCCACTAGTGACAAGAGTCTCAAAACGGAGGCTGTTCCTCTTCAACCTGTGAAATTACCAGAATCTGTACGGGCCAAACTTGCCATAGACTTTATTGGTCCTTTTGGTGTTCTTCCTCGTAAGCTGAGATTCGCCATCGTGGTCGTCGACTACTATAGTAAATGGTGGGAGGTGAGATTCGTTGAAGAGGCAAACACTACTAGTGTCATAAAGTTTTTGGAAAATTTATTTTTCAGGGAAGGTTTTCCAAAAGAAATTGTGTCAGACAACGGTGTGCAATTTATTTCGAAAGAAATGAAAAGCTTTCTTGACTCTAATGCCATAACACATAAATGTATCGCTTTATATCATCCTCAGGCAAACGGTCTAGTAGAATAAATGAACCGCACACTGTCAGAGTGTATACAGTGGGCAATTCAAAACAAGATTGATGTGCAAAAAGCTGTTGAAGAAATGCTGTGGTCTCATAGGTCATGTCCTAATGCTGTTTCTGGCCTTTCGCCATTTGAAATTCTAAGAGGGCGTCCGCCGGCGTCTAGGTTGTGTCCTGCTTGGTTACGAGAGTGTCAGAACAAAAATGTACATATGTTAAATGTGGACAAAGTTGTGAGACCAAATGTGGAAAAATTTCAGGTTAAAATGAAAGACCACTACGACACTTTGCACAGAGTGAAGTCTCTTGAGAGAGATTTGCATGTAGGAGATTGGGTTCGGGTGAAAGACCCCAACCATGTACTTAAGGGGATGTCTAAGTTTAAACCACCTGTCAGAATTGAAGTTGTGACCAGGAATGCAGTGAGAACCAGCAGAAATGAGTGGTGGAATAAGGGAAGAGTGGTGAAGGTGCATTGTCATGATGTTCCTTCCCATGATCTCCCTTCTCCATCCAATTCGTTTTTGCGTGCTCGTGTTGTTCCTTCTCCCTCTTCTTCTTCTGACCTTGATGTTTATGAACCCAGACCATCGGTTCATCTTCTGTCTGAACGAAGGAGTGATAGACGGGACATTGTTAAACCTTTGAGATTTCGTGAATGAACTAATTCAAACCGGGTGTATATAATTTATTACTGTGTTATGGATTGATAATTCTTTGTACTGCTTTATTGTATAGAAGGGAGATATTGTGGTGATCTCATGTTAACCACACTCCAGCATGACATCACTGGAATGTAGAATGCCATCGTGGATTCTTGGTTGGGTGATTCCACGTTAGTCAGTTACTGGGACACTGCTGAAGCTGTGGCTAATAAACATACCACTTGAAGTATTTCCGTCTGCTGCCTTTCATTACCTAATACCTCACTACAGTGTGCTCATATCACATAATAAAGACATCAAACAAACATGAGAAAACACTCGCACCTCTACTTTAAGCTGTGAAAATGTTTCGCCTTTTGAAAACACACTATCGGTCCTTGAAAAGACTCCCATATCTACTAATTCCTCCAATTGATTAGAGCCAGGAGCGCACATAGACACTGTATCCCTCTTTCCTCACCCCCTGCTATAAATCACCCACACGCGGTGCCGTGCAACGTGTCTTCAGCGCGGTTAGCAGGGAGGTCAGAGATCCCGCTACTCCCAATAAAGAGCGCCCCTCTCAAGCACGGGAGACACTGCTCGGTCAGCGCACCTGAGGTCTCAGCCGCCCTGCCTGGATTGCCGGCCCATGGTGCTGCTGTTCTGCTGCCTAACTGGAGGAGGGTATCCCTCCCACGCCGCCCACCGTCACAGCCCCGGGGCAGGCTGCATACAACAGAGCGGAAACTTGAACCCCCGAAGATCTTGTGAATCACCAGCACAGTGCGAGAACCATGCTCCATTTCTGCGCCAATTCACCGGCCTGTGAAAAGGATTTCCCCGCAGCGGGGGCAAGGGCTCACAGCGGGACAGTGTTACCCGATGGCGTAAACCCTCATTGCACTCTGTGAAGTACCTGGACAGCCAATAGGTGTGTTAGTACGTGAGCCTCCCGTGTTGTCCTACTTTGTTCAAAGGCTATGAACAGCCCCCCGTTATGCCAAACAGATACAACAAAGTTTACAATTACGAGGGCATAATGCACGGCAAGGGAAAATTCCCTTTTGGAAGGACACCGCACCTGGTATTCCCAGGTGGTCTCCCATCCAAGTGCTACCCGGGCCAGACCCCGTTCTTTACCAGGCCACGGGCCCAGACATGCAGCTCTCTTGCCCTCTCGTGGCTGCCCCAGAACACTCTTACCTATCACAAGGGAGTCACGCTGGCATGCGCTGTTTGATGCTCCCTGCTAGGCACACCCTTAGCGCTGTTGGACCCCATGCCCCACTGTACCGGCCCTGGTTGCCACCCGAGATGGTCATGGATTGACCTGGCCAGACCTGTGGGATGGGGTGTCCTTGAGGACGGTCGTGACTACGCTGTAGGGGCCCCAACGCACGGCCCGGCTACACGAGAAATGATCCAGCGTAAAGCACCAGACCTCCTGATTCCGACTATGCTGTGCCGCCAAGGCACCCAGCAACAGCACCGATGACCATTCATCTACGCTCTATTTCCCTCTGGCAGGCCCTAGGCCCAAATGGGCCCTGTGGGGAACCGCGACCCGCCAAGCCCCCCACATGCCTGGGCACATTGAGGCACATGCAAACAGCACTGGGAGCACTGAGAACTCCCTGCGTCAGTACCCAGACACTGGTGTCTGGGGGGTTACCTCAAACTTGCGTGTCTTACCATCGGTCCGATCTTTACCTTAAATGTTTGGGCAAGTGCAGCAGCGGGCAGTGGTTCCTCTGCTGAACAACAAAAGCATCATGAGCGTGGCAGGGGCAAGGACGCCCCAACCCAAGCAGGGCAGGAGTGCCCGCCCCCACACAAAAGGGGGGGGTGCAGGTACATGCACGAAGTTACTACCCCCTCGGCCTTGCTCGAGTCTGGCCGGTTACTTGACTAAAATTAAATTCGCCCCCCCCCCTTAAACGCTGGGCGTGCCCCCCATATCCAGGGGGTCACAATCGGGAAGGGGGCACTATCCAATCTATACCGACCTGGACTCTGCCAGTACGAAACGCGTGTCCAGACGCACACAACCTGCCCCGCCTCCCACGCGCGACCGAGCACCTTCTTAGACCCTCCGGTGCTGCTGCGTTGCCTCCCGCGATTCATGGTCCCCCGCCGCGGTGCCCTAAGGGCATCTCGCTGGTCATTTCGGGCGGGGGGGTGGGGCAGGGCGCGCTGCTAATACGCACAACCTGCTTGCAAAATTCATCTTGCAGCCCTGCTACATATACTGCCATTCCTACTACATTCAGAGTAAATTTGCCCATAATTTCCGGCTAAGTTAAACTTTGTTACCCCACCTTATCCACTTTCACTCTGGGGAGGGGTGGAGGGGGGGTGTCAGCGTCTGCAGGCCAGCGCTACCAACGGCTGGCTAACCTTATCACATTCATGCTGTACCGTGCTCTGCAAGCTCTGCATACAAGCCATATCCCGGGAAAATTGTGGTTTTTATAGATGTCACTGTTCATCATTTCATTTCAAACGGCAGCCACCGGCGCGAGGCTGTTCGATGTGACAGCAATCATAACAAGCCTTTGCAATTTGCAGATAGCACGCACATACCCAAATTTGACTAAGCAATACAATCCAACAGAGACTTTTTTCGATGGCATTTAAGTACGCGCGGTGGGAGTGGGGCGGCCAAGCGTCCCCTTAGCAACGGACCCCCGACCCGCGGGCCCGCCCACGGCGATCAGAATTACCCCAGCGCCGCCCTTTCTCCCCTCGGAGGAAAATGTGAGACATGAAAGTGCAGCGATTGTCTTCGAGGCGGACAGGCTGCTTTCTATTCACGCGTCCGCTTGGGACAAGCGCGCGGGTGATTGAATCCGCCGCCATATTAAATTCCGTCTCTTGAACAGGTGAGATTCGACCCCCGGGTCACTGGAAACCCAGCCTCTGGTCACAGCCGGGGTTCGCCGCCATTTTGTGACCCGCAAGATCCCGCTCAAATGCCCCCGCGACCTACACAAAGACCCCCCCCGCGCCCGCAACCTATGGCCCTACAACTTTCCCCCCTCAAGTCGGGACCCGCAAGACCCGCTTCACCGCGGCCCCGCTGCTTACATTGCATTAGTGCGCTACGTCCCTGCACACTCAGTGCGGCGATGTAGCAATAAAAGGATGTAAGCCTGACTCTGCCTTCGACTCATGGCCATCAAGGCACTATGGAATGGATGTCAGCGGAGCTCACTAATGCGTCTTGCTGAAGATCCGTTTCGCTTACTAATGGCAGCAAAGATGCGGGGCTTCGGTGCAGCAAGCTTTAAGCTACCAAGCCTCTTGGTTGGGGCGGGTTTGGGGGGAGGGGGGTTGAGATCGATCGCACACTCACCAGATAACCGACGCCAGACAAGACGGCGAGAACCGGGGAAACAAAACCACAGCTTTTCCAGCGAGGACAGGACGGCGTGGCAACTCGAGACGGCGTGTCCGGGGCGCAAAGAGGAAGTCCAGTAGGTGGCGGGAGGCTTATATCCCCTTCCACCGTTCCTGGCGCCCCGGAAGTGACACGCCGCCTGCACGCTGCAGCCCTGGCTGCAAAGGAGTGGGGGGACTCCTCCCCGAGGGTCCCCGCCCCTAGGCAAGGAGGGGGTGGGGTGGTGCCTCTCTGGTACTAGAGGCCCGCCCTCTTTAGTGGTCCCCTGCGGGCGCCTCGGGCAGCCGCACACTGTCGCTTACACGCACCTTATCACACACGTGAAAAATGTTACACCAAGAATCACAAGCAGGCAGAGCGTCTGATACAGGCAACAACTCACACGGAGAATCTCTCATAGGCAGTGGGAGTCAGAGGCCCACAAGGGCTTTTAATTTCGCACATGAAAAGAAAAGCACAACGGTGACGTGGGCCTGTTTTACGAAAGGAGTGCTGTATCTATGCAACCTGTCTCAGTACCTCTCTCTGTACTTTAGCTAGGTTCCCAAAACATGCAACAAATACTAAAGTTGGCCACTCCTCGTAAAGTAGCGCGATGTTGTATTATATCATAATACCATAGATATTAGACATTCATGCAGACGGTGCAGTGCATTAAAGTGACAAGTATGTGAACTATATACAAATATACACCAATAAGTAACAGGGATGTCGCATCAATTTTCCATCAACAAAGTCCTATTCAGACGTCGCCCGATGTAGCGACCGGGACTGCCCCGGGGCCCGGCGCTCGGGAGCCTGACCCTCCGGGTGACAGTGATCGAAGTGCAGAAACGACCCAGAGACCGACACCACACTGAGGGTGAGAATACCCTGAGCCGCGTGGCATGGGGGGCCCCAGCCCGAGACACTCGGGAGCGCGGGGTGAGCCGCAAGGCGGAATCTCGGCACAATAAGGAGGAGGGAGCAAAGCCCTGGGCCTACTGGAGGTCGCCTAGGAAAGGGAAACTAAAGGCTTGGCAGACCGCACCTGAGGCGCCTGAAGTCACCAAGCCTCGAGAGTGGCGTTGGAGGGGCTGCAGACTCCCCCCAGGACATAGAGAGGTCTAACACGGAGGCTGGAGGGGGAAGATCCCAGCCCGGTGGAAGAAACGGAGGCCCTGGGGGGTGGATGCACGGAAGCCCGGCCCGCCCTGGATCCCAATCAACATGGCATTGGCAACTGAGGCGGAGGATGAAGACATACACCAGGTGAGGGTGCCCTGGGCCCGGGGAGCCCCTGCATGGGACATCGGGAATCGAGCTGGTGAGCCACGAAGGCGGCAACATTGCCCCATAGAAGGAACAAAGGAACAACGCTCCGGGGCTACTGAGGGCGCCACACAAAGGGAGACGAAATCGGTTGAGTGGGCCACACCGAGGTGCCTGCCTGCAGCAGACCTCGGGCACTACACCGCGGGAGACTATGGCATGCCCTCCCCTACCCCGAGATATTGAGGACCCCGGGGCAGAGAGCACACGAGGGAGACCCCGGTCTGGGAGAGAGAACGGGGTGCCCTAGGGGCCCAACACCTGGAACCCTGGCCCACCTTGGACCCTGACTGGCATAGCGATTGTGCCAACTGAGACCAATACCATGGGCGGTTGCGCAAGGCAGTAGCATGGACCGGACTGCAGTGAGACACAAATCCGGTGGCAAAGAGAACAGTGGCGGGAGATAACATTCCCCCCTTAGAAGGATCATGGCTGGAGGTAAAAGAGAGGGGGAGGCAGAGGTGGACGCTCTAGTACTCCCCGGTGTGCCTGGAACGAAACTGGAAGAAATAGCAAACACCCGACAAGGCCTTAAAAAACAGGAGAAGCACTAAAAGAACAAGTCCGACCCCATCAAGGAAAGGACACATCTCTCCTAGCAATGGGGAAAGACAAAGATAAGGAACCCAAACCCCCAAGGGAAGATGGGTCGCTATACTAAGGTGGTCATGCCCCCTGGAGGGCTCGCCGCTGCCTCTCTCAGATACAGAAACACTGCTACAAGCAATTCAAGCGTCCAGAACCGCACTAGAAGAAAAGATAGGAGAAGTGGGCTCAGAAGTTACACTACTGAGACAAGACCTTCGCAATCAATCCGAGAGAGTTACGGAATCCGAAACCAGCGTAACAGAAGCAGAAGATGCAATAAAGGATCTCCAGGAAAGGGGTAGCGAAACTACAAACATCCAGTAAATTCATCCTATGGAGTATCGATGACACTGAAAACAGAGCACAAAGAAATAATCTACGCTTTGTGGGCTTTCAGGAAGGGGTCGAAGAGACGAGTGTCCCGGAATTTCCACACTCCTGGCTCAAAAAAAATCATCCCCGTGGACAAATTCTCTACATGCTTTGTGATTAAGAGAGCACACAGAGCATTGGCAGCTAAACCGCCTCCGGGTGCACCTCCGAGGCCCATCATAGCAAAATTTTTAAATTTCCTTGATAGAGACCTGATTCTTAAAGAAGCTAGGCGACTGGGCGAAATCAGGCATGACAATCCACGAATCATGATATTCTTAGACTATAGTAGGGAGGTTCAACGGCAGAGACAAACCTTTGACTCTATTAAAGCAAAGCTCAGGTCGCACCAGATTCGATATATGCTGTTGTTCCCGGCAAAATTTAAGGTGATTTTCATGGATAAAACTTACTTTTTCTAGACCCCAGAAGAGGCATGGACTTGGGCGGAAGAACAACCAAACCTCCGGAGGCCTGAAGGGCCGCAACAGAGTAGAGAAAGGGCACATGCAATGGATCTGAGAACCATGGGACCACCGAAGAAGATAAGGAGTACGGAACACAGGAAAACACGTATGCTGGGGGCAACCCCATACACCTTCAGAGGAACAGGAAGATATAGAAGGAGGACACCGGCCCCAAAGGAATCCATAAAAAGAGAAAGACTCCCAAAGTACACACATAGCCAGCCAGAGAGAATCCCAAACGGATTCGGATAGCAGGGAACTATCATCAGAAGAAGAAGAGGAAAACCCACACCCGCTAGTAACAGAAATAACGGCCCTAGAACAGGATATGGAAACAGAAAAAACCCCAACACAAGAAGATGCACCGGATTCAAGTTAAAAGAAATAAGGTACTGCCACATATTTTTGCCGCAGGAGCGAGGACCATGAACCCACCCCCCACCGCCTTCTTGGAACTGTAGTGGGACTTGCGGCCAGAGTCCGAATGAAGGTGACAGGCCCGAGGAGGCCTGAGACACATTTTTTCCCTTTTTCCCTTTTTTTCTTTCTTTTTCTCTTAGTTTCTTAACTGTAAGATTTTACGCTGTGGGAGTTTGAACTCATAGTGTAGGTTGACACGGGGGAGGGCGACAGACCTCTCCTTCCCCTTGAACACAGGAATTGGAAAGGGATCATGGGGAAGAGTGTGAAAAGGGGGAGGAGGGACGTGGGGATGGGGATGGGGGCCAGTTAAGTGGGGATCAGACCAGTTGAGTTAATGTTTCTGTTTAGTCGCAGGATCCATGCAGGACGTTCATCATGAAAAAGACATTGAGCCAGGGTGCAATGCTATACATACCCCAGACTGACAGACGAATACACCCCAAACCAAGATGACAATGATAGATAATAACTCTCTCTCCGTATTAACATGGAATGTGAATGGCCTCGGGGACAAGATCAAAAGGGGTTTAGTAACCAGATGCTATAGTTATACTTACTATTATTCAAAATACCGTAGCACACACGGATTGTGGCATGGGGTGTGGTTCCCTCAATTATCAGAATAGGGTAATATTTATCTAAAGAGAGACATGAATTACCAGTCGGTAATGTAGGCAACATACTGTTTTTGCGCAAATCTTAAAACATGTATGACTGTAGCTGTACTTAATGCGCCGAGTTAGACTTACTATTATTCAAAATGGTGTGGCACACACAAGTTGTGGTATGGGGTAAGGTTCCCTCAATTATCAGAATTGGTTGATATTTATCTAAAAAGAAACATGGATTACCGGTCGGTAATGCAGGCAACATACCGTTTTAGTGTAAATCTTAAAACATGTATGACTGTAGCTGTACCTTCTGCGCCGATTTTAATGGGTAGTATGGTAGTAAAATCGCTATAGAGACATTCTGTTCTCTAATGAGCGGATTACATATGCTTTACTACAGGCTAAACAGTCTACTGCGTTTTATGTTTAACTCGATGTTTTTATATATGGAAAACTCGATATGGAGCACAGATAAATGGCTATTAGAGATGACACAAAGCTTCTAGGTTATTATTGGCTAGACTCATAACCGGACTCTACCGGGAATCATTAGCCATATAAAATGCCACTAGATTTAAGTGTGCATTAGACGTCCCCTTGCCTGTGAGCAAGAGTCAACGATGTCATGCACATGCCCACGGACCGCATGGGGGGGCAAACCCAGTCGTCCACAACCACACCATTGGCACGCTTCACAGACACGCTGGGCTTAGTGGATGTATGGAGAATAATTAATCCAAGGTCCAGCCAGTACTCATACTACTTGGGGGCCCATAAAGTCTATTAGAGATTAGACTATGTCTTCCTTCCGAAAGGAGAAGTGGGGGAGATCAGTAGAGCAGAATATCTTGCTAGAGGTTTGTCTGATCATTCTCCACTACATGTCAAATAGGAGGCCGTCACCAAGACATGCACACACACTGGAGACTTAGAGCTACATGTATCAAAATTGTAAATTGCGAATACCTAATTGCGAATTTCTGAGAATCGCGAATAGGTATTCGCAATTTACAATGTATGAAACTCAAAGAGTTTCATATAGCGATTCCTAGGGGGTCACAAATTGCTCTACCTCATTAATATTAATGAGGTAAATCGCAATTTGCGACCCCCTAGGAATCCCTAAAATCACGGGGATGGTAGCCTGCTGGGGTCAGCAGACCACCATGTCCGTGATTGCTTTTAAATAAAGCAATCTTTTGTTTTGAAATGCAGCCCATTTTCCTTAAAGGAATGCATTTCAAAAAGAAAAATGAAAAGATTTCTTTTCATTTTTTAAAAGTAAGCAGTGGTCCATGGGCCCACTGCCTGCTCTTAAAAAATACTGTAACAAACATTCACAAAGGGGAAGGGGTCCCTTGGGGACCCTTTCCCATTTGCAAATGGGTTACCACCTACTTGAAGTAGGTGGTAACATGCGAATGTTTTGTGACCGCTTTTTGGTCACAAAACATTCCTACATACTGATGCGATTCAGTATTAGGAAGGGACGCCCTAAACACGCCCCTTCCTAATAGCGAATCACAAACCCATTTTGCGATTCAGTAACATGTTACTGAATCACAAAATGGGTTTTGATACGTGTAAAAAGCCTTTTTAGCGTTCGCAAACGGGCGGATTCAGCGAATCGTCCCGTTTGCGAACGCTAAACAGCTTGATACATATAGACCTAAATGCATTGGACCTCCAAAAAGGACCATCCTAGGAGGCTTAAGGGCAGACACGGGAGTCTTTTTCGCAGAAAATCTAGGCTTGGTAGAATCAGGAGTCATAATGTGGGAAACGTATAAAACAGTTTTGAGAGACAGGGCCCAAAATCGCATAGCGTGGGAGAAAAAGAAGGAACAGGAAGACCTAATAAAACTAGAAAAACTAATCTTAGCCCTAGAGAAACGGAACATCGCACAGAAAGATCCATTAGTGCTTAGACAACTAGCAGAGGTACAGCAAGAATACAAACACATGGCATGCCAGGCTGCCAAAGCACAGGCCTTATCGACCCTCCACAGACTATATGACATAGGGGACAAGTCAGGGAAACTCCTAGCCTGGCTTAGTAGAAATGAAGTAGAAGTCAGATGGGTAGAGTGTATTAAGGACGCACAGGGAGTGACACATGTCAAGGATGAACAGATAATGCAGAACTTTGCGTTATACTATGGGGACTCCTATGAAGCCCGCCCCCTGGGTAATCTGCATGATATTGAAGAATACCTGGCAGAGGTGAACACCCTGACACTTGACGATATTGATGGAGCAGGACTAGAGGAAGACATTTCCATCATGGAAGTTAAAGCTGCCATAGCTATACTACGCCCGGGGAAGACCCCAGGACCTAGTTTTATAAGAAATGCGCTGACCTCCTCAGCCCCCATCTATTGACTCTTTTTACAGACGCGTATGATGAGGGTATACTTCTGCTGGATCTTCGTATGGCCACAATAGTACTGATTCCCAAACAGGGGAAACCAAAAGACAAATGTGAATCCTATCGCCCAATATCCCTCCTTAATATGGAGGTAAAGATATTGGCGACTATCCTATCCACAAGATTGCACCAGGTTATAACAACTCTGGTACACTATGATCAATCAGGATTTATGCCGGGCCGGGCTACCAGATGGAGCCTACGTAGGACTCACAATTGGATGATGACGGTCAAAAATTGTGACACCCAGCATTTACTATTATCATTAGATGCAGAGAAGTCGTTCGACGCCGTTCACTGGCCCTGTCTGGAGGCCGTCTTGGCAAAATTCGGCCTGGGACAAAAATTCAGGAACTGGGTGGGTTTACTATACAAGGCCCCCAGGGCGAATATCCGGGTGAATGGGCGAACCTCTCGGGACTTCCCCATAGGGCGTGGGACAAGGCAGGGATGCCCCTGTCCAACCCTACTCTTTGCTTTGACGGTGGAGGCATTGGCCTGTTTGGTCCACCAACACCCAGAGATACATGGCTTCCAAATTAATCCAGAGGACACCATGGAAGAAAAGATCTCCTTATATGCGGAAGATATTCTTTTATTTGTCACACACCCTGACGTAATGATTCCCACCCTACTCCACACAATAGATACATACGGACAAAATTCGGGTTATAAAATAGATTGGCACAAATGAGTGAGCTATAGCCCTGGTCAGGTGACGACATGGCCATTACTCCCCAGGGATCTACAAGTAGCACACAACGGATTCACATACCTGGGAATTTTCCTTACTACAGACAGGGACCTATGCTGCCAAAATAACATTAGACGTATATTGACTAAATTTAAGGAGGACGCACAACGATGGAGAACACTACTGCTCACTATAATGGGACGGGCGGCTATGTTTAAAATTATAACCCTCCCGCAATTTCTTTATGCCTTGCAAAATACATACCACTCCCTCCCACAAACAATATTCCATGAAATAGAGACTGAATTATGTTTGCTTCTGTGGTTGGGAAACAACCAAGAATTGCATTTCAAACATTGCAACGGAATCAATACAATGGGGGGATATCACTGCCCGACATGGAAGCCTACTACTGGGCTGAACATTTAACACCAATAAATGACTGGATACACACTTCGGGTAAACACCCGACATACAGATTAGAGAGAGAGACCATGCAACAGCGAACATTCCTCCATTACCTATACGGAGGTAAGGGCGTCAGAGAACTGCTCCCAGCCACGCAAACTACTATAGAGGTCTGGGGGAGGGCAACTAAAACAATGGGATGGGACCATAAAATTACCCAAGAAACACCTCTGTGGAAAGGAAACTGGTTGAAGTAACTGAAAAAACTGCGAGGGTTCCAGGAGTGGGACACTATAGGCATTTCTAAGATAAGAGACATTACAGACAAAGGTAATTTAGAAAAGTTTTAACGCCCTAAAGAACAAATTCTCACTTCAACCAACCCAGTTTCTGAAATATGCCCAGCTAAGGCATGCATGGCAGGCAGAAAACATAGAGGGTACCTGCCTGCTGGACTATGCACCATTGGAAGGGAGACTACTCCAGGAACATCTCACGAGAAAGGCAGTATCAGCTACCTACAAGACCCTAAATAACAATGCCCCAGCAGGCTGGGCAAGTTGAGTAACCACATGGGAAAAAGATTTAGGCACATTGGAGGATGTGGACTGGGAAGCAGCCCTGATACACCCTAGAGAGGTTGCAATAAAAACCCGCCTCTGTCTTATTCAATACAAAATATTGCACAGGGCTTACTACGATTGGGCCAGATTACACAAGATAGGACGAGCAGTGGACCCAATATGTCATAGATGTGGACAGGAAGAGGGGAACTTTTATCATACTATCTGGATATGCCCAACTATATAGATTTACTGGAAGGCAGTTATAACAGAACTTCACAAAGTACTGAAGACGGATATTCCCCCAGACCCAAAATTTATATTGCTACGAATACCAAACGACATAGACATGGACAGATCACAACTTCTATTTAGCACACTAGGATTTGTGATGGCGAAAAGGAATATAGCGAGATGATGGGGGGACACAACCATGCCAACACTCCGAGAATGGAGAGCGGGAATGGACATGTACATGGCCGCAGAGAGGGTCACATGCAAGGCTAGAGGCTGTCAGAAAAATTCCACAAGATATGGGGTTGCTGGAGAAAATACTATGGACTGGATGGGATGGATGATATAGACTAGATATGTCCCTAATAAAACATAATGGATTCTAGTATACAAAATATACTGAAGGGAAATGTTGGCTTGACACTGAGGAGGCAAATGTGGCACGGTGAGGGGAGAAACGGGGGAAACCCCATCGCACCGTCCTAAATGTCCCTGGCTAAAACGTAAATGGCACCTTGTGTTACCCTGTGACTGTAGTTGAATTTTGTTATTGTTTAAGAACAAAAAAAACAATGAAAATATTTTTTTTTAAAACAAAGTCCTATTCAACTTTATGTATCTTCATCCAAAGTATTTATCAATGACAACCCTTTGGTTGTCGATGTTTCAACACATTGAACTGAATCTGCAAGCTTCATCAGGACAAAGCATCTGTATGATTGCCTGCAACCAAAGAGAAGAGGGCCCCTACAATAATCTGTACAGGCTGCTCAGTGCATGAAGTAGTGTCTCAATGAGTCACTATATACCTTCAAATAAGAGCCTTATCAATGGACCATTCATTGGGGGTACTTGGCTCTGCCATCTCAATGCATACTCCAGTGGTCGCATGACTACAATGTATATAAGCTTAGTACACCTAGACATAAAAGACTTTTCTGAATCTACCAATCACTGTATAAAAACCGCTCCCCATCTACCAATCACTGTGTTAAAAACCTTTCCCCATCGACCAATAACGTGTAAAAACCTCTCCCCATCTACCAATCACTGTGTAAAAAAGAAACGCTCCCCCTGATTCTACTATCAATCAGTATTTTGTCAAAATACACCCTGAGTGAATCCGCCCCCCCCCATGCTGATTGCAAGGTACCCATTAATGGTAACCAAGAAGCGTAAATTGCGAGTATATGTTTCCTCTCAGCAAGCAGGTATTCCTGGGATGGTGCTCAGATGTAACCAATCCTTACATGGTTACATACTGCAAGAAAATATACCCCTCAACCCCTGATAAATACCAGAGCAACGGCCTGCAAGTGTCCGATAAAAGTGACCGTTGTAAATTCTATCCAAAAGCATGACTTCTGCAGGCCCGGGTATATTTCTGATAATAATGAAATGGGACTGAGACTCTGATGTGCCAGGGATGGGCCGCTTATATATATGATAACAATTAAATGGCACTGAGTCTCTGAAACTCCAGCAATAGCTGGCTTCTTTCTACACTGTACGTCGTGGACGTTTGTGGGAACTGATTAAGGGGGATCCAAAGGCAATGAGGGGTCACTGGACCTTAATTGTGTCAATTGGAGCCTTTACCTCTGTTGTCCTGGGACAGTCTTATTATTGGAAGCAGAACTGAGCACCAAGTACACAGCTTTATTCAGTGCTTAATTTCAGAAAGTGCCAGGCCCAAAGTTTTGCTCAGAAACTCAGAAGCCAGGGACCACGACTATTGAATGTCTGTGTGAGAAATACAAAAGTGTAGTCTTGAAACGACCGTATTCCTCTTTCATCAAGCACCAGATCTATCTGTCCCTTTAGCTCACTCTTTCAGGTACCTGCTTTCTCCCTTTGTTAAGTTTTTTCCTTCTTTCACATACCCCCTTGACGTAATGCTCCTTCTCCGATGGCTCCTACTCTGTCTGGCCATCGGAGGGAGCTGACAGTCCTCCCAACCCAAAATAGGGCAGGCAGACAATCAGTCTGGTGGACAGGGTGCCCTGTCACATTTGTGACAGCGTGGCAAACACAAGGAGATGATGGACTGAGTGCTGAAACTTTTCACTCACCCCCAGTCACAGATCTGGGTTGAATCCATCCTTGTTCTTTAGCTCACTTCGCCACCTCAGTTCAGACCCAGCTATATGCAAATCAGTCTTGACCCTGTGCCTCATGGGAACAGTCCAGCCCGAACTGCCAAGCCAGGTCTTCCCTGAACCGGAAACAAGCATCCTGGGACCCGTTTCGGGGTAACACCCCTCATCAGCCAGACTAGCTTGAATCCAGTGGCAAAGTGAGCAAGGGACCCACGTCTGGGCATACCCTGCCAACTTGTGACAGCGTACCCTATCTGCCAAACTCTAGATAAACCCATAAGTGTGTTCTTTCCTGAAATGTTGCTCACAAGTGGGTGCACAAAGGCTTCCACAAGTTGGGCTTTAAATCCATATATCTCTGCATCCAGGCTGTATTGGATATGGGAGGTAAAGTTTGAAATCTTACAACATCAGTGGCAGCCCCACTAAACACTACCGGGAGAAGAGGGGAGGAGACGAGTAAATTGAAGGTTATATGGGGGACAAACAGGTCAGTGTACTGAGAGTTTGAGGGACATAGGAGGCTCACCAATTCTTCTTTGATCCCCTCTCTGAGCCTCACAGTTATTCTGTTTAGATGGTTCCTTAGTCCTTCTGCACAGTCTCCTAGGCAGAAAGTTTCTGGGCTGTAATTTCCTCCCGTGGACAGCTTTCACGTCTGCGGGAATATGCTCCTTGCACCCCTTCCAGAGCACTTGGCTGCCTCCATGTTAGACTCAGGCAGCACTTCCAGCAGAGTTCAGGACCTAAAGTTCCATGGCCACCGGGCAACTGGGCTGAAAACTCCTCAAAGCATGTGCTCCTCTGAAGGGTGCAGTCCACCAATCCTCTGGATCCAGCACACAGTTCTTCCTCCTTCCAGAGAGGTTTCAGCTCTCTTTGTTAGCTCTTTTTTCAGGTTCTGTTCAAAACCTCTCAGTAGAGCTGGCTATCAGGACCGTCAGCCCTGGAACTCATACATATTTTCCCTTACAGCTGTGTGGGACTTTGGCACCAGTCAGTGAGCAATCCCTGGAACAATGCCTTGGGGTTGCTGTCCGATATTTATCACTGGCTCGAAGACAAATGTGGGAGTTTCAGAGCCCCAATTTCGGTAACATTAAGTTGTCAGGGTGTTGCAGAGTTTCACTCAGGATTTCCTTGCATAATCAGCAGGAATATGGGGAGGAGTTGGGTATTCCCTTACAGGAGGTGAAAAACAAAAGAGAGAGAGACATTCTCCTTGTCTACTACACATACCTATCTGCAGTACAATGATCAGGGATAGGGAAAGTATAATGGGAGGGACATCTTTTGCACTTCAAAGGGGAAAGACCCCTGTCCTTCATCTACCTCAGCCTTGTCAACTTCAAAGGCCACATTGTTGAATGTTCAAAGGCTTCCCTCAATTAACAGAAGGACCTAAGCAGGCTCACCTCCATCCTCCATCTTGTGCTTCATCTAAGCACATTGGTTCCAAATTTCATCTCTTTGTCCATGAAAGGTACACTGTGCACACTCCATGCTCACTCTGCTTCATGCATGCACAGCACATATACAATATGAGGCCACTAGGCAAACCTTTTATTAGTAGGAGTCTGTGGGAACTTTTTCAGGAATCCCTGAACAGTCAGAGGTTACTGTGTTTAGACTGTATCAACCAAAGCCATTTGACAATGGTGTCCAGGGGCTTAACCCTACAATTTGCTCGCAAAACTGAGCGCCAAGTACACCACTTTTGCACTCAGCGTAGAAAAGTCGAACAGTCCAAGGTTTACTCAGGCAGATAGTTTGGGGGTAGAGACTCAGCACTCAATAAACTTCAACTAAATTTCAATAAACTGCTTTCCTTTTATTACTTAAGGTTAAAAAAATAAGAAACACTCTACTATTTTATTTTTGTTTCATCTGTTTATTAAGATTTTTTCCATAATACAGTTACAGTTCAATATCAGGCACAATAAAAGTACAAGGGTGTTAATAACTGACTGAGTGAACAAAATGAGACGTGTGGAGGAGCACATTACAGTTGGTCTGGGGTATGCATTACCCTTGGATCCAGGAAATATGATCATATATAGCACGTCACAAGCGTGAGAGATGCCTACCAAGGTAAGCAGTGTGCAGCTATATTGTCAGTAACATTCCATGGTAATGACATCAAACATGTATAGTAGCACTTTAATACTATACACACTGAATAATTATGCTGTACCGAAGACACAGAGGACACTAATTTCTCAGTACCAATGGAAAACAGTACTCGCACGATATGGGACAGACTGTAAGCAATGGCATTGGCCTTTGTCCCAGTGGGAGAATATATGCAGGGAGCCCCTGCATGTGTCGCTGTCTGCAGGATCTGGCTGAGTAATGTTAGTGAACGGTACATGGGTCACCTTGTGCAAACAGTGCAGTCACTACTCCAGCCCAGCACATAGGATCTCTGTACAAGATGAGTGATGGTACTCGCAACCTCAGGTAAGTCACAGCAGTGTCAGCACCTGTCAGTTGGAGGTGCTCGCAATAACACAGATCTTGCTGCTTGGTTGTTTCTTGTGTCCAGTCTCAAAATTCCCCTCACAAACAAGCAGGTTTCCACCCTGGGTCACAGCAGTGAACTTCTGTTGATCTTGACTTCACTCAGCACTTCTTTGGAAATCTGTCCCCATCTGACAGTCAATTTCATCTTAGTGCTTTAGCACTTCTTGGCACTAGGTCTTAAATTGGAGCCCTCCTACTGGAGGATTCCTGGAAACCCTCAGCACAGGTGTTGATTCTTCCTCTATTGGGGAGATACATCCGGGCATGTGGACCGTCTCGCAGCTTCTTGTTGTGGGTTGCACCCTATCAGTCATCAGTGGCTTTGCTTCACCTCACTAGCCTTAGCTTCGTCTGAGCAGTGTCTTCTTCATGCACTGCACATTTAGTCAGCTCTCTCCTTTGCAGTTAGTTGTAGGCAGCCCTTTCCTGGCAAGTTAGTGGACTCCTCCCAATGGTTACAGGTCCCAAACTAGTCGAGTGAAATCGGCAGTCAGCACCCCAACTCTGGAGCTCAAAAGAGTCTCCGAATCTTCACTAGCGTGGAACCGCAAGCTTCTGGTGAGGATAGTTTGGCACACTGACTGGTAGGTTATGCCCCACCTTTATACTCAAGTTGCTGACAGTCCTTGTGTGTTCCAGAAGTTCACTTCTGTGTCTGGTTCTGGGCAGTTCTGCACTTTTGTGATATTCATGCAGACTGATCCAGCCTTGGTTTTGTGACAAGTGTGAGCACGAAGGTGGGGGTATTTGAGTCTCCTGTCAGGAGGAACCCAAAACACGAACACAAGTGAGGCTGCCTCGCTTAACTATGAGTTAACTTGTGGAGTGTGGCGTCTTCCAGGCAACAATTAGAGCTCTAAAGTTTTCCAGGTCCATATGTGAAGACCTCACCCATTCCGGTTTTTACAGATGTTCTGGGCTTTTGGGTTCAATTTAGGCCAATATAAAATCACAACTACAATTCTCAGGAAGCATGCCAAAACTTTAACGTGGATGAGCGACTCAGTTATGGACCTGGGAAACTTGGGAGCTCTAAACAATGAGCCTTGAAGGAGCAGGTTGAAGTCACAAGCTTCAAATGAGCCCTTTGTTTCCTTTACTAATTTAAGTAACACTTCACTGTCTCACCTACTGAAAGAGATCCCTGGATTGTTCTGGGGACAGACCTACATTATACATCTGCTGTGTGGACAGGTACCACAACCAGGTACCACCAGATTATGCCTGATGCAAAATGGACCCCACGGTGGCTGTAGCCTCATGCCATGTTTTGCTCTTCATATGCATCCTTCACAAATTAATACACACACATGCAACACATACACAGCAGTTGAGCACGCACATCCATCCATTACACCTCATGGATGGGTGAAGAACCTGGTCATAGGAGACTGGCAGAACAATTTAAAAATGCAGAAAGTCAAAGAACTAAAAGGAATCAGTTTGCTGCCACCACTGTTAGTACACTATAGTCTGGGGAGTTGACAATAGTCACTTTCCTAAGAACATGAGGCACTCTTGGTGTGCCTTCCTGTTTGCAGAGCTCTGCTCGTGTTCTCACTCAAGATCATGGAAAGGCTTCAGCGCACACTTGAATGAATGAATGAATGACAATTTGTTGAGCGCGATAGCTACCCTTAGGCGTCCTAGCGCTACGGACAATACGGGCATGAAAGACACTTGGGGCTGTCCGGGTTTATTGAAACAGAAAAGTCTTGAGGAGCTTACGGAATGAGAGTATATTAGACTCCGATCGCAGATGCGGGGGAGAGCATTCCATAGTTTGGCCGCGTTGTACGAAACGAGCGGCCACCACATCTAGTTCTTTTTATCCTGGGTACTTTGGCAAAAAGAGAGGAGGATGACCTAAGCTGTCTAATCGGCCGGTAGGGAGTGATCAGCGGTTGATTTATGGCGGGGCCTGTCTTCCAGAAGGCCCTGTGGGTGATACAGAGGGCCTTGAATTTAATTCTCTCCCGGACTGGGAGCCAATGTAGGCTTCTAAGCCCAGGACTGATAGGAGATCGACGGGGAGTCTGAAGAAGCGTTCGAGCGGCGCAGTTTTGAATGACCTGAAGCTTATTCAGAGTGGATTGTGGGGCTCCCAGATAGAGGGCATTTCCGAAATCCAGGCGTGACAGAATAAGGCCCTGGACCATGATCTGTCTCGCCTGGAATGGAAGTAGGGGGAGAACCTTCCGAAGCAGCCTCAGTAGACCATAGCAAGTGGCCGCGAGTTTGGTTGCTTGGTGATTGAAGCTGAGGGTGTTATCCAGCCATATACCCAGGCTCTTGATCGTGTCCTTGGGCACTGGGGCAGGACCAAGACAAGGTGGCCGTAGTGGATTCATAATGTACTTGGGGGCATTGCCTAGGAGCATAAGCTCCGTCTTGTCTCCGTTCAGCTTTAGGCAGGATGCTGTCATCCATTTAACCACCTCCTCCAAGCATTCACTCAAGTTGTTATGGGCTATGTTAGGCCGATTGAGAGCCACCACTAGCTGAGTGTCGTCGGCATAGGTGATGATTTTTATGCCGAACGGGCGGACAATTTCAGCTACGGGGCTCATATATATGTTAAACAGCGTGGGGCTCAGGGAGGAGCCCTGAGGCACCCCACAGCCGAGAGGTTTGCTGGGGGAGGTGATTTCGCCCTCGAAAACCTGAAAACTGCGGTCTGCCAGAAATGACTTGAACCACTTGATGGCATTTCCTGTTACTCCCAATTTGGAGAGTCGATGTATTAGTATTTCGTGGTTTACAGTGTCAAATGCGGCGCTTAGATCTAAGAGAATGATTGCTGCCGCACCCCCTTGGTCCAAGATCATTCTGGCTTCTTCAGTTACTGCAAGGAGTGCGGTTTCGGTCCCATGCATGGGCCGGAAACCCGTCTGAGAGAGATCGAGCAAATGGTTGCTCTCCAGGAAATCTGTCAGAATAGTGTTGACATGTTTCTCCAAGACCTTGCACAGCCATGGCAGTAAAGAGATCGGCCGATAATTACTGGGGTCCTCCTGATCCAGATTGGGTTTTTTCAAGAGGGCCTTGACCATGGCGCATTTCCAGGGTGGCGGAACTGTGCCCGAGGACAAGGAGGCATTAAGCAGGTCAAGTGTAGTGGGGAGAATGTTACTGATCGCTGGCAGCAAGGCATGCGGGGGCGCCGGGTCTAGAGGAGAGCCAGATTTCACCTGATGCATGATAAGATCCAATCTAAAGGGGTCAAGTGGGGGAAAAGTGCCCAAGGTAACTAAGGAAGGAGGGGCCATATTTAAGGGCTGGTCGAGTGTTATGTCTGTTGGAGGGGGCGGGAAGGAAGTGTATATTGTTAGTATTTTTTGGAAAAAAACTCTGCTAGGTTATTACAGCGGGTTTGTGCGTTATTCGTATTTGGTGACTTTTCCGGGAGTTTAAGAATAGATTTGGCAATTTGATATATTTGATATATTTCTTTTGGTTTGGAGGCAGCTGCTTTGATTTTTTCCTCAAAGAAGATTGATTGGGCGGATTTAATTTTGTTCTTATAATTTTTTATTGCATCCCTGTAAGCAGATTTCTTAGAAGGGGAGTAGTCTAATCGCCACTTCCTCTCAAGTTTTTACAGCTTCGTTTCATTTCCCGTAGAGTGGTGGAGTACCAAGGTGCTGTTACAGTGCAGCGCTTTGTTGCTAGGTTTTTTGTGGGGAGTACAGAGTCCAGAGAGTTAAGGATCCAGGTATTAAATTCCTCATTAGCTAAAACGGGATTAGGGTTTTTGGGTGGCCTGGAGGCTAAATAAACAACACTTATTATTGGTGTGTGAGATGAGGTGGGGGTCATAAAACAGTATGTATACTATGTGGACTTCAAAGTGGAGGGGTATGCTCTCCATATCCACGCAGGGGACCTTTCTCAATTCCAACAATGTCTCTCTTGTGAAGGCAGTAAGCACAAAATGCTGTGATGCTGGAATGGATTTTAGCGCACTAGTAAAGTCACACCAGGCCACTTTGCATCACATTGGACATCACTGGGTTACACTGGGCAGATTTATGTGATACTGGTCAGCATGTTGTGATACTGGGCAGTTCTGTGTGATATTGAGCAGCACCACGCGATGCCTGGCAGCATTGTTTGATATTGGCACATAATTCTAGTGTAGTCAGCATACATGTATCGTGCTCACCAGCACAGTATGATTCACGAAAACACTGTGCAATACTGGGCAGCACTGTGTTATTACAAGCAGCACTGTGTTACGTTATACACGTCTAATAATCCATTTTTTACCCTGTTTCAAAAAATTTTATGATAATGCCCTTTTAACTCAGTTACACTGTCCCATATTACTAAATGCTCTAAAGAAAATTTATAATATTCTTTAACGTAAAACCAAAGTTCTATTTTTACAAGTGTAATCTCAAGTTACAAATTATATATTTTTTTCCCCTCAATTTTTCCTTTCTATCCCTTTATACCTCCTAAATTTTAGTATAAAAAATAGCAACATTTTGGTAAACAAAGGTCAGCTTTTTCAAACTTTTATTGCACTGTACCAAGTACGACATTTTTGCACTTGACCCTCAGAATAGCAAAGTTGAGCAGTCCGAGGAGGAGATGGTGGAGTTAGAGACTCAGAACTCAGTACATTAATCAATACTAGTCAATACCTCAATGTTCAACCAGAGCTTAGTCTTTAAAGAAAAATATAAAGTTCTTTACTCACAACACACATATCACAATACCAGACACTTTACAGATGAAAGCAAATTGTACAGAAGATTCCATTAATTTTCATTGACTCCTGAGAGTCCAGCCTGGGCTATTCCTCTGAGGCAACCTCTTTGGGATTCCTCAGGGAACAGTTCACAATCAGTCTCTGGGTGCTTCCCGTGCTGGGGTTGGACTCCAGGCAGTCTCTGAGGAAGGCTGACTGGTTGTGAGTCCGTAATTTGTGATGTTTCATTCCTGTTAGCAAGTACTTTTTCCTTTCCTCCCTCGCTGGATTCTCTTGGCTTTGCACAGTATCTTTTTGCTGTCTGTTATTTCGTTGTGGAGGCCAGGTAGAACTGGTGTTCTACATTGTAATTGTAATTGCATTTATATAGCGCTTAATACCACTGATGAGGCGTTGAAGCGTTTTTTTGGTGAGTAGCATGCTACTCCAGAACCCAAAAAGGATTAGTGGTGAATTAGTATAGGTAAATATGAAATTAATTTGAGTGGTGGACATGTTAGTTTGTTATTTGGATTGCAAAGGATAGTGGAGGGATAGAAGAGGGAAGGGTTTGCATGGTGTTCACCACATGATCCACAGAGTGCGAGGAACACAAAGCTCTCCCTGGGCTAGCTGACCAATCTGCAGGCAGTGACTATGGTGCCAGTGCAATGTAATAGATAAGCGGAAGCTGACTAGCAGCAGTTGAGGTGGCTCCACAGTAGCCACAGCGCTGGCTTCTTTCAGGATCCTATGGCTTGGATGATCTTTGGGCCCAAACAGAAAAGTCACCACTCAAACAAACTATGTGCCCACTTGTGGTGCCTACTTAAGGCATGGCGTAAGCCTCTCAGTTGATGTGGTTCTCCCCAAGTACTCTTGTGGACTGCAGCCTGGTCTTCTAGCACTGCATGGCTTCTAAGTGCTCAGTCATGCAGCAGAACTCATTTGGACATGAGTTCCTCTGTACCTTCTGTCTACAAAGTGAGTAAACCAGCTCACTCACACTGTTGGGTCCCTTTCAGATCTATCATCAGGTTTCACCCTTCCAGAGTGGTACAGGTTCTTCTCTGGTGCTGGAGTGGTCATCTTTGGCTCACCTTCATGAGTCCTCTCCTTCTGAGCAGCATCTTTCTCATGCAAATACACCTCCAAAGCCCCTCTTGAGCAATTAGTATGCTCTTTCCATCGAAGCAAGGTCCAGACAGCCCATTCTGGCAGTCTTTTTTGAAGTTCACAGGTTTCTGGCCCTGAACCTGGGAAAGGGCCAGAAATACCCCAAACCTGGAGCACAGAACGTTTTTGGGTCACCGCTGATGTGGGACCACAAATTACTAGAAGATTATTCTTGGCACCCTGAATGAAGGCGTCTATCCACCTATTGTGAAGTTGCTGACAGTATTTATGTATTACAACAGTCAGCTCTAAAACCAGTTCTGGCCAGTTCTGCCCCTTTTGCTTGTTCCACTCAGACTGGTCCAGTCAAGGACTTTGTTACAAGGTGCAAGTAGGAAGGTGGGCATCAGTTGGGAACTATTTCCCTCCAGGACGCGCCCCTGCGCATGCGCTCACATATCCTTCCAATCGGCCAGAGTTTTCCTGAAAGCGCACCTATCATTCAAGGCATTAGGCGAGAGCCTGCCTTTTGCCGGCAGCTTGTCTTTTAAAGCGACGATCGGTGTGAAAGGTAATGTGTCTCTTGGCGCTCTGCGAGAACGATAAGGTGACTGTGCAGGGAAAGGGGGGCAGAGGTGTCGGACCACGGTGGTGGGAGAAAGCTGTGCAATTAACCTGGGCATGCAGAGCACACATGAGGACTACTGAGGGAGAGAGCAGGCGGCTTTCACTTACACCACCTGTTTCACAATTAGCTTGGGGCTAGGGGGTTTCACAGTGTCTGCTTCTGCCCAACATCTGCGTGGCATGGAGCACAAAATGTCCTGTTTTTCGAAGAATTAAAAGGGACAGAGCTGTGAAGTGGCAGCATTTATCCACAGAGCTGTTGGCAAGAAAGAGCTGCAGTACATCATGCATGCTGCACAAAGAACGTACATCACCTAGAAACGATACGGTTCAGTATTTATGAAGCGCACCGTAGTCCCGACGAGGCACTGAGGCACTTACATGCTGCTGAGGAATATAAACAGGTCCATTGAATGGGAGGGGCTGCAAAAAGTGTTATATGTAGCCCTTGGCTTAGAGGTCAGTGACCAGCACCTACTATAGAGAGCAGGCAGGGAGCCCTTTTATGTATTAGCTGGTGAGATGCTAACTTGAAACAAGTGGCAACCCAAATTGTTCACTGACAGCACTCCCCTATCTTGCGTCACTCACTGCCTCCCATCCCAACCCGTTCTCTGAATGCTTTCTGAATCTTTGTCGCCATTAAAACCATAGTCCCTCTTTTTTAAACCTATGTGTTTATTTTGTTACCTTTGGAGAAAGCAAACATTAATTTATTTCTAAAACATAATTTTGTTTCCTGAATGAGGGACTACATGTATTAGCCGAAGGTATTTTATTATCAAAACTTTAGAAAGCACGAGAAGAGCACGGGTGCTCTCGAGGTAGGATTTTTCCCCCAACTTATTCCAAGCATTTAACACTATTCCCTCCACCTTAGGTGCCACTTGCATGTAGAAAATACAAAATGGATCCCAGTGTGGCTGTGGCCACTGATATCACACACTCTCCACACACTCCTTCTACATGCAGGTAAATATATGCAGTCATATACAAGCAACATCCATATCCCACTTGGATGGGCGAAGGACCCAGTTGCAGAGGATTGGCAGCCTGACTCTGAAAAGTGGAAGAGGCCACTAGGAGACACTCCCTAACAGGGAAAGGTAAAGGGACCTGCCTGGCCACTATAATCATTATTACTACCACCACGATCAGTGCACTACAGCCCTGCGAGCTGACAGGAGTCATACTCGGTAAGGAGGGGGGTGCACAGGTGTACCCCTCCGGGCTGCAGAGCCCCGCTCTGGGTCTCAATCCGTGTCACATAAAGTCCTCGAGCGCACACACATGAGGATCTACGTGTGTGCTGACGTGAGGGGTCAAAACTCTGCAGCATGTTA
Source organism: Calotriton arnoldi (assembly GCA_963921515.1). Taxonomy (NCBI): domain Eukaryota; kingdom Metazoa; phylum Chordata; class Amphibia; order Caudata; family Salamandridae; genus Calotriton; species Calotriton arnoldi. Next base: position 1,852,264 of record CAWUFW010000540.1, on the reverse strand, counting down.
TGATGAAGTCAAAGCAAGGGGCACGTGCTCTTCTGAACCATGCATATGACCTTTTTCTATCCGAGAGGGTGCCAGTCAGTGAGGCAATAATAACAGATTTTTAGGTCTATTGGCTAATCATTACACAAATATCTCTGCATGACATGTCTGTAAACAGTTCTGGTGAACAGTTAACTGATTTTATTTTCTAGCAACTATAATTCGATAGTTTGTTTTATATAGTTTCATTTTCGGAATCTAGCAGCACTCATCTAACAATTTCATTGAAAGTGTCAGGGTTTCCTGTGATTACCCCGGCCAGGAACAGCATTGACCCTTCAACCTGTTGAATCCTATAATTCTTAGGCAGTTCCTAACAAATCTTGCCCAACACATATGGATTACTGTAAATATCTGAATATTTTAGCAGAAATCTGAATCACTTGTTAATGTGCTCTAATTACAGTAAAGTATTCATCCTGACCTAGGGGCCGATTCTAGCTCTCCCCGATAGTGGTCGATCAAAGTTCCTACTGTGTTGGGTCCTCCAAACCTTCTCCCGCTCTGTTGTAGCTACTTCTGTGTTTTAAATTGGAAACAGGGCACAAAACAAAAGGCAAGTCTATGAACTGGGTAAGTGAAAGGAGGAAATAGGCAGTTAAAGTATTCAGTCTGAGATTCACTTATCTCTCTCTATGCACCATCTTCATGGGTTTCTCAATATCAACAGCTCCATTGAAATATTCTATCACCTTATATTAAAAGCTAGAAGAGATCTGGCACAGTACACCTGACTCACGCAGGTGCGTCCGCCCATCTGCATCTGGTAAGGTGGTGTAATTGGATTCTTGTATCTAGCCCAGGGTGGGAGTATAGAGGGATCCTGGTCGCTTAGCATGCGCAACCATCAGAAGCGGGACAGGCCAGACATTGCGGAGCGGCATGTCTCCTTTTGTAAAGAAGCCGGCAATGTGCCTCAGAAGCTGCACCAAAGCTGCTTAATGAATCCGCAGAAGTCTCATACCAGGAATAAAGCTCTGAGGAGATTGGAGCAGAGACCTGCTGCCGCGCGGCAAGGCGCGCGAGCGGGGAAGAAGAGGAGTCTATATATAGATTGCAGAAAGGCCTTCTTAAGGCTCTAGGCACGTGGAGAAGTGGGACATGCTGAGCATGCAAACCTCATTCCTTTGCCTTTCTCTCTTGCTAAAGAGCAGGAAAGTTGTTCTCTTAAGAATATGAGTTATCCTGCATCCCGTGTTCAAGTGATGCTGGGATGAGGGCCAGCAGCAGAAATGGTCCATCGGGGAGAGAACAGCTCCTGGTTCCCAAGTGACTTTCATCTAGAGGGTCTTGCCCTCATTTTGAGTCATACAATGAAGTTAATCAGAAATGCAAGAGAAAAGTAAAGGAGTAACAAGCGGGCAATTAGATGGCTACTCAGGAAGCATGTTGATGACATGGTAGGCAATGCTAGGATTACGCTATACATTTGAGAGTAAATAGAAGGGCGGTAACTGATTAGCAAGCAGCAAGCACGAGCCACCCTGAATATTTGCCCCATTACCTGAAAATATTAAATATAGTCCCCACATGAAAGGAAAGAGTTTTGGAGTCGATAAGAATAGTAAAAACAAGCATTTGCAATGCAATAGGTCTCGCATTACTGAATTTTTGAGCTATTGGCATTGCTAATAATAATGCAACGCCAATAGCTTGAACTTTCAGTAATGCAAGACCTATTGCATTGTAAATGCTTGTTTTAAACAGGCATTAGAATGAGACAGCACACAATGATCCAATGGCAATTACTAGTTGAAGACAAATCACATATAGAACATTAGGTACTATACACTGCAATTAGTTATATTGATTCAGAAGGCCCATGGTTGCATTCAGCACATGAATATCACAATTAAGTCTCTTTAGTGAGAATTAATACCTTAAGACAGCTGTTTTAACAATGATCCTGATTAAAAAAAAGGATGCCCAAAATGTTGGCAGAAAGGCAGCATCCTGAATCTAGGCCGTATGAATGTCACTTCATTGTACAACCGAAAGAAAAAAAGCTCAACTATAACCAACTCCTAGCCAACGCTGCAACATCATTCTGCCAGCTAAGCAAGCTGAGGAAGAGATGCAACTACTTCAAATTTATCAAAATAAAGGATACCCTAAAGTGTACCATCTGTACACTGCATAAGGACACAAAACTGAAATGCGGTTGCTTTATGTAACGAGAAACGTTTTATTGCAGTGATGCACAGTAAACACACACAACGTCCAAAAGTGAAAGGCAACTTCAAATGATGCAGGGTTCTCCCTGTATTCTAATAACATTTTAACATCTGGCTACTGCGTGAAAGATACGAGTGGGATATAAAGGTAACTGCTATAAAAAAAAGTCTTTAGACTCAAAGAAACACCAACCTCAACGATGCGTTATTATATTAATGCCCCACTTTTCCCTCAGTCACTGATCAATACAAGCAAATACCTTTCAAGTGCCTGTTGCTGCAGAGCTGGGCTCAAGCTGCCTGGGAGGGCCGGGTGGCTCACTCTGCAGGCAATTGCGTGCTGATTACATTTAAGTCTCCCACAGCCAAGGAACAGAGCGGACACGACCAAGCATGTGTCCGAATGGGCGATTAAGGATGCCTTGTGGCGCACCCGAGGCAGGCCCCACCCTCACATACATTTACACGCAATACAGCTACAGTGTCGGACTGCGACAGAAATTATGCCCAGGCAACAAAATAAAGGTGGCCCTCATTCGCATATCAGGGCAGTTTTGAACTTGGAAAGACAAGCTGTGTAGATATTTTGCAGGGGAAGGGAGACTGCATGCATATGTACGTCAATCCATCGTGTGAAAGCAGCATGGATCACAAATTTTATAAGGTGTCATTACAACCCATATTAATGGCACTCCTTGTGTTGACTAATGTAGGATAAAAGGCCGAGCTAGCCCAGTGGATTTAAACCAGTGACCTCAATTTATCACCAACACCTGCAGCAAGGATGCTAGCCAACTGAGCTATCTCACCATGTCACAACTCTGCTCCCGTTCACACCCTGGAGTAAGACCAGTGCTTCAAAATGAAATTTAGAAACAAGAGTACACATCATCCCACATCACCAGCCTCGTACTGCGAAGTGCCTGTACTCTCCCTTTGAAAGTATTGAGACCCTGCTGAGAAGTGCTGGTACTCCATTTTGAATTAAAGAAGTGCAGTACTCGGTATCTCCACTTGACCAATTTGTGTGAATCTGTGCACAACCCTTTTATCTCACCGCGCGTCTGTCCTCAATGAGCTAACAATGCCAACAGTAGGCGCTACAAAAATACACCAGACCGGCGCCTGTACAGGTGCTGGGCTACGGAAAGCAATCACTGCTACAGACAGTAAAAGTTGGAAGAAACGGTTTACCTGCCAGAAGGGAGAGCGGCAGCAGCAGCTTATACAGGACCCCAAACAAGATCCCAGCTCCTGAACGGGGGTGAGGGGGGTCACCCTTGAGGGAGGCGATAAGGCTCTCGGCATCGCTGCACAATCTAGTTGCAGCAGAGCAGCTGATAATTTAAACAAGCATTTGCAATGCAATAGGTCTCGCATTTGCGAAATTTTAAGCTATTGGCATTGTAAATGACCATGCCTTTTATTTATCTGTTTTCAAAACACATAGATAAAAGGTTTGTCATTTACAATGCCACATATTTTGATGACTCGGCTCTTGCTCTTAGAGCCAATCCAGAACGCCGGCTCGGCTCCCTTTATTAATTGGCAGGCTTCCCCAGCTGGAGGCATATTTTGTCAGCCGGTGCTTTCTGTGTGTGACCCTCTGTGCCTTCTCACTCGCCCTGCAGTGGGCAGTAACTCCCTGCGGCGTAATTAGCAATTACCACCGCCACCCTGCGCTGACAAGGCCGAGCGGTGGGTAGGCCTGTGGCCAAACACTGCACATCTGGAGTGTAAGAAAACGCCATCAGAGCTGGAGGGGCCTGCGGTTGTTTCCCGAGCACGTGTTTTATGGCTCAATTGATAGCCAGCCTCCTGGTCTCTGACTCCTAATACGTTCTGTTCTCATTTGTGAGGAGTCTGTCCAGCAGCCCCTCCCTTTGGCACGAAATATATTGAGAGCGAAGTGCTTCTGTTTGTCACCAGCACAACCCTATTTCAGTGTTTTATATCTTGTCCTCGTACCCCCTCTTGGCCTCTGCGGGGCGCCATGCATACAATCTGGTGAGGTGGAGTGGCCGCACCCCAGCCTACCTCTGAAGTTAGTATGGTCATGGGAAATGGGGCACAAAAAGCAGCTGTCTACCCACTGTGCGTGTGTTAATCAGCGTGCAGCTGAAGGAGAGAGAGGGGGCCTTAGCTTTAATATGGCGCACTCGCGCATTTCTTTTGTTGTGTACTCTGCACGCAAACATTGTTTTTAATTGAAATTGACAACAACGGCGCCTGTGTTGTCAATTTCAATAAAAAAAAAAACACTGTTTGCGTGCCGAGTACACAACAAAAGAGATGCACTTCAATCAGTGTTTTATATCTTGTCCTCGTGCCCCCTCTTGGCCTCTGCGGGGCGCCATGCATACAATCTGGTGAGGTGGAGTGGCCGCACCCCAGCCTACCTCTGAAGTTAGTATGGTCATGGGAAATGGGGCACAAAAAGCAGCTGTCTGCCCACTGTGCATGTGTTAATCAGCGTGCAGCTGAAGGAGAGAGAGGGGGCCTTAGCTTTAATATGGCGCACTTGCGCATTTCTTTTGTTGTATACTCGCCACGCAAACATTGTTTTTAATTGAAATTGACAACAACGGCGCCTGTGTTGTCAATTTCAATTAAATAAAAACACTGTTTGCGTGCCGAATACACAACAAAAGAGATGCACTTCAAATAAAGCGCAGCGGGAGGAGGCTGTAGGCGGCGGCCGCCACTGTGTCAATTTCAATGAAAAGAAAAACACTGTTTGCGTGCCGAGTACTCAACAAAAGAAATGCACTGCAATTAAAGCACGGGGGGGAGGAGGCTGTGGGCAGCGGCCGCCACTGTGTCAATTTCAATTAAATCTAGCCGCTCTGGCAGCAGGACTTGATGTCTCGCCGCAGCGCCATGTCTCACACTTAAAGTGAAAGCGCGATGCCGAATAAAAAAAATGTAATGCTTACCGACTAGTTAAAGGAGACAGTGTAACGCCGCAAGTAAAAGATCCAGTCCGGATAGGCGGGGCCAAAATGAGACAGGGCGGTAACAAGGAGGGACTAAGAAGCCTCATTTACAATCGAAAGCCAGCGTTTAGCATGGACGATGACGCAAGCCAATGAAAACAAGGGGCGGGGCTTCAACTCCACTTGTAAAACTCACCCTACTACAATATGCCTCGCAGAGCGAGTAGCACATGTGCGCTACAACGCTAGGTGAGACCTAAAAAACAGAATCCTGGAGGCCCAGGGTGGCGGCAGCAGCAGGGGGCCCTGCTTGGTGTTGTGGGAAAGCGTTTTCACAGATGGCCTGTCCTAACCGGCAGCCTGTGAGGAGCGGCTATCTGTGAAAACACAAGTAGAGTAAAAACGCTGCCTAATGCAGATGAAGTCCCAAGTCCCCTATTCGCCATAAAAAGAACAGAAAGGTGCGTCCACCATCATGCGACAACCGCCAAATGTGGGTGAGTTGATCGATATGCTGGCCAGCATAGTACAGTAAGGGCCATGCAACTCAGAACCAGGCACCGTGATAGGCGTGAGGCTTAGACCAAGGAAGGGCAGCACAGGGGCTCACAGTGAAGACGGGGGCCTAATTCATAAACCTTTCTCTGCTTCATGTGTAACTTTAAAAAAGTGAAATTTGCAGTCATAGATTTACTGACAGTTGTGTTTACCCCTTTGAAAAATTTCACAAGTCGCTGGAATTTTACGCAATAGTAAATCTAGAACAGACTAGCAGAAAAATGGACGTTCCCAGAAAAGTGGCTTTTGTCAGTGCTGAGAAAAACATCAAAGTTGCAACATGTTAGCATTCCCAAGCATTTTGTGTGACTTTCGGCCACGTGTGCTCACCTGCATGATTTTCTCCTCGTGGAGCAAAGAGTAACAGTGTAAAAAGGAAAAGTAAAAATGCGCAAGTGCATATTTTCGCCACTCTTATCACCCTGCCTGCTCTCTTCATGGTGATCAGTATGCTGGTTGGAAGTGTTGAATAGAGTTTCAACTTGCACGGATTTCAAAGTCTTGTCCGAAGAGAAATGTTAAGGGGCTCGTTAGTGTCGATTTTTGTATTTTTGGGGGCAGACTTTTGTTTATAGAAATTCATTTTGCTTCAACCAGTACCAGGATTCCTTCCATTCTGACCTGCATAGGAATGGCCTCCAGACGAGAAAGCCCTATCCAAAAGTTGCTGGTCTGTTGGCCCGAGTAAGTTAGTGGCAGTTTAGGATTCGGCGGGGCCATTGCTCTAGACAACGGTAACCCCTGTTTTTGCGACGCTTCCAAGCGACACAAGTGATGAAGCCAGCGCAGTGGAAGGGTGCGCTAACTTTGTTATGAAAGAGGAACCCATATCACACCCGACAGCCGGCCTCTCACTTTTACTTTTGGAATCACTAGTGAGAAACCGCAGCACCTCGCACGTCCAAATTGTTGACGAGTAAGACTTGTCTCCCTTCCTCGCCTGAACAAGGTTTGCCGGTCACCCGCATGAGCTCTGTCTGTTTTTAGTAGAAAAAATACATAAATAAATAGAAAAGAAAACAAGTTCATTTCAACCTGTTTTTGCTTTCTTTAGCTGACCCGTTCCGATTTGAAACACCAGTATACATTTAAACGTATCAAACCTCCGTAAGCACGTACATACAGTAGTCATGAAAGAAAATAGTGCTCACCGACTACATAATGCGGACCGTATAACACCGCAAGTAAAAGGTGCAGTCGTTATGGGCGGTCACAAAAGGAGACAGGGCGGTAACAAGGAGGGGCTAACAAGCCTCATATTGAATCAGAAGCCAGCGTTCAGGAAGGACAATGACACAAGCCAATGAAAAATATGGGCGGGGAGTGGACAAGGCTTCCACAGCACTTCCACAGCATACCCTACTACAGCATGCCTCGCAGAGGGAGCAGCGCATGCGCGCTGCCGCTAGGCTCGACCTAATAATTGATTATCCAGGGGCATAGCGATACATGCAGGATCTCTTGGTGTAAGGGCAAAGTGGCCCTAAAGCTGATGGAGAGACAGATAAATCTTAATTCTAAGGCCCGCAGTAATCTTGATTCAGGCACACACGGCGTTTGCACCGAAATCTGTATTCCAGGCAGTGTGAAATGTTTGCATTTTTTACCTGCACCTATTTTGGCATCATTAATTTGCACAGGGAAAGAACAAATTTTTCTGAGTTTCGCAACTAAGAACGCTGGAAAAAGTGCATTATTACGGTGTGCCATTCAAGCCTGTGGAACTCTTAAAGGGGCGGTAATACTGCACGAGGTAAAAGACGTAGCAAGAGTGTTAGATTTGGGGGTCTCTAGTTGGCAGAGGTAGGTACCTTTGTCCAAATAGGGACCCTTGAGTCTAGTTAGGGAAAGTAGGTACACTCCCGAAATAACCCCTGCTCACCCTCTTGGTAGCTTGGCACGAGCAGGCAGGCTTAGTTCAGAGGCAGTGTGTAAAGCATTTGTGAACACATATAGTAATCAAGTGACAACACTACAAATGGACACCACACAGGTTATATATTTATAAAAATAGGTATACTTTATATAGATTTATCACAAGACCATAAACGACAAAAATAATCCACAATACTGTCAAGAGTGCTTAGTTCTGATCAAAAAGGCTTAATTCAAGGTTCTGTGCGAGTCGGTAGCCTCCTCCGGCTACGGCGATGTCGAGAACAAACAGAGTCTAACAAATCCAGCTGACCGCGTCGAGACGGGCCAACACAGCGTAGACAGACTCGGTCACAGTACCTTTTACTTGAAGCGGCAGGCACGGGCGTGCGAGCCGGATGGCTGTTCGTCGCGGTCGCGATGCAAAATGGAAGCGTTGCAGGACGCGTTGTCCCTCGATGCGGTGCAGGCAGCGGCTCGTTGACATCGTCGAGACGGAGTCGGTGAGACCAGGGCCGTGCGTTGCAGGGCGAGACGGTGCTTTGATGCGGTGCTGGCAGGTTGCGGTGCGGCGACGGAGCCGGATTCAGGAGCTGGCGTCGATCAGTCCGGACAGCGGTGCGAGTCGGGCGGTGCGTCGCAAAGCGTGCGAGCGGTGCCCAACTCCGGTGCGGTCACAGGACTCGAACTCAGCAGCAGTGACCGTGTCGGTCGGACCAGTTCGATTCGGCGTAGCGAAGCGTTGCAGGACGCGTTGTCCCTCGATGCGGTGCAGGCAGCGGCTTGTTGACGGAGTCGGTGAGACCAGGGCCGTGCGTTGCAGGGCGAGACGGTGCTTCGATGCGGTGCTTACAGGACACCGAGTCGGTCGTGAGAGTCGGTCACAGCTCCCTACCTCTGTAGCCACTGAAACAGAGTTTCCAGCAGCAATTCACAAAGGGGGTGAAGTCCAATGGTCCTGGGACTTCGGTCAGGGGGCAAGCTCTCTTCCAAGCCCTTGGAGATCCTTCACAAGTTGAAGAAAGTCACAGCAAAGCAAAAGTTCCTTTCTCCTTTCTTTGGCAGTCAGGCAAACCACTGCAGGCCAATCCCCCAAGCAGCACTTCAGGCTTAGGGATAGTCTCTCCTCAGTTTCTTCTTGGTTCCGCTCCTCAGCAAAGGTTTCTTCTTGTTCCCAAAAGTGATCTAATTTCCTAGGGGTCTGGGTCCCCTTTTTATACCCAGTTTCTCTTTGTTCTCTGAAGGCAGAGAGGCCTCTGCCTAGTCCAAAACCAGTTCTGGTCAGTCCTGGAGCACTTTGTTTTTCTGACTCCTTCTTTCCTTTCAGAATGTGGGGCAGAGTGCTCAGCCGCCCGGCAGGAGGTGGAGCCAGCATTGTGGAAGGCAGGGACAGCCCTATTCAGACCCAGGTGCAACTCCTCCCTCCACTCTGGATGCAGATCTTTCTATTCAGCCCTGCGCTGACTCACCCTGTCTCCTGTAGCCACCCCCAGCCCCTGTCACTCAATCTCCAGACAAGGAATACACAACCTAGCAGAGGCAGGCTTGGATAGTTAGGCAAGAAAATACCCACTTTCTAAAAGTGGTATTTTCAAACACAGAATGTTAAAACCAACTTCACTAAAAGATGTATTTTATCATCCTGAGTTTAGGCATACTAAATTCGTTTTTCTACCATGTTTCCTGGGTCAGTTCTGACTATAAGGTGTAATAGTCAGTCTGCCCATTCTGGCCTATGGGGAGCAGGTAGCCTTGCAATAGTGAAAAACGAAAATGGCTGTAATTCACTATTAGAACATGCCACACACACCAGGGCATGTCCTACCTTATACTTACAATGCACCCTGCCCTAGGGCCTTCTTTAGGGGTGACCAACATGCAGTAAAGGGAAGGTTTAGGGACTGGTAAGTGGGTGTACTCACCAAGTCGACATGGCAGCCCTAGGCTGCACACAGGCTCTGCGATGGCAGGCCTGAGACACATTTTACAAGCCGCTTCTGTGGGTGGCACAACTAGTGCTGCAAGCCCACCAGCGGCATTGGATTTACAAGCCCTGGGCACACTGAGTGCACTGTACTAGGGACTGACAAGTAAACCAATCATCCAATCATGGAGTCACTAATACATATATCAATTGACGATAGGGAGCATTTGCACTTTGGCACTGATTAGCAGCGGCAAAGTGCCCATGAGCATCTAGTCCAGCAAAAACATATCGGCAACAGTGGAGGCATTACGAAAAAAATGGAAGGGAGACCCACGCCAAGGATGCCAGGTCTAACACGTGTCCCCTCCAGCTGAAATGTGGGGAGAACTATCCTACCCCTAGGGAGTTCTCATCGCTAAAGCGGAAAAATCTGGACAGACCATCAGCATTGGCGTGTTCTGTACCAGGGCGGTGTTCCACCGTAAAGTCCATCCCCTGTAGGGAAATGGACCACCTCAACAGCTTTGGATTCTCACCCCTCATCTGCATCAACCATCTGAGGGGCCTGTGGTCTGTCTGAACCCGGAAGTGAGTCCCAAACAGGTATGGTCTCAGCTTCTTCAGTGCCCAGACCACAGCTAATGCCTCACGCTTGATAGCACTCCATCTCTGTTCCCGGGAAGTAACCTCCTACTGATGAAGGCTACAGGTTGGTCTAGGCCCTCCTCATTGATCTGTGATAGAACAGCCCCTACACCATGCTCTGAAGCGTCCGTCTGAACAATGAACTCATTGGAGAAGTTGGGTGCCTGGAGCACAGGCGCCGTGCACATGGCAGTCTTCAAGGTGTCAAAAGCTTTCTGACAGGCGTCAGTCCAAATCACTTTCCTGGGCTGCTTCTTGGAAGTCAGCTCGGTCAAGGGGGCAACAATGCTGCCATACCCCTTGACGAATCTCCGGTAATACCCGGTGAGTCCTAGGAAGGCTCTCACCTCTGTCCGGGTCTTGGGGGCTCCCAAGCCAGAATGGTATCAATTTTCGGTTGGAGGGGCGCCACCTGGCCGCTCCCAACCTGGTGTCCCAAGTACACCACAGAACCCTGCCCAATCTGGCACTTACTCGCCTTGATTGTGAGGCCTGCTCTCCGCAGCGCCATCAACACTTCCCAGAGGTGACGCAGATGTTCTTCCCAACTGGAACTGAACACTGCGATGTCATCCAGGTAGGCGGCACTGAAATCCTCCAGTCCAACCAACACCTGGTTGACCAACCTCTGAAAGGTGGCAGGGGCATTCTTCATCCCAAAGGGCATCACCCAGAACTGGTAGTGCCCATCTGGTGTGGAGAATGCTGACCTCTCTTTGCCCCATCAGTCAAGGCGATCTGCCAGTACCCAGACGTTAAGTCAAACGTGCTGAGGTACCGCGCAGCCCCTAACCGATCTATGAGCTCATCAGCTCTGGGGATGGGGTGGGCGTCAGTCCTGGTGACGGAATTGAGTCCCCTGTAGTCCACACAGAACCGGAGTTCTGGTGTGGTACCAGGCGCGGCAGCCTTAGGAACCAAGACCACTGGGCTGGCCCAAGGGCTGTTAGAGGACTCAATCACCCCTAGCGCAAACATCTTGGAGACCTCCTCCTTGATGCAGGCTCTGACCCTGTCAGTCACCCTCTAAGCCTTGTGTTTCACAGGAAGACTGTCCCCAGTGTCCACATCATGGACGCACCAATGAGTGACACTGGGAACCAGGGAGAACAGGTCAGGGAACTGTCCCAACAGTTGGCGACAGTCACCCTGCTGTTCAGGTGTCAGGGAGGTAGAGAGGTTTACTCCCTCCACTGATCCATCTTGCTCTCGGGCTGACAGGAGGTCAGGAAGAGGCTCGGTCTCCTCCTCCATTCCATCATCTGTAGCTAAGAGCATGCCCACTTGGGACCTCTCCAAGTGGGGCTTCAGGCGGTTCACATGTAGGACCCGCAAGGGGTTCCTGGGAGACTGCAAGTCCACCAAATAGGTAACTGGACTTTTGCGCTCCACCACCGTAAAAGGGCCGGTCCACCTGTCCTGGAGCGCACAGGGCTCCACAGGGGCCATGATCCACACTTTCTGACCAGGCTGAAGCTCTACCAGAGTGGCATTCTGGTCGTACCACCGCTTCATCTCCTCCTGGCTGGCTTCCAGATTTGCCACAGCAAGTTCTCTGAAACGCCTAGTCTGGTTCCTGAAGGCCAGCATGTAACTGTATACATCCTGGGGAGGTTTCCTGGGAGATTGCTCCCAGCCTTCCTTGACCAAACTCAGAGGTCCTCACACCGGGTGTCCATAGAGGAGCTCAAAGGGACTGAACCCTAGAGACTTCTGGGGCACCTCCCGGTATGCAAACAACAGGCATGGTAAGAGGACGTCCCATTTACGCCTCATGGGTTCTTCCAGACCCATAATCATGCCCTTGAGGGTCCGGTTGAATCTCTCAACCAGCCCATTTCCTTGAGGGTGGTAAGGAGTGGTGAACTTGTAAGTTACACCGCACTCCTGCCACAGGGACTTCATGTACTTGGACACGAAGTTGGTACCTCTGTCAGACACCACCTCTTGAGGGAATCCCACACGTGAGAAAATTCCCATCAGTGCCCGTCCCACCACGGGGGCCGTCACTGTCCTCAGAGGGATGGCTTCAGGGTACCGGGTGGCATGGTCCACCAAGATCAGGATAAACCTGTTGCCCATGGCTGTCTTGGGGTCCAGTGGCCCCACAATGTCAATACCCACCCGTTCAAAGGGGGTGCTGACCACAGGGAATGGCTGGAGAGGAGCCTTGTGCTTCCTCCCACTCTTTCCACTTGCCTGGCAAGTCTGACATGTCCTGCAGTGAGTGGCGGCACTCCTGCGCATCTGGGGCCAATAGAAATGGGTGACAAGCCTTTCAAAGGTCTTGTCCTGCCCCAGATGTCCTGCTAACGGTACATCATGAGCCAACCCCAGTAGGAAGGCTCTGAAGCGCTGGGGTACCATCAGCACACGGGCTGACCCAGGCTCAGCAACCTTAGGCTCTGAATACAGGAGACCATTCTCCCAGTAAATCCAATGTGATCCAGACTGATCACCTGCTGCCTGGTCTGCGGCCTGTTGCCTCAGACCCATGAGAGAAGGGCATGTGTTCTGCTCCTCGCAGAACTCATCCCTGGAGGGTCCTCCTTCTTGCTGCCAATGGGTCAGCTCAGGTAGGTCCCCCAGTTCAGCTACCTGTTCCCCTGTAGGCTCCAGGGCATCCCCCTCAGGGTCTGCCTCCTCCTGGACCGTGGGAACTTCGGGGGCCGGTTTCCCACGCCCCCTGCCTCCTCTCTCTCCGGCAGGCACCTGGGCCTCCCTCTCAGGCTCCAGGTCCTCTTGAACACCTTTAGCTGCCATAGACCGGGTGGTCACACATGCCCAATCAGGCAAGCCCAACATTTCTAAATGCGCACTCCGCTCCACCTTAGCCCAAGGTGAGCTCTCCAAATCGTTCCCTAACAAACAGTCAACAGGCATGGCTGGCCTCACAGCTACTTGAAGAGTACCCGAGACCCCCCACTCAAAGGGAACCTGAGCCACCTTGCAGTGACTCTCTGTGTTGTCAGCGGCAACAACCGGATAGAATGCATCAGGGATAACCTGCTCCTTAGACACCAGGTGACACTTGACAGCTGTCACACTGGCTCCTGTGTCTCTCAGAGCCTCCACCCTATGGCCATTGATGGTCACCCACTGCCTGTATTTCTTAGTGTTCTCAGGCAGCGGGGTCCTAGGGACCATCTCAGAGTCTCCTAATGAGACAAGGGAAAACACTGTGGGATCCCCCCACCTTGGGCACCCAACTCCTCCCCCAGGGCTACACTAGCCAACTGCCGGGGGACTGCACTGGTGGGTGCTGGTTTTCCATGCAAAGGGCAACGAGGATCGTTTGCCTTGTGGCCAGGGGCGCCACACTTGTAACATACCAGTGGTCCTTGGTGAACAGGGGGGCCTGTCAGGGCCACTGGCTTCTTCTCAGGGGGAGGCTGGGAACCTTTCCCTTGGTTCCCTTGGGGTCTACTTTGGGGCCCTTTATGGAACTCCTTCTGTTTACCCTTGTCCCCCCCACTCTTCTGCTGGGGACCCTGCCCACCCTTGGCGGAGTCTCCCACGTGACCCTTGTGGACCCTGGTACTCACCCAGCGGTCCGCCTCCTCAGCAAGCTGCCTAGGGTTAGTCAGCTTACTATCAATCAGGTGCTGGCGTAGCTCAGGAAAACAATTACCGGACAAGTGCTCCCAGGCAATCAAATCAAAGAGCGCTTGAAAATCAGTCGCTTTGCTACCCTTTACCCAACCATCCAAGGCTCTGCAAAAGAAGGTCACATATTCAACCCAGGTACTGCTTTCAATCTTACTACAGTTCCTGAACCTTTGCCTATAAAGCTCAGGGGTCAAACCATACCTAGTCATTAAGGCATCCTTCATGTGGCTGTACGAATTATAGACTTCAGAGGGCAAATCCAACAAGGTATCCCGCCCTTCACTGAGGAACCGTCCCCACAACCCCGCTCCCCAATCCTTCTCGGGGACCCGGTGGGAAGACATGGCTACCTCATAGGCTTTGAACCACTGCCCTATGTCATCATTCTTAAAAAATTCCTTAACCACATCTTTTGGAATATACACCCTAGCTTCAACAGGCACAGGCGGTACACTGCCACCAGAGGGAGTAATCTCTAAGCTTTTGGCCTTCAATTCCAACTCCCTCAAAACTTTCTCATGTTCAAACTGCATTTTCTTTTCCTCTTGGGCTAATTTCCTAGTTTGCATTTCGAATTCTAACTGCCCATTCAGCTTGAGCTTAGTCAGCTCCATTTCGTGCATCCTACTCTCTTTCCTGTCCTCCAACTCCTCTGGAGACAGTCCTCTGGCAGAAACACTGCTACCTACTGGGGAAGGTGGTCTTCTAGCCCCTAGACCCAATAGCCCCTCCAGCTGCCCTTCTGCATTCTCAGCCCCCTCCACAGGGGCACTCCTTGATTCGACCCAGGCCCTAAGCGCCTTCTGGAGGTCCTCCTTCCTGGAGAGCCCGGTCATGGACACTTTAAACTTTTTGCAGAATTGCCTGAGCTGCTTAAGGGTGTAGCATTCTAGCCTCTCTTCTTCCCAATCACACTCAACAGAGGCTACTGATGCTGGTTTCTCCATAGTGACTGAACTTGGCATTTGCAAAAATAGGAAATCCCAGAAAAAATGCTATAAAAGTATGTGGTTGCGTTTTGGTCTGCACTCACTAAGTAGTGTTCACCAATCACTGTACATGAGTCACAAATGCAAGTCCAGAATCCTCACCGCTGACCACCAATGTTAGATTTGGGGGTCTCTAGTTGGCAGAGGTAGGTACCTTTGTCCAAATAGGGACCCTTGAGTCTAGTCAGGGAAAGTAGGTACACTCCCGAAATAACCCCTGCTCACCCTCTTGGTAGCTTGGCACGAGCAGACAGGCTTAGTTCAGAGGCAGTGTGTAAAGCATTTGTGAACACATACAGTAATCAAGTGACAACACTACAAATGGACACCACACAGGTTATATATTTATAAAAATAGGTATACTTTATATAGATTTATCACAAGACCATAAACGACAAAAATAATCCACAATACTGTCAAGAGTGCTTAGTTCTGATCAAAAAGGCTTAATTCAAGGTTCTGTGCGAGTCGGTAGCCTCCTCCGGCTACGGCGATGTCGAGAACAAACAGAGTCTAACAAATCCAGCTGACCGCGTTGAGACGGGCCAACACAGCGTAGACAGACTCGGTCACAGTACCTTTTACTTGAAGCGGCAGGCACGGGCGTGCGAGCCGGATGGCTGTTCGTCGCGGTCGCGATGCAAAAATGGAAGCGTTGCAGGACGCGTTGTCCCTCGATGCGGTGCAGGCAGCGGCTCGTTGACGTCGTCGAGACGGAGTCGGTGAGACCAGGGCCGTGCGTTGCAGGGCGAGACGGTGCTTCGATGCGGTGCTGGCAGGTTGCGGTGCGGCGACGGAGCCGGATTCAGGAGCTGGCGTCGATCAGTCCGGACAGCGGTGCGAGTCGGGTGGTGCGTCGCAAAGCGTGCGAGCGGTGCCCAACTCCGGTGCGGTCACAGGACTCGAACTCAGCAGCAGTGACCGTGTCGGTCGGACCAGT
Source organism: Calotriton arnoldi (assembly GCA_963921515.1). Taxonomy (NCBI): domain Eukaryota; kingdom Metazoa; phylum Chordata; class Amphibia; order Caudata; family Salamandridae; genus Calotriton; species Calotriton arnoldi. The sequence goes on along the minus strand of CAWUFW010000540.1, from coordinate 1,836,572 downwards.
TCGATTCGGCGTAGCGAAGCGTTACAGGACGCGTTGTCCCTCGATGCGGTGCAGGCAGCGGCTCGTTGACGGAGTCGGTGAGACCAGGGCCGTGCGTTGCAGGGCGAGACGGTGCTTCGATGCGGTGCTTACAGGACACCGAGTCGGTCGTGAGAGTCGGTCACAGCTCCCTACCTCTGTAGCCACTGAAACAGAGTTTCCAGCAGCAATTCACAAAGGGGGTGAAGTCCAATGGTCCTGGGACTTCGGTCAGGGGGCAAGCTCTCTTCCAAGCCCTTGGAGACCCTTCACAAGTTGATGAAAGTCACAGCAAAGCAAAAGTTCCTTTCTCCTTTCTTTGGCAGTCAGGCAAACCACTGCAGGCCAATCCCCCAAGCAGCACTTCAGGCTTAGGGATAGTCTCTCCTCAGTTTCTTCTTGGTTCCGCTCCTCAGCAAAGGTTTCTTCTTGTTCCCAAAAGTGATCTAATTTCCTAGTGGTCTGGGTCCCCTTTTATACCCAGTTTCTCTTTGTTCTCTGAAGGCAGAGAGGCCTCTGCCTAGTCCAAAACCAGTTCTGGTCAGTCCTGGAGCACTTTGTTTTTCTGACTCCTTCTTTCCTTTCAGAATGTGGGGCAGAGTGCTCAGCCGCCCGGCAGGAGGTGGAGCCAGCATTGTGGAAGGCAGGCACAGCCCTATTCAGACCCAGGTGCAACTCCTCCCTCCACTCTGGATGCAGATCTTTCTATTCAGCCCTGCGCTGACTCACCCTGTCTCCTGTAGCCACCCCCAGCCCCTGTCACTCAATCTCCAGACAAGGAATACACAACCTAGCAGAGGCAGGCTTGGATAGTTAGGCAAGAAAATACCCACTTTCTAAAAGTGGTATTTTCAAACACAGAATGTTAAAACCAACTTCACTAAAAGATGTATTTTATCATCCTGAGTTTAGGCATACTAAATTCGTTTTTCTACCATGTTCCCTGGGTCAGTTCTGACTATAAGGTGTAATAGTCAGTCTGCCCATTCTGGCCTATGGGGAGCAGGTAGCCTTGCAATAGTGAAAAACGAAAATGGCTGTAATTCACTATTAGGACATGCCACACACACCAGGGCATGTCCTACCTTATACTTACAATGCACCCTGCCCTAGGGCCTTCTTTAGGGGTGACCAACATGCAGTAAAGGGAAGGTTTAGGGACTGGTAAGTGGGTGTACTCACCAAGTAGACATGGCAGGCCTGAGACACATTTTACAAGCCGCTTCTGTGGGTGGCACAACTAGTGCTGCAAGCCCACCAGTGGCATTGGATTTACAAGCCCTGGGCACACTGAGTGCACTGTACTAGGGACTGACAAGTAAACCAATCATCCAATCATGGAGTCACTAATACATATATCAATTGACGATAGGGAGCATTTGCACTTTGGCACTGATTAGCAGCGGCAAAGTGCCCATGAGCATCTAGTCCAGCAAAAACATATCGGCAACAGTGGAGGCATTACGAAAAAAATGGAAGGGAGACCCACGCCAAGGATGCCAGGTCTAACAAAGAGGTATTGGTGTTTACTGGGTAATGCCCCAAATACCGTGGAATTCCGAATGACGCTGAAGCATCCTGTGCGTCTGCTGCCCTGCCGGAGTGTTCTGGTGCCTGGGATGATGCCCATGTGTGGAATGTTCCCTTCCCTGATGGCAGCAGTGGTGTGTGTTGGAAGGGTCACAGGGGTCACAGAAGACCTGGAGGCTGAGCTGGGAGCATCAATACCTCCTGGGGCCGTTTAGCATTGAATAAGTACTTGAACCTTATATGTAACCTGTAACTACAAAGAAACTCTGTCTTGCATTTGAATTCTTCTATCAATGCAACAGAAGCCCATGGTAATCGAGGTCCTTTTTGAGGAGTCAGACTTTGTCTGGGATACTAGCTTGGGCCCTTAAATATTGTTTGAGTGGTTGACTAAGATCCTAGTGCATTTGTAGTGTACATTGTAGTGCTCATTTGTAGTGTTAGGCAAATGGTCAGCTGCTGGCGTCGAACAATGGGCCACAATCTCTAAAAAGGTTGTGGGCACCACATTGAAAGAAATGCAATGCAAATTCAATGATTATAACGTAAATGTTGCTAGAATTATTAATATTGGTATCATTCTAGTTGTTGATGGTGATGGTAATCATAATAGCAATAATAGTAATTATAATTAGGGCTCCCGGTTTTATGGCATTTACTTTTTTAACATTTACGGCTGTATGTATCCATATTTAATTTGTGGCCATCTTATTTGTATTTATCCATATTTATTTTTTAGAATAAATGGGGTCGTAAAATGGTGTATTTCCACATTTATTTAACTGATAAACATGCACTGATACTTTGATACCTATTGTGTTATAGCAAATTAAGCATCCAAATATAGCGAAACACTACACCCACAGGTACATCAGCATTATGGTACAAATATATGTTAACATATGCGTGTATTTAGGAAAATCTCAAGCTGTTTTTTGCTCCCCATGCTGCCTATCTGCACAGCTGTTGTTGTCCTGGAAATCACGAAAGACGCATGTAGAGTCACTCACAAGAAGCACAATTTTTTGTACTTTTACGCTTTTAAAAATAAATATAGCCTGTATTTATCTTTAAAAATCAGTAAAAAACGGAAAACCAAGAGCATTAACTATAATCATATTTTTCATAACATTATCGATAATAATAATATTATTAATAATAATAATAATAATAAGACGATATTATTATTATTAGTAGTAGTAGTAGTAGTGTTATTGTTGTTATCATTATTATTATTATTACTATTATGCACCCCTTTACCCTAGGGTAAAGTGGTGTTGTACTAAATACAAAGTAATAGACATGACTAAATCAATACGTATAAATCAAAAGAAAAAAAATAAATAATCATGAAAAAACTTCAAAAATAACAGGGAATAATTCTGAACAATTCATTCATAATTTTGCATGAGAAAGCACCTTTATAAAATACAGAGAAGTGGAGAAACTGCAGTGAACGCTTGTATGGAGACATCAGTTCCACATGGAGGGCTCACTTTGGGGTTGGCGAAGACTACCTTGCATATATTTGAGCCCCGTCTCCTGTAGCAACATGAGCAAAAAAAATAGACTCGAATGTGACTTAGAATAATCCACAGTGACTGAAATTAATTCAAGCAAGTTCAAAGTGAATTCGAAGTGAGTGCCCAGATGTCGAGTTATTCAAATGATCCGTAGAAGTGCTATTATATATATATATCCAAAACGCTGGTGGTGCACGTGAAAGTGCCACCCCTAGTGCTTGTAAAATTACACCACTGACTTTCCTCTTCAAAGAAAGAAACGGCAACCTGAGATGGAAGAGTGTCGCCACAGTTTTAATCCATTAAAACACTCTGGACAAGACGCGTTTTGGTTGATCAACAATCTTTGTCACCTGAGGCAAAGGTTGTTGATCAACTGAAACGCGTCCTGTCCGGAGTGTTTTAATGGATTAAAACTGTGGCAACACTCTTCCATCGCAGAGCGCTGTTTCTTTCTTTGAAGAGGTCAGTGGTGTAATATATGCCTCCACAACTCATGACATGGCGGCACAGACTTGTTCGTTGCTAGAAGGATGGTGCAAAAAAAGTAATACATTTATTGGTGAACACCAACTATTAATCGTTAGTGTGAACAAAAAATATTTACATATATATAAATTCACTGAAAAAACCATAGGTTTCAGGGACGTTATAGTTACAAATTAGCATTTAAAAAACCTTTGAAATTCACTGAAAAAACCATAGGTTTTAGGGACAGTTATAGTTAGTTGGACATTGCACTCGTACAAAACCCGTGAAATTCCCCCGTTATAGTTAGTCCAGCTAACTATAACTTGCGCCCCCGCAATGCACTGCTGATGACGTCACATATTACATCACTCATGACATGGTCAGTGACATCACTGATGACATCACTGATGACATCTCGCGCTTCGATTTTTTTTTTTTCCGGCAGGGTTCGCGCTCCCTGAGCGCATCCTGCCGATTTAAAAAAAAAAAAAAAAAATAAATTTTTGCCCAGGGGGTCCTTGTGGGACCCCCTGAGCAGACCTAGGGGGTCAGGGTGTTTCTACCCTGCCCCCTTTGTGCGCTTTGCACACTTGTTTCTGTCCCTCGGTTCTACCGAGGGATAAAATGGCTGCCAACATTTCCTGAATCGGAATGTTGACAGCCAGCTGACAGCCAATTAACATGCAGCTCGTGCTCGGGAGGATCCGCGGCCCTAGATATCATTATCTTTTTACTTTTGATTTTCTCAGCAACTACTGAACGGATTTACACCATTTAACAAAAAGGGTTCTTTCTGAACCAAGAACTACCTCTTTGCCAAATTTGGTGTAATTCCGTTCAGCAGTTCGGGCTGTAGCCGTGTCTAAAGTTTCCTATGGAAAATTGCATGGGGAAAACGCGTTTTGGGACCCCCTTTTTCTCGGCCCCCGCTTGACGAATCCCCCGAGACTTTCAGGGTAGGAGCGGACCGGAGCGGGCCACAAAGTTTGAAAATTTTGCGAAGATACGTCAACCGGCAAGAGAGTTATTTCAAATAGAATGTCGCGGATTTCCTATGGATAATAGGTTGTAACTATAACTATCTACTGGCGACCGCCAGTAGATAATATATATATATATATATATATATATGGGGGGGCGTGGCCAAGATGGCAGCGGAGTAGCACCGTTTGTCTGGGGCTCCGCTCGCCGAGGCCGATAATTAGGCGTCTATCTGCAGGCTAGTGGCCGAAACTTTGCTGAAAAGTGTCCCCCGGGTGTCCGGAACACGGTGGGACTGTGCAGCTTGGTGGACGCGAGTAAGAAATCACACTGAGCCGCAGCAGCGCACTTTGAAGACCCGCAGTGGCCGCGACAGGGATCCCGCGGTGAGGCGCTCTCGGCCGGAGGCTGTGTGCGGAGCCTGCAACCCAAGTCCGCGACTACCGGAGTGGCTGTGAGGAACCCCCCCTAGCAAGAGAGGGGCCTCGGAGGGCTGTCGGGCCCCCCCCAGGGGTGAGACACGTCGAGATCCACGAGGACGACAGCGGAGGAATGGTGAGGTCCGGCGGCGGCGCAGGAGCGGGTGGCTTGGCCCTGAAGACATGCGCGGCCTCCCTGTATGGGACCGGGAGGCCTGTCGGGCCCGAGTCGAGAGCGGGAAGGGAGGCAGCAGCGCAAGGCCCAGACGATCGAACCCGGCGGCTGGGACCAGTGCGTGGAAGACGTCAGCTCGAGGATTGGCGCCGGGGAGGCTGCCCGCCGGCCCGGTGGGGCTGCTGCTGTACGCATCTAGCGCTGAGCCACCACTGCAGGTGCAAAGGGGGCGCGCTGACGAGGCCTAGTGTTTCCAGGGCAGCGCCGACTCCTTCACCCGCGCTCGGCACGCCCTTGGGCCTAAGGACTGTGGCGCGGGGGGAGGCGCTGTGACCCCCTGCGGGTGCTGACGGTCCCCACCGGCATATAAACCGACGATACCCCGAAGCTGAGCCCATTATTATAGGCAAGGCAGGCCGCCCCGGGCCTTTGGGAGCCGCCGCTGGGGACAGAGAAACTACACCTTGGCGGCCCACAGCTAGACTGCGCCACGCAGGAGAAGCGCCCGCCTGGATTGGATCCGGTGGGGTGATTCAATCGACGGGGCCTCGCTGCCCCCCAACAGACTTGGCTCCTCACAAGCTCAACAGTGAGGGGGCTCCGAAAGCTGCATCAGGCCCCTAACCCCAGGGATATCAACAGGGCTGGTGACCCACACCCATAACCAACGGGGATACCGCAAACTGAGCCTCTCCCCCGACTCCATTAGAGACCGCTCCCGGGGTGCTGATAGGATTTGGTGGCCCAGCAGTGACGGTGCAACCTGCTCAGAATGCTCTCTTGCTGCCATCCTCTCATGGCCAAGCTCTGTTGCCCAACACTGATTCTCGCCCCTTCTGATGTTTAGAGGCGCATCCCCCCCGATGCGAGGGTAGACTGGAAGTAACGCATTGGGGGCAATTTCAGTGCGCGGGCGCAGCTGCGGAATCGCCTGGGCTACACACCGTCCCCTACGAGAGACTGCTGGGCTCCGGGGACTGAGACCGAAGGCAACTGGTTGAGCACCCACCCCTAGCCGGTGGCCACGCAAGGTGTGGGCCCCGTAGTTTTGCACCCCACCGAACGTAATCATGGCCGCACAGCGTTCCAAGAAGGACACCATGAGTAAGGACCCTTCTATCAAAGACCTGCTTCAGAAACCGAGCGGGAAGAAGGCCGGTGAGGCTGGGACGGATTCCGACACTGGGCATGCTGCGGAACCACTCACGAGAGAGTTTATGGAACAACTATTCAACTTGCTCCGGGATGACTTCGCTGGCCTGCGCCAAGAGATGGCCTCCGACGTAAAGCAGCTCCGGACGGAGCTTAGTGAGGTGGGAGACAGAGTGGATACCCTGGTGCGCAACGGGGACCGGAGAGAGGAAGAACTCACTACTCAAGCCCGGGAGCTAATCGGCCTCCGCGAACGGAATGAGGAGCTATTCCTCAAGCTGGAAGACTTGGAAAACCGCTCGAGGCGCTCTAATATCCGCATCAAGGGGGTACCACTTCAAGCAGACAGCGGCAGGCTAGAGGACTGGGTCCTTTGCCTTTTTAAGCATGTGGCCCCGGAGTTGAAGGATAAGGAGGTCACGCTAGACCGCACTCATCGTGCCAGGCGGCCTGCCTCAAGCCCCGGCCAACCACAAGACATCCTAACCTGCCTGCATTCCTACCGACAGAAGGAGATTATTATGGCTGTCACACGTGACCGACCGACAGTGGAATTCGAGGGCCTCCAGGTGGGGGTCTTCCAGGATCTTTCGCCCCTCACCCTACAGCTGCGCAAAGAGCTACGCCCTGTCACGTCCTTCCTCCGCGAGCGGGGAATTCGGTACAGGTGGGGGCACCCATTCCGTCTGACCTTCGTTTGGAACAACGAAACGCACAGGGTGCGGAATTTACAGGAGGCGAAGGCTATTTTTGGGAGCGCTCTGACAGTGGCGGAGGACTCAGATGCAGGGGAAGGCGGTCCTTCATCGGGAAAGCTGACAAGAGCGGGCAGGAGACGTGCCCCTAGGAGAGGTACCCAGACGAAGCCATTGGAGGAGGAACGCCAAAAAGAACGAGATGCCCTGCTGCGACAGCTGCAGGACCGGGAGGGTTCTGGCGACCATAACCACTAAGTGACCCTGGTGACCGGTGCCCTGCGACTTGGTGGTACAAAGAATGGTCCGAGCCCAGCGGTTTGAGACATCGGTCTTGGTGGGGGGAGCCCTGCCTTCAAAGTGGTGATGCCCGACCGTCGGACACATGGACCCTTGCACGTTAGTGCGATCTGTTCCTGTTGGACGTCGATATGGAAGTCCTCCTGTGTTTTTTCCCTTCTCTCTCTTCTCTTTCTTTTTCGCTCTTCTTCCTCTTCTCTTTTCTCCACCCAAGAGACATCAGCAGCCATTCCACGTACCAGGTAGGGTAAGCCTTCGATACTGGTGGGCAGGGGCGGCGAGCGGGGGCGGAGGGCATGGGATATCCTTGGGGATGAGGATGGGGGCGCTGCGCTCACTGGAGGTGCAATACCGGAGTGTCTTATTCGCCCTTTCCCACAAAGGTTGCGCTGGATACGTGGCCTGGTGCCCTAGGCTTACCCCCTACACACACTTAGTGCCTGTCCCATCAAGCTAGAGGGACGCGGCGGGACATTGCAGGAGGGAGCGGGGGTGTCTGGTTGGCAATCCACTGGCAGCGTGCGAGAGGGGGGGAATGGGTACCCTGTCGCTGTTGGTTCCCTGAGCGTAGGGCTAAATAGGTGGGCAGACATGCCCCCTCACAATACCCCATGACACGACTTAAAGTAGTTATCATGAGCTTCAATGTTCGGGGTCTTAACTCGCCGGTAAAGTGGGGTGCGCTTCTTGCCTTGTTGAGAGATGCAAAGTGCGATATCTGCCTTTTACAGGAAACCCACCTTATGCGGACTGATTGGAAGCGGCTGAGATCTAAATGGTTCGATAGACAATACTTCTCGTCGGGGCGGGGAAGAAGGCTGTGGTGGCGATCCTTTTGGCCACGCACTTTCGGGGAACGGTAGTGGGAACTCACACCGACAACGCGGGGCGCGTCCTGGCCGTACGAGTGCTGCTAGGAGAGAGAGTGCACACGATAGCCTCGGTCTATAGCCCTAACGAACATCAGGAGGCCTTCTTACGTGAGGCTATAAGTCAGATCCTGGAGTCCCCTGACGAAGACTTAGTAATTGGGGGCGATTTTAACTTGGTCCCAGCTGCGGACTTGGACAGGGTGGGACACTCGGGTTCGTTCTCCGACACGATGCCTAAGAGGTTAGGGGAGGCTGGTCTTACAGACGCTTGGCGTTACCGCTTCCCGTCCGCACGGGAGTACACCTTTTTCTCAGCGGCACATCAAACGTACGCCCGCATAGTTCTTTTCTGGACCTCGCCTAGAGTCACGGCTTCCACCGACGATGTGTCTCTCGGGGGGGGGCAGCTCTCTCTGATCACTCCCCGGTCGTCTTAACGCTGCTCCTCCCTGGTGGCTCCCCTCGGCAGGGTTCATGGCGTTTAAACCACAAACTGCTCACTTATGAAGCCAATATCACCGAACTGCGGGGCGCTATTAAAGCCTACTTGGAAGTGAACGACGTGGGCTCGGTCGGGGTGGACATGCTCTGGGACGCCCTAAAAGCTGTGATCCGTGGACGCTGTATTGCTATAGCGGCGGGCCTGAACAAGGACCGCAGAACTAAGAGGGGGGAATTGGAAGACCAAATTAAGGAGCTGGAGGGGGTTCATCAACGTACGGGAGCGGTCCAAACACAGCGACTACTCACGCAGGTGAGGAAGCATCTGCGGGCACTTGACCTCGACCGTGCTGAATATGCCCTGCTCCGCACCAAACAGCGCTACTACGTGGGGGGGAACAAGGCTGGGAGGCTCCTGGCGCACGCCCTCCGGGCCGAGATGGCGACATGACGGGTTGCGGAACTTCGAGACGACCGGGGAGAGATTTTGAGAGCAGACGGAGACATTGCATCTGCATTTGAGGCCTTTTATACGGCTCTTTACTCAGCTGAAAGCCGGGACCCTGCTGCAGCCGAGGAGTACACGCGGGCGATGCCAGTGACTCCGCTATTGGAGTTGGCCGCGACTAATCTGGATGCGGACATCTGCCCCGATGAAGTCCTGCGGGCCATTCAGGGACTGTCCGTTGGTAAGGCACCAGGCGAAGACGGCTTCCCAGTCGACTTCTATAAAATTTTCGCTCTGGACCTTGCCCCACTCCTAACGCGCCTATTCAACACCTTTAGCACAACCGGGAAATTAGCCCCGTCGATGTCCATGGCAGAGGTAGTGGTTATTCCCAAGCCGGGGAAGGACCCTCGGGATTGCGCCTCCTACCGCCCCATCTCTTTGCTTAACGTAGACCTGAAGATCTTCACCAGCATTTTGGCGTCCCGACTCGCCCCCCACATGCAAGGCCTGGTGGACCCGGATCAGTCGGGCTTCATCCCGGACCGCAACTGCGGAGATGGGACTCAACGACTATGTCACCTATTGGACAAGACGCAACGCACCCAGACCCCGGCGATTCTCCTATCGGTGGACGCCGAGAAGGCATTCGACTGGGTCCTCTGGCCTTATTTGCAACAGGTCCTCTGTCGGTTTGGACTAGGGGAGAGATTCAGGAACTGGGTGAAGTGCATCTACCAAGGCCCCCAGGCCCGCATCCGGGTTAATGGGGTGGTCTCCCGTCCCTTCCAGATCGGGCGCGACATGCGGCAGGGGTGTCCCCTTTCCCCTCTCCTCTTCGTGCTTTATATGGAGCCACTTGCCGAACGGATCCGCCAGCTCCCTACGATTACCGGGATCCGCATGGGAGATAGGGAACACAAAATTTCATTATATGCAGACGATGTGCTCCTTTTTTTAACCCGCCCATTGCTATCCCTTCCCCCCTTGCTGGCGGAGCTCGCTGCCTTTAGCGCGGCGTCGGGATTCAAAATCAACCTGAAAAAGACTCAGGCTCTTAGTCTCACGATGCCGGCGGCAGACCGACATCAACTAGCGTTGCACTTCCCATTTACTTGGGTCACTAGTGACATCACATATCTGGGGCTCTGGGTTTTCTCGACTACCGCGAAGATGGCCCAGGTGAACTACTCAGAGATACTGGCCAAGACTCACCACGAACTGAACACTTGGAAGAAACATGTCCTTTCTTGATTGGGCAAGATAGCCGCCATTAAAATGACGATTCTGCCCGTCTTCTTTACATAATGCAGACACTCCCTCTGTGCCCGCCGCCCATGATATTGGCCCGACTGCAGCAACTAATAGATAGCTTCATTTGGGGGGGAAAGAGAGCACGCATGGCTCACCACCTCACGTACCTGAGACAGGAGGAAGGGGGTCTCGGGGTCCCACATATTAGACGCTACTATGAGGCGGCACAATTGCGCTGGATGATTGAATGGTACCAAGTAGAGTCGGAAAAACACTGGTGCTTCATGGATAGGGACATAGCAGGGATTAAAAAGTAAAAAATGTAAAAAATGTAAGTCCGTTTTTATATAGCGCAGCTACTCACCCTTTCGGGTCTCAAGGCGCTGGGGGCCGTAGTGGAAATTAAGTGAGCTATTGCCCAGAGTCACACGGTGCTGAGCTGAGCTGCCGCCAGGGATCGAACCGTGAACCCTGTGCTCCGAAGTCAGCTGCCCTGGCCACTGCACCACACCTCTCTCACATATGGAAGGTTCCGTGGCTCCCCAAACGATATCGCCCGCAGAACGTGTACATTTCCCCGGTTCTGCGTGCCGCCATATAGGTATGGGACAGGGTCCAGGAAAGATGTCAGCTGTCTACGGCCATGTCGCCCCTGACCCCTTTTATTGGGAACCCAGAATTCCCCCCGGCTCTCATAGGGAACACCTACCTGAAGTGGCAAGAAGCAAACGGTAAACGCATAGGCGACCTGTTTGATTTGCAAGGCATCATGGACTTTTCCCAGCTGGTAACGCACTATGGGATCCCCAAGGAGGCATACTGGCAATACTTGGTGCTGCGCCACTGGGTCACTCAGCACCAAGTCCAGGTACATGCAGGTCGGCTCCTCACAAAGTTTGAGATTTGGTGTATTACCCGCACTTCAAACAAACGCCTTCTGTCTGATATCTATAATTTTCTCAACAAGGCTAAGAACCAGGCTAAGTACCCGGCACAGCGTAGGTGGGAATCGGAGCTGGGTAGGGAATTTTCCTTGAAAGAATGGGCGGACATTATTCACAGGGCCTGGGCCTCAGCATGCAGCACATCGGGGAAGGAGATGCTTCTAAAAATTGCGTACTATTGGTACTATACCCCGGCGTGAGTTGCCCAGTGAAGGCCACGCAGCAGTGACCTTTGTTGGCGCAAATGTGGGCAGAAGGGCACACTATCCCACATCCTATGGCACTGCCCTAAGATACAGGCATACTGGGAATCGATACTGCCCTTGGTTGACCACATATATCAGACAGAACCCCCCAGATTCCCTAGCTACATTTTGCTGGGTCTTCCCAACCCAATCACATACCCTCTCAGGTCCTGCAGGGGTAGGGCGATCACTCTGGCCCTTGGGGCAGCTAAACAAGTTCTCCTGGCAAAATGGGGCACGGACGATATTCCGACCAAAATAGACTGGCTGCACAGACTGTGAGAGGTGGTAGGGATGGAAAGGATTACTGCGGGAATTAATCGCACGTTACCCAAATTTGATAAGACCTGGGGGTCCACAGTGGCATACCTATCCTCCGTATTCGTGGAACTAACCTGCCCTCGGTATTTAAGGGTCTTGCGATTTTCTACAGCCCCCCGCGGACATGCCAACCCCCCGGAGGTAGCCCCCCTAGCTTCCTACCAAATTACATCTCCAGCTGCGGGTGGAATCCTGTCTCTTCTCTCTCATACTCCTCTAAGTCTCCCTTATGCTCTCCTTTACTCTTTTCTTCTTCTCTCTCTTTTCCGCTTTAAAAATTCTGAAAGTTGACGACAATGTTCCCCACCGGCCAGTGGTTGTAGGTGGGTGTACTGTTATTTCTAGCATCACATTCAATAAAAACGACTTAAACCATATATATATATATTACCGCTCCACCTGCACCAGGCTCGCGCACTCACGAATGGGTGCTGTAACGGCGGGGGGTGCACCCGCCAATATTGCAGCTACTCGTCTCCTCTCGTATGTAGAAAGACACAGCACTCACGGAGCAGAGTCCACAAGATTTATTACGACTCTCTTCGCACCAGACACGTTTCGGCAGTCGCCTTCCTCAATGGTACAAGGGCGCGCCTGAAACGGCCATTTTTATACAATCAACCTCATTTCCTTTGTCAAATGAAAACATAGAGAAGGGACCAATTCACTTTTCGCAAAACCAGCGCCATTTTGTAACATGTAACGGCATATTCCTATACAAGCAGATACTGTTTTTGGCAGCGTATATATACACAATAAATATCCCAATGGAGTACATAAAAGTTCCATATACATGTTTTGCAAATTCAGATATTTACAAGCATACGCGATTTCAAAATCCCGCCCTGGATGGGCCAAGTGTCACGCCTTACCAAATCTCAATTAATAAAACAGTAGATTCTGCCTGGTTTTACGCATAATCTCGCCCTATATGGGCATTATAAAACAATCACAAAATTTTTTTTTTTTTCCTTCCAATTTCAATCATGGTCCTCTCCCTCATAATCACTACAACCCACACCCAGTGATATTGTTTTCTAACTCTCAATAGACAAGACCAATTTCATAATATTCGTATATATACAAAGGAACGAAAAGCAAAGAAGGAAAGGAAAAGAAAAAGAAAAAGAAAATTAAATTCATCCGCTATTTCCATCAATAGCAAGGATTCACCAATCTCAATCAAAATATCATTACATTTCAGATATACTTTTGTGCAGAGAGCATACATTATATATATGTGTGTATGTATATGGAAAAAAGAAGAAAGGAGGAGGTATGATTTATAGTATACAGTATTTAGTATCTATCGGAAGAGAGCCCTCTATCCTAAGTGTACTATAAGTTCTTCATTACTATTTAATCCCCCAGGAGTCTTGGTTCCAAGATCTATAATATACCTTGATTCCAATCTTCTCAGTCTTGCTACTCTATCACCACCTCTAGGATGGACTGGCACAGGGTCCAGTGCAAAAAAGGTTAACAGGTCCCTGTTGCTGTTATGTTGCACCTGGAAATGTCTAGCTACAGGATATGACATGTCACAGTTCTTTATAGCTCGTGTGTGCTCTAGGATTCTCATCTTCGTTTGATGGATGGTACTCCCAATATACCATAGCCCACAAGGGCATACCAGGCAATAAACAGTATAGGGAGTACTGCATGTGATAAACTTCCTGATCCACCGTGGTTTCCCAGATCCCATCACTTGGTATGTTGAGACTTTACTGCTATTCCTACAGGCCTTACATCTACCACAGGGGTAAAACCCCTGTAGTTCTTTGCCAAAGGGTCTGGGTACCATTTTCACAAAATGACTCTTAGTTAGAGAGTCTCTCAGAGCCCTAGCTCTTCTAAAAGTGAGCATGGGGCGGGCGGGAATATCATTCCCTATAACTGGATCCGATCTTAATAGGTTCCAGTTCCTTCTCAACACAGTTCTTAAATAATCCGCCCCACTGGAAAAGGTTGTTATCATCTGAATTTTTCTGTTTTCTTTTCAGTAACGCTCTTATCCTTAAGCAGATCCTGTCTGGCTTTTCCTTGCACTCTACATAATGAATCTCTCAGTGACTGCTCACCATAACCTCGAGCCCTGAACCTCTTTATGCTTTCATCTACACTTTTATTAAAGTCCTCATCATTGGTGCTATTTCTTTTGATCCTAAGTAATTCCCCATAGGGGATACTATAGATCAGTTTGGGGGGGTGACTGCTCGTTGAGTGCAAGATGGAATTTCCTGCTGTTGGTTTGTGGTATAAACGTGTACAAATTTTCCCCACATTTATTAAAACTTCCAAGTCTAGAAAGTTCACACTCCTAGAACTAATGTCTGCAGTGAACCGCAAATTATTGTCATTTACATTCAAAACATCCACAAACATAGATGCTGATCCCTCTGATCCCCTCCACACCAGGAAGAGATCATCTATGTATCTGTACCAGGCCACGATTTTCGCCGTCCATTCTGTGTTGGCACCCGACCAGGCCACCCGCTCCTCCCACCAGCCCACGAAAAGGTTCGCGTAGCTGGGGGTGAAGCAGGTGCCCATGGCCGTGCCATACAGTTGTTTATAGTATTGGTCCTGGTACAGAAAGATGTTATTCTGCAAGCAAAATTCTAGAAATTCCAACAGCATCGAGTTATGATCTGTGAATTTCACTGATCGTGTGTCTAAAAAGGACTTAACGGCTTTTATGCCGTCTGGTTGTGCTATATTGGTGTATAGGCTAGCTATATCCATAACCACCATACAGTCTCCATCCCGCCAATCAATTTGTTCTACATGTGCAAGAAAATCTTTGGTATCTTTGATGTAACTCCGTAAAGATTTCACAAAATCAGATAAAAAGTAGTCAATATATACAGACATATGTTCCAAAAGGCTACCTTGAGAGCTGACTATTGGTCTACCTGGAGGCATAGCACTGTCTTTGTGCACTTTAGGCAAATGGTAAAAACTCGGAGTCGTAGGATTGAGGCATCTCAGATATAAATACTCTTCTGATTCCACCATACCCTTCTCATACCACTTTCTTAATAATTGATGACAATTGGCGATACTGCTCAGGTAGTCGTTTTTTCCGATTTTCTCATAACATAGGGGGTCAGATAGTTGTCGCAGTGCTTCCGTATTATAGGCCTCATACGTTTGGAGCACTACGTTTCCCCCCTTGTCAGAGGGTTTTACAACGATGTTAGTGTCAGCTTTGATGTTTTCGATAGCCTTTTGTTGTTCCTGGGAAAGATTCGAATTTCCTTTTGCAAATCTAGTTCTCATCTTCATAAGTTCCCTTGTCACTGCATCTACAAATGCATCGATGTTGTCATTGGGCATTTGTGGCAAGAAGGTCGAGGCTGGCTTGAATGGACTTTCACAGCTTATTTGTTGGATCCCTGATAGGGCAAAATTATCCCCACTCTCTTGTGAGTTCCCACTCTCCATGCCAAGGTCCTTTAGAACTTGTAGTGCTGGTAGGTCACGTCCAATTAAAATGTCTGTACTAGCTGTAGATATATTTCTACCCATTTGTTTCGATGGTCGCAATTTGTAAAATGTATGCAATTTAAATTTTCGTGAGAATTTAAACAAATCAATCCTTGTCTGTGTATATTCAAGGTTCCTCTGAGGACAAAATGATAGTCCTAATTTCAACACAGATTCCTCACTTTTAGTTAGATTTTTTGGGGTCAAGTTCACAATTGTCAAATTGTTATCCATCATTGGAGTCACCTCCGCTTGTTGTACCTCTTGCTTCTGGTTACGGGTGGTGAGAAGTTGCTTTTTGCGCCACTCCCCTCTCCTCCGAGTTGGTCTCTGCATTGGTTCTCGGGCGGCTTGCCTCTTGTTCCTTTTTGCCACGTCTGTCTGATGATCTGAAACTCTTCGTGAAAAGGAAGCTTCCTCAGTGAGGCTGAGCCCGATGCATTTCCTCGATCGAATAATGGCTGTTCAGTTTCTGATAATTCGGATTCTGTTGTATCTCCGTGTTCACTTGTTATAGGCAGTCCTTTTTTGTTTTCTAGAGCCTACCTCGATGCCTCATATCTTTTCGCAAAAGTTAGCACCCTTCCCATAGCATAGTCCCGTTCATCCCGTTTGAACTTCTCCTGTTTCCTTTGTCTTATCTTTCCCTCATAGTTTTTCAACCTTTTCACCATTTGTGCTCTTAACTCGTCTTGTCTGTTCTTATCCTCATCTTTAGCAATTTTTTTCTCTAGTTCCTCGATTGCCTTGCGCACTTTTTCATGATCGCTCCTTGCGAATTTAATCACAATCATTAGCATCCCCTTGCACGAGCCCGCCGTGTACTCCGCCCATTCTTCTAAAAGCTGGGGATCGGGGTTCTCATATGCCGGGACGGTATAAATACGAAGGCCCCTAGGGACCCTGTCAACCTCCACATAATTCTGAAGGGAAGTGGCTTCCCACCACTTTCGAACTTCGCGCTCATGCAACCTTTCTAGGCTGGAGAATTGTGCGCTTAACGTTGTAGCAACTCGAGACTCCTCGATTTTACTCGTTGCTCCAGAAGTTGGTCTTTTCTTAAAAACATCCAAGGCCGCCTCATGGCATTCCGTATCGCTATACATTGTATAGCGTTGCCCAGATTGCGATCCCCAGAGCCCAAATGGGATCTCCATGTACCCCCTCGTTCTACTGTCACACTATCGTATCAAATCGCAGTCCCCTACCTGCAGGGGTTCCAATGCGTTTTTCGCTCTTCCAACAAGTCCATGTGACAGCGGTGCGCGTGAAATTACAATACCGCTCCACCTGCACGAGGCTCGCGCACTCACGAACGGGTGCTCTAACGGCGGGGGTGCACCCACCAATATTGCAGCTACTCGTCTCCTCTCGTATGTAGAAAGACACAGCACTCACGGGGGAGAGTCCACAAGATTTATTACGACTCTCTTCGCACCAGACGCGTTTCGTCAGTCGCCTTCCTCGATGGTACAAGGGCGCGCCTGAAACGGCCATTTTTATACAATCAACCTCATTTCCTTAGTCAAATGAAAACATAGAGAAGGGACCAATTCACTTTTCGCAAAACCAGCGCCATTTTGTAACATGTAACGGCATATTCCTATACAAGCAGATACTGTTTTTGGCAGCGTATATATACACAATATATATCCCAATGGAGTACATAAAAGTTCCATATACATGTTTTGCAAATTCAGATATTTACAAGCAAGCATACGCAAAAATAGTATCTGCTTGTATAGAAATATGCCTTCTTCCTCCAGGAACATGTCAAAAATCTACCATCATATCTGCAGGACACAGGGGATTTTCTGAGAAAGATTGAAACAGTAACTTGGCAGGATGACTATCTGTTGATAACTCTTGACGTCACTGCCCTTTACACTAGTATACATCACATGGATGGTGTTAAAGCAGTTGAACATTTTTTACGGACAAAACCACTCTATATGCTGAAACACAACAAAATGCTATCTGATATGACCCTGACATGCATAAATAACAACTACTTTCTGTTTCAAAGTCAGGTATTTCAACAAATGAGGGGTGTGGCGATGGGGGCCTGCTTCTCCCCCAGTTACGCATGTTTACACATGGGACTGTGGGAGGAGCGGGTCCTTAAGGCCAGGTTTGGTCACATTTTGAGCAATCATATAGTGGCCTGGCATCGTTATATTGACGATCTATTCGTCATTTGGAAAGGGTCAGAGACAGCAGCCAATGTGTTTATTAAGGAAATTAATGTAAATAACCTCAACCTTGAATTTACAGCACATGTCAGCAGGGTATCCGTGAATTTCTTGGATGTAGAGATGTACGTCAAAGACAACTGCCTGGAGACTCGGTTACATCCCAAAGCTACAGCGGGTAACACGGTTTTGCACGCCACCAGCCACCACCCTGACCATCTGATACGCAGCATCCCATATGGGGAGATGCTGCGTATCAGACGCATCTGTAGTGTGGATGCTGACTGCGTGGAGGCTCAAAACCAAAGCAAGCAAAGATTCTTAGCTAGAGGCTACACTGCTAATATGCTTGATACAGCGATAAAAAAAGCCAATATTATTCCTCGCTCCGTAGCACTGGGCTGCAGCCCAAGGCAGGCTGTGTTGCTCAAGAGCCCCAGTACCACTATGGAACCACCTAGATTAATCACTACGTACAGTCGACAACACAACAAATTGCGAATGATTTTTAATAGAAATTGGTCGGTTGTTCAAAGTGATTCAATAATTGGTGGCACCTTACCCAAAGCTCCAGTATTAACTTTTCGCAGAGCACGCTCTATGAGCGATATGCTTGTCAAGAGCAGTCCAGAAGTAACCACCAACAGTTCCTGGTTGCAAACCACTAAAGGCTTTATTAAATGTGCTTCATGCAAAGCCTGTAAATTGGGTAGAAACAAAACATCTTACAAAATCCCGTTTAGTGATGTCCCGGTGGTTATCTCCAAAAAGTTGACATGCAAGACTGAGTATGCTGTTTATGTGCTGGGGTGTACGTGTGGCCTGCAATATGTTGGGAGCACCAGGTTGCAGGTCCACAAGCGTATACTCCAGCACATGAGAGCTATCAGTAACAACGATGCAGCATATCCAGTTGCTAGGCACTTTAAAGAAATCCATGATAGTTGCCTAGACCACTTGAGTTACTTTATGGTGGACATGGTACCTCCACTTCGCCGTGGTGGTGACCGTGAAGCCCTGCTGAGAAAGCTAGAGACGAGGTATATCCTCGAGCTAGATACGAAGACCCCAAATGGGCTTAACTCGAGTGAGGATCTCTTCACTTGCCTCTGATATATCCCCCAGATCTGTATTAGTTTAGTGACAGCTATCAGTACAGTGTTTTAGATATTTATCTGATCCCCGAACACAATGAGTTTTAGTATACGGGAGACAACAGGACTAGCTGGTTTATATTTTATGATTTTTTTCTCTTTTTCACTCCACTCCTCTTTTTTGATTTTTATCTTTATTTTTAACGTGACCGTATAGGGCAGATTAGATATAGTGGCCCATTAGGGGCTGCTGGCAGTTGTTTTAGAAATTATAAGGTTTGTTACTCTTACTCTAAATGCTATTGTAAATCTGGAAAGGGTCCCCCAAACCGCCAAATAATATTAACGATTTCCTCTAGCACCAAGACACCAGGGATCTGGTATCAGGGTTATATTTTTTTTACATATTTATGTTGCAATAAGTATTTATTATGAATTTTAGAGGTTGGTTTTAAAGGTTATTTGACATTTGAAAAGTGAATGAATATTTTAATCAGATTGTTTGATTTTAAATTCGTTTTTCAACTACATAATTCCTAGGGGTTATGATCTGGATGAGGGACCGTCCAGATTGCAAGAGAAAGCACGAGTTCCATGACCCATTATGGGTATGATGCAGTATGGTTTTATTGCAATTATTGCACATACATGGATGAGTATTGCACTTCTGTATTTATTTATTTTTATACATCTGCTATTGGTGGGTTTGATGTAATTCACCCTGTCATCTAGTTTTAGACCTGCTGATGATGGAACTTTCCATGGCACTTCCTGCGATATGACAATTGCACATTTGCACTGAGCCGCATTATTTTGCACTATTGCGTGTACTTTGTACACTGCTTCAGAGGCAATATTTTGGGTATTGGCTTTGCCATCTGGATATGAGGATTTTATAATGCACTATGCACTTTACTTAGGTAATCCATACCATTCGTGCCTCTGGCCCCATTATGGGGATGTATTTTAAGTTGCCTACTTTGCACATGATGTTTTTGCACTGTTGCAGTTTTTGCACGTCTATCTAAATTATATGACAGTTCAATGCTACTAAACAGAAGTATGATCGTAATACAAACATGCAATGATGTATTAATGTATGTTTTCTATGTTTATTGGCCCTATGGTCACGTGATGCTCATTACTTGCACTTTAAATTTGGTGGCTCTCCCTGACAGCGTCATGTGATCAAGGCCCTTCTGGGGCCGAAACGCGTCATGGCGGTGCGTGCTGTTAACATGGATTAAAATAAATACCTTTTTGCACGCAACTATCTGGGTCCGTGTTCGTCTTTCCTGGAAATCTGGATGTTTTGAGACGGAGTTCCTTGTATATATATATATATATATATATATATATATATATATATATATATATATATATATATATATATATATATATATCCAGCTCCCAAGTATCCAGGGTAATCGTACCCAACAGTGAAACACAGCACTCTCGGGGTGAGTTTTCCGTAATTTATTTACACGGACTTGGCCGGAGTCCGTGTAAATAAATTACGGAAAACTCACCCCGAGAGTGCTGTGTTTCACTGTTGGGTACAATTACCCTGGAAACTTGGGAGCTGGAGTATGCATGCGGGAGCATCCCCGTTACTAGAGCACCCGCCCGTGAATGCACCGTTCTGCTGACCCTGAAGCTGTAATATATATATATATATATATATATATATATATATATATATATCTATATATATATGTATATATATATATAGATCTATATATAGATATCTATATATATATATAGATATCTATATATAGATATATATATATATATATATATAGATATAGATATATATATAGATATCTATATATATCTATTAGAGGTACTCAATCTTTGTGTGCTTAGTTTCAATCGAATCAAAGCACAGAGGGTTGGTTACACAGAGATATTACTTAGGTATATCCATTCATTATGACAGTTAGCCATAGAGCCATGAACGTAAGATATCTCTTTGTCTTGTATATATCCACTAGATCCTACAACATCTTTACTAAATAGAAGTTATCTGTCAGTGTTGTGAAGTCTTGTGTCTCTATTTTCTCTTTTATTCAGTTTCTCCTTTTCCCACTTCTACTGCTGGCCTTCATATTCCTTAGTATGTGGTCACTGGTGGGACTAGTGAGAGACAGAAATCTGCACAGCAGTCATTGGATACCGAGCACAAAGGTTTGTGCATTCTGATAGCAACCAGTGCAAATTAAATAGTGTTGTGGTAACGTGATCAAACATGCTAGTGTTTCATATCACAACAATCAGGAGGGACTAAGATTTTAAGGGGGAAAGTGATACAACATGTACACCAACCAACCATTCAAGTGTGAAGAAACAAGGACCTGGAAGATGGTTCTGAAATGTAGAGGGGCCAGAAATTGTATTCAGCAGAAGAGTTGGAAGAAATATGGTTTTAAGATCTCATTAATGTATAACATGAAACAGCATTTTAGATGACGCTTGCATAAAGAAAGCAGCTCCGAATGGAATGTTCATTTTGAGGTGAGGCCAATACTAACTTGCATATATTTAAGCCCCATCTCCTGAGCAACATGAGCAAAAAACAATAGACCCAAATGTGACTTAGAATAATCACCAGTGACTGAAATTAATTCAAGCATTTCAGTCATCACCATTTTATTTTCTCAGTGAGATATCCAAGTTTGAAGTGGGTGCCCAGTTGTGTCAGTTATTCAAATCATAGGCAGCAGTGCTATTGTATATATATTGGAGTTACTCAATCTTTTTGTGTTTAGTTTCAAGAATTACCGGCTTCACATCAAAGCTCAGAGAGTTGGTTACACAGAGTTATTGCTTAGGCTTTATCCATTTATTATGACAGTTAGCCATAGAACAATTAACTTAAGATATCCTGCTGTCTTGTATGTACCCACTACATCCAGCAAACATCTTTAACCAACGCTAGTGATGAGTCAGTGTGGTGGAGTCCAGAATCTCTATTTTCTCTTTTATCCAGTTCACGTTTGCCCACTTCTACTACTGGCCTTCAAATTCCTGTATATGAGGTCACTGGTGGCCTAGTGAGAGGCAGAAAACTGCACAGCAGCCGCTGGATTCCGAGCACAAGGGCATTCTGATAGCAACCAGTGCACATTAAACAGTGTTGTAGTAATGTGATCAAAGTGCTAGCGTTTTAAACCAAAACAAGCAGCGGGGACCAAGATTTTAAGGGAGAAAGTGCAACAACTGGTAAACCAACCAAATTCAAACTACATTGATAAAAGGATTGAAACTTGATGCACTCTGATACACAGAAGGCGGACTCAACTAGGAGGCACCCACATACCTCGAGAAACTGGGTATGGCCAGAGAGGTATTCGATAAATCAGTTCCGGACCTGAGACACTTAGGGGTATATTCACAAGAACGTGTGATAACTACTGCAAGAGTAGCGTAACGCAACTTTCAATATCGCAGCCTATCTCGGGAAAATAACCCTGTGTCAACGTGGAATTCACAACAAGGCGGTAGCATGCGATAGTCACCAGATAACGCGTCAAATGTCAGCGTGAAAATCAACGCCACGCCCAAAAAACGCGAAACGCGAACACGAGAAATCATGCGATGAGGCCAATCGCGGTACAAAAAGTAGCGAAAAGTAGCCACAGGCCTGCAAATCCCACGCGTCTGGCTGGAAATTGCACCATAAGAACCACAGAAACAACACACCAGAAACAAGCCAAAGCACGTAGCAACATGGATGCACCCTGACCCAGCGCAGAGGTCAACGCGAACCCCACAACCCCCACAGACCACCAGCAAGGAACAACGGGGTCGGGGAAGGCCAAGGAGAAAAGGGAGAGGAAGACGGGGTGCAGCCCGCAGGAAAACAAGACCAGCGCCACGGAGTCACAGAACACTACTAGCAACTGACCCACAAGCAGACCACCTGGAATGTAGTCGGTGTGCCCAGGAGGCCAAGAGGCGCCGCCAGGACGTGACAACCTAAACCAGGCACACACCCGCTGCCAACAGGAAGGCAGCTACGGCGACAGGAGGTGGCAGTCCAGCGCCACAGGAGGAGCTGGAGGAAACCCAGGCCACAGTCAACAGTGTGGAGACGGTGCAAGGAGGTGGGAGTACGGACACAGCTCGACAGGACCCGACACAACAACAACAGGGTGAGGCTCCAATAGGGACTGGGGGGACGTGGGGTGATGGGCACAATGGCACACATGCACAACGAGGTGTAGCACACTGCACACCCACAATTACCCAAGGACATGTCCCCCATCCCCGTGGCACACTGCAGCACACACACATAGCAATCACAGCACATACCATGACAATGTGGCACAAAGTGCAACACCCACACTGCAGATCAGGGGACACAACTGGGTCCGCCGAGGCGCAGAAACAGAACAATCACATTGGACAGAGCAGGGAACTGTGAGATGCAGAGCTACGGCTACAACCCCACACCAGCCATGTAGGCCAAATGTCCACTGTCCCAACTCAAATTGCCACCACCGCCCAAACAATCACAATGTACATTGTCACACAGTCTGCATGTCGACAAGAACAAGGCGCCAACACAATGCCAACATGCACCTCCCCTTCACAATGCAGAGGGACAAACAACACCTCCAGCAGGTCAGTACAGACAACCCATCAGTGATGCCGGAGACGAACACCACACCTTCGACACCGACGCCCTACAACAGCCCATGGACATCCCACACAACCCACCACCAGGACCAGGGCAGACAAGCTACTCAGAGGAGAACCCAGCCCCTGCAACAGACCACACAGCATGAAGCACCCGCAATCACGGCTGGCTCACAACACTTCACCGACCCACACATGGCACCCCAATGCCAGGTGTCAGAACGCCAAAAGGAGGTGGCCCAACAGGTGCGGGTGTTGCCGAACCCATGGAATGTGAACTAGAACACATATGTGGGTGTCCAGTACACCTCAGGGACCACCTACACCCAACAAAGGAGACCCACACTGCCATAGAGACACATGCAGATGCACATACCCAGTACAGAACCACGCCCAGGGGCACGCACATATCAGTCACACACCCACGTTGGCTCTGCGTACGACGGCACAGTCCACTCCCCTTATGAATTGAGTGGGTGACGACGAAGCTACATGTCCAGGTTCTAGCCCGCTGCCTGCGGTGACATGACTGCGTCCGCTGTACACAGCACAATGTAATGTCGTAGGGCCCAGGGCCCCCATGCATACAACAAGACCACAGGGACACATGCACATATCATGTTGAACTGGCTACGGGCACGTGCGCCTGGCCCCTTTATTGGCAGGGCCACATGTACAGTGACGCCTGTGCTGGATGTGTGTGGGGGTGAGTATAAGCCAGCCCGCACGGAGTGCTTGGTGCTGGCAACAACCTGAACAGTGGACACCAGTGTAATGGAAACAGAAAACACCAGCATAACAGAGTCAACTGCAGAGCAACATGGAGGGATCCGGAGTAAGGACAGAGGTCACCCAATATTCAGTCAGGAGATTCCGTGAGTTGCAGTGCACTAAGGTAGGGGCACTAGAGAAGAGCGCGCTCATGTGAAGAAATTGCTAGGATTGTGTCCCTTCGGGTTAGTCCTGATGCAGATGCAGTGGGGTGTGTTACACCTGCATCAACTTCCTCATCAACGTCACAGGTCTCCCACACTGCCTGAGGTGACAGTTGCGTCCGCAGTCCACAGCGCAATACCCAGTAATAGATCCGGGTGTGTAGCTTGACTACCACCACCAGTCTGCATTCCTGCCTTGGGGCTGTTGCCTCCTGCCCTACCATTGTCTGTGCCTTCTCCCATCCGCACACTTGACACATCTTCCTCATCATTGTCCCAGGTCTCCCCCACTGCATGAGGTGACATTGCTGCACAACCTCACAACAGCACAAAACTCAATCAGTAACGGACAATGGCTTGCGGTGCCCTGAGTCACTGGCACCTGGAGTGCTGAGCAGGGTATCAGGCCGATGATGGCATCCACGACAGGTCTGAGCAACTCCATAGGTCTGTCAGGACCACCGTTTCGACTCTGGCAGATGGCGGTTGGAGGTGGTCCTTGCCGTGGTGGCGTGTGCCTCCTGCGGTGATGCGACGTCCGGGCCGGTCAAGACTCGATGCTATGTGTGGGCCCTGGTGGCCCGCAGTTGAGGCCGGAGGATGTGGAGGGCGCAGGGCCACAGACACATGGCGTTGATGACCCTAAGACCATCGCTACAGAGGCCATTCAATGTCTCAGAAGAAGGGGTTCCAGGCCTGAGCAGCACAGAGTTAATGGCCCTGGATGCACTGCGGCCGGCACAGGCACCCAGCCACGGGACGGTGACTTGCGGTGCAGTCATATGGGCCATGCGACCTGAGCGGGTCCCCATCAATGTCCGAGGTGTATGTTGCAGAGTGTTGCGGGGGACAGTGGAAGGTGTCCTCCAGGGCATGATGCAGAAGGTCTGATGTTATCCGGAAGCAGCAAATGGAGGAGTGGAAAGCGCAACCCTCGTTGTCACCAACAATTCGGTATCAGCTACATGAGGATGAAAACTAGCCCCTATTCCATAGACTCAAACGCCACCAATGTACGACCAGTGAGTGTCCATGAATGTCGGGGAATACACTTAGTGGCACAGGTGCTGAGAGGGGATGCAGTCTGCGATGATGCCGGTACACAGATGTGAACTCCAACATTGCCAAATCAAGACTCTGTGACCTACTGGACCGCAGTGTAGGCCGGAGGCAGCGGTCAGCACGGCCCATTCACCGAGTGTCGCCGGCATAGGTTGGATGGCCCCACCGGCCTGCGTAGTTCAGGTTCAGTGGCACCACGTGTAGCCTCCTGGCGTTGAACAGGGTTAGTGGCACCACGTGTAGCCGGCTGGCGTAGTTCAGGTTCAGTGGCACCACGTGTAGCCGGCTGGTGTTGAACAGGGTTAGTGGCACCACGTGTCGCAAGATGCCCATATGGAACTATGCCTCACTGATCGGGGGGTCTGGTGTTGTGGCCGCTGGCCCGGATTTGGGGTCACTGCCATTCATGACTCAGGACACAGTTTCACATATGGGACCTACTGGTCCGAAGAGTAGGCCTAAGGCGGCAGTGGAGTACGTCAACGAGAAAGGAATAAAGCGGGCCTGTGTCGTGGAGGCCGTGATGGTCTGAGGTGGCTGCCAATGTCGCGGGACTTGGGCTTGGAGCTTGCGCCGGCACGTGGTGGGCTCTCCTTGACACACGCCGGTGTCGGCAGGTGATCAGTGTGGCCTGGCTGCACAGGGGCGGGCCTGATGGGTTCGTGCTCCAGCGTGCCGGGGTCCGGCAGGCGCACAGCATCGCAGGCAACTCCGCTCACGAGGACGGCGTCGGCATCGTGGCGGGGTGGGAGGCGCCGCCCTGGCAGAGACGTGGGTCTTTCCGGAAGAGGACCACGCCCAGGCCTACGTGCTTTTTATTCACACCCCTACGCTGGCGTGGCGTACGCCGGGCCATCCTACTCAGGTGACGCTTAGGGGGGGCGTAACAGGCAACATTTCCGCGAGGACCCCCACTGGCTGGGGTGACATGGTGGCGTCCACTGTCCACTACACTCCATCCACCAGCGGTGTATGTCGCCATGGATAGGGGTGTGTTCTGCATACTGCGGTGTGTCCAGCACATCTCCGCCTCCCATGCATTGTGTACTTTCCCAATCATGGTTCTACTGCATCCTTCACACATGCCTGGTTGCCACCTCTCCACACATTCGGCTATTATTTGGCTGTGGTGCCATGCCGTTGCTGGCTCATGTTCAGGGCTTGCCCATGTGAACATTGTAAGTTGTTCTGTCGTGTTTGGTGGGTGGGCATGTTGTTGTGCCTGTTGTATGTGATTTTGTGACGTGTGCATTGCCAGAGTTGTGAGTTGCATTGTTGTGGAGTTGAGGTGTGTGGGGTGTTCATTTGGATAATGCCAAGGGGCTGTGCATTTCCCTTGTTGCCATCCTGGGTACGCTGGTTGATGATGGACTGTCGGAGGAGGAAGGTATCATGCACACTGGCTGTGTATTTGAAGGCGACATTGTTGGGGGTCCCACGGTGTTCTGTTGTTGCCTGCACATTGATGTGAGACGTGTGCTTCCTGTTGCGGTGATTGTGCGCTGTGTCACCAGGGGGCACAGGTAGTACATGTGTGCTGTGTATTGCCCCCAACACGTGCGTGCATCCTGCTTGGGCGTATGGTCCTTGCTTGGTCTCCAGCGGATCCGGCGCATTGTGTTGTACGTATGGGGACTGGGGTGCCAGGGTGATGGTGATGTCCAGGACAGGTGTGGGGGACTTGGATGTGGTTGGCTGTGAGACTCCTCCGACTCTGGTGGGTGTTGGTTGGGGGGTACCAGGGGCCAACAGGTGCAGCCAAGCCAGCAGCTTTGTGTGGGGTGGGATGTTGGTTGTCCGCTGTGTTGGTGCCGTAGGCCTGTTAGGCGATGATGGTCAGGATGCGTAGGGTGTTTGTCACTTTCAGCCTGTAGTGGACAGTGACATTGTCAGATGTTGGGTCTATGGGGCTGGTGAGCTTCCTGGGGGTCCGCTGTCTTTGTCTGCACTGTGTCTGTGGTGGTCCGTAGGGGGGTGTTCCGGGTGTGGGTTGGGGTCCTGGGGTGGTGGCGGTGGGTGTTGTGGCCCTCTTGGGTGTCCGGCCCGCATGATGAGTGGCTCCATGGCATCTGTTGCCCTTCGGTTGTCGCCCTGGGCTGTGCTCCCTTTTGTGGTGCTGGCTGCCGTCCGACTTTACACCAGGTCAGAGCAGGTGTAAATTTCCTGGTGCTAACGCGCCTTATCGCCTGTTTTGTGTTCTTATCGCCGATGTGGCTGGTCGTTGTGAATGTTGAGGTGTGATGTCTCGGCTTTTGGCACGTGAACGCCTACTCTGCATCTCATTAGCGATATTTGCGGGGGTCCTCTGTGGCGATGTTTTTAGCGGCTGCTATCGCGGGTAAACTGGTGCTGTGGGCTGTTTACACCAGCTTGTGAATGGGGAGGTATATTTATCACGACTTTGGCTGCGATAAAGTGCCGTTAATTCGGCGATAGCTCCTTGTGAATATGCCCCTTAGTGGTGTATAAAGGGTGCCATCGGCCCTAATGCAAGCTAAACTGAAGAGGAAGGTCACTATGTTTAAGCGAACCTCTCCACCGTGTCTTTTGCTTCACAGGTGATAGTGCAATTTACAAATACGTATAACACATAACACTGCCTTTTGCTTGGAAGCAACACATGTTCACATTGCAGGAAGCTTTTCTCAGTGTGTTATGGACTCTTCAATATTTTACTTAGCAAGACTGCCTCATTTGGAGGTCCAAGGAAGGGAAACAGTGATGTTGCACTGCTCCAAGCAGATTGGGGCGAGGACTACTGTAGCAAGGCAGCCGAGTGTCAAAGGGGCTGCCAGGTGAAGGTTTTCTGCTGGAAGACCCAGTTGAGGCTCTGCCAATGGGCAGGGCCAGTCAACACAGACACAGAGCCAGTACAATAGCTGGTCCTATGGTCTCACACAAGTAATAGAACATCAATGAGCATTTATTATTATTATTATTAGCCCCTTATCCGACTCTCAGACCCACTGTGTCAAAACGCATCACTCTTTACATCCCCTCAGCTAGCCTCCATGACCATCCTTGTGACCTAAAAGCCTCTCTGATCCACCTTCTGTCACCCTTTAAACACCATCTTCTAATGCTCAGCCCCTCCACAAATTCTTATAGCCAGTCCTAAGAGACCATCAGTAAAGTCAGACTTTCTAAAGATTAGTTGATATAGTTGTTTAAAGCAGAGCAGCGCTATGCAGCAAGTGGTGCAAATGACAGTGTCAATCAGCTTTCGATCAGAAAAGGATGTTTGGCACTGACAGTTGACATGTGCACATTGCCAAATGTTATTGCTTAACATAGCGCCAAACACTTGATATTCTATGCAAAGGGGAGCATAACAGAGGGACCACAGTGCAACCCCACCCCCCCCCTCGGTTTCAATGCAAAGCCAGATCTACAGAAATACTAAGGGCCAGATTTACAAAACTGTGACGCAATGCAACACAGAAAGGGTAGTTGCTGCAGTGCGTTGCGTCAAAAAGAGAGAGCGTTAATGCACCATATCTACTAAGATATGGCACATTTCTGCTCTTGTAGTTGCTGAAACACTTCTGGCTGCCTATTGCCAATGCAGGCACCCTTGAGCCATGACGTAAGGGTGCCTGCATTGTGGTCAGAATAGTATTTGTGCAGGAAGGGGTACCTAACTATTCTTAGAGGCTCATTATAAAGATATTTCTTCTTATTACGCCAGCTTTGGGTAGGGTCACCATTTTGGCACAAACCCATGTTTACTGACTTTAGTAAATATGGGTTTGCATCAAAATACATGAGTGGATGCAAGGGAATGACCACACAAAGCCATGCAATATTCGATTTGAGTGGCTTTGTAACTCTCAACATGGATATTGTACCGCAACACAAAAGTGGATCAAACCTGACCAAAATCTTAGTAAATCTGGACCTAAATACTTAAGGGTGTTCTTCAAATATAAATCTTAAGCATGATACAGCTTACTCACTTTTGTACCATATCACAACGTTTACCGTGACACAAAAAAGGTTATTAGAATGAGCATGGCCGATTACATCATCGACATGCAACGTTTAGTAAACATAGTGCAGCGCAATTATATTTCTATATGTAAAATTCAATGGTAAAGTATTCCACACAGCTTTGCAGTACAAAATTTCTTACTAAATCTGGGCACAGAATTCCTGTTTCACTGCTCACAGAAATTGTGCTGGTCTTCGGACCCACTTTGATCTACACTCCCAACCCTCAGCCGCCCATTGGACCCACTCTGATGATCTAATGAATATCCTCAGCAATCCTCAGACATGCCGCTGCCCATCAGATCTCCCCACCCGACCCTGCACTTGATGTTCAAGTAACCCTCAAAACCAGCTCGATTGGCCCTCAACGCCCTTCATTTACACTCTGTGAACCCTTTAGGCCTCTTACAAAGCTCTAGAGTGTCCTAGTTTTATGTGCACATAGCATATCTGCCATAGTTTTTTTCTTTTAATTTTGGTGTTTAATGTCTTGGTTATTCCTTTATAATGTCAGGACTACATTTGTTTTAAACATCATTCTCTTCAACTGAGGTTTCTGGGAAATGTACATTTCCAATATTCATTTTGGAATCTGCTGCTTGTCTGTTGTCAAATATTGGCATACATACTTGTCAGTCAGCCCTCAGGTCCCCAAGCCACAGACTCTCCAGGCACCCGCATTCAGGACTCTGAAGATATTTCTTCTCTGCTGAGATGTCAGTTTTTATCAAATTCAGCTATGTCTCTGCTGATTATTTATTGCAAAATCCATGACTCCCATAGTAGACTCCAGCTCCTTTCCTCTCTTCAATTGAAGATTGAGACAGATAGTTTGAAGGTGCTTTCCACGTGATGGAGACACCATTGCTAAGGGCCTCCATCTATTGAGAGCTAACTTTGTTAAGCTGCAGCATGCTAGTGTAAAGTAGTCTTCCACTATGGACGGAAAATAATGAGACGACCAGTTGAATAGACACTTCCTTTCTTTTAATAGGTATGCCATTCTGCATACTACCAGCAGCAGAACATGGAATAATGGTGACTGGTCCCTTTGGACAAGTTGCTGGCTCTCTTTTTCTTCTTTACAATATTTGACTGGAATCTTAATTACCACAAAATGTCCTGATGTTGTGGGGACTTTCTAAAACAGACAACATACATGTTCAGCTATCGACATTTTACCAACTTCACTGGTTTCAAAACCCAAATTTGAGGAAGAAAGTCATAAATGTTTCATTACTTATTTTGCTCTGTGTTTCCAGGCGCAGCCGGCACAGGTAAGAGCGGTGGGGTGGTTGGGTGGGGCGGAGTGGGGGGGAGTCGACAAATAGGTAAAATTAAATAAAAAAATTAATAAAACCACTTACCTTGTGCTCGCGTAAGTGGTTTAATTTAATTTTTTTATTTAATTTCACCTATCCCGTCATCTGCTGACTTCCCCACCACCCCACCCCACCACTCTTACCTGTGCCGGCCGCACCTGTGTGTTTCTGCTGACGCTTTTAGAGCAGATAGGTCAACACATTACAAGAAACATGAGACAAGAGACCTTGTTTCAGGGGTTCTGCTCAGGAACAGAATTATGCTTAGGACCACAGAACATCAGTATGAAGGAACTAGGGGGCATATTAGCAAGGGCAGTATTGCCGCTTTAGTGGCACTTTTTGCAGCTAAAGCGGCGATATTTTTATCGCCCTATTCGCAAGCTGTCGCTAACAGCTGTTAGCGACAGCTTAATGGCGATAGCGGCCGTTTCGTTGCCGCTTTGCATGTCAGCGATAATTATCGCTAATGACATGCAAAGTAGGCGTTCCGAACTAAAAGCGACTGCAAACAGTCGCAAACACAACTTCCCCCTATTAGCAATGCCCGCGAAGCGATAAAAAAAGTCGCGCTAACCGCGATTATCGCTGGAATTTAACACCTGATAAAAACTTGACTTAACCTATTCTCTCAATGGGAGGTGGATTGTAAGGTTAAGTCCTCACCTGCCTATTAGCAAGCTTTTCATTAGCGCAATGAATTTATCGCTGGATTTCTCGCGCTATTGCTGGGTTTCGCCGCTATCGCTGGATTTTTTATCGCCTTGGAGATAAGCGTTAATAATAACGCGTTATCTCCGCGATGAAATCCACGATAGCCGGCGATAAAAAAAACAGCGCTAAGCACGCTTTGCGATAATTATCGCAAATCCTTGGTAATATGCCCCTGAGTCACCATACCACCTCATTATCTATGAGCCCGAGTCCAACGAGTTATAGTGCCTCACTTGCTGTCCTAACTTTTCCAGAGATACAAGTTATTTGGCCCCCAGAACAAAACACTCTCGACCCTCTCAGGGATCGCAGTAACAGGACACACCCTTTCGCTCTCCTACTCATACTTGTCCAAAATAATATAAAAAAGGGACACGAAGGAAGTTTATAATGTTTATTTAAACTATTGTGCTCTAAGATGCAATAATTGCACCACAATTCAAAAACAAATACATGCCAATAATATCATCAGCATGGTTAGTAAACCATATGCCATAAAAAGCCCTGTCATGTTATCTGACAGATCTTCCTAACCCCTCCTGTGCTACTGAAGCTAAGTGGTTATATAGTATAGATCTCTGAGTTTAGTGGCGGACCCCGTACCTTAGCATACATAGCTAGATGTTCTACATTTCAGCTGATGCATCACTCTCCTCTCAGGACCTTGACTCTGTGTCCCTGTTTTTTCAGAACCACTGTTCTCAGTTATGTGACAAGATATGTGTATTCATAAACAGCAGCTGCATTCCTTTATTAAGTGTAGGTGCTAGTGTCTGACCAGAGAGAATAGCAAGGGGCAATGTTGTTTGACCTTGCCTAGGCAGTTCAGACTAAATCCCACGAAATGAATAAAATATGAAAACACGTGATAGTTCTGTTTGGAAATATAATGTGGCACAAAAGCAAGCGTAATATTAGTAACGTGTAAAATAAAAGTGCACAATTGGGGTAACATAGGGAAAACAACAATTGGCCATACCAGAAACACATGACAACCTTGAAAGTAACTATAAAACCAAACCCATAGAACACGGAAATGCACATTAAAATATCACATATAGTTAGAATAAAATGTTTTTAGTTTATAGATACATTTCTTGACTTAACCCTTGCTTTTCAGAACAGAGGATATGTTATTTGAATATCTAAATGGACCAGGATACGACAAAGAGGGACGTTGACCACAGAATTATATTTAGATCATTTGTAACCTGAATAATTTGACAATTTGTGAAAATCTAATTGTGTAAAAATCATATTTTCAGTTGTAATTTGCAGATGTAAATTACAAATCTGATTCACAGAATTGAGAAAGCATATTTTTATGTCCACGAATTCCACTTCCGATTAAGGAAAATGTACAAGCATAGCAGATTGCCAACTTTCAGAAACAAGGAAAAAGGGTTTAACCCATAGCAAGATCAAAAAATCGGTACTGTGAATCAGGTGGACACCCACAAATTAGTAACTTTGTAGGCTTTCAGAAATTTTCCCAATGTTTTTGGACACGTAATTTTGCAAAACGCCTTAGTGCCAAATATTTCTAACTAAGGTATTCATTACAAATGCAGGAAAACTGCATTGGTAAAACTGGAAATACAAGTAAAGCAGGACACTGTGATAGTGGATTGCGGAATTAACACAATATTACAAGTCTTTGCCAGAGAAATGAGGAATACTTGTTGGGATCGGTATTCCCACGCTGATTCCACATGTGTTTTTTCCCTTAGTCCGTGCACTGTTCATGTTTTGCTGGGTTTCTCCTGGTGAAATTTGCCTGAGGAAAAATCTTGGGAGTGTGGTGTTCCTTCACAATTTGTAATCCCAGTATTAAGGGTCACTGGATTAAAGGGTAATTCTGGCTAACTCTTAATGGTGGCCTGAGTGTGAAACACACTCAGACACCCCCAGAGGTCAAACATACTTCCTTAAGAAATTAAAAAATTGTGCTGCATTTGAACATTAAAAGATCACTGCACAAAGGCAGATTTTCCGCAATAGAAAACCCGCCTCTTTTAAATGGGACATTTTTAAAGATTGTCAATCATAATCCGTCATTTAAATCCCAGAAACAAGTAACTAGTAACTCAACTAAATTTATAAATCCATGGGAAATGTAGATTTCGCTACTGTTCCAAATTTACTCATTCTGTTTGTGAATTTTGCATTATGAAACAGTGGCGGCTCGCCGAGGGAGTGCCGCGGGGCGGTGGGGTGGGCGGGGGAGGGGCAGGGTTGGGGGGTAGTGGACTCGGACATACAACGGACAGAACTCAGAGGGAGTTCTGTCCGTCGTAAGTCTGAGTCCACTACCCCCCACCCTGCCCCTCCCCCGCCCCGCCTACCGCCCCGCGGCACTCCCTCGGTGAGCCACCACTGTTATGAAGAGAACCTTATTGGTACACCAGCACAGAGTGTTCTGAATGACGTTGCATGGCCATAGGCACAAACTTATTCTGCCGCCTTGTAGATTTCCCAAGGGTTTGCTGAGAATACCAGACTAGCTGCACTGTATAAGAAACACGATAGTTGATGATATTGTGCAATGCATCATGTATGTGTCAGTGACACAGTGGAAACAGACATTTTTGAGCAGTTTTTAAGGTCAAATGTAAAAATGACTCAAAAGACAAAGGGGCATATTATCAAGCCAGTTATCGCCGCGTTAGCGGCACTTTCGTGCCGCTAACACATTTTTTTTTAATCGCCCTATTACCAAGATGTCGCTAACAAGCGTTAGCGACACCTTTCTGGCGATAGCTATCGTTTTTGCTATCGCCGTGCATGGCAGCGATAGTTTCCGCTAATGATATGCTAAGTAGGCGTTCCCTCTCAAAATTTCATGAAAAAAGTCACTAACACACCATCGCACTATTAGTAATGATGTCCCGAACCCGCGAAGCAATAGAAAAAGTCCCACTAAGGCCCCTTAGCTGCAGGGAAATAAGACCTGAAAAAAACAGGTCTAAAAATTGTAAAAATGGAGGCATATAAGGGAGACTAGCCCAGACCCACACCTGAAGACCCACAGACGCCATGGAGGTACTAATCATTCAGCTTGGAGTCCCACGAAGGCAACTACCACCAACCCCACTGCCACCACCCCCAGGACCACCACCAAGGCTGCGCCAAAGATGACAGCGGGCCCTGCGCAGACGTCTCAGCCTCGCAGACCTGACGCCAGAGGATGTCATTGCCCACTACAGGCTCAAAAGGACATCCATCCAACACATCCTGAACCTGATAGCCCACAGGCTGACGCCACAAACACAGTGGAGAACCAACATCCCTCCGCAGACAAAGCTGCTGGCCGTGCTGCATATGTTGGCCTCTGGGACCTTTCAACCAACAACGGCCAGAGTTGGAGGAGTCTCACAGGCAGCCTTCTCAATCTTCCTCCCAACGGTCTTGGTTGGCATACTCAGCCTGATACCCCAGCACCTTCACTTCCCCAACACTGTGCAGGAACAGATTGAGACCAAGCAAGGATTCTACACCATAGCCGGATTCCCACAGGTGCTGGGCGCAATTGACTGCACACATGTCCTATTTGTGCCCCCTGCGGACAGTGCACACATATACCGCAACAGAAAGCACACCCATTCCATGAATGTGCAGGCAATAGTGGACCACCGGGGAATGTTCACCAATGTCATAGCCAAGTTCGCAGGGAGTGTGCATGATTCCTACATCTTCCTACAGTCCATCATAAACCAGCGCTTCCAGGATGGCGCATATGGAAATGCAGTGCTAGTCGGTAAGTACTAACGTGACCCACCACATGCCTCAACTTCACAGAGATACAAATCAGAAGTGTGAGAATGTACATGTCACAATCACACATACATGTCAATCAGCATGCCCACATACCAGACACAACAACACCAAGAACTGTGGGAACTGTGGCTAGCTATGTAGACAAACCATCCTCAAATGCTTAGCCCCTGGGCCACCCATAAGCAAATGTGGTGAGAGGTGGGAACAATGTATGTGCGATGGAGGCACACGATCCAAAATGAAAGTAGGAACACAAGGCCCAGTGTGTAGGTGTTGTGCTGGACAGTCAGGAGCAAGCTGACCGCAGACGTGCCCATGTTGGCATATAGTGTGTTACTGTAGCCCAGCCTGATGGCAATGACTGTGTGGGTCACTGTTACACCCGATAATGGGGGGATCCATTTGAAGGTTGCATGGAGGATGCAGAGGCTGGCGAAGCAGCTGCAGGCCACTGCGTACACCTGTAGGTACATGGAGATGGAGGAGTCAAATATGGGGCCTAGGTACCTAGATGTGGGGTTGGGGCATCCGAAGGCGTTGGACCACCAGGTGATGCCACAAGCTGATTGTTCTGTTACGAGGATGAGGAACTCATGTTTCCCCTGCTTATAGCACGCCCCAGCTGTTGATCATCCATGTTGCAACTCACAGCAATCTTACCTGGAAGAGCAGTTTGGTGTGTGGGCATATTGTTGATGGTGAATATGAGCATTCTGTACGTGTTGATGGTGCTGTTTACTGGTATCCCAAAGCTTGCACCAGCTCCACTCCATGTGTCAGCAGATGCATCTGCCAACTCTGAGGTTGGTGCTGACTGAGGTGGCATTCATTGCCTGCCGTATGTTGCAGTTGCATAGTGGGACAAGGGTGCATGCGCAGTTGGAGATACATGTTTGGAAAATGTGGACTTGCGCCATTGTTGACGACTGCATTGTTGTGGTTGTTGCAGTTAATGGTGGTGTGTAGCATCTCCTCGGTGAAGGATCTACACCAACTTTGTGGGGGCCTGCATGTGGTCAACGGTGGCTTGGGGTACATCAACAAGGTGGTGCATGCGTAAATGGTCAACACATGTGCGTTTAGTGGGGCCGATGACCTGGACGAAGTCTACACATGCAAAGAAGCCGTCAAAGGTGTGTCCTGCCTTGTGGATCAGTGTGGTGACGATCTGGGACAGTCTGATGTCAGCTAACATTTCCCAGAATAAAATGGATCTTGAGTAGTCGTGGCATGTGAGTTGGAGGCTACACTCCTGAATGAGTACGTAGCCCACGGAGTGGACAGTGTTGCGTCTGATGATGCTGATGGTGTGGGTGAAGCGTTCCTGCCCACAATGGGCCCTGCATGCGAGGGGGCTGATGACTGTTGATATGTGGCCGCTCGGGACAGGAAACAGCATGTGTTGTGCATTGGGGCAGGTCTGGCAGCAGCGACAACAGCACAACTGAACGTGAACCGTGTCTGGTGTGGCCCATTGCCATTTCAACGTTCACATGGCATTGACTGTGAGGAGGGTGGATGAGTGACATCGATAGATGGTAGAAGAGCCAGTCATGCAACCGCGCAGCGCACCCAATTGATGAGGCGTGGGGGAGGGAGTATCAACAGTGAGACAATTTAATTTGCAGTGATGCTTGTAATCAGTCAGAATCAACACATGGCTAACATGAAATCCAACATAACACAAATGATATACCACAAAAACAACTACACCAACAACACAGCCGGCCCAACCAATAATGTAAACATCTCGCTTTCACATGTTACAGGTGACCAAGGATATGCACTATGCCCGTGGATGATGACACTCCTCCGAAACCGCACCACCCAGGCTCAGAGGCAGTATAATGCGGCCCACAGACGCACCCGGTCCATTGTGGAGCGCACATTTGGCGTGCTAAAGTCACGTTTCCGTTGCCTGGACATCACAGGTGGCAGACTGCTGTACAGCCCTGAAATGGTCAACAAAATCATCCTTGCATGTTGTGTATTGCACAATATATGTGTGCACATCAATGCACCATGGATTCAAGTGCCTGCTGCACCGGACGATAACCAGGATGATGATGAAGATGAGGCAGGTGGCGCACACACCACAGTAAATGCAGCAGGAACTGCCCGAAGGGACAGAATAATAAACAATTTCTTCAACTGAGCACGTCACATTGTGACAGTCCCTCTCCAATGTATCTCATAGCAAAATGACCGCAATCATGGTGTGGGCCAATAAAAAAACATACACTCCTACCCTGTCTGCATGTTACTGTCCAGCATGGGTACATCACTCTGAAAAGGGTACGTTGCACAATACGTGCAAAGAAAATAACAAAACATCATTAATGCTGGGAATGTCTCCTCAGTACAGAGATGCTTTTCAGTGTGTCAAATGTGTAAGACTAGAGTCTTCATGGTGCAAATTGGGCTACCCAATCCAAAATTGTTGCGTGTCCTTTGTGTAAATCAGTCAACATAGGTTGTCGTCTGTGAATAAATGCACAACTGTAGTCTGTTGTCAGCGGTCAATAATTTATTGGAGTGTGCACGTTGTGTAAAACAATAAAACTGTGGGCGTGCAATGGGGTAAGAGATGAAACTTTGGGCGTGCAATGGGATAAAAGATGCAAATTCGGGCGTGCAATGGGGTAAAATCTGAACATCATGCATGCAATGGGGTAAAATCTGAAAATAGGGCGTGCAATGGTGCAAAATCTGAAAATAGGGCGTGCAATGGGGTAAATCATGAAAAATGGGCGTGCTATGGGGTAAATCATGAAAAATGGGCGTGCAATGGGGTAAAATATGAAAAATGGGCGTGCAATGGGGTAAAATATGAAAATAGGGCGTGCAATGGGTAAATCATGAAAAATGGGCATGCAATGGGGTAAAATATGAAAAATGGGCGTGCAATGGGGTAAAATATGAAAATAGGACGTGCAATGGGGGAAAATATGAAAATAGGGCGTGCAATGGGGTAAAATCTGAACATCATGCATGCAATGGGGTAAAATCTGAAAATAGGGCGTGCAATGGTGCAAAATCTGAAAATAGGGCGTGCAATGGGGTAAATCATGAAAAATGGGCGTGCTATGGGGTAAATCATGAAAAATGGGCGTGCAATGGGGTAAAATATGAAAAATGGGCGTGCAATGGGGTAAAATATGAAAATAGGGCGTGCAATGGGTAAATCATGAAAAATGGGCATGCAATGGGGTAAAATATGAAAAATGGGCGTGCAATGGGGTAAAATATGAAAATAGGACGTGCAATGGGGTAAAATATGAAAATAGGGCGTGCAATGGGGTCAATCATGAAAAATGGGCGTGCAATGGGGTAAATCATGAAAAATGGGCGTGCAATGGGGTAAAATATGAAAAATGGGCGTGCAATGGGATAAAATATGAAAATAGGGCGTGCAATGGGGTAAAATATGAAAATAGGGCGTGCAATGGGGTAAATCATGAAAAATGGGCGTGCAATGGGGTAAAATATGAAAATAGGGCGTGTAATGGGGAAAATATGAAAATAGGGCGTGCAATGGGGTAAATCATGAAAAATGGGCGTGCAATGGGGTAAAATATGAAAATTGGGCGTGCAATGGGGGAAAATATGAAAATAGGGCGTGCAATGGGGTAAATCATGAAAAATGGGCGTGCAATTGGGTAAATCATGAAAATTGGGCGTGCAATGGGGTAAAACCTGCTTTTCTGTGTGTCAGAAGCAATTAGCTTGGAAGCCACGACCACCTCAAGATCAACAAGCCCTACAACAAGAATGTGGACCACTAACTTGACGCAGTAGACGTACCACCAGCACCCCTGAGACAACAACCAGAACGCCATCTCCAAATGGACACCAGGCACAGTTGAAGACACCTCCTCCGCTAGGAAAGGCATCCACTCGGGGGCCCACACAGACCCCTGGCCCCCTCACATCTACCACAGAGCCACATCTGCCATCGCGCACGAATCACTATGCAACATCAACATCACCTTCAACACACGCACGTACACAGACAACTTGAAGCGTGCCGAAAGTCATGCCCCTACGCCTTGTGACCCCCCACGGGTGAGTGGCACACTTAAAAAATCCATGATTGATTGATGGTTCTCTTGTTAGATATGCAATCATGGTGTGACCTGTGTTGAATGTTGCAATTTAGGGTGTTATGTGTTGTGAAACATCATTTTCATGTTGTCATTTGAGTGCCAACCAACCTCAACATGTTGTTACAGGGCTCTGACATTAAATTTGCAACAAGACTGTACATCAGTGAATTGATTTGCTCCTAGCGTGCAGATCTGGCCGCTAACACGAAAAAGCAATATTTTTTTCATCCGCCCGAAGTTAAAATACATCGCGCAACACTTTTTGCCATTATAAAGTTTACTCATGTGACTATTTGCGTGCAGTTTTCGCCGCTAACTCAAAAACGGGCCGCAAAGAGACAGGAAGTGATGTCTGCATGCTTCCTGTCTACTGGAGTAGTGTTCTGCACTTTCAGTTTCTCTTTTGAGCACATTGCTGGTGATTGTGGAGAGTGCTGGAGGTTTTTGGTGGTGTGTGCTGCAGTTTAGTGATTTTGAGAGTGTTGATGTGTCATGTGTCCTGTGTATAGTGTCTGTGAAGTGTTGTGTACTCATTAATTGTGTTTTACTGTCTCCTGTCCTCAATTTTGTCTGGTGTCTGTCTTGGGGTAGTGCAGTTAAATTGTTGTTGGGGATATTTTAGAGGCCTTTTTTTTCTGGCTGTGGGCTCACAGGTGTGTAGGGAGATGCCGGGTGTGGGCAGGGAGGGCAGGATGTCCGAGGGGACATTGGGGGGGTTTCTCATAAAATTCCACCTGTCACTGATGTTGGAGAGGGGAGGCCGTATCCTGCAAGGGTACAATGTGTCTGTGCGGAAGATCAGGTGGGAGCGTGTGCGGGTGCATATGTCACGGTTCTTCGGAGTGGACCGCAACGTGCGCCAGTGGAAGCACCGATGGCAGGACATGCTTGCACGTGAGGCAGACCTCTTGGTCTACGTGGGAGTCATGACAGGCCTACAGGGTGGTAAGTACAAACTCCACATTTATTTGTGTGGACTGTAAGGAATGAAAGTCACGACGTGTGTGACACTGCTGTCAAAGTGAGAAATGGTTGCTGATTGAGGTGGGAGACGCAAAGCGTTAGCGCATATTGTTGGCACATCCGAGACACAACGCAGCATCTCATTGACAAGCATATGTTGTAAGTCCATGTCAGCCACTGCGCTGGACCAACACTTAGCACTGTACTGCCTTTGCTGGCACACCTGCGCAAAATGTGCCTGCAGGCAGACGAATGTTTGTGTACGGCATGGGTGACTGTACATTGACCATCCATGGAATTGTCCATGTAAGCTGTGTGCTGGCCAAAATGTAGTGACAAAATGCTGTCCTCATGATTCGTGTTACGTTAGATACGCTGCCCTGTGAACATAGTTGCTGTGTGAAAAAGTTCTGTTTATGGACAAATGGTCTAAGGAAAGTGGACATCTCCAGATTGTCATACAGCAACAACCTCTGTGTAACTGCTTTGTGCAATCTGCAGCTACTCAATTGTACAAAGTGCATGTAGAACAACAGGATGCATGGAGTAATGGTGCCTTGTGGATGACTCACACGACGATTATGGGCATGTCAGCTAGCATTACAGTCTCGTCTGTCCAAAATCAGCTGTCACAGGTCTGGCGTGAATGGCAGTCAAAGTCGACCCAATCCTGTAGTCAAGATGAAACGCCACACTACAGTTACGTAGCATTTGCTGTCATGGTGATGATTGGTATGAGGAATACGACACATATGGATAGAAGTCTAATACCACCACATTTCTTTACTTGTCTCGCAGATGGACGACCACCAATCACACAGGGGGACATTGACAGCTTCGAGGACCCACACGCCACTGGTGAGTTGGAACGTAATTGACTAGCATGTTGCGGTGGCATGGATGTCTGTGTCACATGATCACCGTTGCAGTATGAAGTATGGGTGTGTGTCACGTCTACCTTGCCTACAGTGTGATGATGTATTGTGGAAGTCAGCAGTGTGCACTAATCGGTAAGTGACTCTGGACAAATGCATTGGTCTCACAGTTGTGACTTGGCCCATCCCCAGTCAGTGACACACATTGAAAGTGAGGTGCATATCATCAAGCCCATATCGCAAAGTCAACGTAACTGTCATCAAAGTTGTGTTGTCAATAGGGGCCTAGCATCATGATCTGAGCAGCGTTAATACATTCCACGTGTATTAACGCTTACTTGTCAATGAGGTACACTGTCACGCTGTGTTGAGTGTGAACTGGGCGTGCATTGGGGGTTGTGTTCGGCGTTCCATGGCAACACCCATTGTATCAGAGGCTGCCCCCGATGTCCAAGTGCGGCATTCATAGTTGGCAGCGCACAATTTACCAACAGTTACATCCCGGTTGTATTCTGGCCATATGAGCAGGAATGCTATCTGATCATCATGTTTGCTTTGTACATGTGAGCTGCTTTGTGCAGCACACATGGGAATAGAGAATTGACATGGTGTGTATAAGTACAGCAAGGTGGCCCTTCCAGTACATACATGAACATACCTCATTTTTCCCCGATGTATCTTTCCTGTGTGCTGCACTAAGCGACACACATGATAGTCACAACATGGTCTTCTAGGATGGAATCTGTGCATGAAGGGGCACCTTCCTGTACAGACACCAAACTCACCTGCACACACACAACCTTGCACTCTGGTGCAAGGGTGCCTGCGTACACGCTAAATTGTGAGACGTAACGCCATTGCTGGGGGGAACGCAAGTCTGCACCGCATCCTTGGAAATAGGGTTCAGACTTGCATTAGCAAAGTTGCGGAGGTAGCCGTTAATCAGAGGAGGCGAACGCCTGTCTCCCCTACTCCCTTGCCAATATGCCCCTAGGTCCATGGGTTCGGTCACCACAGCACATGCCTGTGGATTGCAGCGAACACTGATGGGACAGGAGACATGTAAGTGGGTTTGCTGATGACTGTCCAATGACATTGAATGCTTGTACATCCTTGCGTGAGATGACTGTGCAAGTGTGCATGATGATGCACAAGGAGGCAGTGCATTTCTGCCCGTAAGCGCGCAGACACAGTTTACAATTATGATATTGTGAGTATGCTGCATGCCGGATACAGAGTTGTGGCAGTGTGTATCTGTGAGCCATGCATATCAATGGCACGTTCCCCAAACACACAGCAAAGTTGCCCAAATCATTCTCATTGGCATGTATGGCCACTGCAATGGTGTTGAAGAGCTGTCTCCTTGCGTCCATTCCCTGATTGACTCTGGATCACGTGTGGGAACTCCTCAGTCCCAATTGGTGTCATTTCTGTGCACGCATTTACCACGCATGCTTTAGCTCTGCCTCAAGTGCTTTGGCATTCATCTTACAATGCAGGGTTTGCCAACGCTATCTGTGAAGAAGCATTACCACAAATGACACTATGAACCTGATGACTCCAGGGTGCCGTCACAAAGGGAAATGCATAGTGACTGTTTACGTAGTTACGGCCAGCGTATCTTGATACACTATGGAGTGATCCTAGCAGATACCAGCAATGCATGATTGAGTGTGAATTACGAGGAATGGATGTTTCACCCTCTCTGCGGCAAGACTTCACATGTTGGGGCATATTGTCAAGCCACTATCTCCACCACAATGTCACTTTTTGTGACGTTGTGGTGGTGATAGTGTTGTATTCCGCTTTAGGTGTCCGTATATAGGTTTTCCTGAATCATGCCCTTATATAGGCACAATTCGCATTGCCCTTATATAGGCATAGAATCCCTGTCCTTATTTAGGCATTAACCGTGCACTCCAAATACAGGCATGGTCACCGACATCCGTCCACCCTAACGTCACAACGAGTTCTTAGAAACCAGACCCTTAAGCTTCGGGAGTTCCCCTAGCACAGGACTATTGATTTCTCCAAGAACTCATCTATTATGTATGAACCGTTATACCTTAAGGGTTCATTCCTGACGTCTTCCTCTGTCCGACTTCACGTCAATGCTAACATTCCAAGACACCTACCAGGTATAAATATACCTTCCCTTGCCCAAGCAAGTTAGAGGAGACCTCGACTTCAGAGGAGCCCGAATCCCGGCCTGACGCACTGAGAAGACGCTGTCATTCCTGCACGCAGGCGAATCCAGCTTCCAGTGTTCTGACTCCCTTCGCGCGGTGTTAGAGTTCCAGATCCGGCAAGAGATTCCCACCTCTCTCATTCTCAAGGTATGGAGCTGACTAGAACCTAGAGGGACTCTTGGCATACCATACTTGGCGTACTATACTTAACATACTCTTAGTATACCAGACTAGAAAATACTCCACCTACTTCTACCTTTCCCTACACCTAGACTAGGTTAGGTACATTGGGGTAGAACGAGCTTAGAGACGCATCGTATGAGTACTCGCATTTTTAGCTCATGTTATTTATGTACGTGAATATATGCTAAAAGATAATGCTAGCGCAGTATTATTTATTTCTACTGCTTACGCTGTACATTATTTATCTTGCATATTGTCTTGTGATCATAACAGCACATATCTCTTACACGAGAAACAAGACTGTTCAATAAAACCCTTTTTATTGAAACGCCCGTCTTTCCTTTCTGTGTAACTCTGTAGAAACTAAGCATGCACAATTGACTGAGTGAAACTGTTATCTATTGTTTCCACAATTCTGAGACGTGTTCCGATTCTAAAGGGAAACAAAGTAGTCATGTTTTTCGGTTGCCAGAAACTACTCCCTTCTTGTTCTCAAGGAGTTTCTAGTGGCCTCTGAGCTAGCTGGCTCAAGTAATTAGGTTTAATATACTCGATAGGGACATACCGACCTTAGTCCTATGTCAAGTCTATAGATTATATTATTCCAATGCGCAGAGCCTATTAGGGAAATAGGAACTACACTACATGGTGCCCAACGTTTGGTAAGGCAGTAATTTAACGCTAGATACTGAGTTACTCAGTTGTGCTTTTCTCAGAGACCCCTACTCACATACTCCATAAGACGTCTGGAGTGGGTAGGGTTAAAATATCCGCCAAAAGCTAAATAGGGAAGCACCCTATATATTAGTTGTTTGGTTTGTTCAACGTTGAAGGATACAGTGTTCCAAAATATTGTGCACCTTATCTTTTGTTTCCTTGAAACTTGTTCTACATTTTTCCAAAAACAAAATGTCCGTAAACGGGGACGATGCCACCAACACCGGTGAAGCTGCGGCTCAACCAGTCGTAACAGCTTTTAACTTTACAGGTTTAATTGAAACCGAGGAGGGTGTTATAGACATCCATCCAAACTTAAGAAGAGCCATCACTCTAAAACGTATAAAACATGGTCTACCACCAAGAGGCGGTAGAGCAGTTTTCGTGATAGAGGCACACAAATCTTTTCAGTCAGAGGTATTCTATTCATGGATAGTATTCCCAGAATCAAATCCAGTTACAAGACTGTTTCACTTCTACAAAGAAGATGAACCACCAGAGGAATATATTCCTTTCGAGGATATTGAAATTCCACTAACATACCATGAGCATCAGCTCTGGTTTAAAGGCGCCCTAAAACATCACAGAAACATTACCAGGCTCGGTCCACTAGGTAGACCAGGAGCAACATGGACGATTCTAGCCTGCTACACTCCTCATCCTGACCTCGATATAATGTCAGACGAGGAACTACTTACTCAACTTACAGAGTTGATAAAAATCTACAGACAATTAGTCCAATATGTCATGCGGACTTT
The DNA here is from genome assembly GCA_963921515.1 of Calotriton arnoldi. Taxonomy (NCBI): domain Eukaryota; kingdom Metazoa; phylum Chordata; class Amphibia; order Caudata; family Salamandridae; genus Calotriton; species Calotriton arnoldi. The sequence goes on along the minus strand of CAWUFW010000540.1, from coordinate 1,791,776 downwards.
TACAGTCCAACCACCATTAACCATTCCAAATCAAACTCCTCAACAGGGGAATACACTAAAAATTACACCACAGACTCTAGACGCAGTCATGGGAAAAATGCCCACAAAACGTGAGCAAATTCCATTCTGGATAGCTCAAAAAATTACTCAAATAGAAGCAGTATTTCCAAATACTAGCCCTTATGAGAAACACAGAATCCTAACAATCTGTTTACCAATGGGGATCACACCACAACTGGAAGACTGCACCACTTGGGGCTCAGTCTTTGCTGCCATCTATACTAAAACACATGGTGTTCCGTCAATTGCAGTAATACCAGATGTCCTGAAACAAATTCAAAATGAATACGGGGCAGAGCCTGCTCTGAATTTAGGTATGAAATTACTGAAAAATTTCGACCAGGTCTCAACAATAATATTATCTAATATTAAAGGGGAGGCAGCAGCAGTGGCGATCCGCCAATGATTAAGGGAATTCGATGTTACAGAACATCAAACAGAACTACCCAGAATAATAGAACAATCTTATGCAGAATTAGGCAGAGATAGTTTGGGTGGAAGACCATTGAAGCCGAAACTATCTGAAAGTCCTGAGAAGGACTCTATTAAACAAACTCCTACATCTTCTAAAAAGAAGTGGGAAACTAACAAACAAAATTCAAACGAGAAACGTTCTCAATCCCGAGGTAGGTCTCCTCAAAAGGAGCACTCGGAAAGGAGGTATAACCTCAGGAATAGGGATAATTTAAAAAAGCCTGACAGGTATCAAGATACTGATACACGTTCCTCTCGTACCTTTCAGATCTCGTCACAGACATCGGAAATAAGAGGACGGTCAGAACATAGAGAAGAACGCGTGAAATCGAAAGACGACAAACACGTTCCGAAAAATAAATCAAAACCTCAATTCTCAAAAAAGAAGGTAGCAGGTCTGAAGGTCAGACATGCCGAGGATACTGAGAACACAACTCAAGAATGGAGAATGGGCTCAGACAATGCTGAACAGTGCAGCAGAAGTCACAATAGCTCGCCAGAACCTGAAGGAACTTCTGGAGATAGTGGACTTGAATGAGTACATTACAGTTGAGACTGTAGACACCAGGGTTAGTACTCCACAAAAGTTATATGAAATAACACTCCGGATGGAGGGAGACATACCTAGACAGGTGAAAGCACTCTTTTGGGAAAAACTTTCAAGGGGCTATGACATACTTCTAGCAGAAAAATACTGGCCACCACAATTTGTCAGGGAGTGCCCACATGGTGAAGACATTATTATGCCTGCCTTCTCCAACCATATTCCAATTCACCTAAAATATACTTATGCCAGGAAATGGGCAGTAGCCCAGGCCCCAGCATTATACAAAAATCATGTAGGATGGGATGAGGACTCGCCTCACCATAAAATACATCTAGAAAATGAACCTACTGCACAGAGGCAGTACCCAATAAAGCAAGAAGCTAAAAAACAGGTAAGGGAGATCTTAGATCAACTTGAATACCAAGGTGTGATTGAAACATGCACCTGTTCAATGAACAATCCTTTGTTTCCTGTCTCCAAACCAGACAATACATATCGTCTAGTTTTGGATTACAGACACTTAAACACTTGTTCTAAAACTTTTGCGGTGCAAAATGCACACAGTACAGCATTAATGAATAACATTGTGCGTAAAAAATATAAAACCACATTGGATATCTCAAATGGTTTCTTTTGTCAAAACATAGCACCTGGAAGCTGGTACTTAACAGATTTCTCAATAATGGGGACCCAGCGTCAATTTTGTCGACTCCCACAAGGGTTCAAGAACAGCCCGGGGTTATTCGCAGCGAGAGTAACGGAGTTACTACAAATTTATGACAATGAGGCATTGTCATATGTCGATGACATCTATCTGACAGACGATGACCTGGACAAACACTTGAACAGGGTGAGCACCATTCTACTGGGCTTCGCCTCTGAGGGCTATAAATTCAACTTCAAAAAGTCCAGAATTGCCCATCTCAATGTCCTCTCTTTAGGATATGAGCTTTCAAGTGAAGGCAAGAGCTTGGCAGCTAACTTTTTAGAAAGGTGTGCGCTGCTCCAACCTCCTAAAACGCTGAAAAATTTACAATCCATCCTGGGTTTCCTAAATTTTGGAAGAACTTACATTCTAAATTACGCAGAAAGGGTTAAACCTCTCTACGCACTAATCAAACCTGATTTTTCAATCAAAAATTGGACACATGAACACACAGAAATCTTGCGTTCACTCCAAGCTAACATGTTAGCAACAAATCACTTACAAACACGCGTAAATCAACGCAACTTAGTGATCCGAATAATTTCGGGTCAATGCGGATTTACCTACTTAACATTTAATGAGGGTGAAAAAGTACCAATTGCATACAAATCACTTTTGTATACACAAGCAGAAATGCGCTTCACTTCAACTGAAAAAATACTGACAGCAGTTCAAACCGCTGTAGCGAAAGAAAGAGCTCTAGCCCAAGGGAAACGCATTATTGTCGTAACCCCAGTACCTGCCTTAAAGGCGGTAACAAAAGCGAGCATCCCAAATGCTAAGGCATTACATCCTAGATGGATACAATGGGTTAATTCTCTTGCTGCAACAGATGTTGAATATGTTTTTGATCCTGATTTAAAAACACAAGCGTTCCTGCAATATGAACATGAATGTCCTCTGCCCACTGAGATTCTGCCTCTCGATCAGTATGAATTTATAATTTACACTGACGGATCCGCACAACCCGCAACAGGGAGTAAGCAAGCTTACAGTGCAGCGTGTGCAATCGTTAAAGGTCGCATGCGAGATGGTATCTTCAGACCTATGGTCACAAAAACCCAATCTCTAGGAGATTGCACAGCTTAGCGAGCTGAACTACAAGCATTCAAACTGGCACTTGAAAGTACAGATCGAGAATTCCCCACACTAATAGTGTGCGATTCTTTCTACTGTGTGCAGTCGTATAATGAATATATACAAACTTGGCTTGAAAATGGGTTCAAAGATGCAAAAGGTGGCACAATAAAGCATAAAACGCTTTGGGAACAAGTAGTTCAGTTAAAAAACGAACTACCAAAGGCTCACGTGATACACACACTGAGTCATCAATGTGATGGCGTTCACGTTGCAGGGAATTCATTGGCTGACGAAGCCGCAAAGGGGCCTGTTCAGACGGCTTCCGTAGCTGCGATCACTCGTTCAAAAACGAGAATAGACAGTGAGATAATGTTGGCTGTCAATGCTACGAGGAAAGGCAGTGGTGCAGCGTTACCAAAAAAGTTTCCACTCAAGTACTCTTATGTAATTGATGCGAACAACGTTCCTTTTGCTCGAATCCCTGGAGTGGGGGATAGGGTAATTCCAAACAAGGAACGCAGATTAGGACTAATCCTAGCAGCACATGAAATGATAGCCTCTGCCCATGCAGGTATTTCTGCAACAGTATCTTTACTGAAACAAAGATATTGGTGGCCTGGCATTAGGAAACAGACCAAGAACTATGTTCTGGAATGTGACATATGCCAACAGATGAAAGTCTCCACAGTGAAACGTCCTGCGCAGACACCCCTGTTAATTTCAGACAAACCATTAGCTTGTGTTTACCTGGACCACTGCGGTCCCTTGCAAAGGGACGGTAACTATAAATATATCATGGTCGCAGTGGATTCTTGCTCTAGGTTCCTATGGATATGGCCTCGGCGCTCGGCTGACGCTCGAACTGTTATAAAAGATTTGCGAGTCTTTATCGGCACATACGCAATAGGCACGCTACATTCTGACCAGGGCCCTGCGTTTAGCTCTCGAGCTTACAAAGAAGCCATGGCCAGTCTGGGCGTTGCATTGCGGTACTCCTCTCCGTTTCATCCTGAGGGAAATTCTGTTGTGGAAAGGAAAAACCGGGACATAAAGCAGTCTATAACAGCTAGGGTATTAGGTTCAGGTGATGGGTGGGTCAAACATCTTTATGGGGTCCAACGCTCATTAAAAAATTTGCCAAGAAGTTCTCTGGGGGGGTTCACTCCATATGAGGTCCTATTTGGGACAAGAATGTGGGTGCAAGATCTAGAATGTAGTGGCACAGTGGTGGAAAATAAACCCTTTGATATCAAAGATCGTTTGGCTGTTTTACAGGATCTAAATGAACTAAGATCGAAACAAAGCAACGTATTCCTGCAGCCAACCACCACTGGGGAAAAACCGGCGGACCCAGCAAGGCCTGTCTGGATTCCAAAAGTTGGGGATCTAGTCAGAGAGAAAATTGCGGACAAGAAGGAATTTGGACCTTCTTACAGACAACCAGTACCTGTCCTAGCCATACACGGAACAAGAACAGTACTTCTGCTGCCCCTTGCTGGAAAAAAGGAGAAAAGATTTGTGTCCATCGACCTCATCAAACCACAGTATGTGGCCAATACTAAATAGTAGGCCTCGTGGACTCCGACCTAGTAGCAGACACACTCCTCTCGCTACTATCCAAGAGGTTCAGACTGAAAGACTGATAACCATCGAGAATTCAGCAGTAACAGATGAAGGACTGAGCAACAATGCTATGGAACTCATCCCTCTTGAAACTCAAGTAACAGTTCGTCCAAATACACCTGTCTACACCAATGTAACAAGTGATCAACTGGTTCCAGCAATTTCTACAAATCCTGATGCAATTCCAACAATTGACAGAACTGCTTCTGGCTATTTCATTAACTTTGATACGTTTTCTGAGGATCCGAGTGAGCCCGAGACGTCGCCAGCATCTAAAACTTTTAAACAGCAAGTACAAGACTTTCTTCATTTTCTGAAAAAGACTTATCTAGTTTCACCATGGATTGAACTATGGATTATTTCTGGAATATTTTTCTTCCTGCTTTGGCTAGCTTTGGTTATGACTATGAGCGTGCTTATAAATGGCAAATAGATCCATTTGGACACTGAAAGAAAAGAAGTGAACTTACTTTTAAAACCTCACAAATCATCCCATCGTGAAACGAGAGACTTGTCTGCAGTGAACATCACAGCCGTTCCTATACCGGATGGTAAAGTGTGGGACAAAACAGATTTCGATATTTTTGGCCCGACTGAACATTTGAACATTCCACATTTATTTAAGATCTCACTAAGTGATTTTGTTTCATCCAGTACCTATTCTGATGATTGGGACTTTGAAACTGTAAATAACATGATGTTTGACCAAGAAAAATCTGCTGCATTTTCTAATAATGAATATTTAGAGGGTTCATCAGACTATGAACAGCTGTATTGCTATAACCACTATGGTCATCATTTTTTGCATAAATCTGCAACACCTAGAAATGTGTTTATGTTTAACCAATGGGAGCATTGTCCTACACCACCAAAAGGTAGTTCAAAAACATTTGCTAAAACGTTTCCATATTTTTCAGGATACAATACATCTGATCCAGAAACATTTTACTATAAAAATGTAAACAAAACAGGACTGAAAATTATGTTAACTAATACAAAACAGATTTACTCTGCAGCATTTATTGCCCAACTGTCTAGACAGGGTTTCAACTTGTGGAAAAACGCAATAGACACAAAATCTGTCTGGGGTACTAAAGACTGGCAAGTGCAGGGGATAGAAGCTTTATTTAGAGCCTGTATCGTCCCTCAACAAATAATGTTTTTGAATGACACGAGCCAACAAACGTCTTGCCTTGGGTTAGCCAAGATCATAGACATGAAAACTCCTTCTGTACCAACACCTGCAAGTGATAACAATACACAGGCAGCGGTTACAGTTGATACCATACTACAACTCAACAGAACAAATCCTGATTGGAGAAAATGGTTGATCTGGCCCACAGACACAAACAACTGTCAAGAGAGATTCCTGAATAAAACACAGGGGTTTACTATTCACAGGCCAGACCCACGATACGTCCAAAGACAGCATCCGGGGGTAGTAACAACATACAGTGTAGGAAAATTATGCCTCGATTGGCTGCAAAAATCTACACTTAAGGATGTGAAACAACACTTATCTTTACTTAAAGAAGACGCAGGCCTTAGGGAATTCTTGCTTGGACCAAGAAAACCGCGTCAAAAACGTTTCATATATGCCGGCATTTATGCTGCTTATAATGAAGCATGGAAGGTGTCACAGATGGAGGCCGCAGAACGAATACGTGAACTTGATTGTATTAATTTAGAGAAAACTCTCTCTGTGGTCGACAATGGGTTAACAACTTTGTCCTCCAGAATTTATTCATTGGATAGTATTGTATCATCTGCTATCGACATACTGGAACAAGATTTATCCATGTTACAACAAGGCCAGTCTCAGTTACGTTCTATTATGTTATTAAGCTGGACGCTGCAATCTTTGCGTGTGGGCTATGTGCCTTGGCGTTTTATCAACACGACAGCTCTGTTTGCAGAATACAATCTAACTGATAAACAGATCGAACTGGCACAAAGGGGAGCAAAGTATACAGTACTGAGCATTGAAAAACTTGAAAAATTACCATTCACAGTGGCAGAAAAACCAGCTACAGAATGGCTTATTCATGGCAAAATTAGTCTACCTGTGACTACTTTCCAGTTTCAGTATTGCCTTAGACAGATGCAAGCAGGCAAATATGAAAGGTTGGGTAAAGAATACATTAAGACATCCTGGAATTTACCTTACACCTATAGATGTTGGAGTGGGGATCGTGAAGTGTTTCTGAGTGGTACACACTGTGAAAGTGCACTAAGCGGTTCACTAATTTGTCAGGACATATTTTTACACGGGGCTTGTAATGGTTCTGTGCTAATTTGTCCTGCCACCAGCAGGGTACACCAGCTGCTGTGATTAATCCAACGTTTGGCCAACTTTCTAATGGGAGTTACCTCATGTTGAATGATCAGAGTTGCTGTGGCATGTTGCCAGGCATCCCATATCTAGTAACGGTCAACTCCAGGGTCACTTGCTGTATGCAAGTATTGTTTGCCCCAATAGACACAGTCAGGGAGTCGCGTCTATGGCCTTCGTTGAATGTCTCTTTTATACGATTTGATACTTTAAGCAGAATGAAAGCCATGCTTATACAACAATCAGTGCCTTTGTTATGTTATGTTAATTTGGATTTATAGCGCGCTTAATACCGGAAGGTCTCTAAGCGCCAAAGAAACCTATGATCTACAAGTCGCAAGGACTTCGGCTGAGATACAAGCTTTAATTCGTACAAACTGCCCTATACATTTCGTAGAAATGATAGGACGTATCTTTAACATGTCTGATACAAGCGGAATTGTACATGTATTTAAGACCATCTGTTCCGGACTATTAGCACCTTTCCAGGCTGTCCTCAGAATAATCCCAAACATCCCACATTCGGTGTTTGGTGGTGTGCCGTTAATTCTAGCACTTGTTGCAGGAATTCTGTTTCTATTCCTCCTACTATGCTATGGCAAGCCTCTTCGCCAACATCACTCCGAGCGATGTGGAGAGAGCCCTCCTTGAATGGAAATGCCGTGAGCGAATAGTACAGCTTTTGGGCATGCCTCGTCTATGGGAACTTAATACAACGTGGTTCCTGTCATTCAGACCAATCTGGCAAGATTGCATCTTACCTGTTCTACGCTGCCTGTTTTGCGGTGAAGAATGCGTGCTAGACACCTGTCTAACACTCCCATCAGTCATGCCAACGGATATCGATACTCTGCTGGACCTGATAACGGCCCATGCTGTGTGTTGTCCCCAGAGGCTTCCAATCCTGATGGCGGCATTCATTGAGATCTCACAGACGCTTCCGGCTGCTGCTGAGGTACGAGATTGATCAACGGGCACACAGGTAACAACGGACGCGAACATTGCTTCTTCTGCTGAAGGCGATGTTTCTCATCTCTGTGCAATTAACCTTCTGAATGAGGTGTTCCAAATGTCACCAACTTCGGTAGATGATATTTTGGCTACGGAAATAGATGATCTAATGTTTACGCCAGACTCATACACTGACTTTGATTCGGCTCACAGTGTACCAGGGCAACAATGAAAATTGGCCTTCATATTTTCAAAACTTGGAACTATTCCCAGAAATTGAACTTTTTCTTTTAGAATTTTTTTTTTTTTCTCTCGATAGAAGAGACATGGCAAATGAACAATCTGCTTACAGTAGAACTAGTCTTATAAAACGGACTTCTTTGAATACTTCCAAGGACACATTGTCACCTTACTTGTCTAACATTTCATTTAATTCCATGATATGCAATGGCTTTGATTTTGAGAACTTATCGACCATTTCGTCATATGTATATATTTCTGTTTCATTCACGTTGCATTTTACTTCCATTATATGCTTAGAATGAATACGATGCTTTATATGTACAGTACCTATTGCATTTCAACAGTTTTGAGCTTCTTTTAAAAATGCTTTTAGAAATGTTTTTAGCAATATGTGGTACTCAATTTTATGTTTAGCATTTAAATGTTTAGCATTTAGTATTATCGATCAATCGAAAGTGGAGTGGGTGTTGTATTCCGCTTTAGGTGTCCGTATATAGGTTTTCCTGAATCATGTCCTTATATAGGCACAATTCGCATTGCCCTTATATAGGCATAGAATCCCTGTCCTTATTTAGGCATTAACCGTGCACTCAAAATACAGGCAGGGTCACCGACATCTGTCCACCCTAACGTCACAACGAGTTCTTAGAAACCAGACCCTTAAGCTTCGGGAGTTCCCCTAGCACAGGACTATTGATTTCTCCAAAAACTCATCTATTATGTATGAACCGTTATACCTTAAGGGTTCATTCCTGACGTCTTCCTCTGTCCGACTTCACGTCAATGCTAACATTCCAAGACACCTACCAGGTATAAATAAACCTTCCCTTGCCCAAGCAAGTTAGAGGAGACCTCGACTTCAGAGGAGCCCGTATCCCGGCCTGACGCACTGAGAAGACGCTGTCATTCCTGCACGCAGACGAATCCAGCTTCCAGTGTTCTGACTCCCTTCGCGGGGTGTTAGAGTTCCAGATCCGGCAAGAGATTCCCACCTCTCTCATTCTCAAGGTATGGAGCTGACTAAACCTAGAGGGACTCTTGGCATACCATACTTGGCATACTATACTTAACATACTCTTAGTATACCAGACTAGAAAATACTCCACCTACTTTTACCTTTCCCTACACCTAGACTAGGTTAGGTACATTGGGGTAGAACTAGCTTAGAGACGCATCGTATGAGCACTCGCATTTTTAGCTCATGTTATTTATGTACGTGAATATATGCTAAAAGATAATGCTAGCGCAGTATTATTTATTTCTACTGCTTACGCTGTACATTATTTATCTTGCATACTGTCTTGTGATCATACCAGCACATATCTCTTACACGAGAAACAAGACTGTTCAATAAAACCCTTTTTATTGAAACACCCGTCTTTCCTTTCTGTGTAACTCTGTAGAAACTAAGCATGCACAATTGACTGAGTGAAACTGTTATCTATTGTTTCCACGATTCTGAGACGTGTTCCGATTCTAAAGGGAAACAAAGTAGTCATGTTTTTCGGTTGCCAGAAACTACTCCCTTCTTGTTCTCAAGGAGTTTCTAGTGGCCTCTGAGCTAGCTGGCACAATAATTAAATTTAATATACTCGGTAGGGACATACCGACCTTAGTCCTATGTCAAGCCTATAGGTTATATTATTCCAAATGTGCAGAGCCTATTAGGGAAATAGGAACTACACTACAATAGGCTCAGCGCCCTATTATCAAGGCAGCGTAAAGCTACTGAACGTGGCTTATAGCCATGTTAAGTGTCTTAACGTTGCCTTCATAATAGGTCACCTTTGGTGCTAAACTTAGCGTGAAAGGGGGCGTATAGTGGGTGTTGCTGTGTGCGTTCCACTGCAACACCCATTGAAGTTGACGCTGCCACCTATTATCAAGTCTGGCGATACTAGGTGGGAGCGCAAAACTTACACCCAGAAGAATCCTGGTCTCAAGGTGGTGATACAAGGAGAAATGCTTCCTTTCTCCTCGATTTAGCTTTTTCCATGTGTGCTGCCTTGTGCAGCACACATGGAAAAAGCAAAATGCCATCTTTTGTTCATGTACAGGAAGGTGTCCATACCTGTACATGAACAAACTGTAGATCAACATGCCATTTAGAAACTTCCATGTGTGCTGTAGGACGCTGTACACATGAAAGTTACGAAATGGCATTTTAGGTTTGTTCATGTGCCGGGAGTAAGTCCTCCCTACACATGAACAAACATCTCTGCTCGCAGACACCCTTGAACTCTGGCGCAAGTTTGTCTGTGTAGGCGCATTCGTGAGGAACCACACACATGTGCTGGGGGACACACATGCCTGCACATGGGCATTGTACCTATCATGCAGCCCTGTGTCACTGGAGAGGATGAGGGTGGTGCTACACACAGGGGGATAATGCTTCCCTCCTCCGATTGCTTGTACATGTCACACTCTGCCCGTGTATGTAATGGCACAATCGTTTGGCACTGTCAGCCTAATTTGTTAGTGACAGTGCATGTACCATGCCATGCACTGTCATGCCAGTCTCCCCAGCATGTAGTAACTGATCCATGCTTCAACATGTCGTTGTCCAGGTCACTTGCTGACTTCACATAGTTACGCTGTAGTGTAGGCTCCCATGTTGAAGTGAACTTGTATTACAGATGTGTATGGAGGAATTTGAAATTGGCTAAGGGACTCTAATATGCCTTTGTGTATGTTTTACAGACAACATGACACCTGGCCAAATACATGCCTTCCAGGTGCGGAAGGACCGTTACCGCCATGTGAAGAAGGTTGCGAAGGGGTACCGCAACATGGCCAAGAGGTACCATGAGGAACGTAGGAAGGGCACATGGAAGGCGGTGCCTGAGCATGCCCAGGATGTCACACAGCCCCCCCAGGCCCCTCAGGCGTCAGTGGTGTGTCCCAGCCGGGACAGGTGGCACATCCCCCTACGGCACCCCCCCACCCCAAGGCACTGTCCCACCTGCAACTGGGGATCAAGTGGACTCATTCACATTGCGGGACAGGAGGCTCCTTCAGGACATTGTGGTATCGCTGGTAGAGATCAGGCGCGAATTGTCTGATGTCAACAGACGAGTGACAGACATACAAAAACACTTTGGACTGCCATGATGGGTGGACCTGTTGGACACCATCCCCCTCTTCTCCCTTCCCCCAATGTTTGTAATCTCTTATTATGTAGTGTTAGGTTAGTTATTTATTTGTTAGGTAGTGTAGTTTTAGTGTAGATTTTAGTTAGTGTTAGCTTGTTAGGTAGATATAAGATTTTAATTAGTCATCCGTATTTGGGGATATGTTACCTTTTCCTTTGGGTGGGGGGTTGATGTGTTTTTTCTTCATAAAAATTAAAAATAATTCTTTACAAAAACATATATCTTTGTGTAGGTTACATGTTTAGTTAGTTTATGTATAGCTTAGATGTCTTTGTCCTGTCTCGTGGTGTGTCTTAAGTGTGGGAGGGGGTTGATGTCTATGATGTGTTGTTGCGTGTTTAGGATTAGTTAGGGTAGATAGTTTAGGTAAGTAAGATTTTTATAGTTAGTTTAGATTTTAGTAGTAGTTATAGTGATAAGTGTTAGTTTAGGTTACTTGAATATTTATACTGTTGTAATAAAAATATGATACTTTGGATTTCTGCTTGCACTTATGTCAGGGATGAGGTTGTGGAGTGTGGCTCATTCCATTGTATGCAACTTTTGCCATCACTGGACTATCCATTGGAATCGCTAAGTCTGCTCATGACATGTAAGTTTGCAGGATGTATTGTGTCCGGATACCTTAGATGTGAGCACACTGAACTTGCATTGATGACAGTGTGTCAATTTGGATTGACGTCCTAGTCTAGGGACAGTCGTCTGTGATGTTCTACATCTTCTTGTGTGATTCACGGATTTGGGCAGCACATTGTTGCCCATTTTGCACATAACCTAGTAAGATGGCATGGCAGGTGAATACAGTTAGCTACTGTTATCCATCATGGAGATGGATGTATGCGCCAGGTTCCACAGATTCCGTCACACACCTGCATGTCAGATACTCCTGCCGCAGAGTCCATCTACATTGCACAGACCGCCACACTTGCTGTGTAGTGCCAGTGTGTCCGCTTCCTTTGCAAGATATGTTCAGGTTCATGTACGCTCACTCTCCAGACCATGCATGATTTGTTAGAAATCTGTGTGCATTGTGTACAGGACATGAAACAGCAGTGTTCCTGATTTACAAAGGTAATCTGAGAGTAAGTGATGACTTCACATTTTACGTTACTCACAGATGGATTTTGGGAGTAGTGCATTTTGCTTTACAGAGTTGACATCTCCTAAATGCCTTTCGTGACTCACTGGACTAGTCAAGTTTTGATTTTGTCACAGCTGACGTTTGGGGGGTGGCACACTGTTCTGCTGCACACAAAGGGGGAAATGTTGCATTGCTCCCTGTAGTGACAGTGTCATGGAGACTTGTCCCAGCTGTTACTTCTGCCATTGGCTCATGTGTTGATGCCGCCCTTGAAATGTTGTCCGTGCATCTGACTATATGCTGAGTGCAGTGCCACACACATCCCTACACACAATGCCCGATACGCTCGCAGTGGTCACAGCATGAGAGGGGGCATATTTTAGGTTACATCGTTTGTCGACAGGGAGGGGCTGACTATTTGCCAATCTACTTCACTGAGGCAGACATTGTGTTTCCGTATGTGTGTGGTGGACATGTGGCCTTCCGTGTCTTCATCAATGTGAATGTGCTGTCCAGAGTTTTGGGATGTGACATTCAATGTGCACCATCACAACAGGCTTTGGCCACCACGTAGTGTGTGAGTAGATATGCCAAGAGATATTTGTTTACAAGTGTTAAGGAGGACACAACTCGTGGCCTGCAACAGACTGGGACATTTTAGCACACATGCCTTTTCATGAAAGGACGTGGGGCTAGGTTGGTATATTGCTAGATGGTTGTTTTGGAGCAATGGGGGCACCGCTAGTTCACACATACACCACCATCTCACTGCCTATCTGTATCAGGTAAAACAGGTACATTGCTCGTATTTCCCTTGGTGTACCTTCTGGGTGAATCAGTGTCCTGACACTTTTTACATACTTCTATACTTGATTGGTCAAGAACCACACACATCTGTGTGAGTTATGTAATTTTATTTACATTCAGAGGATGAAGACTGGACCAGTGCTTGGCCATACATGCCCACATTGCATGGATGCCCGTTGGAGGGCCAGACAGAGTCATTTGGTGGTAACAGGTCCAAGGGAAGAGGCATAGTTCAGTCCGCAGGCTGATTGCAGTGGCATTGGCAAGAAAAAAGTGATATGGCAGTCCATGTGGAGGTCCAAGGTGATTGTCGGGGGACAGTGGAAGACAGTGCAAAAAGATTTTCCGTGGTATGATACTAAGCCCGGCACCAAGGAGGAAACTGGCCTTTTGGCGCAGATGGATGATGCCGCTTCCTCCTTTGCAAAAATGCACTTTCATCCTCCTCTTCGTCCTCTGATGTGTCATGTGCCTCACATGTGGGTGGTGGTATATGGTGGGTGCAGCACTGTGAGGCACTGACACATCAGGTGGCGGAGCTGAGGATGTGGAGGCAGCAGCAGCATTCATCTGCGCCAGACCTTGTGGCAGCAATGAAGTGATGAGCAGGTGCAGGGCATGATAGATCCCAGCAACCTCGTGCTGGTGTGCGGCCCTGGCAGCCATGTCTTGTGCCTGCATCCGCTCCATGCTCTCCATTATCCGACAGTTGTTGGCCAAATCCTGGCTGACATTGCTGGAGTCACTCTGAGCAGACAGTTGTTGTTGTCTCAGAATCATGACTCCAGCAATGTCAGCCATGGACCGTTGGAGGGCAACGAGCGGGCTGTGGGTGTCCGTGATCTTCTGCATGTGGTCCCGGATGGGACTCAGACACCCACGTATGGCCTCAAATTTGTCCGCCAGGCGCTCAAACCCCACCCGCACCTGTTCCGCCATCTCCCGCTGGACCTCTAGCACACAGCGTTGGAAGGCCAGGTGTGGGTCCTCGAGGTCCTGGGAGGCAGCTGTGGTGGGAGGTGCTTGCTGCTGGTTGGTTTGTGCAGGGGGTGGGGTTGCCGCAATGCTGCTGTGTTGCCCTGCTCCTGGAGGTGGGGTGCTGAAGTAGTCTAGCAGGTGTTGCAGTGCTTCCTGATCGATGGTGGGGTATTTCTCCTCGTCATCAGTGAAGGTTGGGCCAGTCTGCTGTCCAGGAGGTGCTGTCTCTCCCTCTGCAATGTGATAGGGGAGATACAGTTTAACAGTGTTTGTCATGTACAATCATGCATTGGATGAGTTTACAAGCAGACAGCAGGACAGTGTCCATTCATACTGTTTTTGAGGAGATGCCTATTTGTTGCAGGATAGTGATGATTTTGAGGAAATTGCGGATGTGATGTTGTAGTTGTACATTGTCATCTCGCAGTTTCCAGCTATGACACGTTATTGTACAATATCTACACACAAGCGTCACAAGTTGTGTCCTCTGTTCATTTGTATGAGTAATGCAATTTGGCCCACATAGTAGTCAATGTTGATGGGCTCAGATTTGTCTGTGTGTGCACTGCATTGTGTGCTGGTGGCACCTGCAGCTTTGGTTTAGCTGCCCATTATACCTTTCAGGTAGTGAGCCTTTGAGTTCTGTGCATTTACAATGCTGTGCTGAGGCAAACTGGGTGGGATATGAATCTTGGTCAGAGTTGTGAGAGTTGTGCATTGTTTGACTTCAAATGTCTTGTTTACGTCAGGGGTTGTATGTACACGAGGATGTGTCAGAGTGTGACTTGCTTGTTTAAGGATGTTGTCCACACTCAGCCCCCTCAGTGAGGAGGCCTGAACCATGTTCATAGGTTGGGCCTGCAGGCATGCTATTCATCATGCACTGTCACTTGCCTTGTCAATGTGGCTCACGGGCATGCAGTATTGCAGGGTACTGCACATGTGCATGTGTTTTGTGCAAGTATGGTTATGTGTGAGTAGGGCACCCTTTAGGCACATTGGCAATGAGAGCTTACTTGCTGTTTCAACATGTACTGCACTATGTAGTACATATGGACATCCATGTTGCTTTGTCTATTGTGATTTGTCTGGTGTGCATGTCATCCTTCATGTTTTGTATTGCATGCATTGCTGAGTGCCCTCCGTTTGGCTGACCCATTGTGAGTATGGTTCGGCGTGAGTTTCGATTGTTGTTGCTGTCTGAACAGTCAGGGGCATGTTACCAAGGAAGTGGCAGGGAGAGGCGTTAGCCATCTTGTCTTCACGGCTCTCACCACCACTTTGGTAACGCCAGGCTCAAACATGTTATCAAGGATATGGTGCAGCCTGGCGTTTCCCCCTGCAATGGTAGTAAATTACACAGCTTAGCGCCAGCGCAGGCTCCCTTGCACCATAGTGCAAGGGTGTCTGCGAGCAGGGAGGTTTGTTTATGTGTAGGAAGTAGTTGCTTCCTGCACATGGACAAAGCTAAGACAGCATTTTCTAACTTTCATGTGTGCTGCTTCGTGCAGCACACATGGAAGTTGCAAAATGGCATTTTGAAGTACAGTTTGTTCATGTACAGGAAGGGACACCTTCCTGTACATGAACATACCATGGAATTTGGCATTTCACATTTGGGCTGCACAAGGCAGCACACATGAAACAAGCAAAAACAAGGAGATTTAATGCATTTCTCCTAGTTTTGCAACCTTAGGCCCAGGATTTCTCTGGTGTTCAGATCAGCACTGCCACCTATTCTCGCCTAACTTGATAATGGATGGCAGCGTCAACTTCAATGGGTGTTGTGGTGGGACGCCCACCACAACACCCACTGCACGCCCCCTTTCACACAAAGTTTAGCGTGAAAGGGGCCCTATTCTCAAGGCAGCGTAAAGCCACTTAATGTGGCTTTAAGCCACATTGAGTGACTTAACGCAGCCTTGATAATGGTGCGCTGACCCTATCACCACCCCAAGATCAAAAATGAGTGACGTTGTGGTGGCGATAGGGGCTTGGTAATATGCCCCATAGTGTCAACACCCATTACCCTCAAGGTTGACCCCACGTGTGGTGTGTAAGTGGTCAGTTTTCTGATGTATGTGCATTTCATGATGCCTTTTTATGGTGCTCAGGCCTGGTCACCGCCACCCTCACAAGAGATGCAACTGTGCGGGTGATGTGTGTTTGTGTATATGCCACGCAGCTGCTGCCATGGATGATACCTGCTGTCCTGGTTCTGTTATTCAATGCCTGGGTTGGCATGTGGGTGATGACTACCTGACTGCATATTTGTTCACTGACACAGTTGACTTACCAAACCGTTAATTTAAATTGCACATGATGGTGTGATTGGCAACTCACATCAGGATTGATGTGGAATGCTGCATTCTGTGTGGCAGATGTGTACACTTGGGGGGGTAGGAGTGCAATTTTGCATAGGGGTTGAGGGTGGCATTTAGCCGGTTAACATGATTTGTTTCAAATTAGCTATCCTTGCTTGTTGTCATACTTTGGCAGTGAGACAGCTTTACAGGCACATTGTGGTTCAGCGAGTATGTCACACAGACAAGGATATGCAGTACATATTGGTGTGATACATTCATGTTCTGCATTGCTCACGTACTGTGTGGTTGTTGGCACGTCCCCCTGCTCATTGTATTCCATCGCCCTTTGAGTGAAGTGTGCTGTTTGTGTGCATTTTTGGAGGTGCAACCTTTATCCAGCAGCCTACATGGTCAATTCGTTGTGACATTGCATGTGTGTGTGGTATGCAGACTCACTAGATGTTTCCCCACTTGGTGTACACCAGACTGCATCTCATGAACAGGCAAGGGGGCACATTGCATGGTGATGCAGGTGATGTCAGATTTTCCCCCTTGCCACATCACCACGCACATACAAATTGCCTGCACAAGGACACATCTCACTCCAACGCCAAAATGCGGATGCACAGTGAATGTGACTGGTCATGTGCACGATAAGGCATGCCACCACCAATGTCAGCACACATGCAGCATCCTGCACATGTGCATGAGTAGTCTGCAGGAATGTGCATGTGCAAATAGGTGGACTTTACTGCGCATACACAACCTTGCACACAAAACAGACACATGTGCACAATGCTGCAGCTGTGCTGACATTGGTGGTGGCATGCCTTATCGTGCACATGACCAGTCACATTCACTGTGCATCCGCATTTTGGCGTTGGAGTGAGATGTGTCCTTGTGCAGGCAATTTGTATGTGTGTGGTGATATGGCAAGGGGGCCATTTTGACACCCTGCCGCATGTCAAGTTGTTGTGCCACTTTGTCATTTGAGGGGGCACTTATGGAGTGGTCTGACGTTGACCTAGAACTATTTTGGGCTTCCTTTTCTGTGCACATTTAAATGTCTGTATGCCGGCCAATGTGTGTCGTGCAATGTGTTGTTTGAGAAGGGTGATATGTTCCTATGCCACCATGGACAGGGGTATCCGGGACATGATCCACAGTACATGTGGGTATGCACTTCAATTAATTTAATTGTACATGAGTGCCACTGGGCCCATCCACCCCCTTCCCCCGTCCCTGGTTGATGCTCAACCTGGTGTTGCTGTGTCTGGTCGTGTTGAGCAGTATCCTGTCCCGGAACTCCGACCAGCATCTCCTCACTGATGACTTGGGACACCTGTTCCTCCAACGGATCCAGCTTCTCCTGTGGCGCTGGACTCCCACCTCCAGTCTGCATTGCTGCTTTCAGGTTGGCTGCAAGTTTCTACTTGGTCTTGCGCTTGGCATCATGCCAGCACTTCTTGCAGTCGTCCACTGTCCTCCTCACCTCTCCGACAGCATTCACCTTGGCCACGATGGACTGCCATATTGCGTTTTTGGTTGCCAATGTCACAGTGGAGCTGACAAAAAGTTGATGTTGGTGTTCTGTCACCTCCGCAATCAGGACCTGGTTTTCCTGCTGACTGAACCGCGTCTTCCTCTTCTCCTTGGCCTTTCCCTGGGTCTCTGGCTGGTCCTCCTGGGTGTTTGTGGGGTTGTTGTTGGCCTCTGTGCTGGGTCCAGGCTCCTCCATGGTTCTTCTCATATGTTTCCTAGTTCTTTTTTTTTTCAGTGTTTGGGCTGCATGGCGGGCATTTTATAGTGGTTGTTCACATTCAGCACTATCCTGGCCCGCAACTCCAACCACCGTCTCCTCACTGATGACTCGGGACACCCGCTCCTCCTGTGGCGCTGGACTCCCACCTCCAGTCTGCCTCGCTGCTCTCACATTGGCTGCTAGTTTCTCCTTGGTTTTGCGCTTGGTATCATGCCAGTGCTTCTTGCAGTCGTCCACTTTCCTCCTCCTCTCTCCAACGGCATTCACCTTGGACACAATGTCCTGCCATATTTCTTTTTTCTTGCCAATGTCACTGTGGAGGTGACAAACAGTTATTGTTGGTGTTCAGTCACCTCTGCAATCAGGTCCTGGTTTTCCTGCAGGCTGAACTTAGGATTCCTCCTCCTCTTGGCCTTTGCATGGGTCTCTGGCTGGTCCTCCTGGGTATTTGTGGGCATGTTTGTGGCCTCTGCACTGGTCCCAGCTTCTTCCATTGCTCCTCTGGTATTTTCCATTTTTTTTTTCTGCTTGGCGGGCCTTTTATAGTGCATTTTCCCGCTGAACTCGTAAAATGCAGGCCTGGTGCCAATTAGCGATCGGATTCTGTCACTGATTGGCCCATCGCCACTTTTTTCACGTTAGCGTGCGGTTTTTTATCGCCGTCACGCTAAATCTATCGCCGTCCATTTCCGCCGGAAAAGGTAGCTATCGCCTGTTAGCGGCGTGTTGTTAATACACCGCTAATGCGGCGATAGATTCCGGCGTTCGGCGGCGATAAGGAAACTCACGCTAAGTGGGGTTAGCGATACATATCGCCATTTGTTGATAATATGCCCCAAAGAGTCAAATAGTATTCCAAGATGCCTCACATTGGGGACAGCTGCTGAGGCCTCAACCAGCAGGCCTTTGCAAGTTGAATCTCAGCCAAACAGTACCTTGTGCCATTACACCAGTTCCAGTTAGTCTGTCTCCATCGTGGTATTTCATGGAGAGAGTCGGTGAACTAATGACTGCTCTCTGTGCCAGGGTGAAGAACACATTTCGGGTCAAGTTTGCGCTATATAAAACACAAAAAATAAAATTTGAGCGTGCACTTCATACTCTAGAAGTGGTCCTGGCTTCACCCTGACAGGAGGAGCATGCAATCATTAGATAGAATGGGAGAGAGGGTCGACCCTTGTGTGCCCCAAGCATCTCTAATGCAAAACATCCCAAGATTAGCTGCTGCCCACTTCCTTTCAGAAAAGAGACTGTCAAGCTTAATGCTTACAACTAGAAGTCTATGTGGAGTTTAGAATCTACAAGCAAATGCTATTCTGCGCAGAGCAATTACCCCAAAATCAGCAATTCCAAGGTCTGTTCAAATCATGTATTATAGTTCAGTAATGTCAGCCTGGCTTATGACTTATTATAACCCATGGAGGTTTTTTCATCTGGGTCAGGTAGCTCAGTGAACTAATGCATCCACTCTAGGGATTTGTGTTGGACCACATATAAACAGAATCAAATCCCACTGGGTCCGCTCAGTCTTTAATCCTTCTGAGGAATGATAAAATGAGTACCGTTAGGTAACAATAAACATACAATAGCTATCAGTAATGTCAAGGGATTCTTAGGGGGTGAATGTAAGCTTTAGAAATGTACCTGCAATTATGTTATAATGTAAGTCAGAAATACAAAGATTGTGCTGTGATTTACTCTGTACTCTTGTATAATTCTTAGCTGTCAAGGAGTAAGCAAGGAGTGCTCCTTCAGGAGAAATATAGAACAAGCCATACCTGCTCATAACTTCGTATGTGTGACTCAGGCCCATTGTGCTTCCTTTATATTTACTACAGAGAGCACACCAGTGAGTAATGACTAAGATACTATGCTCCTTAGGCAAATTAATGAATGTACGCCAAAGGTGTATACCACTGTGAGACCAGTCAGCCTAAGAGTGGTCTCCCTCCAAACTTTTTGCCTTCCTCCGCCATTTTTGCTGATCTCGTTCTCACTGGCCTTAGTGCATTTTACCACTGCTAACCAGTGTTAAAGTGGATGTGCTTTATCCTTAATACATGGTAACATTGGCTTATCTCCATTTGGCATATTTATTTTACATATTT
The DNA here is from genome assembly GCA_963921515.1 of Calotriton arnoldi. Classification (NCBI taxonomy): domain Eukaryota; kingdom Metazoa; phylum Chordata; class Amphibia; order Caudata; family Salamandridae; genus Calotriton; species Calotriton arnoldi. Next base: position 1,771,566 of record CAWUFW010000540.1, on the reverse strand, counting down.
GTCCCTATTAAAGTGGTACTACATGTGCCCAGGGCCTGTAAATTAAATGCTACAAGAGGGTCTGAAAAAGGCACACAAATGATGGACGGAATGCGGAGCAAATTAAACATTCATGCCCAGTCAAGAGATCTGAGCTAAATTAATTGTTCTTATGCTCACCATGCCACCTCAGGTGAGACCCAGCCATATGCAAATCAGTCTTGACCCTACTCCACATGGACCCAAACTGCCAAGCCAGGATCTCCCTGGACCAGAAACAAGCATCCTGGGGCAGGTTTCAGGGTATCACCCTTCATCAGCAAGGCTAGCTTGAATCCACTGGCACAGTGAGCCCTTGACCCAAAAGCAACGCATCCCTTCGGCTGTGCAACACATCCTCGACGAGGGACCTCGCGACTCTCAGCAATCAGAATTTAAGGAACTCTTGTTCAGCTGGCCTAATTGGGTCCCTATAGCTGGCCCGCGATCCATCGCAGTCAGCCTGAACTTGTGTCTTTGTCCGGGTCCAGCTCGACCAGATATCCACAGTAGGAGCTTTGTGCTTTTTGGTGCTCTTTTCACATAAATCTTTCAAATTGATTATCTCCGGTCCTACTGATTGGATTTTTGTCCTTTTGGTCTTGTTTTATTTATTTAAACTGCCTCCATTCTTCTAATCTGGTGTGGGATTCTTTTTGTGGTGTGCTTTCACTTTGTTACTTTACACATGCCTCTGAGTTAAGCCTGACAGTTTGGTGCCAAGGTACCCGAGGGTTGAGCACATGTTAATTTGGGGTTTGCTTGTGACTTCACCCTGACAACAATTGTGGTTCATGCTTGAGTAGGGTTTCATCCCCCTCTATCAGTAACCCAATTTCTTACAACCACTCTGAGCCATTTGTTTCTGCAACTTCGAAGTAAATGTTACCATGTGTCCATCCTTGACTGCAAGCCACCATAGCACTGCCTGAACAACCTATATAGTCAGAGCCCAGTCAACAATAAAGAGATGCATGCTTTTTATTAGGAGAGGAAAATATTACTTTTGGGGGATACAAATATACAACAGATCCAAAAATAGGTGGTTTCCCAGGTGACCGGGGCAGTGATTGGTTAGTGGGATCATATGTCCATGCATGTTGAAATATTAGTGATTGAGTTTTGCAGTCAGGGCAAAAGAGATGAATGCGAAATGTTCCTCTTTTCGATTTGGAATTTTGGATTTGTGCTGTGTAATAACAGACTGGCTTTGTCCCCTCGACATGGCTCCAACCACTGTAGGCCTGAACCAACTGTCCAGAGCCTAGCCAATAACTTAAATTCTTCAAACACATCAAAATATAAAGTAAAACTGCATTATTAGTGTAGAGCAACCTATCCTACCAGTTCACTAATGGATGCTGGAGGGCAGGACAAATTCTCCCCACAGCTTCCCGTTTCTTTGGTATGTGGCCCTGAGGCTATGATGCTAATTTTTTGTACATAACAGATATCTTTTAAATACAAATGCTACTTAACTATTAATTTGAGCCTCGGGTTTGGTAAATTCAATCGTAATGATAGTTGTATCTTAGGTTATTCTGCATGTGTTCACCTCTACAATCAGATTTGTGTGACACACTTTAGTTTTGTAATTTTCTTGATATGGGATACTGTGTGTCTTACCCAACCACAGTGACCATATGAGATGCATAATTTGACTGAAGCCTTTTGACACATTTTACACACTTCTGTGTCGACAACCAGTTTCTCCTCACACCTATTGACAATGCTCTAGAAAGACACGTGCCCCAAACCTCACAAGGCACACACAATAACAATTGAGAGGGGCCAGCGGACCTGAGTGTACTAACTTGACATCAGTTACTGATTAGGGGGTGGAGTTGGGAGATGGGTGAGAGCTCCTTTGTTCTAAAGTTATCTAGCACCATCTTTAATTTGAGCCCACAAAGCACTGTCAGAGAATTTTGCTACATCTCTATTTTTTACCTCTTCCACGCCTCCCCTGTTTCACTCTTACCACCCCTGACTTCCCCAAATCATCCTTGGTTCTCCTTCCCCCCAAATGCCTCATTATTGTTCTTCTCCTCCCTTGATACTGGGCACTGCTGCAACTCGGTGTCTCCCATGCTGCACATTTTTCTCGCTGGCTGCGGCCAGCCATCTTTGAATGTTTTTATACTTCGAAGATGGCTTTTACGTTGCATGTAGTTGCAATGGGGTGACCATCTTTGAAGTATAAACAACAATGGGGCATATTCTCAAGGCAATATCGCCGCGTTAGCGGCACTTTTCTGCTGCTAAATCGGCGATAATTTTATCGCCTTATTCACAAGCTGTCGCTAACAGCAGTTAGCGACAGATGTCTGGTGATAGCGGCCGCTTACAACATCGCCAACGATGTCAGCGACAACTACCGCTAATCATATGCAATGTAGGCGTTCCCGTGCTAAAACGCACGCTAACCTCACTATGCGATATTCTCAACGATCGCCCGGACCGGCGATGCGATAAAAAAACACACGCTAAGGCCCGTTAGCTGCAGGAACTTAAGACCAGACAAAAGGAGTTCTTAAAAATGGTGAAAAGTGGCAGCATATAAGGGAGACTACCCCAGAGCCCCATCTGATGATCCACTGATGCCATGGAGGTACTAATCATGCAGCTTGGAGCACCAAGAAGGCCACAACAACCCCCGCCAATGCCACCTCCCCCAGGACCACCACCGAGGCTGCGCCGAATAAGACAGCGGGTCTATCGCCGACGCACCATCCTCACAGACCTAACGCCAGAGGATGTCATTGCCCACTACAGGCTCAAAAGGACATCCATCCTCCGCATCCTGACACAGATAGCCCACAGGCTGACAGCACCAACACAGCGGATAAGCAACATCCCTCCGCAAACAAAGCTGCTGGCTGTGCTGCACATGTTGGCCTCAGGTACGTTTCCGTGGTCCAGCCTGATGGCAATGACAAGGATGGTGACTGTCCCACCTGACAGGGGTGGGAACCATGTGAAGGTGGCATGGAGGATGCAGAGGCTGTCGAAGAAGCTGCAGGCCTCTGCGTACACCTGTTTGTACATGGAGAGGGAGGACTCGAGTACGATGCCTAGGTACCTAGAGTTGTGGTGGGGAGGGCTGCCGAAGGCGCTGGCTCACCAGGTGTTGCCACATGCTGATGGTGTGGTCACAAGGATGAGGACTAATGTCTCCACTTCGTAGAGCACACCCCAGCTGTTGAACATCCATGTTGCAAATTGCTGCTATCCTCCCTGGAACCCCAGTCTGGTGTGTGTGTGCACCTTGTTGAGTGAGAGTATGAGCTAGGTGTCCTTGTAGGTGGTGAAGTCGAATGGTTCCCTTCATGTAGCTCCATCTCTACTTAAGGCGCCTGCAGATGCATCTGTCATCTTTGATGTTGTTGGTGACCGAGGTGGCATGCATAGCACGCTGTATGTTGGAGTTGCATATTGGTGCAAGTGTGTATGCGCAGTTGGAGATACATTTTTTGAATTTCCGGACAGTGCTGTAGGCATTTCCTGCAGTGGTGTGGCTGTTGCTGTTGATGGTGGAGTGTGCCAGATCCTTGGTGACTCTGCTCCAGTAACTCTGTGTGGCTCCGGCTGTGTGTTTGGATGTAATGGGGTTTCACGATGAAGAAGTGTATGCTGTGCTGGTCACACCATGGGCGTTAAGTGTTGTTGATGAAGTGGACACAGTTTCCACATGTGATGATGGGGTCAAAGGTGTGCCCTACCCTGTGGAGCAGTGTTGAGAAGAGTTGGCTCAGTTCAATGTTAGCAAGCATCTGCCAGAGGGTAATGCATTCTGAGTTTGTGTGGTGTGTGAGGTGGAGGCTCAGCTCATGGATGAGTATGTAGTCCATGGAGTAGATGACATGTCATGAGAAGAAGTTGATATCCATTGCGAAGCGGCCCCGCCCTCTGTGGGCCCTGCAGGTGAGGGTGCCGCAGACTATTGCTTTGTGGCAGGTCTGGATTGGAAACGGCAGGTGTCGTGCAGTGGGGAAGGTCTCGCGTCAGCGTCAGCAGCTGAACAGAACGTGAGCCGTGTCTTGTGTGGCCCATTGGCATCTAAATGTTCACCTGGCGTTGACTGCGAGGAGTGCAGATGAGTGGTAGCGCTAGCCATTAGGAGAGCCAGGGACCCTGCTGGTGTAGGTGTCAGGCCTGCGGACATGTGCAGACAGGTCTGACATTGGTGCGCTGTTGGAGTGCTAGTGATGCAACCGCGCAGTGCACACAAGCAAATAGGCCTGGGGGGACGGAGGAGCAGCTATGAGGCAATGTAATTCGCATAGATGCTGGTCATTTTGTCAGAAGCTACACATGGCTACCATCAATCCCAAAGTAGCACCAATCACACACCACAAAACTATTAACCCTGCCCACACAGCATGCATAACTACTAATGGACACATCTCTCCATTACATGTTACAGGTGATCAAGGATATGCACTCACACCATGGATGATGACACCCCTCCGAGCCACCAACACCCAGGCCCAGAGGCAGTATAATTTGGCTCATGGACGCACCAGGGGCATAGTGGAGCGCACATTTGGCGTGCTAAAGTCACGTTTCCGGTGCCTTGACATCACAGGTGGAAGACTGTTGTACAGTCCAGAAATTGTGTGCAAGATGATCATAGCATGTTGTGTATTGCACAATATATGTGTACGCACCAATGCCCCATGGATCCAAGTGCCAGATACACCGGACGATGATCAGGATGATGAGGAAGATGAGGCAGGTGGAGCACACCCCACAGCTTCTGCAGCAGGATCAGCCCGAAGGAACAGAATCATAAACAATTTCTTCACCTGAGCATGTCACATCGTGAGTGTCCTCAGCAATCATATATACGTTCAAAATGACCCCAAGCACCGTATATGCAAATAAAAAATACTACACATATACCCTGTGTGCATGTTTCACATCCGCATTATTACATCACTCTGCCAAGTGTAAGTGTAACATTAAGTGGTAACAATATACCAAGTTTAAAATTAGGGGGATATGTCACCTCTGAACAGAGATGCTGTTTAGGGTGAGATATGTTCCAAACCAGACATGTTAGTGTGTCAAAAGTGTTACAAAATTCTGATGTTCAGCGTGTCACAGGTGCCTAAAAATTACAAATAGGGTGTCAACAGCGGTAAACCATGAATATCAGGGTGTCCTTTGTGGTCAAATATGAAATTAGGCTGTCATATGGGGTCAAATATGAAATTAGGGTGTCATATGGGGTCAAATATGAAATTAGGGTGTCATATGGGGTCAAATATGATATTAGGGTGTCATATGGGGTCAAATATGAAATTAGGGTGTCATATGGGGTCAAATATGATATTAGGGTGTCATATGTGGTCAATTATGAAATTAGGGTGTCATATGGGGTCAAATATGAAATTAGGGTGTCATATGGGGTCAAATATGAAATTAAGGGTGTCATTTGGGGTCAAACATGAAATTAAGGGCGTCATTTGGGGTCAAATATGAAATTAAGGGTGTCATTTGGGGTCAAATATGAAATTAAGGGTGTAAATTGGGGTCAATGAAAGCTTCTCATGGCGTTCTATGTGTCAAGAAATGAAATGTCAGGTAAGACTGTCAATCTGTGTAATAAGTGGCACTTAGCGTGGAAAACTGCCTGCATTTCCGAGTTTGCGATGTATTTTTCATATCAGTGATGGAAAATACATCGCTAGACACATTGAACCATACGAAATGTTCCCCCAAAGCCTCTTTGCGTGCAGATTTTCATCGCTAAGTCAAATAACGGGCCGCATACACATAGGAAGTGATGTCTGCATGCTTCCTGTTTACTGGAGGAGTGCTGTGCACTTTCACTTTCTCTTTTGAGCACATTGCTGGTGATTGTGGAGAGTGCTGGAGGTGTTTGGTGGTGTGTGCTGCAGATTTGAGAGTTTGAGAGTGTTGCTGTGTCCTGTGTTCTGTTGAGAGTGTCTCTGTGAAGTGTTGTGTCCTTGTTTTCACGTGTTTCATTGTCTCCTGTGCTCAATCTTGTCGGGTGTTTGTCTTGGGGTAGTTAACTTAATTTGTAGTTGTTGGGGATATTATCTAGGGTTTCTTCTTTTTTGGCAGTGGGGATAGGTGTGTGCACGGAGATGGTAGGTGTGGGCAAGGAGGGCAGGATGTCCGAGGGGGCATTGGGGGTCTTCCTATGGCTCATAAAGTTCAACCTGCCCTTGATGGTGGAGAGGGGAGGCCGTATCCTTGCTGGATACCCAGTCAGTGTGCGGAAGCAGAGGTGGGAGCGTGTGCGGGCGCAGATGCTGCGCGTATTTGGAGTTGACCGCACTATGCGCCAGTGGAAGCACCGCTGGCAGGATACCCTGGCCCGGGAGGGAGACCTCTTGGACTACTTGGGACTCATCGGTGGCCTAGAGTGTGGTAAGTACAAACTCTGATATTTAATCATGAATGCAGTAACAAATACCAGAATATGCCGTGTGGAACACACTGGTGTCCAAAAGAAAAAATGTTGCAGAGTGAGGCGGGAGACGTAATGCGTTCACACATAATGTTGGCATATCAGAGACACAAGGCTGCATCATATTGGTAAGCATAGGGTGCAAGTTTGTGTTACCCACTGCGCTGAAGCAACACTTAGCACTGTTGTGCCAAAGCTGGCACACCTGTGCAAAAATACGTGCAGGATACAGATTTTTGGTGTACAGGAAGGGTGACTGTACATGAACAATTCAAGGCATTTTTTCTGTGACCTGTGTGCTGGCCAAAAGGAAGTGTAAAAATGCTGTCCTCACAAATTGTGGTACGTTAGCTACGCTGCCCTTGTACATAGTCTCTGTGTGACAATGTATGAGATAGGAACAAATGCTGAAAGGAAATAGGACATCTCCGGAGTGTCATACACCACCAACCGCTGTGAGACTGCCTTGTGCAATCTGCAGCGATGCATTTGTACACAGAGCATGTATTACATCATGTTGCGTGTAGAAATGGGGCCTGGTGAATGTGTCACATAACTAGCATGTGCAGGTTTGATAGCATCATTGTCTTGTTTGGCCAGACTCAGCATTCACAGGTCTTGTGTGAATGGCAGGCAAAGTAGACCCAATCATGTAGCCCACATGTAATGCAACCCTACAGTTACGTAGCATTTACAGTAATGGTGATGATTTGTATGATGAATATGACACGTGTGATTTAACATATGATACCAATACAAATTCCTTTTGTTGTCTCACAGCTGGACGACCTATCATCACACGGGGGGACATTGACAGATTCCAGGACCCACACGCCACTGGTGAGTTTGGACATCATATATTGCCGCGGTGTGATAGATGTCTGAGTTGAATGATCAACGTTGTAGTGTGCAGTATGGGTGTGTATCACATGTACTAGGACTACAGTGTGATGATGTATTGTGGAAGTCAGAAGTGTGTACAATTCTGTAAGTGAAGGTGGAGCAATGCATTTGTCTCCCAGTTGTGACTTTGCACATCCCCAGTCAGTGATAGACATGTAAATTAGGGCTATGGGTTCCGTCACCGCAGCACATGCATGTGGATTACAGAGCGCACTGATAGGAGAGGAGACATGTAGGTGGTTTTGTCAATGAGTATCTGCAGACATGGAATGCATGTACATCCTTGACTGAGATGACTGTGCAAGTGTGCCCGATCATGCACAAGAAGGCAGTGGTTTCCAGGCCGTGCGTGCTGAGACACAGGTCTGCACTGTGATTTCGTAGGCATGCTGCATACCAGCTTCACAGAAGTGGCAGTGCATAGCTGTGAGTCAAGCATATCAATGGCATGTTCCCCAAACACCTAGCAAAGATGGCCCTATGAATCTCATTGGCATGTTGGGCCACTGCAATGGTGTTGTCAAGCTGTCTCCTTGGGGTCAGTCCGTGACCGACTCTGGATCAGGTGTACGAGCTCCTCCGTCCCAATTTTTGACATTACTCTGCATGCATTTACCCCGCATGCTTTAGCTCTGCACTTATTGCAGTGCCATATTTTTTTCAATGCAGGCCTCTAGAACGCTATCTGTGAGAAAGCATTACCCATAACAACACTATAACCATTATGACTCCAGGCTGCCGTTACAATGGTGAATGAATTGTCACAGTTTGCGTTGTAAAGGCCTGCGTATTTGGCTTTACTACGGAGTGACATTAGCGGATCCAAGACATGCATGAGTGACAATTTAGAGGAAAGGAAGTTTCCCCCTATCTATCAGCAACGCGTCACCCATTGTGAAGTAGTTGTGGAGAGAGGGACAGCGCCTCATGTACAAGTCAGTGTTCAGCCAGCCAACGTGTTTCCATGTGTGCTGCATAATGCAGCACAGATGAAAGTGTGAGTAGGGCTGTCCCTGGATTGCTCCTGTGCAGGTAGGGTAACCTTCCTACACATTAACAAGCCCCCCTAAACACAGACACCCTTGCACCCTTGTGCAAGGGTGCCTGTGTTAGCGCTGACTTGATGAACTGCACCCAGTTGCTGTGGGACACACAGGGCTGCACATGAGCATTGTACATATGATGCAGCACTGTGTCACAGGAGATGATGAGGGTGGTGCTACACACCGAGGGCTAATGCCTCCCTCCTCTGATTCCTTGTACATGCCACCCTCAGTAAGGGAATGTAATGGCAACAGATTTTGACACTGTCAGTCTAATTTTGTTGTGACAGTACATGTCCCATGCCATGCACTGTCATGTCATTCTCCCCAGCATGTAGTCAGTGATCCAGGATTCAACATTTAGTTGTCCAGGTCACTCTCTGACTTCACATAGTTACGCTAGAGTGTAGGCTCCCATATTGAAGTGATCTTGTATCATAGATTTGAATGGAGAACATTGACATAGTCTAAAGGACTCACAATTTCCCATTGTTCACATTTTCAGACAACATGATGCCAGCGGAGTCACATGCCTTCCAGGTGAGGAAGGAGCGGTACCAACATATAAAGAAGGTCGCAAAAGGGTACCGCAACATGGCGCGGAGGTACCAGGAGGACGGGGCGGCTGGTACCTGGAAATCTGTGACCGAGGTGGCAACACGTGGCAGGCGCAGTGGCACACAGGCCATCCCAGGCCCCTCTGGCATCAGTGGTGGGTCCCAGCGTGGACAGTCAGTGTCCCATCCCCCTACATCAACGCCCACCCAAGGGACAATCCCACCTGCCCCTGCGGATCAGGTGATTCCATTCACTGTCCGGCACAGCAGGCTCATTATGGACAATAATGTGCTGCTGGCCGAGATGAGGCGGGAAATGGCCAAGCAGACAAGGCATCTTGAGGACATTAAAAAACACCTTGGACTACCATAATGTCTGGACATGTTGTGCCCCATCCCCCTCTTCTCCCTTCCACCAATGTTTTAATTTGTTTGTAGGTAGTGTTAGGTAAGTATTTTAAGTGTTAGGTAGTGTAGTTTTAGTGTAGGTATAGTTAGTGTTAGATTTGAAGGTAGTTTTAGTTTTTTCTTATTGTAGAGTATTTGGGGATAAGTTTCCTTTTCCTTTGGGTGGGGGGTTGGTGTCTTTTTGGAAAATAATCAAAAAAATAAAACAAAAAAATATATCTTTGTGTAGGTTAAATGTGTAGATAGTTCATGTATAGCTTAGATGTCTTTGTCCTGTCTCATGATGTGCCTTAAGGGTGGAAGGGGGGTTGATGTCTTAGATATGTTTTGCGTGTTTAGGTTTAGTTAGGGTAGATAGTGTAGGTACTTGTTCTCTTTATTCTAGTTAGTTTATTTTAGATTAGTACTAGTTATGATCATAGTTAGTGTGGGAGAGCTAAGTTTTTAAATTTTATAATAAATGGTTACTAATTTGGATTTCTGCTTGCACGTATGTCAGGGTGATGTGGTGGAGTGTGTCTTTTTACCTTGTATGCATCTCATATCATCAATGGACTCTCCGTTGATTGTGTAAGTGTGGTCATGACATGTTACTAAGCAGGATGGATTGTGTCAGGATACCTTAGATGGGAGCACAGTAAACTTGCATGGATAACAGGGTGGCAAGTAGGATTTACGGCCTAGTCTAGGGGCAGTCATTTGGTAAGTTATACATCTTAAGTGTGACTCACGGAGTTGGCCAGCACATTGTTGCACATTTGCAACACAAGGTAGGGGCATGGCATTGAGAGGATATTGTAGTAGCTACTGTTATCCATCATGGAGATGAATGTATGCGGCGGGTACCACAGATTGCATCATAGCCCTGCATCTCACATGCTCCTTGCTCAGAGTCCATCTACATAGCACAGACCTTGGCACACTTGCTGTGTCGTGCAAGTGTATCAGATTCATTTGAATTATGTGTTCCTGTGCTTGGAGGCCGAACCTCCGGGCCATGCAAGTAGTAGTCTTTCTGTGGGTCCATTGGGAAATGCAAATGGCAGAACAGTGGGCCTGATTCACAAATAAGTCATCTGAGAGTAGGTCATGAGTTTACGTTTTCCGGTATTCACAACAGGCATTTAGGAGTAGTACAGTTAGATGTACTGACTTCACTTCTCCTATATGCCTTTTGTGAATCAATGAAGTTGTAAAGTCATGATTTTGTCACCTTTAACGTTTTTGGCCATGCACACAGTTCTGCTGCCCACAAAAGGTGAAATTATGCATTGCTCCCTCTTTTGCCAGTGTCATGGCATATTCTCACATCTGTTACCTTTTGGCTCATAGTGATGCCACCCTTGAAATGGTGGCACTGCTTCTGACTATATGGTCAGTGCAGTGCACCACGCATCCCTTGTCACATTGCCCTACCCGCTCACAGTGGTCACACCATGTGAGGGTTCCAAAGTCAGTAAGCATTGTTCGTCCACAGGAAGGGGCTGACTGACGCCTTACACTTTGGGGTGAGTCCCTATTGCCAACTCTACTTCACTGAGGCAGACATTGTGGTTCAATTAGTGGCTGGTAGACATGTGCCCTTACGTATCTTCATCAATGTGTATATGGTGTGCACCATCTTGGGATGTGAAATGCAATGTGCACCTTCACAACAGGCTCCGTCCAGCCTGAAGGGTGTGAGTAGATATGCCAGGAGATATTCTTTCTACAATTGTAAAGGGTGACACTACTTGTGGCCTGCAACAGACTTTGCCTTTTTTCAGACATTCCTATTTCCTCCATGGATGTGGGGCTAATTTGGGATATTGCCAGATTGGTGTATTGGAGCAATGGGGGCACAGCTGGTCCACACATACCCAGTCCTCTCACTGCCTATCAGGATCACAGTAAAACATTGACATTTATATTATTTCCCTGGGTGTACCTTTTGGTGGATTCACTGCTCCTACATTTTGCGAGACTGCTATACTAGATTGTTCATGGACAACAGATTGAAAGATATTTATTCACATGTCTGTTGACATAGTTGGAGACTGGACCAGTACTTGGCCATGCAATTCCCACATTACATTGATGCCCAGTGGAGGGCCAGACAGAGTCCTTTAGGTGATATCAAAGGTGGTAGTTTTTAAAACGCAGGAGGTTGGTGTCGCGCGCTGAGTATCGTCCTGTAATTATGAAATTATCTAAGCGGTGCACAAGGTGAGGGAAAACCACAAAAAGCCCCCTGACAAATGGACAGAGGTCCCAATAGTACACACAAAGCCTATGCACACGCTACAGTGTTGAATATCATTACAATAGAGTATACATGAGGAAGCACATGAGAGTTTGTGTAATGATTCTTCTTGATTTATTCGAACAACAGGTCCAGCCAACACGTTTTTCGTCCGAAGGGAGATATTCCTGGACTTCTTCAGGGCTGATGTAATAGCACAGTAACTGAGACCTATAAGCCGGTGATAATTCCAACCCGGCCAGTCACGGGTGAAACCGAAGGATCCTTGTAATGAGAAAAGTAAGTGATTCTAAAAGACCGGTATACGGTCCTAACCGGTAGGTTATTGTGAAGTTCCAGTTGGTGGTATTGTCGAGGTATTCTAATTCTAATCTTGGGGTTCAAAATCTTTCTACAAAGTGCATCTCGATTGAGTAAAACTAAGTCTAAGTTCCTTGTGCAATTCTTGGAAAAGGTCGGATCATGCCTTGTCAGTACGTCATTCTTCAAGAGAGTACGCTAGGACCGTGGATGAGTTCCTCCCGGGAGCTCGTTGAAACCGGACGTACTTGCAAGGCATTATCCGGCCTTTTCCAAGAATTGCACAAGGAACTTAGACTTAGTTATACTCAATCGAGATGCACTTTGTAGAAAGATTTTGAACCCCAAGATTAGAATGGAGTGTTGGAGAGCATTGAGCGGACTGTGGGTGTCCGTGATGTTTTGTACGTGGTCCCAGATGGAACTCAGACACCCACAAACAGAATCAAGTTTGGCCGCCAGGCTGTCAAACCCCACCCACGCCTGATGAGCCATCTCCTGCTGGACCTCTAACACACGGCATTGGAATTCAAGATTTGGGTCCGGGAGGTTCTGGGAGACAGCTGTGGTGGTAGGTGCTTGCTGCTGTGTGGTTTGTGCAGGGGGTGGGGTTTGCACAATGCAGCTGGGTTGCCCTGCTCCTGGAGGTGCAGTGTTGATGGAGTCTAGCAGCTGTTGCAGGGTGTCCGTGTTGATGGTGGAGAATTCCTCCTCTTCATCAGTGAAGAGTGGGACAGGCTGCTGTTCAGGAGGTGATGTTTGTCCCTCTGCAATGTAAAGGGGGGAAGTATTTTAACTGTGTGTTTCATGGATGATCATGCATTGGATGAGTTTACAAGCAGATTATATGACAATGTACATTGTGACTGTTTGGGAGGGGCTGCCTATTTCTTGCTGGATGTTGCCTTTTTCGACTATATCACGGGTATGAGGTTGTACTTGAACATTGTCATCTCACAATTTACAGCTATGACTAATGTGATTGGGCAGTTCATACACACCGGCAGCACCAGTTGTGTCCTCTGTTCAGTTGTGAAGGTGATGTAGTTTGTCCCACATTGTAGTCAATGTGGTTAAACTCTAATTTTTATGTGTGTGCGCTGCATTGTGGGATACTCGCCCATGCAGCTTTTGTTTTTCTGCCCCTTATCCCTTTCAGGCAGTGGGCCTCCACTTCTGTGCATTTCCAATGCTGAGATGTTGCAAGCTTGGCTAAATATGTGTCATGGTCAGAGTTGGGACACTTGTGCATTGTTTTCAAGAAGAGTCACTTGAGAGTCACTTGACATATGGCAGGGTGGCAAAATGGCCCCCTTGCCACATCACCAGGCACATACTAATTGCCTGCACAAGGACACATCTCACTCCAACGCCAAAATGCGGATGCACAGTGAATGTGACTGGTCATGTGCACGATAAGGCATGCCACCACCAATGTCAGCACACATGCAGCATCCTGCACATGTGCATGAGTAGTCTGCAGGAATGTGCATGTGCAAATAGGTGGACTTTACTGGGCATACACAACCTTGCACACAACACAGACACATGTGCACAATGCTGCAGCTGTGCTGACATTGGTGGTGGCATGCCTTATCGTGCACATGACCAGTCACATTCACTGTGCATCCGCATTTTGGCGTTGGAGTGAGATGTGTCCTTGTGCAGGCAATTTGTATGTGCGTGGTGATATGGCAAGGGGGCCATTTTGACACACTGCCGCATGTCAAGTTGTTGTGCCACTTTGTCATTTGAGGGGGCACTTATGGAGTGGTCTGACGTTGACCTAGAACTATTTTGGGCTTTCTTTTCTGTGCACATTTAAATGTCTGTATGCCGGCCAATGTGTGTCGTGCAATGTGTTGTTTGAGAAGGGTGATATGTCCCTATGCCACCATGGACAGGGGTATCCGGGACATGATCCACAGTACACGTGGGTATGCACTTCAATTAATTTAATTGTACATGAGTGCCACTGGGCCCATCCACCCCCTTCCCCCCGTCCCTGGTTGATGCTCACCCTGGTGTTGTTGTGTCTGTTCACATTCAGCACTATCCTGGCCCGCAACTCCAACCACCGTCTCCTCACTGATGACTCGGGACACCTGCTCCTCCAACTCATCCAGCTCCTCCTGTGGCACTGGACTCCCACCTCCAGTCTGCCTCGCTGCTCTCACGTTGGCTGCTAGTTTCTCCTTGGTTTTGCGCTTGGTATCATGCCAGCGCTTCTTGCAGTCGTCCACTTTCCTCCTCCTCTCTCCAACGGCATTCACCTTGGACACAATGTCCTCCCATATTTCTTTTTTTCTTGCCAATGTCACTGTGGAGGTGACAAACAGTTCTTGTTGGTGTTCAGTCACCTCTGCAATCAGGACCTGGTTTTCCTGCAGGCTGAACTTAGGATTCCTCCTCCTCTTGGCCTTTGCATGGGTCCCTGGCTGGTCCTCCTGGGTATTTGTGGGCATGTTTGTGGCCTCTGCACTGGTCCCAGCTTCTTCCATTGCTCCTCTGGTATTTTCCATTTTTTTTTTTTCTGCTTGGCGGGCCTTTTATAGTGCATTTTCCCGCTGAACGCGTAAAATGCAGGCCTGGTGCCAATTAGCGATCGGATTCTGTCGCTGATTGGCCAATTGCCACTTTTTTCACGTTAGCGTGCTGTTTTTTATCGCTGTCACGCTAAATCTATCGCCGTCCATTTCCGCCGGAAAAGGTAGCTATCGCCTGTTAGCGGCGTGTTGTTAATAGACCGCTAATGCGGCGATAGATTCCGGCGTTCGGCGGCGATAAGGAAACTCACGCTAAGCGGGGTTAGCGATAAATATCGCCATTTGTTGATAATATGCCCCAAAGAGTCAAATAGTATTCCAAGATGCCTCACATTGGGGACAGCTGCTGAGGCCTCAACCAGCAGGCCTTTGCAAGTTGGATCTCAGCCAAACAGTACCGTGTGCCATTACACCAGTTCCAGTTAGTCTGTCTCCATCGTGGTATTTCATGGAGAGAGTCGGTGAACTAATGACGGCTCTCTGTGCCAGGGTGAAGAACACATTTCGGGTCAAGTTTGCGCTATATAAAACACAAAAAATAAAATTTGAGCGTACACTTCATACTCTAGAAGTGGTCCTGACTTCACCCTGACAGGAGGAGCATGCAATCATTAGATAGAATGGGAGAGAGGGTCGACCCTTGTGTGCCCCAAGCATCTCTAATGCAAAACATCCCAAGATTAGCTGCTGCCCACTTCCTTTCAGAAAAGAGACTGTCAAGCTTAATGCTTACAACTAGAAGTATATGTGGAGTTTAGAATCTACAAGCAAATGCTATTCTGCGTAGCGCAATCACCCCAAAATCAGCAATTCCAAGGTCTGTTCAAATCATGTATTATAGTTCAGTAATGTCAGCCTGGCTTATGACTTATTATAACCCATGGAGGTTTTTTCATTTGGGTCAGGTAGCTCAGTGAACTAATGCATCCACTCTAGGGATTTGTGTTGGACCACATATAAACAGAATCAAATCCCACTGGGTCCGCTCAGTCTTTAATCCTTCTGAGGAATGATAAAATGAGTACCGTTAGGTAACAATAAACATACAATAGCTATCAGTAATGTCAAGGGATTCTTAGGGGGTGAATGTAAGCTTTAGAAATGTACCTGCAATTATGTTATAATGTAAGTCAGAAATACAAAGATTGTGCTGTGATTTACTCTGTACTCTTGTATAATTCTTAGCTGTCAAGGAGTAAGCAAGGAGTGCTCCTTCAGGAGAAATATAGAACAAGCCATGCCTGCTCATAACTTCGTATGTGTGACTCAGGCCCATTGTGCTTCCTTTATATTTACTACAGAGAGCACACCAGTGAGTAATGACTAAGATACTATGGGGCACATGCATCAAAGGTTTTTGCGATCGCAAACGGTGCGAATCGCAAAAATCGGCCATTTGCGATCGCAAATTGGCCTTTGGAGATGCATGAAAGTAGTTTCCTATGCGCAATTTAAGAATTCGCAATTAATTGCGAATTCCTAAATTGCGATTGCATTAAGGAATCGCAATTTGCGATTCCTTAAATGCAATGCTAGAAGCACTTTCAAATAGCGATTTCAGCTATTTGGGACCGCAAATTACAGACAAATCAAACTTGTCTGTAATTTGCAAAACCTTCGAAAAATGCTCTAAAATGCATTTTTAAGTTTTAGGTTACACACACACATGCCCTTGGGGCATGTGTGTCGTCGCAACATGGGTGCACATCACAATTTCAGGGGTGCAACAGGGTGTCATTTTGACACCCTGGCACCCTTGAAATTGCATTCTCAATTTGCGATTCTCTAATTGCGAATCGCTAATTGAGAATGTCTTCCCATTCATTCCTATGGGCCTCTAGGCCCATAGGAATTAATGGGGAGGTATTCCTTAATTGCGACTCGCAATTAGCGAGTCGCAATTAAGGAATGTTTAGGAATCGCTATTTTTATAGCGATTCCTACATGCATAGGCTTTTGCGATTCCTTAATTGCGATTCCTTAATAATCGCAATTAAGGAATCGCAAAAGCCTACCTTGATGCATGTGCCCCTAAGCTCCTTAGGCAAATTAATGAATGTACGCCAAAGGTGTATACCACTGTGAGACCTGTCAGCCTAAGAGTGATCTCCCTCCAAACTTTTTGCCTTCCTCCGCCATTTTTGCTGATCTCGTTCTCACTGGCCTTAGTGCATTTTACCACTGCTAACCAGTGGTAAAGTGGATGTGCTTTATCCTTAAAACATGGTAACATTGGCTTATCTCCATTTGGCATATTTATTTTACATATTTGTCCCTATTAAAGTGGTACTACATGTGCCCAGGGCCTGTAAATTAAATGCTACAAGAGGGTCTGAAAAAGGCACACAAATGATGGACGGAATGCGGAGCAAATTAAACATTCATGCCCAGTCAAGAGATCTGAGCTAAATTAATTGTTCTTATGCTCACCATGCCACCTCAGGTGAGACCCAGCCATATGCAAATCAGTCTTGACCCTACTCCACATGGACCCAAACTGCCAAGCCAGGATCTCCCTGGACCAGAAACAAGCATCCTGGGGCAGGTTTCAGGGTATCACCCTTCATCAGCAAGGCTAGCTTGAATCCACTGGCACAGTGAGCCCGTGACCCAAAAGCAACGCATCCCTTCGGCTGTGCAACACATCCTCGACGAGGGACCTCGCGACTCTCAGCAATCAGAATTTAAGGAACTCTTGTTCAGCTGGCCTAATTGGGTCCCTATAGCTGGCCCGCGATCCATCACAGTCAGCCTGAACTTGTGTCTTTGTCCGGGTCCAGCTCGACCAGATATCCACAGTAGGAGCTTTGTGCTTTTTGGTGGCTCTTTTCACATAAATCTTTCAAATTGATTATCTCCGGTCCTACTGATTGGATTTCTGTCCTTTTGGTCTTGTTTTATTTATTTAAACTGCCTCCATTCTTCTAATCTGGTGTGGGATTCTTTTTGTGGTGTGCTTTCACTTTGTTACTTTACACATGCCTCTGAGTTAAGCCTGACAGTTTGGTTCCAAGGTACCCGAGGGTTGAGCACATGCTAATTTGGGGTTTGCTTGTGACTTCACCCTGACAACAATTGTGGTTCATGCTTGAGTAGGGTTTAAACCCCCTCAATCAGTAACCCAATTTCTTACAACCACTCTGAGCCATTTGTTTCTGCAACTTCGAAGTAAATGTTACCATGTGTCCATCCTTGACTGCAAGCCACCATAGCACTGCCTGAACAACCTATATAGTCAGAGCCCAGTCAACAATAAAGAGATGCATGCTTTTTATTAGGAGAGGAAAATATTACTTTTGGGGGATACAAATATACAACAGATCCAAAAATAGGTGGTTTCCCAGGTGACCGGGGCAGTGATTGGTTAGTGGGATCATATGTCCATGCATGTTGAAATATTAGTTATTGAGTTTTGCAGTCAAGGCAAAAGAGATGAATGCGAAATGTTCCTCTTTTCGATTTGGAAGTTTGGATTTGTGCTGTGTAATAACAGACTGGCTTTGTCCCCTCGACATGGCTCCAACCACTGTAGGCCTGAACCAACTGTCCAGAGCCTAGCCAATAACTTAAATTCTTCAAACACATCAAAATATAAAGTAAAACTGCATTATTAGTGTAGAGCAACCTATCCTACCAGTTCACTAATAGATGCTGGAGGGCAGGACAAATGCTCCCCACAGCTTCCCGTTTCTTTGGTATGTGGCCCTGAGGCTATGATGCTTTTTTTTTGCACATAACAGATATCTTTTAAATACAAATGCTACTTAACTATTAATTTGAGCCTCGGGTTTGGTAAATTCAATCGTAATGATAGTTGTATCTTAGGTTATTCTGCATGTGTTCACCTCTACAATCAGATTTGTGTGACACACATTAGTTTTGTAATTTTCTTGATATGGGATACTGTGTGTCTTACCCAACCACAATGACCATATGAGATGCATAATTTGACTGAAGCTTTTTGACACATTTTACACACTTCTGTGTCGACAACCAGTTTCTCCTCACACCTATTGACAATGCTCTAGAAAGACATGTGCCCCAAACCTCACAAGGCACACACAATAACCATTGAGAGGAGCCAGCAGACCTGAGTGTACTAACTTGACATCAGTTACTGATTAGGGGGTGGAGTTGGGAGATGGATGAGAGCTCCTTTGTTCTAAAGTTATCTAGCACCATCTTTAATTTGAGCCCACAAAGCACTGTCAGAGAATTTTGCTACATCTCTATTTTTTACCTCTTCCACGCCTCCCCTGTTTCACTCTTACCACCCCTGACTTCCCCAAATCATCCTTGGTTCTCCTTCCCCCCAAAAGCCTCATTATTGTTCTTCTCCTCCCTTGATAATGGGCACTGCTGCAACTCGGTGTCTCCCATGCTGCACATTTTTCTCGCTGGCTGCGGCCAGCCATCTTTGAATGTTTTTATACTTCGAAGATGGCTTTTACGTTGCATGTAGTTGCAATGGGGTGACCATCTTTGAAGTATAAAAAACAATGGGGCATATTCTCAAGGCGATATCGCAGCGTTAGCGGCACTTTTCTGCTGCTAAAGCGGCGATAATTTTATCGCCTTATTTACAAGCTGTCGCTAACAGCAGTTAGCGACAGATTTCTGGCGATAGCGGCCGCTTACAACATTGCCAATGATGTCAGCGACAACTACCGCTAATCATATGCAATGTAGGCGTTCCCGTGCTAAAACGCACGCTAACCCCACTATGCGATATTCTCAACGATCGCCCGGACCGGCGATGCGATAAAAAAACACACGCGAAGGCCCGTTAGCTGCAGGAACTTAAGACCAGACAAAAGGAGTTCTTAAAAATGGTGAAAAGTGGCAGCATATAAGGGAGACTACCCCAGATCCCCATCTGATGATCCACTGATGCCATGGAGGTACTAATCATGCAGCTTGGAGCACCAAGAAGGCCACAACAACCCCCGCCAATGCCACCTCCCCCAGGACCACCACCGAGGCTGCGTCGAATAAGACAGCGGGTCTATCGCCGACGCACCATCCTCACAGACCTAACGCCAGAGGATGTAATTGCCCACTACAGGCTCAAAAGGACATCCATCCTCCGCATCCTGACACAGATAGCCCACAGGCTGACAGCACCAACACAGCGGATAAGCAACATCCCTCCGCAAACAAAGCTGCTGGCTGTGCTGCACATGTTGGCCTCAGGTACGTTTCCGTGGTCCAGCCTGATGGCAATGACAAGGATGGTGACTGTCCCACCTGACAGGGGTGGGAACCATGTGAAGGTGGCATGGAGGATGCAGAGGCTGTCGAAGAAGCTGCAGGCCTCTGCGTACACCTGTTTGTACATGGAGAGGGAGGACTCGAGTACGATGCCTAGGTACCTAGAGTTGTGGTGGGGAGGGCTGCCGAAGGCGCTGGCTCACCAGGTGTTGCCACATGCTGATGGTGTGGTCACAAGGATGAGGACTAATGTCTCCACTTCGTAGAGCACACCTCAGCTGTTGAACATCCATGTTGCAAATTGCTGCTATCCTCCCTGGAACCCCAGTCTGGTGTGTGTGTGCACCTTGTTGAGTGAGAGTATGAGCTAGGTGTCCTTGTAGGTGGTGAAGTCGAATGGTTCCCTTCATGTAGCTCCATCTCTACTCAAGGCGCCTGCAGATGCATCTGTCATCTTTGATGTTGTTGGTGACCGAGGTGGCATGCATAGCACGCTGTATGTTGGAGTTGCATATTGGTGCAAGTGTGTATGCGCAGTTGGAGATACATTTTTTGAATTTCCGGACAGTGCTGTAGGCGTTTCTTGCAGTGGTGTGGCTGTTGCTGTTGATGGTGGAGTGTGCCAGATCCTTGGTGACTCTGCTCCAGTAACTCTGTGTGGCTCCGGCTGTGTGTTTGGATGTAATGGGGTTTCACGATGAAGAAGTGTATGCTGTGCTGGTCACACCATGGGCGTTAAGTGTTGTTGATGAAGTGGACACAGTTTCCACATGTGATGATGGGGTCAAAGGTGTGCCCTACCCTGTGGAGCAGTGTTGAGAAGAGTTGGCTCAGTTCAATGTTAGCAAGCATCTGCCAGAGGGTAATGCATTCTGAGTTCGTGTGGTGTGTGAGGTGGAGGCTCAGCTCATGGATGAGTATGTAGTCCATGGAGTAGATGACATGTCATGAGATGAAGTTGATGTCCATTGCGAAGCGGCCCCGCCCTCTGTGGGCCCTGCAGGTGAGGGTGCTGCAGACTATTGCTTTGTGGCAGGTGTGGATTGGAAACGGCAGGTGTCGTGCGGTGGGGAAGGTCTCGCGTCAGCGTCAGCAGCTGAACAGAACGTGAGCCGTGTCTTGTGTGGCCCATTGGCATCTAAACGTTCACCTGGCGTTGACTGCGAGGAGTGCAGATGAGTGGTAGCGCTAGCCGTTAGGAGAGCCAGGGACCCTGCTGGTGTAGGTGTCAGGCCTGCGGACATGTGCAGACAGGTCTGACATTGGTGCACTGTTGGAGTGCTAGTGATGCAACCGCGCAGTGCACACAAGCAAATAGGCCTGGGGGGACGGAGGAGCAGCTGTGAGGCAATGTAATTCGCATAGATGCTGGTCATTTTGTCAGAAGCTACACATGGCTACCATCAATCCCAAAGTAGCACCAATCACACACCACAAAACTATTAACCCTGCCCACACAGCATGCATAACTAGTAATGGACACATCTCTCCATTACATGTTACAGGTGATCAAGGATATGCACTCACACCATGGATGATGACACCCCTCCGAGCCACCAACACCCAGGCCCAGAGGCAGTATAATTTGGCTCATGGACGCACCAGGGGCATAGTGGAGCGCACATTTGGCGTGCTAAAGTCACGTTTCCGGTGCCTTGACATCACAGGTGGAAGACTGTTGTACAGTCCAGAAATTGTGTGAAAGATGATCATAGCATGTTGTGTATTGCACAATATATGTGTACGCACCAATGCCTCATGGATCCAAGTGCCAGATGCACCGGACGATGATCAGGATGATGAGGAAGATGAGGCAGGTGGAGCACACCCCACAGCTTCTGCAGCAGGATCAGCCCGAAGGAACAGAATCATAAACAATTTCTTCACCTGAGCACGTCACATCGTGAGTGTCCTCAGCAATCATATATACGTTCAAAATGACCCCAAGCACAGTATATGCAAATAAAAAATACTACACATATACCCTGTGTGCATGTTTCACATCCGCATTATTACATCACTCTGACAAGTGTAAGTGTCACATTAAGAGGTAACAATATACCAAGTTTAAAATTAGGGGGGATATGTCACCTCCGAACAGAGATGCTGTTTAGGGTGAGATATGTTCCAAACCAGACATGTTAGTGTGTCAAAAGTGTTACAAAATTCTGATGTTCAGCGTGTCACATGTGGCTAAAAATTACAAATAGGGTGTCAACAGCGGTAAACCATGAATATCAGGGTGTCCTTTGTGGTCAAATATGAAATTAGGGTGTCATATGGGGTCAATTATGAAATTAGGGTGTCACATAGGGTAAAATATGAAATTAAGGGTGTCATTTGGGGTAAAATATGAAATTAAGGGTGTCATATGGGGTCAAATATGATATTAGGGTGTCATATGGGGTCAAATATGAAATTAGGGTGTCATAAGGGTCAAATATGATATTAGGGTGTCATATGGGGTCAAATATGAAATTAAGGGTGTCATTTGGGGTCAAACATGAAATCAAGGGCGTCATTTGGGGTCAAATATGAAATTAAGGGTGTCATTTGGGGTCAAATATGAAATTAAGGGTGTAAATTGGGGTCAATGCAAGCTTCTCATGGTGTTCTGTGTGTCAAGAAATGAAATGTCAGGTAAGACTGTCAATCTGTGTAATAAATTGCACTTAGCGTGGAAAACTGCCTGCATTTCCGAGTTTGCGATGTATTTTTCATATCAGCGATGGGAAATACATCGCTAGACACATTGAACCATACGAAATGTTCCCCCAAAGCCTCTTTGCGTGCAGATTTTCATCGCTAAGTCAAATAACGGGCCGCATACACATAGGAAGTGATGTCTGCATGCTTCCTGTTTACTGGAGGAGTGCTGTGCACTTTCACTTTCTCTTTTGAGCACATTGCTGGTGATTGTGGAGAGTGCTGGAGGTGTTTGGTGGTGTGTGCTGCAGATTTGAGAGTTTGAGAGTGTTGCTGTGTCCTGTGTTCTGTTGAGAGTGTCTCTGTGAAGTGTTGTGTCCTTGTTTTCACGTGTTTCATTGTCTCCTGTGCTCAATCTTGTCGGGTGTTTGTCTTGGGGTAGTTAACTTAATTTGTAGTTGTTGGGGATATTATCTAGGGTTTCTTCTTTTTTGGCAGTGGGGATAGGTGTATGCACGGAGATGGTAGGTGTGGGCACGGAGGGCAGGATGTCCGAGGGGGCTTTGGGGGGCTTCCTATGGCTCATAAAGTTCAACCTGCCCTTGATGGTGGAGAGGGGAGGCCCTATCCTTGCTGGATACCCAGTCAGTGTGCGGAAGCAGAGGTGGGAGCGTGTGCGGGCGCAGATGCTGCGCGTATTTGGAGTTGACCGCACTGTGCGTCAGTGGAAGCACCGCTGGCAGGATACCCTGGCCCGGGAGGGAGACCTCTTGGACTACGTGGGACTCATCGGTGGCCTAGAGTGTGTAAGTACAAACTCTGATATTTAATCATGAATGCAGTTACAAATACCAAAATATGCCGTGTGGAACACACTGGTGTCCAAAAGAAAAAATGTTGCAGAGTGAGGCGGGAGACGTAATGCGTTCACGCATAATGTTGGCACATCAGAGACACAAGGCTGCATCATATTGGCAAGCATAGGGTGCAAGTTTGTGTTACCCACTGCGCTGAAGCAACACTTAGCACTGTTGTGCCAAAGCTGGCACACCTGTGCAAAAATACGTGCAGGATAAAGATTTTTGGTGTACAGGAAGGGTGACTGTACATGAACAATCCAAGGCATTTTTTCTGTGACCTGTGTGCTGGCCAAAAGGAAGTGTAAAAATGCTGTCCTCACAAATTGTGGTACGTTAGCTATGCTGCCCTTGTACATAGTCTCTGTGTGACAATGTATGAGATAGGAACAAATGCTGAAAGGAAATAGGACATCTTCGGAGTGTCATACACCACCAACCGCTGTGAGACTGCCTTGTGCAATCTGCAGCGATGCATTTGTACACAGAGCATGTATTACATCATGTTGCGTGTAGAAATGGGGCCTTGTGAATGTGTCACATAACTAGCATGTACAGGTTTGCTAGCATCATTGTCTTGTTTGGCCAGACTCAGCATTCACAGGTCTTGTGTGATTGGCAGGCAAAGTAGACCCAATCATGTTGCCCACATGTAATGCAACCCTACATTTACGTAGCATTTACAGTAATGGTGATGATTTGTATGATGAATATGACACGTGTGATTTAACATATGATACCAATACAAATTCCTTTTGTTGTCTCACAGCTGGACGACCTATCATCACACGGGGGGACATTGACAGATTCCAGGACCCACACGCCACTGGTGAGTTTGGACATCATATATTGCCACGGTGCGGTGTGATAGATGTCTGAGTCGAATGATCAACGTTGTAGTGTGCAGTATGGGTGTGTATCACATGTACTAGGACTACAGTGTGATGATGTATTGTGGAAGTCAGAAGTGTGTACAATTCTGTAAGTGAAGGTGGAGCAATGCATTTGTCTCCCAGTTGTGACTTTGCACATCCCCAGTCAGTGATAGACATGTAAATTAGGGCTATGGGTTCCGTCACCGCAGCACATGCATGTGGATTACAGAGCACACTGATAGGAGAGGAGACATGTAAGTGGTGTTGTCAATGAGTATCTGCAGACATGGAATGCATGTACATCCTTGACTGAGATGACTGTGCAAGTGTGCCCGATCATGCACAAGAAGGCAGTGGTTTCCAGGCCGTGCGTGCTGAGACACAGGTCTGCACTGTGATTTCGTAGGCATGCTGCATACCAGCTTCACAGAAGTGGCAGTGCATAGCTGTGAGTCAAGCATATCAATGGCATGTTCCCCAAACACCTAGCAAAGATGGCCCTATGAATCTCATTGGCATGTTTGGCCACTGCAATGGTGTTGTCAAGCTGTCTCCTTGGGGTCAGTCTGTGACCGACTCTGGATCAGGTGTACGAGCTCCTCTGTCCCAATTTTTGACATTACTCCGCATGCATTTACCCCGCATGCTTTAGCTCGGCACTTATTGCAGTGCCATATTTTTTACAATGCAGGCCTCTAGAACGCTATCTGTGAGAAAGCATTACCCATAACAACACTATAACCATTATGACTCCAGGCTGCCGTTACAATGGTGAATGAATTGTCACAGTTTGCGTTGTAAAGGCCTGCGTATTTGGCTTTACTACGGAGTGACATTAGCGGATCCAAGACATGCATGAGTGACAATTTAGAGTAAAGGATGTTTCCCCCTATCTATCAGCAATGCGTCACCCATTGTGAAGTAGTGGTGGAGAGAGGGACAGCGCCTCATGTACAAGTCAGTGTTCAGCCAGCCAACGTGTTTCCATGTGTGCTGCATGATGCAGCACAGATGAAAGTGTGAGTAGGGCTGTCCCTGGATTGCTCCTGTGCAGGTAGGGTAACCTTCCTACACATTAACAAGCCCCCCTAAACACAGACACCCTTGCACCCTTGTGCAAGGGTGCCTGTGTTAGCGCTGACTTGATGAACTGCACCCAGTTGCTGTGGGACACACAGGGCTGCACATGAGCATTGTACATATGATGCAGCACTGTGTCACAGGAGAGGATGAGGGTGGTGCTACACACCGAGGGCTAATGCCTCCCTCCTCTGATTCCTTGTACATGCCACCCTCAGTAAGGGAATGTAATGGCAATAGATTTTGACACTGTCAGTCTAATTTTGTTGTGACAGTACATGTCCCATGCCATGCACTGTCATGTCATTCTCCCCAGCATGTAGTCAGTGATCCAGGATTCAACATTTAGTTGTCCAGGTCACTCTCTGACTTCACATAGTTACGCTAGAGTGTAGGCTCCCATATTGAAGTGATCTTGTATCATAGATTTGAATGGAGAACATTGACATAGTCTAAAGGACTCACAATTTCCCATTGTTCACATTTTACAGACAACATGATGCCAGCGGAGTCACACGCCTTCCAGGTGAGGAAGGAGCGGTATCAACATATAAAGAAGGTCGCAAAAGGGTACCGCAACATGGCGCGGAGGTACCAGGAGGACGCGGCGGCTGGTACCTGGAAATCTGTGACCGAGGTGGCAACACGTGGCAGGCGCAGTGGCACACAGGCCATCCCAGGCCCCTCTGGCATCAGTGGTGAGTCCCAGCGTGGACAGTCAGTGTCCCATCCCCCTACAACAACCCCCACCCAAGGGACAATCCCACCTGCCCCTGCGGATCAGGTGATTCCATTCACTGTCCCGCACAGCAGGCTCATTATGGACAATAATGTGCTGCTGGCCGAGATGAGGCGGGAAATGGCCAAGCAGACAAGGCACCTTGAGGACATTAAAAAACACCTTGGACTACCATAATGTCTGGACATGTTGTGCCCCATCCCCCTCTTCTCCCTTCCACCAATGTTTTAATTTGTTTGTAGGTAGTGTTAGGTAAGTATTTTAAGTGTTAGGTAGTGTAGTTTTAGTGTAGGTATAGTTAGTGTTAGATTTTAAGGTAGTTTTAGTTTTTTCTTATTGTAGAGTATTTGGGGATAAGTTTCCTTTTCCTTTGGGTGGGGGGTTGATGTCTTTTTGGAAAATAATCAAAAAAATATATCTTTGTGTAGGTTAAATGTGTAGATAGTTCATGTATAGCTTAGATGTCTTTGTCCTGTCTCGTGATGTGCCTTAAGGGTGGAAGGGGGGTTGATGTCTTAGATATGTTTTGCGTGTTTAGGTTTAGTTAGGGTAGATAGTGTAGGTACTTGTTCTCTTTATTCTAGTTAGTTTATTTTAGATTAGTACTAGTTATGATCATAGTTAGTGTAGGAGAGCTAAGTTTTAAAATTTTATAATAAATGGTTACTAATTTGGATTTCTGCTTGCACTTATGTCAGGGGTGATGTGGTGGAGTGTGTCTTTTTACCTTGTATGCATCTCATATCATCAATGGACTCTCCGTTAATTGTGTAAGTGTGGTCATGACATGTTACTAAGCAGGATGGATTGTGTCAGGATACCTTAGATGGGAGAACAGTAAACTTGCATGGATAACAGGGTGGCAAGTAGGATTTATGGCCTAGTCTAGGGGCAGTCATTTGGTAAGTTATACATCTTAAGTGTGACTCACGGAGTTGGCCAGCACATTGTTGCACATTTGCAACACAAGGTAGGGGCATGGCATTGAGAGGATATTGTAGTAGCTACTGTTATCCATCATGGAGATGAATGTATGCGGCGGGTACCACCGATTGCGTCATAGCCCTGCATCTCACATGCTCCTTGCTCAGAGTCCATCTACATAGCACAGACCTTGGCACACTTGCTGTGTCGTGCAAGTGTATCAGATTCTTTTGAATTATGTGTTCCTGTGCTTGGAGGCCGAACCTCCGGCCATGCAAGTAGTAGTCTTTCTGTGGGTCCATTGGGAAATACAAATGGCAGAACAGTGGGCCTGATTCACAAATAAGTCATCTGAGAGTAGGTCATGAGTTTACGTTTTCCGGTATTCACAACAGGCATTTAGGAGTAGTACAGTTAGATGTACTGACTTCACTTCTCCTATATGCCTTTTGTGAATCAATGAAGTTGGAAAGTCATGATTTTGTCACCTTTAACGTTTTTGGCCTTCACACAGTTCTGCTGCCCACAAAAGGTGAAATTATGCATTGCTCCCTCTTGTGCCAGTGTCATGGCATATTCTCACATCTGTTACCTTTTAGCTCATAGTGATGCCACCCTTGAAATGGTGGCACTGCTTCTGACTATATGGTCAGTGCAGTGCACCACGCATCCCTTGTCACATTGCCCTACCCGCTCACAGTGGTCACACCATGTGAGGGTTCCAAAGTCAGTAAGCATTGTTCGTCCACAGGAAGTGGCTGACTGACGCCTTACACTTTGGGGTGAGTCCCTATTGCCAACTCTACTTCACTGAGGCAGACATTGTGGTTCAATTAGTGGCTGGTAGACATGTGCCCTTACGTATCTTGGATGCAATGTGCACCTTCACAACAGGCTCCGTCCAGCCTGAAGGGTGTGAGTAGATATGCCAGGAGATATTCTTTCTACAATTGTAAAGGGTGACACTACTTGTGGCCTGCAACAGACTTTGCCTTTTTTCAGACATTCCTATTTCCTCCATGGATGTGGGGCTAATTTGGGATATTGCCAGATTGGTGTATTGGAGCAATGGGGGCACAGCTGGTCCACACATACCCAGTCCTCTCACTGCCCATCAGGATCACAGTAAAACATTGACATTTATATTATTTCCCTGGGTGTACCTTTTGGTGGATTCACTGCTCCTACATTTTGCGAGACTGCTATACTAGATTGTTCATGGACAACAGATTGAAAGATATTTATTCACATGTCTGTTGACATAGTTGGAGACTGGACCAGTACTTGGCCATGCAATCCCCACATTACATTGATGCCCAGTGGAGGGCCAGACAGAGTCCTTTAGGTGATATCAAAGGTGGTAGTTTTTAAAACGCAGGAGGTTGGTGTCGCGCGCTGAGTATCGTCCTGTAATTATGAAATTATCTAAGCGGTGCACAAAATGAGGGAAAACCACAAAGAGCCCCCTGACAAATGGACAGAGGTCCCAATAGTACACACAAAGCCTATGCACACGCTACAGTGTTGAATATCATTACAATAGAGTATACATGAGGAAGCACATGAGAGTTTGTGTAATGATTCTTCTTGATTTATTCGAACAACAGGTCCAGCCAACACGTGTTTCGTCCGAAGGGAGATATCCCTGGACTTCTTCAGGGCTGATGTAATAGCACAGTAACTGAGACCTATAAGCCGGTGATAATTCCAACCCGGCCAGTCACGGGTGAAACCGAAGGATCCTTGTAATGAGAAAAGTAAGTGATTCTAAAAGACCGGTATACGGTCCTAACCGGTAGGTTATTGAGAAGTTCCAGTTGGTGGTATTGTCGAGGTATTCTAATTCTAATCTTGGGGTTCAAAATCTTTCTACAAAGTGCATCTCGATTGAGTAAAACTAAGTCTAAGTTCCTTGTGCAATTCTTGGAAAAGATCGGATCATGCCTTGTCAGTACGTCATTCTTCAAGTGAGTACGCTAGGACCGTGGCTGAGTTCCTCCCGGGAGCTCGTTGAAACCGGACGTACTTGCAAGGCATTATCCGGCCTTTTCCAAGAATTGCACAAGGAACTTAGTTGTACTCAATCGAGATGCACTTTGTAGAAAGATTTTGAACCCCAAGATTAGAATGGAGTGTTGGAGAGCATTGAGCGGACTGTGGGTGTCCGTGATGTTTTGTACGTGGTCCCAGATGGAACTCAGACACCCACAAACAGAATCAAGTTTGGCCGCCAGGCTGTCAAACCCCACCCGCACCTGATGAGCCATCTCCTGCTGGACCTCTAACACACGGCGTTGGAATTCAAGATTTGGGTCTGGGAGGTTCTGGGAGACAGCTGTGGTGGTAGGTGCTTGCTGCTGTGTGGTTTGTGCAGGGGTTGGGGTTTGCACGATGCAGCTGGGTTGCCCTGCTCCTGGAGGTGGGGTGCTGATGGAGTCTAGCAGCTGTTGCAGGGTGTCCGTGTTGATGGTGGAGAATTCCTCCTCTTCATCAGTGAAGAGTGGGACAGGCTGCTGTTCAGGAGGTGATGTTTGTCCCTCTGCAATGTAAAGGGGAGAAGTATTTTAACTGTGTGTTTCATGGATGATCATGCATTGGATGAGTTTACAAGCAGATTACATGACAATGTACATTGTAACTGTTTGGGAGGGGCTGCCTATTTCTTGCTGGATGTTGCCTTTTTCGACTACATCACGGGTATGAGGTTGTACTTGTACATTGTCATCTCACAATTTACAGCTATGACTAATGTGATTGGGCAGTTCATACACACAGGCGGCACCAGTTGTGTCCTCTGTTCAGTTGTGAAGGTGATGCAGTTTGTCCCACATTGTAGTCAATGTGGTTAAACTCTCATTTTTATGTGTGTGCGCTGCATTGTGGGATACTCGCCCATGCAGCTTTTGTTTTTCTGCCCCTTATCCTTTTCAGGCAGTGGGCCTCCACTTCTGTGCATTTCCAATGCTGAGATGTTGCAAGCTGGGCTAAATATGTGTCATGGTCAGAGTTGGGACACTTGTGCATTGTTTTCAAGAAGAGATCTTGGTTACGTCAGGGGTTGTATGTACACGTGGATGTGTCAGAGTGTGACCTGCTCCTTTAAGGATGTGGGCCACACTCAGCCGCCTCTGTGACGTGGCCTGCACCATGTGGAGATGTTTGTGGTGCAGGCATGGTATTCATCATGCACTGTCACTTGCATTGTCAGTGTGGCTCACAGACCCGCACCTTTTCTGTGTACTGCACATGTGCATCGGTTGATTGCAAGATTAGTTATGTGTGAGGAGGGCCCCCTTTAGGCGCATTGGCTACTAAGGCCTACTTGCTGTTTCAATGTGTGCTGCACTATGCTGTATACATGTGCATCCAGGTAGCTTTGTCTATTGTGATTTGTCTTGTGTGCATTGCTTACTGCCCTCCTGTTGGCTTACCCGTTGTGAGTATGGTGCTGCGTGAGTTTCTATTGTTGTTGCTGGCTGGACAGACAGTGTCAACAACAATAGCCCTCTACGTTGACCCCACATGTGATGTGTAAGTGGCCCGGGATTAGATGGATGTGGACTTCCAATGCATATTTGTGGTGATCAGGCCTTGTCACCACCACCCTGCCAACAGAAGCAAATAGCAGGGTGATGTGTGTTTGTGTATGTGACACGCAGCTGGTCACATGGATGATACATGCTGTCCTGGTTACGGATATTCAATGCATGGATTTGCGTGTGGGTGATAACAACCATGACTGCATATTTGTTCACTGACACAGTTGACTTACCAAACAGCTAGGTTTACATGCACATAATGGTGTCATGGGCAACTGACACCAGGACTGATGTGGAATGGTGTTTTCTTTATGGCAGATGTGTACACTTGGGAGTGGAGGTGTGCAATTCGACCTAAGGGGTGTGTGTGCCATTTTGCTACTTGTCATTATTTGTTGCTACTTTGCTATCCTTGCTTGTTGTCATGCTTTGGTTGTCTTACTTCTTCACAGGTACATTGTAGTTCTGTGAGTCTGGCACACAGACAAGTCATGCAGTACAGATTTGGTTGACACATTCCTGATATGCATTGTCCCCTCCCTGTGGTGTAGGCATAGCCCCCCTGCTCATTGTATTACATCACCTTTTGAGTGAAGTCTGCTGTTTGGGTGCATTGTGTGATATGCACGTTTGAGCCATTTGGCTGCATGATCAGTTTGTTGTGACATTGCGGGGCATATTCACAGGCCCCTATCGCCACCACAACGTCATTTTCTGTGACGTTGTGGTGGCGATAGGGGCCTCACCTTATTCACAAGGCAGCGTTAAGCCACTTAACGTGGCTTAACGCTGCCTTGTGAATAGGCCCACTTTCACGCTGTGTTCAGCGTGAAAGGGGCGTGCAGTGGGTGGGTGCAGTGGGTGTTGTGGTGGGCGTTCCCCCGCAACACACATTGATATTTACGCTGCCCCCTATTCACAAGGGCAGCCTAAATAGGAGCCAACGCAAAACTTAAGACCAGGAAAACCCTTGTCTCAAGCTGGCGATATGAGGGGAACTGCTTTATTTCTCCTCGTTTTTGCATTGTCCATGTGTGCTGCCTTGTGCAGCACACATGGGAAAAGCAAAATGCCATGGTTTGTTTATGTTTCTATACATAGACAAACCTTTTTTTTTAAATGCCGTTTTGTAACTTACATGTGTGCTGCATGAAGCAGCACACATGTAAGTTAGTAAATGGCATTTTAGGTTTGTTTATATGCAGGAAGGGACACCTTCCTGTACATAAAGGAAACCTCCATGCTTGCAGACACCCTTGCACTCTGGTGCAAGGGTGCCTGCGTTGGCGCTGAGTTGTGAGACTTAGCGTCATCACAGGGGGAAAAGCAAGGCTGCACCATGTCCTTGTGGATATGGTGCAGCCTTGCTTTTCCAAGGTGGCGGAGAGAGGCATTAAGCCAAGAAGGCTAACGCCTCTCTCCGCCACTTCCTTGTGAATATCACCTTGCATGTGTTTCTGGTATGCAGACTCACTACATGGTTTCTCACTTGGTGTACACACAGTGACGGCTCGCAGTGGGAGTTCTGCAGGGCGGTGGTGTGGGGGGCTAGTGCAGGGCAGGTGAGGGGCAGGATGGGGGGTAGTGGAGTTGGAGACACGACGTGCTTGAGTTAGGTAAGTAATTAATGAATCCTACTATTTAACTTGCACTTGCTGCACCACCGAGTTAGCTATGCAGTAAGCGCAAGGAAATTGGTTGGATTTATTTATTTACTTACCTAACTCCAGCACGTCTTATCTCCAACTCCACTACCCCCCATCCTGCCCCTCCACCACCCAGCACAACCGCCATGCACCATCGCCCCACAGGGCTCACGCTGCGAGCCATCAATGTGTACACAGGACTGCATCTCATGGACATGCAGGGGGACACATTTACTAGAGATGTGGCAGGAAGTCTACATGCCCCCCTTGCCTCAACATCACACATTTTCAAATCGTCTGCACAGGGCCCCATCTCTCTGATACTTGACATGTGGATGCACTGTGTGTGTGACTGATCATGTGCATGAGTGGGCATGCCACCACCAATGTCATCAGACATGCGGCATTTTGCCCATGTGTCTACGTTGTGTGCAAGATTGTGTATGTGCAGTTGTGTCACCCTTGATGCACATGCACATTCTTGCACACAACTCTGACATACGGGCACATGCATATGCGTGGTGTTGGGGCAATGGGGCCATTTTGACAGCCTGCCACATCTCCAATCAATGTGGGCCTTTGCTCTTTCATGTAGCCCTTATCTTGTGGTCTGATATGATACTTGGACTATATTTGTTTGACTTTTCTGTGCACATTTCCATGTCTGTGTGCCCACCAATATGTGTCTTGCAATGTATTGGTTGAGTAGGTTGATATGTGTCTATGCCACCAGAGCCAAGGGGAGCCAGGACATGATCCGCAGTCATTGTGTGTGTGCACTGCAATATATTTAATTGTGCATGAGTGCTATTGGGCCCATCTCCCCCGTCCCCCCAGTCCCTGGTTGGTACTCACCCTGTTGCTGTTGTGTCTGGTCGTGTTGAGCAGTATCCTGTCCCGGAACTCCGACCAGCATCTCCTCACTGATGACTTGGGACACCTGTTCCTCCAACGGATCCAGCTTCTCCTGTGGCGCTGGACTCCCACCTCCAGTCTGCATTGCTGCTTTCAGGTTGGCTGCAAGTTTCTACTTGGTCTTGCGCTTGGCATCATGCCAGTACTTCTTGCAGTCGTCCACTGTCCTCCTGACCTCTCCGACAGCATTCACCTTGGCCACGATGGACTGCCATATTGCGTTTTTGGTTGCCAATGTCACAGTGGAGCTGACAAAAAGTTGATGTTGGTGTTCTGTCACCTCCGCAATCAGGACCTGGTTTTCCTGCTGACTGAACCGCGTCTTCCTCTTCTCCTTGGCCTTCCCCTGGGTCTCTGGCTGGTCCTCCTGGGTGTTTGTGGGGTTATTGTTGGCCTCTGTGCTGGGTCCAGGCTCCTCCATGGTTCTTCTCATATGTTTCCTAGTTCTTTTTTTTTTCAGTGTTTGGGCTGCATGGCGGGCGTTTTATAGTGGTTTTTCACGCCAAACGTGAAAAAAAGGTGCGCTGACGCTGATTAGCGTGCCGTTCCTGGTCACTAATTGGCCCATCGCCACTTTTTTCACGTTAGCGTGACGAATTTTATCGCCGTGACGCTAACCTTATCGCCGGACATTTGACCCGGTAGGGGAAATTATCGCCTGTTAGCGGCGTGTTGTGAATACGCCGCTAACACGGCAATAATTTCCTGCGGTACACGGCGATAAAAAGACGCATGCTAACTGAGGTTAGCGTTAGTTTTCGCCGAATGTTGTGAATATCCCCCAATATTTCCAGATTGCTGGCCACGACTATTTGCTTTGCCGCTGCCTGCAATGTAAGTTTGCAAGCATGGCAAAGCTACAAGCTGCAGCCAAACATCTTGGAAGGTTATTTTCTATGTTTGGCCATTTTATTTCAATATGCAATCTTGCAGTCATTTGGAAGTATAGAAAATAACCTTACAAGGTGGCAGAACATTACCTTCAATACTTGTAAAGTTGCCAGCATACAGCATCTATGCTCAACGTGATGGTCATCTTGAAAGTATAAAACATAATACTCCAAGATAGTCGGTGCCAATAAAGGCTTACCACTGCTCAGCATTGGTATAACCAATACAAGCAAACAACAAGCACTGGTAAAGCGAGACTGACTTGCTTTGACAAAGCTTGTTATGACTGGGCATTTTAAAACCTGGATACCCACTAGAGCTGAGATTAAGTAACACATTAAACACATTTAAATGGAACCAATCACCAGTTAAAATCAGGAACAATCTGCACCTGAAGGGCAACGATAGCACCATATCTTGTTGAGCCACCGCAATCCTACCAAAGCATATATTATGCAGAAGACAAATACTTGTGAACCAAGTACCATATTAATTCTGCAGAACAGATGACAATTGTTTTAGTGTGAGGCATAGTTTACAAAACAATTGTCATGATTGTATGCTCAACTGATTGACCGATTTTTGGCTTGCACAATACATAGGAATTTTCCCGATGATTTTTGTTCTCTGGAAGGAGACGCGCATGCTTATGAATACTGTATAACATTTATTTTCTTTGATATTTTAGAACACGTCAGCAGAATTGAAATTTGAAATTATTATAATTTCTTCTGGGACAAAGTATTATTGCTCAATAGCTGTTGGATGTAGTGTTTTTGCTATATTAATATGTCTCAAAGTATGTATCAAAGCAGTTTTTATTTTAAGACTCTGAATAATCCAATTACACGTGCAAGTTGCTTTAATTTAAATAAAAACAGAAACGGTGCCAGGTCATGTCTAATAAATATTAGGAAATGAACATGTATGCCACACCACCTGCCACCTCGCCTCGCCGAAGGACACCCAAGGACCCTTCTACTGCTGAAACTGCAGCTACACCCTCGCCCACGCCAGCTCTTCCAGCCGCCCAGTCAACCAACAGCGCACCCAACCGGCTCAACTGCATCCACCTCAACACACGCTCCCTCCACAAACACACCACGGAAATCTGAGACCTCCTCGACGCCACCTCTCCCAACATCACCTTCTTCACGGAAACCTGGACCAACCACTGCTCTGGCTCGGACATCGCCACCGCCATCCCCAACGGCTACAAAATCACCCATAAGGACCGCACCGACCGACCAAGAGGAGGCATTGCCATCGTCCATAACAATACCCTCCGCCTGACCACACACTCAAACGACCCAACAACAACCATGGAACACCTCCATTTCCAGATCCAGACTAACCCCAACACCAACCTCTGCGGCACCCTCGTCTACAGGCCTCCCAGCCCCCGCCCGCCCTTCACCGAAGCCATCGTAGACCTCATTACACCCCAGACTTTAGCATCCACTGATTACATCCTACTCGGCGACCTCAACTTCCACCTGGACAACCCCAGTGACCAGAACACCGCATCTGTTCTGGAGAACCTCGCCAACATCGTACTCAAGCAGCTAGTCACCGCTCCGACCCATGCAGCCGGACACACACTCGACCCCGTCTTCTCTGCCAGCGGGAACATCACCTACAGCCACACCGCCGAACTCCTCAGGACCGACCACCACTGCGTGCACTTTGCCTTCAACACTTTCATCGTACAACACCGCCCTCACCCCCCACAGCCCCAAGTTGTAGCTGGAACAAGGCCACCGAAAACATCTCATCGCCTTCCTCAGCACTACCACACCACCGACATCAAATGACGCCAGCACCTCAGCATGCAACCTTCACCGATGGATCTCCAACTTCACCGACACTCTGGCACCCCTCAAGAAGGCACTGGGCAAGCAAAACTCCAAGAAAGTCAGCTGATTCACTCCCGCCCTCCAAGAGTCCAGACGCACCTGCAGACGACTAGAGAAGAGATGGGGGAACAACAAAAACCCGAAAACCCATGCAACCTTCAAAGCCGCCATCAATGCACACCACCTCCTCCTCAAAACCACAAAGAAAACAGCCCTCCAAGACAGAATCAACGCCAACGCACACAACAGCAAAGAACTCTTTGCCATCGTCAAGGAGTTCGCCAGGCCCAACAGCGAGACCACAGACGTCCCACCCTCCCTAGACCTCTGCAACAAATTCGGCACCTTCTTCCACCATAAGATCAGGCAAATCTTCGATATCTTCGACACCAAAGACCCTACCCCAATTCCCATCACCACCACACACAACCACACCACACCCCAACAGATCCTGCTCAACTGGACTCCGCTCACCCTAGACAACACACTCAAGACCATGAAGATCATCCACTCCGGAGCCCCATCGGACCCCTGCCCGTATCACATCTTCCATACAGCAGCCACCTCCATCGCCCCAGAGCTTCACCGCACCATCAACTGCTCCATTGAAACAGCCACCTTCCCCGACGACTGGAAACACTCCGAGATCAACCCCCTGCTGAAGAAGCCATCCACTGACCCGGCAGACCTCAAAAACGTCAGACCCATCTCCCTCCTCCACTTCCCAGCCAAGGTCATCGAGAAGGCCATCAACATTCAACTCTCCAAGGTCATTGAAGAGAACCATGTCCTAGACATCTCTCAAATCGGCTTCTGAAGTAACCACAGCACCGAAACCGCACTCCTCGCCATCACCGTCGACATCCGCTCCCTCCTCGGCCATGGCATCATACTGGACTCCTCAATCGCGATGAACCACCACATCAATGCCATATCCTCTTCCTACTTCCACACACTCCGCCTGCTTCGACAGACATTCAGATGGATCCCCATAGAATCCAGAAAGACGGTCGCCCACGCACTCATCACCAGCAGACTCGACTACGGCAGCACACTCTAAGGCGGCATCACCCAAAAACAGCTCAGGAAACTACAGAACGTTCAAAATGCTGCAGACAGACTGGCACTCGACGTACCCCACTGCAGCCACATTACAGAACACCTTTGACAACTCCACTGGCTGCCAGTTAACAAGAGAATCACCTTCAAGCTCCTCACACATGCCTACAAAGCTCTCCACGACGTAGGACCAGCATCCCTGAATCACCGCCTCTCATTCCACGTACTCGCCAGACAACTTCGCTCTGCCCAATTTGCCCTGGCCACCGTCCCACGGATTCACAAGACCAGAACCGGTGGAAGATCCTTCACCTACCTCGCCACCAAGATCTGGAACACCCTGCCCCTCCACCTCAGGCAATTCCCATCGCTGAACCAAATTCAGGAAGGATCTCAAGACCTGGCTCTTCAACTGAACCTCCACGCCCAGACGGATCAGCAGCCCCACACCCCCTCAGCACCTTGAGACCCTCATGGGTGAGTAGCCGCGCTACATAAACTCCTGATTGATTGATTGATTGATTGTATGATTTATTCCCACAGTATAAATATGCTTTGTCCTATTTTATTGAATGGGTTATTGTGTTGCGCCATCTTCTTTCTGACAACATATTCCCAGTTTCCCCAAAACATATATCAAAGCCTTTAAACTTTCAAAATGTAATCTCAGGTTCGTTTTCAACATTACCGCTTGCACACAGTGTCTGTGTCCCTGATTTCTGGCGCCAGGCCTGCTAGCTACATTGAAAGGCTGGCGCTGCTAAATGTGCGCGCGTGCCCTCTCCATAAACGGCAATAGACCCGATTCAGGCACGCGACTTCCGATTTTTGAAGATAAAAATGGCTTTATTTTAGGTTTCTCACACCTAAAATTGCCTTTGTTTCAATATAAGCCTATGTCCCACTTTCCTCTTTGAAAATGTTGGCATGCATGTCTTTCCCCACTGTCAGCAGATACATCTAGGGAGAAGGGCTGCGATTTGCAGACATGTGAAGGCAAATTGGCGCATTCTGTTATATTGGCAAGGTGTTCTCCGAGAGGAAAAAAAGGAGAAAAGTGGAATGCCAGTAGCGAACCAAAGGACAGAAGAAAGGCAATTGCCGTGCAAAAGGAAGTAAACAGACAGAGGCATGAAATATCCAATGCCATATAACAGAAAGAAATTTCTGGGGGAGCTGAAAGGGCCACCTGTTGGGAAAACATAAACCAGAACAGTACCCATGAATCATGTAAGAGTGGGGGCAGAGGATGATCAGCGAGACATGAGTGACCATGACCAGAATGAAGGAGGCAAACCACTATAGTAGTCAGGGCTGGACTGGCAACCCAAAGCAGCCCTGGCAGTTTTGTACTACCAGCACTGGGGGGGATAGGGCGGTACAAGTGTGAAGCATTGCTGCTTTTGGCCCTGGGGGCCATTATTGCAAAACCAGCCCCCAGTAACAAAAAATCATCCCCCACTGCTGCAAAACCAACCCCCACCCACCTGTCCAGCTTCCTGGGAAAATGCCCGATGCCCGCTACAGCCAGTCTGGCCAGTACCCCCAGTACGAGCACAGCTTGCTGAACAACAAAGATTGCTGGCCATCCGAACACTAACTGGGTCCCCAGTTCCAGCCCATTCATCAGGTGAGAAGGCAAACCAAACCGTTGCTGCTGCTCAGTGAGCTATGGGACCCGGCAATGGCCATGTCCAGGGCGGAGTGTATGGGTGGCACACCTCATCAATTATTTCAAAGCACCCAGTGAGGCTGAAGGAGAAGTAAAGAGGCCTCTGTAACTCTATCATTTAGGGGAAGAAGTTATTTTGCAACTTGCCTAATACCACTAAGATTACTATGAGAGGACAATATGGAGCTAAATGCTCATGTTGATCCCCAGATTGATCCAGTGTTCAAGAGATTTAAACTATGACAAGCTAGACAGAAAAAGGATTATCGATTGACATCTTTTATGCACAGCTCCGGGAGATAGCCAGTGTTAGAAATGGGGTTTCTGGTTGGCTAGGCTATGCACCTAAGCCAGGCAGAACCCACCATTCTAGTCAGGGCAAGGGAGTTACACGCTGAAGATAACCCCTGCTCACCCCCTTGGTAGCTTGGCAGAGCAGTCAGGCTTATCCCAGTGGCAATGTGTAAAGCATTTGCGCAACACACTCACACAGCAGCGACACACTAGGCACACCACAAATGAAACTCCAATCAAGGTTATATAAATCTAGCCTTTGTATTATCCATCAAAACACATTAGAACACATTCACATACATTACACTGTGCCACCAGGCACTTGTCATAACTTTACAGAGATTCACATAAATCACTAGGCCAATCAGGCCATTGTCATAAACCTTACATTTAGGCTGACCAGTAACTACTGGTGATATGGCACTTAGCACAACATCTTATGCAAAACGTGAATAGCAGTGCACCATAGTAACACTTGCAATGTGTACCTATTATGAAACACCATTACTGATATTGTACATAACACCATCACCTCCTGGTGCATATAATGGACACTCTGGAGGAAGGGCTGTGATCCTGACCATGCAAGACTTATAACATTACAATAATCAACAACTCACTTGATGTCAAAACCACTTTATATCAGAAGGCCATGGCACATAAGTTCCCCAGATACATTTGTGCTCCCATTACCATCTTGTACCTTGAAATAGGCAGCCCCAGCGCCTCCGCATTTTCTGTAAAGGCGGTACGGTGACAGCTCATTAGCATGAGCAGGATCGGGACCTCCGTCGAGGATTGTCACCCCGACCTGCTAACTGCGTGGGTTTGTCAAATGCCCCCACAGGTAAGGGAGCGGTATCTGCATGCGATCGCGCTGTGCAGCTGGAGACTCAAAAACACGCCGTAGACCTCTCCCGGTCCCCAGCGTTCAATTTTTAACAATGCCGGCCCTCTTGGAATGCAGCTGCCCTTGATCACACAGAGGGGCAGCTGCTGCAAGGTAACCCAGCCGCAACCGGGGCGGAGACCTCTCCTGGGTTCTCCACCCCTTTTCCTCTTCTTTAGCAAACTCACCCATGGCCGGGGTGAATGGGAATCCTTGGACCCCCCCGCGGGGTTGAGCAGCCTGGTCCCCGTGACTTCCGGCCTCAGCTGGTGAGGCCTGGAGCGGGCTCTCACTTACTTCTTTCTGTCCACCGAGGGGGTGGCGGCGGATGGGAGTCCACGAGGCTCTCGCTCACCTCAGTTGGGCCCCGCCTCCCAGTTTAGGAACGGCAACGTCTCCCCGCCCTTAACCAGGCTCAGACGACATGCAGGGCTCTCCTCTTCCTCTCAAGAGCCCCGCCCACAGTCAGGCTTTCTCCGCTTGACTTCCTCTTGCCACGGAGTGAAGTCTCCGTCGGTGCAGGCACACAGGAAGGCAAAGTGCCCACCGAGCCGATTGGAAGGTGCACCGACACGTGCACCGGCAGCCTCCTTCTTCTCCCAAGGAAACACAGCACTCACGACATGCTTTCCCAGCACAGGACAACTAGAAAGAAAGCGCTCAGCCTGTCCCCCACCAGAAGGCACAAACAGGGAGCAGGCAGCGCTCTTCTCCAAGAACTGCCAGGGGCAGAGCTGGGCACTGGCAGGCCAGCACAAAGGCTTTTGCGGTAGAAGTTACAGTCCTTCCCTCAGCAGTAAAGTCCAATGGTGGTTCCCCCTGGAGCAGTGCAGTCCACGCAGTGTTTCAGTTCCACAAGTTCAAGTAAGCTAAAAAAACATGGGGTAAGAGCCCCAATATTTATAGTGCATAATGTCTTTGTTCTGCCCTGGGACAGGGCCCTGGACCCAGTGAAAACCAGTTCTGGGGGCACTTAAAAAGTATCATTTACAGTCCACAACACTCCCCATTGTAAGTGTAAGCCCTGGCCCTGGCCACACCCCAGGGGGGCGGAGCCATCATTGTGAAAGGAAGGCACAGCTCTATTCAGGTGCAGGTGCTACTCCTCCCACCACTCCAAATGCAGCCCAGGCCTATTCAGCCTAGCGCTGACTCATCCAGACTCTCTGGAGCCACTGCACCTCCCCAGCCCCTGTCACTCCAAAGCCAGACAGTCAATATACATCCTAGCAGAGGACCAAAGACACATAGCACACAGAAATGCCTACTTCTAAAAGTGGCATTTCTAAAATAGTAATAATAAATCTGTGAACACCAATACACAACATTTATCACTTCTATTCCAAACTTACCAAACTTGATCACCCTACCCCTCTCATGTCAGGAATAACCACTGAAGCACATATCAGGGAATCCCCAATGCATCCCTATGAGAGGGCAGCCTCACAGCAGTGAGAAACCAAATAAGCTGTTTGTCACTACCAGGACATGCCACACAGTTAAGGCACATGTCCTACCTTTTACCTACACCGCACCCTGCCCATAGGGCTAGCTAGGGCCTACCTTAGGGGTGACTGATGTGTAGTAAAAGGGGAGTCACAGACGTGGCAACCATTTATGTGCCACATCACAGCGGCAGTAAACTGCTCACGCAGGCCCTGCAGTAGCAGAGGCCTGAGACAGGTTTGAAAGGCTACTTTGGTGGGTGGCGCAAGCAGCGCTGCAAGCCCACCAGTAGCATTTAATTGACTGGCCCTGGGTATATGGGATACCACTGTACAAGGGACTGATAGGTAAATTAAATATGCCAAACAGGTGTAGACCAATTTTACCAAGTTTACCATAGAGAGCACATGCACTTTAGCACTGATCAGCAGTGATAAAGTGCCCAGAGTCTTAAAACCACCAACAACAGGTCAGAAAAAATACAGGAGGAAGGCAAAATGTTCTGGGATGACCCTGCAAAAAGGGCCAAGTCCAACAGCCAGCACTTGCACGATCTCAATTAGAAGGTATGTGTACAGACCATTCT
Organism: Calotriton arnoldi; assembly: GCA_963921515.1. NCBI lineage: Eukaryota > Metazoa > Chordata > Amphibia > Caudata > Salamandridae > Calotriton > Calotriton arnoldi. Next base: position 1,729,982 of record CAWUFW010000540.1, on the reverse strand, counting down.
GTGCATATTCATCCTGAGAAAACTGGGCATGAGTCTGAATAAAATGCTAATGCTAGCATTTATCCAAACCTCCTGCTGAATGGATGGAGATGGCATTCACAAAGACAGGAGCTTGAGGAACATGTAATCATCAAGACAAAGGTGGTCAAAGCCAGAAGAAAGGGGCATTCCAAACACCTCACACACATTCAAGGCAATACACAACTTAGGCCCCTCCTAGTTGCAAGTCCTTCCACCAAGAACCCAGACACCTCCGCTCTGCTGGACTCCTACTCACACACATCCCATGCATACACAGAACCAGATCAGGAAAGGCGCTTCTTTTGCTACACCCCTAAAGTGTGGAACGACCACCCATCCCACATCAGAGCCTCTGCCTCTCTTCTTTAATTCCACAAGAAGCTGAAGATCTGGCTTTTTAATTAACCAACCGACCTTAGCCGGGCTAGGCACACACACCTGCTTATTTCCCAGGATACCCTTGCGGGTGACATAACATAACATAGCATAACATAACATAACATAAGGGGCAAAACCCAAAGAATGCAGGAAAAATACAGAAAAACAGCAGAGAAGAGAATAAACCTTGCAGCTATTGACCTCTAACGACATCCTAATAAAGTACAAACTACCCAGCCCAAACTCATACATGAGGCGGAAAATCTCACTTTTGCCTGGGATGATCATTCCCCATATTTGACCCAGCTATTAATATCAACACCATACATTAAACCAAGTATAAATATATTTAATAAATGGATATACTTCAAATTGTTTATACATACAATATTAATTGCAAATTGGATAAATTATTATATATAAATCACGCTTATTCAACGAAATACTAAATGATCAAAAAAGAAAACAAATCTAAATCTCACAAACCTCCAACAGTCAGAAGAACCTCATCCAATTGTCTCCACAATCACTCCACTCATACACATACCTCTATCATCCAACACACCAAAGTGAATATATATAAGAATTGCATCAACAGGAACAAAAGGTATCACCTAAAATTTAAACAGCAAACATTTCAATACAAAAGTACATATATTCTATAATCAAAAAAACTAATTGTTCACATATATACACAAAAAAAGGAAATTATATAACATTCAGTTCAGTAGATAATACAGGATTAATAAGTAACTGTCAGCATGTCTTGCTTTCCAACATTATCTATCGCAGCGAAAATTCCATTGATCTAATCATAATCTCCTAGTGTTCCTGCTTTAATCAGCACCGACACGCGTTTCGGTGACCACCCCAATATCGGTAACACCTTCTTCAGGGTGCTAAAATCAAATATTCTCCACTTCAACCGGGTTTACAGTGGGGGAGAAGGAAAACAGCACACTAATCCTACAAAGAATAATAGCTAGGTCAAAGATATATGTATATTAGAAAATCAATAAACAAACAATCGATAAGAGATCATATTGTGAGACTGAGAAACAGGACAGATCTCTATACCTATTGTCCGGCGTGCAGCAACAGGTCGAAAAGATTCACAGAATTAAATAAAGCTGTAACCAGGTCGGCATGCCTCTCCAGAGCAGTGATAAGAAGACACGAATACCAAGAGGAAACAACCCATACACCAACGAATAAACAAACATATCTCCAGTGAATAATACAAATACCCAGTGAACATGCAATATTATCTTACGGTGGTAGAAAGACCCATACACCACACCAATAGACATACCACCCAAAAAAACACATTATCGCTTACATGTTCCTCTGTCTACGAGGGTTCTACATCAAAATGCCTGCCCAACTGAAATAGGAAAAATAGAAATCCTGATAGGCACACGCTCAAGCAAGGGCCACTCACTCCTAAAGAAGAGGAGGATGTTAAAAAACCCATAGTTAACAAGTACTGTTCAAAACGAAATCCTGGTCTTTCGTAATATAGTTACTACAAGCGTGACCCTACCTCAAAATATAGTCCAGATTCATCCAATTTATAGGATCTTCCCGGCACTCACTGGGGTTCAAAATTAAGATTGAGTGATTCTGCTAGGCATCAAGGGAAACAGCCTTTCAAACGATGCTGAAAATAAGAAACCAAATAAAGATGTTGATAGGGTCAAATCTACCTTGGTGCCGATCGAGTAAATAGCATAAAAGGGAATAATTAATACGCGCACACACATTAACAAGGTTATTCATTGTGTGAACAAGACCATATCTGCATTAAGTCAGTACTCAAAGCTAGGGGCTTGTATCAGCCAAACATCCGGCACACGAGTATAGTGCTCAGCTCAGTGTAGAAATTCATCAAGATACCGCGCACATTCAAAAAAGTGCAGAAATTCTAAGATTTAAACTCACCATCCAGTGAATCGGCATTCTGCGCCTAGATCGACCCGAAGCACGACACGAGAAACTAAATTCAGCATCGTAATGGCTGGATAAAGCCGGATAAAAAAAACTTAAGTGAGGCACTAAAATCAAAATAGGACAAACGCGAATACCAAATCGGTAGTCCAAAGGAAACCTGGCCGCCATCTTGGAAGGGATAACCAAAAACCAGATATCGAATATAGGACCAGAAAGTAAATGCAGCTCGCCCTTAAATAGTACCCATATAAATGGAAATACAATGCAATATGTTCCCTCAAAAAGAGAAAGAGAAATTTTACAGGTTAAAGTTAACTACTGGAGGGACGACCTCCCTTTATGACACAAATTATATTATGTGCAGCCAGAACTGAGCTAGCCTCTCAGGGCTAGCTCAGTTCAGGGAAGTACATCAAAATAGGAGAATACGAAATGCCAGTAAAGACACCTGGATTTGAAACAGGTCAAACTGCATTCTCCCATGGTATACACTCATTCAATCCCTTTCTGAACGTATCTAAAAAGAAAATCCAAAAGACCTCTCTTTTTTTGCGATGTCATATATCGTCCCTCCCTCTCGATGGTAAAATCTTCTCCATGATGGTCCACCTCAGTTCTTTCTCAGAGTGCCCTTGCTCAAACCAATGCTGAACCAAAGGTGCACCCTCTCTTTGGTTGCGGATATTCAGTTTATGTTCTCCAATTCTAATTCTTATTTCCCTGCCCGTCTCTCCGACGTAGCCCAGGCCACAGGGACATAGGATTGGATATATAACATTTGAGGTCCTGCAATTTGTCATACCTCATAATTGAATAGTCTTATCGCCCACCTTTATTTGTTCTGAAGTAATGGCATTATGTCAAGCTTATTCATCAAAAGCAGGAGCGACGTGCCACTCCGTTGCCGGACGCACAGCTGATACCCAAGTCTCAATAGATTCTCAACAATCAGTCCATTTTCAATAAGTTTTATTCTTCGTATTCAAAAGTTTATAAAAGTTTGAATACGAAGAATAAAACTTATTGAAAATGGACTGATTGTTGAGAATCTATTGAGACTTGGGTATCAGCTGTGCTTCCGGCAACGGAGTGGCACGTCGCTCCTGCTTTTGATGAATAGTCTTATCAACGTGGTACTGGGGCAGACCACGGATCCGGGCAGCACGCACACAAATTCAAACGATGAATTGTTGTGGTGAATATATTGACAGGTGTGCACTTGGACATCCCCTCTTTTTGTATCGTATTATGACAAGCTTGACATGAGCCACATCTGTGGTTGCCCTGTACAGGATGAGTCCCTGTGATAGAGTTTTGGACAAACTGCTCTTGTTGAAAAGGTCTCGCTCTTACTAGGAGACTCCTTAGACTCCGGTTCTTCCTAAAGGCAAACAACGGTTTGGGCAGTTTAGGTTCTTCCTCGTTTAAGTTCAATAGATGTTATTGTGAATTGACTGCTAGTCTTATTTTTTGATTCAATGAAGAGTGGTGTGTAACACAGACTAGCTTGTTCTCTGTCTGGCAGATTCTTGCTTCAAACATAGTCTCTCTATTGTAGTATCTGGCCCTTTTAAATGACTCGCGGATCAACCTTTAGGATAGCCTCTCACTAGAAGTTTTTTCTTAAGAGTTTCAGCATGTATCATAAAATCTTCAATGTTTGTACAGTTTCTACGAAGTCGTAAAAATTGGCTAAAAGGTATACCTTGCTTCTGACACCATGGGTGGAAGCTACCATAATGAAGCAATGTATTTTTGGCAGTTGGTTTAGTAAAGAGGGACACTTTAATTTGCTGGTCTCCATGCTCAATCCACACATCTAAAAACTCTACTTTTTCTCTACTCCAATTCGCAGTAAATTTGAGGTTACTGTCACATAAATTGATCCATTGGATGAACTGATTAAGATCTTCCTCATCCCCTTGCCAAATAAAGAAAATATTGTGAATAAAACAATGCCATGTGCGTATGTTCTCAAACAATGGTCCAATCTCATTGTAAATATACTTTGTTACAAAATCGCCCATATAAAGGTTAGTTATACTGGGGGCGCAGAGGCCCCCATGCTCACCCCTTTGGTCTGTTGATACAAGACCCCGTTGAATTCAAAAAAGTTTTAGTTGAGAACTATGTCTAGACATTCCAATAAAAATCCATTGTTGTGTCTACCTCCTTCTCTCAATAAATAATCCTTGATGACATCTTGCGCCTCAGCTTGAGGCACATTTGTATATAAAGCCTCTATATCCATTGTCACCAGCCTTTCTCTGTTCTCATTGAATTGAATACCCTCAATGGTAGAGACCTGGGGCCATATTATCAAGAACGGCGATAACATTATCGCCGCTTTAGCTGCCAGGAAACTGCCGCTAAAGCTGCGATAAGGGGCTTGATAATATGCCCTATAGAATTCCAATAGAAGCCCAGGTTCTGGTGTGAAGGACATCAAACCGGGCTTCTATTGGAATTCTATAGGGCATATTATCAAGCCTCTTATCGCCGCTTTAGCGGTAGTTTCCTGCCGCTAAAGCGGCAATAATTGTTCTTGATAATGTGGCCCCAAGTGTCCTGTGTCTTTTATGTATGATGGTAATTGGCATACAAGAGGTTTCAAAAAGACATCAGTATATTTGGCCAAGGGTTCCGTCGCTGCGCCTATAGTAGATACAATAGGTCGCAGCGGCAGATCCTGAATGTTTTTATGAGTCTTATGTAGTCCATATATGACCGGAATGCGTGTATATATCGGTGTGAGGAATTCTAGTATCTTCTTGCAGATAATCCCTGCTGCATCCGCACTGAGACAGATGCTCAGTATTCTTTGCTTGACTCTTTTTTTTCCGGATCACTTCTGATGGTAATATATTGTTCTGGTACCCCTAACATTTGTTTAATTTTTTTCTTATAATCTGTTGTATCAAACAAAACTATTCCTCCCCCTTTATCGCAGGGCTTAATAGTCACATTGGCGTTCTTTTTTTAACTCATTAAGAGCCGTGTTTTCCTGTACCAATAGATTCAAAACAGATCTAGGGGTGCATGCGGTAAATAGATTGATTTTGTTCCGGACATCTTTCTCAAACATTTCCATTTCGGATCCCAATTGATCAAGACTAGGGATAAAGCTGGATGGAAGTTTGAGACCGGAAAGATTTTCTTCACTCTAATGACATTCTGCCAAAGGGCAGGCCTGTTTGAGCTGTGGGTTGCTCAACTTCTGTGCAAGAGTATGTTGAGGGGAGCAGCCCAGGATTCGCAGGAATGAGACAGACACAAGGATGAGTGCAGCAGATGGTGACTGATAAAGGAAACAATAAAACGAAACAGCATGGACATCCAAAATCTGAAACAAGCATGCTGCTAGAAGATGATGATGAGGGCATTTTTTTAAGTATTGCTGGCCACTCATGATGTCAATAAAAAAAGAAGCAAACCAACATGCAAAGTCCCAGTATTTGGACTGACCAGAACGGCACTCATTGACACCAGAGCATCAAAGAATGTAACCTGTCTCGACCAATATCGACAATTCAGACCTCGACCCAGGATAACACAATCAAATATGAATATTTTCACTATGGTGGCCCAGATATGCTCACACTTCCTAGAAGTGTAACTTTCTGAAGACTGCAGGCACCATCTACGGATACATATTCTCGGGAGATGGCACCTAAACTGGCCCACAAAAGATGTCTGCCACAAGAGATTCCAAGCCACCCATGTCTGCTGCAGAAGTGAGAAGATTCTTAGAGAAGCTACATACTGTGCATACTGTGAACGCTTCATTTTAAATACGGTGACGCTCTCGGAGCCCATGGGACTGTTAACCAAGAGCAACGCAAGTGGAGGTAGGAGTAGGAGGAACAAGAGAGGCTCACAGCCATAAAAGTGTTGTTGCTATATAACACCACCATGGGCTGTTTTTACCCAGGATAAACACAGAACTGGGTATGGATACAAACCCAAGGGGTTGGGAACTGTTATGATGTAAGAACAACAACCGGGGAGTGGAAAGCGCCTGGCTTTGCCAGCCGGGCCCTGACAACGGTGGAGCAAAGATACAAATAGAAAAAGAGGTGCCAGCTATTAAGTAGGTGTGCACCCATTGCCACTTCTATATTTATGGCAAGCCTTTCAGAATGGTGATTGATCACAAAGCCCTATTATCTCTCTTCGGTGGAACTGTGCCCCATCTACCACCTCGAATTGAGAAATGGGCATTAGAGCTTTTAAAGTACAGTTTCACTTTTTTAAACAATCCAGGGTGCAATAGCTCCGTGGACTACCTATCGAGGCACCCAACCACGGCTGAAACCAGAACGATGGAGCAAGCATTAGCTATTAAGGTAGACAAGAACATCAAACAGGTAACTCGCATGGCATGCACTAAGGCTATGCCACTGGAAGAGATCGGAGCACACGCCGAATGTGATGACTGTGTGCAGGAAGTGATTTGGGCAACCAGGTCTAAAGAGTAGAAGCTGTTCCTGGCTGTTACCCAAGACAGGGATGGTAAAGCACCACCAGTGCTTAATTTGTGCCGGTGGTTTCCGGTGCTCGGCACTGGCATTTAATTGTCAACACCAGCACTTACGACAGTCTGCCACATAGTGGCGCGGTTTGTCTTATTTAGAGATAAACTCAACAGTTCAATATTTATTCACAATACATTAAAAATGACTGATGCCTGCCGCCCAAGCCATTCTTTCAGCTTTGGGGGCCTGGAATAGTCTGCATCGTCACACTTGTAGGTGTGTGTTGGCAGCACTGGCAATGGGTGGTGCAAGCTGAAGTGGCCTCCTGACGAGGGCCCCAGCACTTATTATTTGACACATTAAGTACTGAGCACCACCTAGTATGGTATCCTGCTGAGGGGGGATTGCATTATGAATCCCAACCACTTCGTCTTCACATATGGCAGCTGCTCCACCACGGGCATCAAGCAGTGGTGAAGACCTAAGCTCAGCTGAGAAAGAAGGTGTGGTTCAAAGGAATGGATGTAATGGTGGACCACATGGAGTAGGAATGCCTGTGGCGCTACTCCACATGAGACAATCACAGTACAAGAGAGCATGGGACTATGGCAGGAAATCAACATGAATTTGGGATGTCTGCCAAATGAAAACCATATGCTGCTCATAGCAGATTCCAACTCCAAGGTCCCAGTGTTAGAGACGGTGGAGTCAATGGCATTTGTGCATGTCCATCCACTGATGGAGCAAATACAAGTCATGTTTGTACTTCCGACTTTCATCAATACTGATAAAGGTCCAGCATTTCTAAGAAGTGAAATCTGGGACTATGTGGCAGCCCTGGGTGTATGCCCCAGGAAGGTAATATCAATGTGAATGGGGAATTTGAGGGGATAATGAGGACTCTGAATAAAATGATAAGAATTGGGCTGGCCTAGAAAGAGAACAGGGAATTTCGAATACATCAATTCCTCCAAATGTATAGAAATATGATCCACTGAACAACGAGAAGAACGAAAGTGGCTCTGATTATTTTTCTTCTATTTACCAAACACCATGCTTGTTTCACAAGCTGCAGAATGTTCTGCGGGTTTGCTACTGCATCAATGGGTAGACATCACTTCTATCTCAGAAAAATTCCTTCCACAAAAGGAAGACAGGAATTCTGGATTGCTCAAAGACATGAAAGTGTTTCAGCTGTGTACAGCCTTACATACAACATAAACAACTTGGGGGCATATTAGCAACAACAGGCGAAAATTATCGCTAAACGCGCTTAGCGCGCATTTTCTTAACGCCGCCTATCGCTGGATATTATCGCGGAGATAACATGCTATTAGCAAGGTTTATCTCCAATGCGATAAAATATCCAGCGATATGAGTGAACAGTGTGAATATCGCTGGAAATCCAGCGATATTCACGCATTAACGCCATGGTGGACTTAGGCTGACAATCCACCTCCTATTCTACAAACAGGTAAGTCATGTTTTAAGCAGGTGTTAAATTCTAGCGATATTCGCGCTTAGCGCGAATTTTTTTATCGCTTCGCCTGCGTTGTTAATAGGGAGAAGTTGTGTTAGCGACTGTTTTCAGTCGCTTTTAGTTGGGAACGCCTACCTTGCATGTCATTAGCAATATTTATCGCTGGCATGCAAGGCGATGGGAAAACGGGCCGCTATCGCCAGAAAGCTGTCGCTAACGCCTGTTAGCGACAGCTTGCTGATAGGGCGATAAAAAAATCGCCGCTTTGGCGGCAAAAAGTTCGCTAAAGCGGCGATAAGGCCCTTGCTAATATGCCCCTTAGTCCCTTCTCAATTTCAAATACTTCATGCTCAGTTAAAAAAAATTAAAAAAGGACCTGCAGGGCACCATGGACTCCAGTTTGTAAAGAAGACTCCCAGATACATGTGTACACCACTGGCAAGGCACTGACTTTATCTGCGATGTTGTAAACACAAACTCCTGCAACTCTTGTAACTCAAGATTGTCATGGGACCAGAAATCCTTCCACAGCGTTTTTTACATTGTCCTGTCGTTAGAACCCTAACTATTTTAATATTAGTCTTTACATCTCCATCCAGGGCTGCTCTAGGAAGAGCCCTCCACAGCAACTTGCTCTGCCTCCTGTTTGCCATTGTGTGTCCATGTTGTTCCACCTTGATCTATATTCAAGATCTTCACATTTATCTACAAATGCTCATACTTGGGACCACAAGCAATGAAATTGATGGATCAAGTATTCTAATTTGGAAATTGTGTGGAGTTTGTTTTGTGTCTCATAAATTCTGGAGCTCCTTTCATGTCTTTTAAATTAAGGAGTTCCTTTTGTATCTTTTCAATTGCTACACTGTACTAAGGCCATGTTCCATTTCTGTTTGTGTAACAGACCCATTCGCAGCTTCTGCAAACATTTTGAAAGGTATGCTTTAGTAAGAGGAACATTCATCCCTGAAGCAATCGCTATTTTACTGGGTGGCACTGGTAGTGGCTGGAGAGCTGCCTATGCTGCTGTGTAGGTGTGGCTACCTAATGCTTACCCCCAAAGTGTGCCCTGCTTATCCCAGCTTCTTGAAAGCGCCCTTGGCACATTGGATTTTCCCACAGCCAAGGTCTCTTCAGCATTATTGCTGGCACAGCTCTTATTACAACTACATAATCTTCCCCATCAGTTCCTCTTTTCTTCTGTGTTGTGAGTTGCCACCTCAGCTAATGTGCCTCTGTCAAGCCACTTACCCTCAGGTCTTTTGGGAGGTCCAATAGGTCGGCAATCCATCTGGCACATTCTTCAGATACCACCAGGATTCTGGGGTGCCCTTCGGTCAGTCCTCCTGTCAGGCACACCCAGCTATCTACTAATCTCTTTGCAGAACTCGTTTCTCAATGGTCTCTCTCCTTGGCGACTTTTTCCGTTCAGGGGCTACTCTGCCCCATCCAATAAGCTTCCTATTTTATGAATGTCTTGTGGCTTTGCTCTCTGCTTCCCTACTCACCATTCTTTCTTCTCCAAAAGAAGCTGTTTAAACATCTGAACCCATCCTCAGGTCTTCTGGAAATTCTCGGGTCCAGTGGAATTCCTGCTCCACTGCCACCCTTTAGGGGAGGAGTAGAAGCTTGCTTTCTTGAGTGAAAGAGTATAGCTCCTCAGGCTTATAGCATTGCTCCCCAGATTACACTACTGTTGTGTAGTCATCCCTCATTCGTCTGGATGTGTAGCTTCACCTCAACAAAATGTTCAAGCAAGCATTATGTCACAGGCGTCGTAAGGCTTCCATTTCACAGCAAGTGATTCAGGAGTGAAATATAAGGGGTTTCAACTTTTGTTTGGGTGAGGCAGTTGCTTGCATAGAAGACCGCTTACTTAGGCGAACATTACAAATCTGTGTACATTGACATCCTCTTGCTACATATGGGCACATTTTGATGTGTCACCATTGTGACTATGCGTAGCGGGATATGTACAGTTACCTATTGAGGTGATCTATTTTGTGTTGTCCAGTAAACACTGATATTGATCAGTTTCACAATAAACAAAATCGTTATCATGTATATCAATGTGAAAAATATCAGCTAACTGATAGTATTGCTAGGATGGATTTGCGCATTGCAGCATGGGTCTCCTGATCCCACACCTGTTCTTCTGGTTCATGCACTGGGAGTCACGCACATCGAAAGTGTGACTATCACAAGCTCCAGGGACACCTGTGTTTTAAGCGGCCACTCTACATACTCCTCACTTACCAGAAAACCTACATTTGTTCTAATCCATCACTTCGGTGGGTCCTTTAAGGAGCTGGCTGTTGGGCAGAAACAGAGGGCTGCTGATTCAGGCCTTGAGGAATATTGATCTTTAGTATGTCATTATATCATGGTATGTTAAAATGTGTTTCTTTACCATACATTCCTATACCAGACATAGTAACATAACATTAGTTTATAACATGCATAAAAGGATATTAAATTTGAATACAAAACATATTGAAATGATAAAATACATAATATGAACACAATGAATACATGAATATTATATTTAAATAGTTTGGCTAATTCAACATTAGTTCAGAGTGGTGTTATTTAATTTCCCTGCCTGCTTCTATTGTTATCTATTGTGTTGCATTACCAGTGGTTGGCCATGTGTGGTGTTTAACTTACTCTAGGGCTAGGCTGCAGTATATTTACACCTGTTCACTTGTTTTTAATCCTTTAGGGCTGTAGTAAGTTTAGCTTGTGAATAGCAATGGTCTTACTTCTTTGTAGGTGTGTTCTTGTATTAGCATGTCTCTCTATAAATCTCTTTTGGAGAGCTAATATTCAGTTTTTCAACGCACTTATACAAGAGCATTCACAACGTACCACAATACTGTAGCTGATTCCTTTGAAGTAACCATTATAAATGACAAATATATATGTCTTAAAATTGTGTCTCCCGTTGATGTTTTTTAACACTGTGCGAAACTATTGGGGGTATTGTTTTTATTGTTTTTAATGTGATTTTGTATATACATGTTTGGACTTTTTTAATATAAAATTAAATTTGGAATTTATATGCATTTGCTTTTGTTTTCCCTTTTAAGACTGGTGGAGTAGTATCTTGTGAATGCTCTTGTATAAGTGCTTTGAAAAACTGAATATTAGCTCTCCTCGAGTAGTTATTTTTCTAACTGATTATAGTACCCTGACTCTTGGTGTAGAGGGGTCGCACTTGAGTTTTTACACTCTCTATAAATCCCTCCTTAAATTTCCTAAACCCGTCCCATTAAGTAGTAAGTATTTACCTATTTTCCAGACAGTGCCCCTTGCCCCTTATATATTTACTACAATAATATGTATCTTGGTGTGTGGAGAATTCTGCCACCTTGGTGGAGATCATCACACTGAAAGGATAGGAGAGTAGTGGTCTCCGTCCATAGGTTACTGAAAAGCATTATATTAAAGAGAGGGAGAGGATGTGGCATAACAGCCAGAGCCACTGACGGAACTGGTGAACGAGGTTCGAGTCTCAGCGTTAGCTCAACCTCCTGTGGTTTTGAGCAAATCACTTAATATCTCTTTGCCTAAATAAATGAATGTGTCCTTGTGTAATGTAACTTGTGCTCATGTAAAGCAGTCTGATACTGTTGTAGGGATTCTGCACATACACAGAACTATGCGCAGGAAAACAGGACCTCGGTGTGTAGGGGCTGAGCCTTCCTACTGCCTCAGTACCCAAAATCCCAAAACCGACTAGCTATAGTGTCTCATTCGTTCTCCTAGATAATCACGAAGCTACAAATGATTAGACAACCCAGAACACAACACTCCCGACTCTCTCAGGAATCGTGGTAGCAAGACGTACCCTTTCACTCACTCACTCGTACCTGTCCACAATAAGAATTGACAGAGTCACTGTTATAGTTCAAAATGTTTATTTTAACTATAGTGCTCTATAATGCATATACGAGCCACTACCAGCAGCAAAACGCATAAACCTAAATCAGTTAGCATTGTCGCAAGACCATAGATTACAAAGGGGATGACATCGTATACAGACAGTGGATAAAGGACTATAAGGCCTAACCACCCTCCCCTTGGAAAGAAGCTGTATTATTATACAATAGAAGATCTCTGGGCTTTGTCAGCAGACCCCACACCCTAGTGCCCAGATGGTACCCCTACATCACAGGAACAGCACAGCTCTTCTCCCTTGAAAGGTCCCCCTCCAAGTGTGTGTCAGAACAACATGCATCCCCACAATATCAAAGCACGAGTCTCCAGCAGCAGCAGCTGTGCTAGCATGCTTTGTCTAGGTGCTAGGGACAGACCAGACCAGAATAACAAGGGGCATTGTCTATCGACCTTGCACACCATGTTCAGACCAAACTCCAGGAACAGGCAGCGAACGCAGAAAGCAGACAGCTCCCACGTGAAAGACACAAACAGAGTCCCTCAAAACAAAGTCATGTAGTAACGTGCGCAAAAGGAGCATCATGGCAGCAGAGCTCATGCTAACCCAGCAATGTCGACAATGACCCAACGGCCATATGACACCCTCCCCTTGGCCAGGTCATAGCTTATGGATAAAAAACCCCATAGAGTTCAAAGGTAAGCAGAGCCTAGAAGCGCTGAAAAAAACAAATTGGAAATTTAAAAAAAAAAAAAAAAACATTTTTGTCAATTAAAATTTTGTTGTTAATTGAGAACGTGATTAATTTGGAGTTGGAAAATCCATAAAAGTACGCGGACCCAAGAATGCAATTCGTTCCAAAAGGTCACCCCTATCATTCGTAGCAAAAAGGGATGCCATCCAATCAAGCAACTCGCAGGAACACACGTGTTCCTCATAAGCCGATGCCTCGAAGAGCACATCCGGGCAACCCGCGTGACATTCGATGAAACTCCATTGCAAAAGGATCTGTGCAGCCGCACAGATATTCCACTCAGTCAAGACTCCAAGTGCAGCCACACGCGCCATACGGTCCTCCCCAGAGCAGGCCTGGTCATGGGCCACTAGTGGACCCACCAACAGGTCATAATCTGGGTCTGAGCATGACGTATTGGAGAGGCATAAATCCAAGGCTCAATAGAAAGGGCACCGCTGGCAGTAGAACACAGGTTGCACGCAAGTGAAGGAGGCATAGCGAAAAGTTAGACCGTAACTCACGCTAAGCGTCGCCAATGGCAAGCATCCAAAAAGTTGCTGCATTCGGTCATGGTACAGGTGCAATTGGCCGGGTCTGTACATTACCACATGATGGGCAGCCATTGCGTAGCAAGAGCCAAAGAACCAGCACGCCACCCGCCAGCGCCAGTATTAAGGGGAACCCTCCAAAGACACTGGAAAAAATAGAATGAATAAAGGCCGGTATTACTCCAAAAATCGTCTGAAAAGAGGTCACAAGGCCGGATCCCACAAGTTTAAAAAAATGAGCAAGGCCTTCTGTGTCAGACGCATTAAATATTTGATGTATCAGCTCCCCAAAATAAAGTGGGAGGTTCGTGTTCAGCAGCGACTGAATCTCACTAGATGTTCTAGCCACCTGCAATTCGAAGGTCTCTCGAGCCGAAGTGAGAGCCACTTCTTGTTGAAACAATAGCGCTTTGAGTCCGCTTAATTTATTGAAATCTGTTTTCAAAGTTGGAATGGAAGGCCAAACGGAACTATCTACAATACCATGCGGGGGTGGGAAAAGCACAGTACTACAACAAGTAACATGTTGTGAAACCGTTACTATATACGGGATGCCTGCCCGACAGCCACAGCAGTCGTGGTTATTCAAAATAAGATAACTGCTGTTAGAAAGCAATGTGAGAGTGGGAATTATTGCCGGGACAGGCGTTCCTTTAAAAAAACAAGCCAGATTAGGTGCGGACACATTACAAGCGCCGTGCAAATTAACTTGTTTGCAAACTAAGGAATGTCCTACTTTGGAATTGCAGTCCGGCCCTGTTAAAAACACTTCCTTACCCTCCCATTGACATCTGTATGTGAAAGGTAGGGACCATAATTCATGGAGAAAGGTACTACCCAGGGACTCAAAGCGGCCAATTGGGAAATGTTTCATGCAAGATGTAAATTGAAACAACGAAAATGGCAAAGAGATAATGCCATGAATTAACCATACAGCTGAATTGGTCTCCGCTACAGAAAAAGGCAAGTGTTCTAATTGTTCAATGTGTAACAGCGTGAAGGTAGCGTCTTTCATTGACATGAATCTCTGTTTATCAGTTAAATTAAATGGTAAAAACAAAGCAGAAGCGTTCAAATAATCCCATAGTACGTTTCCCATTTTGAGAGTCTGTAACGTCCATGTAAATTGCATCACAGATCGTAATTGATTTTGACCATGATATAACACAGATACTTCACTTTGAACAATATCAATAACAGATGAAACAATATTATCTAAAGTATAAATGTGGGAAGACAGTGTATTTATGCTATTGTCGACTACTGCAAGAACTTTTTCCAAATTTGCTTTGTCAATTTGGCGCAGAAGGAACACAGCTTCCATCTGTGAAAGTTTCCATACTTCATTATAAGCCGCACAGATAAATCTCTTTGATCTGGGAGTTTTAGGACCCAAGATAAAATCAGCCAAATTAATGTCGCTCGATAAGAGAGACAGTTGTTGTTTCACCGACGATAGAGTGGAATGTTCCAACCATTGTTGGCACAATTTTCCCACAGAATATGTGGTGACAGAGTGTGAATGTGGGTAACGGGGATCAGGTCTAGTTTGTGTGAAACCGCTCGTTGCGTTATGAAAACGCAGTTGACATGCATTAGAACTGGTTTGCCACAACAACCATCCTGAGGGGTCAACATCAGAGATATTGAAACTGTAATTTCTAAACTGAGCTTGTAGTACATCGATAGTATAATTTGTGTGTTTACACCAATTATCATACTCAGCCAATGACGGAATGGATGGGATATTCAGATTTTTGGCAGTAGCCAGGCCAAAACAAGTAGTTTGGTGCACTGTGTCATTTAAAAATAATATTTGAGTCGGTATTAGGCATGCACGATGCAAAGCTTCGGTTCCCTGAACCTGCCAAGCTTTAGAGCCCCAAATCGATTTCAAATCAATGGAATCTTTCCAGAGATCATAACCCTGTAAAGCCAATTCAGTCTTAAATGAATTCGAATATATCAACTTCGTGTGTGTGAGAATAAATTTGGATTGAGATGGCAATGTCAATTTAAAGAAATAGGATTCTGGATTGGACGTTTTGTAATCAGTAAAATAGGTACATTTATTTTTAAGCGTTTTAGAACTCCCCTATAAGGGAGTTGGACAATGTTCCAACTGCGTGTAATTAAAAACAGGTCTCAACGTGTTTGTTTTGTGTGAGAAATGATGGCCATAGTGTTGATAACGGAATATATCAGCATAATTGGCAGAATTTAAATACAAATCTTCAGCATTAAAAGCAGCATAATACTTTAAATCAGAAAATAATGAATGCACTGCCTGTAGATCCCAATCATCAGAATGTATGTCCTGTGTTACCACATCTCCTAATGAAACGCGAAACACGTATGGTATCTTGAGGACTTCCGTCGGACCATGGATTTCGAAAGCAACCTTATCCAAACGATGCCATCAGCAACAGGGAAAGCTGAAATGTTCACAAGGGCCTGATCATGTTTTATGATGTGGAACGAAGAATGTGGAGCCAGAATTCCATCGCCCAATTTTACAGCACAGCGTTCTGGCAAATAATGACCATTGATGAGCAAGAAAAATACTGTCACAAATCCAATCGATATGAAGAGGAAAATCAGGATAAGCACCAACCAGAGGTAGGTCCAAGGTGGGGTCAGGTAAGTCTTTGTGAACCAAGTGATGAAAATACTCGTTTTTGTCAGTTGAGGTGCCACAGAGGAAGACGAAGATGTAGAGTCATAAGAGAAGCTCCTACCGTCCCCAAAATAACCGCTTGCGCCTACGTTCATTACCGGTGGCAGCGCAGCATCAGCTTGATGATGTAAAGGACCGTCCGGTACTTCAATGTGAGACTCATCCGCAGGATAAGCATACTCGACGTCTGCGTTGGGAAAGGATGAAGGCACAACAGGCAAAAGGTCAATAGTAGTCTCCATCTCACCCTCAACGACACAAGCTTTAGTCGAAGAGGCAGAAGCCATCGGATTCAAAGAAATAGCATTGCATGAACACTAGGAGTCACACTATTCAGAATCGGCCAGATGGTGTAGTTTGACATTGTCAACTGAAATGTATCTGTTTTCTTTGCGACCAGGTAAAGGTGGTAGTATCACTGAACGAGTACCCTTCAATCCAAGAACTGGCACTGGTGCACGATAAGAGGGACCAAATTCTTTTTTGTTCTCCAACTTCTCTCGTACCAGATCTCCAATCTTGGGAAGCCAGCCGGCAACCGGAATCAGCATTGCCGTATCATTGGAAGAGGGTATATATTCTGTTGCGTAGCTGTCACGGGTCTGTTGAAGGTCCTGTAACATAGTAGAATGGTTATCTACGTCAAATGTTGCAGTCACCGCCACAACATCTAGACCATCCCGGTCTGGCACAAACATTTTAATGCCAACGAGCATTTCGTACGGGGTCCGCCCACCCAGAGATCTTCTTGGGAGATTATTAAGTGCACGTTGTACTCCATACAAATGGGCCAGCCAGTTCCTGCCAGTACCTAAGACTCTAGCTGTCAAAGATTGCTTTAAGTCACAGTTCATTCGCTCCAATAATGAATTGCACTCAGGCCTGTATGGAGACGAAAACTGCACCAGCACCCCCAAAGACTTCATCGCATCCTTGTACGCCTTAGAGGCAAACGCTGGACCTTGGTCTGAATGGAAGGTGCTACAGGCAAACGTTCCGACAAAGACACGCAAATCTCTAATGACATTTCGAGCGTCAGCGCTCCGTTGTGGCCAAACCCATAGGAATCTAGTGCACGAATCAACTGCAACAAAGCAGTATTTATATGCTGTATCAGAAGTCAATGGACCGCAGTGATCAAGATATACACAGCCAAACTGCAGATTTGAAATACATAGCTGTGTTTGCGGTGGTCGTGAAACTGTAGATGGTTTGATTGTTGACAAATGTCACAAGAAAGCACATAATTACGGGTTTGTTTATATAAACCACGCCACCAATAACGTTGCTGTAAGATAGAAGCAGTCGCAGACAGCCCGGCATGTGCAGAAGCCATGCCCTCATGTGTGGCTATGATCAAAGCAAGCCTGCGGTCCATGTTGGGAATCAGCCGATCCCCAACTGACGGAATTGTAGCATAAGGAACTTGTTCGGGAGATAAATGACAAGAATACTTTGAAGGGAAGCCCTGCGGGTAAGCAGTTCCATCCTTCGTAGCAGCTATAGCTGCCAAAATTTCATTATCTATTTTAGTCATGGATCTTGTAACTGCTGCAACGGAACACGTGGCTACTGCAGATTTGGCTGCCTCTTCAGCCAAAGAATTACCAACAGCATGTGCTCCCACACGCTGATGGCCAAGAGTATGGATAACCTGTGTGAGTGGCAGACGTTCTTTAAGCTCCGCCACTCAAACTCAAAGCATTTTATGCTTTATTGCGCTGCCTTTAGAGTCCCGATATCATTCTGAGACCAAAAGAATAAGTTGTCATTAAAAGACAGTAGTAAGAGTCGCACACAATAAGAGTATTCACATTAGGATCTGCAAACTCGAGAGCTAGAATAAGAGCACGCAGCTCTGCCAATTGCGCCGTACAGTCCCCCAGTGCCTGTGTATGCACAATAGAAGACTTAAATTCACCATTTACAATTGAACCAGCCACAATAGCACAAGCTGCTGAATAACCATGTTTTGACCCGATGGCCGGTTGAGCCGAGCCGTCGGTATAAATGATACATTTGTACTCATCCAAAGGAAGCAACGACAACGGAGGAGGATGAACATGCTCATACTGCAAAAACTCCTGTGTCTGAAGAGCAGGATCAAAGATAAACGTGACATCAGCCGATGTCAAAGAAGTAGCCCATTGAATCCAACGGGGATGTAAAGCCATAGAGTTTGGTACACTTGCCTTTGTCACTGCTTCTAAAGCAGGGATAGGAGAAACCATAAGAATGCGTTTCCCCTGCGCCAGCGAGCGTTCCTTCAGAATCGCCATTTTGACCGCAGTCAAAATCTTTTGAACATTAGAAAATCGCATTTCCGCTGCAGTGTACAAATGTGATTTGTATGCAATAGGTACTGTGTCTCCTTCATTAAAAGTCAAATATGTGAAACCCACCGTCCCCGGTACAATACATATGACCAGATTCGTGGAATTATCAAGCGTCAACAAGTAGTTAGTCGCTAGCAGATCCGACTGCAAAGATTGTAGAATAGAGGTATGTTCCGGAAGCTAGCAGGTAGAAGAATATGTAGGTTGTATCAACGCATAGAGCGGTTTGATACGCTGGGCATAATCGCGGATGTATGTCCTACCGAAATTTAAAAATCCCAGCAAAGACTGAAGCTTCTTCAGTAAAGACGGAGGTTGCAATTGTGCACATTTCTCCAGAAAGTGGGGGACTAACCCCCTACCTTCATTATTGAGCTCATAGCCCAAAAAGAGCACCGCAAGACAAGCGATGTGTGATTTAGCAAAATTAAATTTGTATCCATAGTCGGCAAAAGATAAAATAATGCGGTCGACTCGGACAAGATGCGGTATCAGTTTGTCAGTACGAGAACGCATCTGGGTTTAAGCTGTGCAACAAAGACACAACACGTGCAGCAAAAGCCCTGGGGCTGTTCTTATACCCAATAGGCAAACGCGTAAATCTTTTTTGATTTCCGACGGCGCTAAATGCTGTCAAGTCACGGCTGTCAAGAGCCAAGTTGTGACTGTAGAAACCACTGGATATGTCCAGTGTTCAAATTTCGATAATCCAAGACAATGCGATATGAACCGTCCGGTTTGGATACCGGAAAAAAGGATTATTCATCGGTGAAAACAGGATTCAATTACACCTTGATATTCCAATTGAGTCCGAATGTCACAAACGTGAGTTTTAGCCTCTCGTCTGATTGGATATTGGGGTTGTGGCTGTGGCTGTGGCATATACCGTAATGGTATCTCATGCACCGGTGAATCTCTATCCCAGCCAACTTGATTACGGTACACCGCTGGGGCAAGGGCCAAAGCCCATTCAGATGCGTAAGCCTGTTTAGTTTCCTCAGGGACGTAACGTGAAAAACTCAGAAGTATCACGTCCTCCCCTCTAGAAGCGGCTAGAACAAACGGTGGAGGCCAATCTGCCTCCGCTAACAAAATGTCGTAGGAGGAGGTGAGATTTTCCCAGAAAACCGCTGTAATTGTACGCTGTATATCACCCTCAATTTGGAACACAATTTCAAAAAGTCTATCAGGGTACTGCAACATGAGTGTCCGCTGTTTCTACTGTAATAAATATATCAGTTGCTCTCGCCTCCAGACAGGGACGCAGTGCCTCCCGCACTATGGTAACCTCTGCTGTGCTGTCGAGCAGAGTCACTGCCCATGTCCAGTCTAGGAGTAGCGTTCTCACTGTCTGAGGCATACTTCGCTGTTAGAGTGGGAACTTTCTTCTTCTGATACGGGGGTCGAAAACAAGGCAGTCCCTCTTGTTTGGCTTTCACATCAAACTGTCGAGGTTGATCCCGTCCCTGCTGAGTGGCCGCACTTTTGCCGCGATCTTGGCGCTCCACTCCACCGACTTGAGAGTCCGATGTGTCCTGGAAAGAACAAGGAGAGCGCTGATCAGGGACTTGGAATCTATCAGGAGTCTTAATTTTCGTGCGGTCGCACAAATCATAAGTACGCTCAGAAGAATCAGGTGTTGGTGAACCAGCACGTGAACCTTGCTTCTGTTGTTGCTGCCCCTGTTTTTTATTTCTCCAGTTCTTTTTAGGAAAGAACCGGTGCCCATCCTTAACAGTCAGGTCTTTTTGTTGAGGTTGAGTTTGAGTAAAAGGCTTAATTCCCAGACTATTGTGCCCTAAGGTTTTATAAGCTTTAGCAATAATCTTTGGCAATTCGCGCTGTTTCTCTGCGTTAGCAACAGCCTCCAAGCGTTGTGCCACTTGTAAGCTTACAGCTTCACCCTTTACATTAGCAAGGATCATATCGCAAACAATATTGAATACCCCCACCAGTCTCATTCCCAATTCCAGGGCCGCCTCAGCCCCATGTTCATCCTAAACACATTTTATCACAGAAGGGAGAACGGTCATTGAGGGAGTGCCGAAACATATCAAATATACTGCTGCAAACACTCTACCCCAAGTGTTACAATCAGTCAACTCAGGAACTAGGCCTTTAGGTAAACTCATGGTCAGAATCCTGTGTTTCTCCATTGGAGTGGTATTTGGAAAAACAGCTTCGAGTTGTCCAAATTTATTCAGCGGGCCAATAAGGAAGCTCGTCCTTATTTTGTGGACGCTTGCCCATCACCGAATTAATCATTACAGGACTGATAACTACACTGGGTTGTGCAGCAACTCCAGGTGGTCCCACCTGTATGTTGCACGACATTAACTGTATAACAGCTCTATGAACACGTATTAACGAAGTATGCAATATGCGTTGCTCTGCGACTGTAATTTTATAATAATTTGGATGTGGGGTATGCCCAGCCAAAATGGGCCATGTGGCCCCATCAATCGATAAGGGGCCTAAACGGACCGCTGTCAAAGGGTGAGGAAGGGCGTCATTAAACCATATGGTGTGTTGCCAAGCTGTTAACAGAACTTCAAGAGATCAATAAGGTCGATAAACCCGCGGAACCGCGGTGGCAGTATATTCGTGAAAGAAATTATCAGTTCCCTCCACTGCCGGAAAGGTGACCCAAGAGTAAAATACCTCGAAGCGATGTGCAGCATTCGCTTCAACAACAAAGATAAGATCAGCACAGGCATTAGGGACTCCATGTTGAGTCAAATAAGCGGTAACCGGAGCGCGGTTAGGAGCCACTATGGGAACCGCCATACTCAAAAAAAGAGAATAACAACCTACCAGCAACAGCACAATAACGGGCAAAAGAAAGAAAAAGACCTTTTAAAATTCAAGCTTGAAAAACCTATAAAATCTCAATATAGGAGATTACTCTGGCCATATGACAATACATTCAGGTATTGTTCACGCTATATTAAACTGCAATAAAAATAAAAATAGTATGTGTGTTGGAATACTGCTTTACATGCTACAAAAATGCATCTTGTGAGTCAGCCCAAAAGTGTCCAAGTGTACTTTCTGGTTATTGTTCAGAGAAGCCTCTTCCTTTGTGTCTTGTTGGGGCCGCCTCTTAAATATATCATTTCACTGTAAGTGGCTCAGGATACTGAGATAGGCTGCTGGCCAACCATTCATTTTACCCATTAATTAGTCTGGCCATTACTTCACTGCAATCACTTCAACTACACCATTACCCAGCTGCTATTGCCGGACATACTGTCAACTCAAACACAGTTTCGCATATTTCACTTTTAATCTTCGAATGATTTTAAGTTAGGGTTAGGAGATACTTATTAAATAATTCAAACTAATTTATTTTTGCTTAGTTTAGGCTTATGGCTAGGTTAGTATAAATGTATTTCCATTAAAATTGGGTTGGTGTTCAGGGTTAACATTAATGATAGAAACAGATTTTTGATTTATTACGATTTCAGCTGATTTCATTTAGCACAGGGCCACTGAAATTACTGACCACGACTTTTTACGCATAATTGTGGATTTGGGCATTTCCCAAATTCCCAATCCATCATCTGCTGCATAATCTTCAGATTGTAACAAAAAATGTGTCTACTCTGTGGGATAAAATGTTAATAAAAACAATGCAACACGTGTTGCCATGCAGTGGAAGGCCCTTTGCACTGGTTGACTGTCCACCATTCTGTTACTTAATGCTGTATTGGGTGTTTATCTTGTATATAAAGAGGTGAAACCTGTGCCCAGACAGTGCTAAAAAATGCCAAAATAATGAAGTTATACTATCACAAAATATGCTGCATTATTTGCCTTTTTTCACTTATAATTTAGCCAAACCTGCTGCATAATTTGGTCCCCCACTGATGCATAATTCCAGTTGCCCTGATTAGGGTTAGTATTAATTAAATGTCCAACGAAGACCAACTACGGGCAACCCTCGCTCTCAGCCCTCCCTCCGACCCATCCAACACCGACGACGACGCCTGCAACCTCAGACAATGGATGGACGACTGTGCCAACACCCTCGCCCCGCTGAAAAAACTCACCCACAGTGACACCACCAAAAGAGCCAGCTGGTTCACCTCGGAACTCCTAGCTTCCAAGTGCACCTGCCGGAAACTAGACAAGAAATGGCACAGTGATAAGACACCGGACAGCCACGCAGCCCACAAAGACGCCATCCGTAACCACCACCACCTCATCAAGTCCGCCAAGAGAATCTCCTTCAAAGACCGCCTCGACAACAACGCACACAACAGCAAGGAGCTTTTCAACATCGTGAAGGAACTCTCCAACCCCAGCTCCAACACCAACGACATCCCGCTGTCGCAACCCCTGTGCGATTCCCTCGCCACCTTCTTCCACCGCAAGATCGCCGACATCCACGACAGCTTCAACACCCAGACAGCCCCAACTAAGATCGATGCACCAGACCCACCGCACACCATCGTCCACGACCCCCTGCCAGCCTGGGCCAGTGTAAACATTGAGGACACCATCAAGACCATGAGCACAATACACTCCGGCTCCCCGTCAGACCCTTTCCCGCACCACATCTTCAACAAAGCCAGCAGCTCCATCGCACCCCACCTGTGCAACGTCATCAATCTCTCCTTCGAGACCGCGACCTTCCCAGAGAGCTGGAAACACGCAGAGATCAACGCCCTACTCAAAAACCCAAGGCGGACCCGAGAGACCTCAAGAACTTCCGGCCCATCTCCCTGCTTCCGTTCCCAGCCAAGGTCATCGAGAAGATCGTCAACAAACAGCTAACCCGATACCTCGAAGAAAACAGCATCCTGGACCCATCCCAATCGGGGTTCCGCAGCAACCACAGCACTGAGACTGCCCTCATCGCCGCCACCGACGACATCAGGATCCTGCTGGACAACGGTGAGACCGCAGCCCTCATCCTGCTGGACCTCTCCGCCGCCTTCGACACTGTCTGCCACCGCAATCTAGGCGCACGCCTCCACGACGCAGGGATCAGAGACAAGGCCCTGGAATGGGCCACCTCCTTCCTCACTGGCAGAACCCAGAGAGTCCGCCTCCCACCATTCCGATCCGAAGCCTCCGAGATCATCTGCGGCGTACCCCAGGGATCGTCCCTCAGCCCAACACTGTTCAACATCTACATGGCCCCGCTCGCACGCATCGCCAGACAGCACGACCTCAACATAATCTCCTACGCCGACGACACTCAACTGATCCTCTCCCTCACCAAGGACCCCTTGCCGCCAAATCCAACCTCCATGAAGGAATGAAGGCCGTCGCCGATTGGATGAAGATCAGCCGACTAAAACTGAACACGGAGAAGACAGAGGTCCTCATCCTCGGCTCCAACCCCTCAGCCTGGGATGACTCCTGGTGGCCAACGACGCTGGGAGCAGCCCCGACACCCACCGACCACGCACGCAACCTGGGAGTCATCCTCGACTCAACGCTCTCCATGGCCAGGCAAGTCAACGCAGTCTCATCCTCCTGCTTCAACACCCTCTGCATGCTTCGCAAGATCTACAGGTGGATCCCGACAGACACAAGAAGAACAGTCACCCAGGCCCTCGTCAGTAGCAGACTTGACTATGGGAACGCCCTCTACGCGGGAGCCCAGGCCAAGCTCATCAAGCGACTGCAACGCATACAAAACGCCTCCGCACGCCTGATCCTCCATGTACCACGCCACAGCCACATCACCCCCCACCTGAGGAACCTGCACTGGCTCCCCGTCGACAGGAGAATCTCCTTCAAACTCCTCATCCACGCACACAAGGCACTCCACAAGACTGGCCCAGCCTACCTCAACAGACGACTCCTCTTCTACGTCTCAACCGCCAACTCCACTCCGCCGACCTCTCCCTCGCCACCGTCCCTCGCATTCGAAGAACTACCACCGGTGGCAGATCCTTCTCCCACCTCGCCGCCAAGACCTGGAACACCCTTCCACTAAGCCTACGACAGACCCAAGACCTGCTGACCTTCAGGAGGCTACTCAAGACCTGGTTGTTCTACCAGTAGCAGCACCCCCCCCCCCTTTTTTCTCCCCAGCGCCTTGAGACCCTCGCGGGTAAGTAGCGCGCTTTACAAATTCTATGATTGATTGATTGATTGATTGAATGTAATAAAATATCATTTAATTTCTTTTAGGGTTATGGTAAGCATTTTCGTTGGGTTAAAGTTGGAGCTAGAGGTAGTCAGGACTTGGACAGAAAATAGGCCCTGGCACCAAATTAAAAGAGGCCCCATTAGTAAATCAGATAGCTAAAAAGTGGCCCACATTTGCAAATCTGTGCAGTTTTAACTTGTAAAAACAAGCTCTACCGTT
Source organism: Calotriton arnoldi (assembly GCA_963921515.1). NCBI lineage: Eukaryota > Metazoa > Chordata > Amphibia > Caudata > Salamandridae > Calotriton > Calotriton arnoldi. The sequence goes on along the minus strand of CAWUFW010000540.1, from coordinate 1,705,155 downwards.
GTTCTGTAAGGCTATGTTTGTGGTAATTATAAAAAAATCCACAAAAATATCAGAGAAATCAACGTAAAAAAACAGCCCACCACAACATAAAACGGGCCACAAACAGCCAAAAAACAGCTTATACACCGATCTGCCAAACCAGACCTTCAGGCACTGCCTGATTCTCATATAGGCCTGTCCGACACTGGAGGTATGATGTCGGCTTACTGGTAAGCAGGTTCAGGAAGTTTTTTCACATGGATATAATCTCTTGTGACCTCGATGTCAGACTGGCATGCGCTTGCCATAGGTCGCAGCCTACGTCAGTACCGGTGGCAATAACGCAAGTTTAGGCAAATTTTGCTTTATGACTGGGTGGATATTGGCGCTCACAGATGGGCCGACTGAAAGTCTTCTAAAATCCGGTTTAGAATATGGGGTAAAACTGAGGTAAAGATATGCTTTAACTTCCCATTACTAATTTAATCACTGAAGTAATGTATGCTGGTAAAGTGCTTCAGTGAAAGCAGAGCAAAATTGTGCTACGAATATAATCAATAATTCAACATCGAAAGTCGCATTCTCTCTTTTGAAAAGAACAGCTATCTTATGGCCACTGGATTCTTTTACTTCACACAGACCAAGGTGTTCGAGAAATATTATGGTCTCAACTACAAAAGTTCCTCCTTACATTACGCCCCAAGGGAAAACGGCTATTTGATCAGGGGTTGCAACTACATGTGGTGTGATAAAGTTTTCACCCTAAAGATTTTTCCTTTTTCAAACTTCTCAGGGTAAAGCCTGCTGAAATGTAAATGGGAGAAAAGACTTGGTAAATACTGGTGATAGCACAGAAGACAGGGATGGTGTTTGCACCGTGCAAACTTTGCGCAAACTCGAATCTCCACTACGTCCAATGAGATGGTCCTTTGTCTCGAGCTGAGGCTAAAAACATAAAGTCAGCAATATATCAATGACAGTGAAGCAGAATTTGCCTCACAGGAATGACAGAGAAAAGTACTTTCCAAATCATAAAGGTTTATTAACAAATTAGTGAAGTTATAATTTCAAATTGACTCAATTTAGCATAAATCAATAGTCATCTGAATACAGCATGTATGGATATAATCCAGGTGATTCGATTCGAATGCAAGTACAATTTATTAAAGACAGTGTTGGACTTGGCCACTTCTGCAGGGTCATCCCCAGACTTTTTGCCTTCACCCTCCTCTTTTCGGAACCTGTTTTTGTTGGCTTTTAGGACTCTGCGCACTTTACCACTGTTAACCAGTGCTAAAGTGCTTGTGCTTTCTCCTTTAAAGCATGGTAAAATTGGCTTACACCCAATTGGCACATTTAATTTACCTTTTCCCCCCTCTTCGTAAAGTCGTACAACATTTACCCAGTGTCAGTAACTAAATGCTACTGGTAGGCCTGCAGCATTGATTGTGCCACCACTTAAGTAACCTTTTAAATATGTCTCTGGCCTGCCATTGCAGCCTGTGTGTGCAGTTTTGAACTACCATTTTGACCTGGCAAAATAAACCTTCCTTTTTAATACATATACGTTTCCCCTAGGGTAGGCCCTAAACAGCCAATAGGGTAGGGTGCAGTGCATTGAAAAAGTTGGACATGTACTCTTAAGTTTAAGTTGTTCTGGTAGTGGAAAAACTCTTAAGTTCGTTTATCACTATTACAAGGCCTAGCTCTCCATTAGGATACCATTGGGTTCACTTATTTCATTCAATAAGTGATAACTTTCAATTGAGAGCAGGGTGGAATGTCGAATTTGGTGTCTAAAGAATTGTAATTTAAACCCCACATAAAAAGTAAAGTCACAACATTCGGGTTCAGAGCATGTTAGAAATGGGGGTCTCTAGTTGGTAGAGATAGGTACCTTTGTCCAAATAGGGACCCTTGCTTGTAGTGAGGGTAAGGGGGATACACACTTTAGATAACCCCTGCTCACCCCCTTGGTAGCTTGGCACGAGCAGACAGGCTTATCCCAAAGGCAATGTGTAAAGTATTTGTACCAACACTCACAGTAACACAGTGAAAACACCACAAATGGACACCACACCAGTTTGGAAAAATAAAATATCTTTATCTGTGACTCCTGCCCTCTTCCCAGGGGCCACTATGTCCACCAGGAAAGCCAGCCACAGTGGCCACTGACAGCTGTCAGTGATGAGAGCCAGGCCTCATGCCTTTCAGGCCTCTCTAACCTCTCTAACCTCTGTGGTGTCAGAAAGTGGGGGGGCAGTAGCCTCAGGTGCCTGGCACCTTTTCTCCACTTTCCCTCTTGCCAAGTCAGGTATGGCATCCTGACACTGGCCCACCAGCCCAGGGTCTGTACCATGCGGCTGGACAAGAGACTGGGGTGGGCTCTCCCACACCCTGTCTTCCTCCCTGGGGCTCTGCATCCTCCTACCTGGAGCGGTACCCCCAGAAGACAACTTGGTAGGGGCACTGTTAGCAGTCGCCCTTTCCTCCAGGTCAGGGGGGACACCCTGAACCTGGTCCTCCAACCCAGGGTCTCTACCCTTAGGCTGGACCTGTGCCTGGCAACCCAGGACTTCCATGGGAGTACCCCAACCCCCCTCAAGGGAAACACACTCCTGATGAGTGGTGCCAGAGTCTGTCTGGCGCAGATCTCCAGCCTCCTGTCCACCGGACAGAGCATGAAGACCCCCCAGGCCAGAAGTGGCCTCACCAGGGTCAGTCTTGTGGTGCTCTGACCTCAGAGCTGGCAACCCCTGACCCACTGGTCCTTCCACTGGGGACTGCATCCCCCCTCACCCTTTTCTCTGGACTCATGCACCCTCCCCACTGGAGCGGTGCTGCCAGACACCAGAACTGGTGGGATGCTTGTTACAGCAGTCCCCCCTAGTCCACCTGACACTTTGGGATCCCCCTCAGGAAATGGCCTCCCGGTACAGACTAGGCCCCCCTCCTGGTGTTTACTTATGGAACCAACCAGGCCCTGGGACTGGGTTTCGGGCACCTTGGGACACAGTCCACTCCCACTCCTTCTCCTCTGAGACAGGACGTGGGACCCTACACCCCTCCCACTACACTGGAACCTATCTGGGCTACCACAAACCTCCCCTACCTCACTTGGTTGGAGAAAACCTGAGCCACCCCCTTCAGGATCACTCCCAAAAGCTTCTTCAGACCCTCTGGAATCCACTAAAAGGTCTGCATCCAGCGCAAGCTCCCTGGAATAAGAGAACTCACACTCCACCGGGTGTTGGCATAGCTCTGGAAAACAGGGACTTAAAATATGCTCTCCAACAATTGCATCACACAGCCCCCCACAGTTGTTAACCAAGCTACCCTTTGCCTCACCATCCAGTGCCTCACACAGGTACCCCACATCACTCTCCTGAGACTGGCAAGACAGTGTCTGACTGTCTTTGTCACTCAACCCACACTCTTCTGGGCGGTCTCCACACATACATACCAGGACTTCTACCATGGGGGAACCCCTCTCCCTGCACCTCTCATCTAGAGTCAGTAGAGTGTCCCTCCCAACACCAGGAATATGATCCCCTGTGTCAGTTCCCCAATCCACCTCAGGGACACTGCACACCACTGGAGCTACCTCATAAACCTGAACCCCCTGGTGTATGTTAACCCCCTCCCTCAAGTCAGGTTCCACATCTCCGGGTGGGTGTACTTCTCCCTCAGCACTAGATAACACCATTTTGCTTCCACCATCTGAGCTGGACTCGACCTCCAACCCAGACAATCTCACTTCTGAGCTACACACATATCTTATTGCTTGGTTGAGACACTCAGGGCCTCAAGCCTCGCGAACTCCTCATCGAGCTCTCTCATTCTCAGCTCATATGCCAAGATCAATTTCTTTTCTTCCAAGGCATAAGCTCTCCTGCTCTCCTCTGCCTTGGCCTGGATTTCCATCTGCTTTGTTTTGATCCTCAGGACTTCCAGCTCCTGCTCCACGACCCTTTGGTTCTCCTCCAGTTTCTCTGCGAAAAAACTGCTAGAGGAATGATTGCTGCCAGCCCTAGAGGCTGCTCTTCCCACAGGCTGATCCTGTGATCTGAAACCATCCCCTTGTGCATCCTCATCCACCTCTGCATCCTCTGCCTCCCCAGCCTCTCTGGCCTCCCACCGGGCCCTTAAGGCCTTCTGTAGCTCCTCCTTCCTGGAGCTGCTCTTAATGGGATATCCAAAGTTCCTGCAGAACTGCTTGAGTTGACCTACATTGTAACTACTTAACATTTCAATATCAAACTCCAGTTCTGCAACATCACTTGCTGGTTTACCCTTCTGAGACATGATGCGTGGATACTTTAAGAGTTACTCAAAAATAGAACCAACAACAAAACACAGTATGTGGTTGCGTAGTGGTCTGCACTAAACTAGTGATGTATACCGATCACTGTGGGTCAAGTACAAATACATGTTCAAATCCTCACCGCTGACCACCAATGTTAGAAATGGGGGTCTCTAGTTGGCAGAGATAGGTACCTTTGTCCAAATAGGGACCCTTGCTTCTAGTCAGGGTAAGGGGGATACGCACTTTAGATAACCCCTGCTCACCCCCTTGGTAGCTTGGCACGAGCAGACAGGCTTATCCCAAAGGCAATGTGTAAAGTATTTGTACCAACACTCACAGTAACACAGTGAAAACACCACAAATGGACACCACACCAGTTTGGAAAAATAAAATATCTTTATCTAAACTTAACAAGACCAAAACGACAAACATTCAACATACACAGTAAAAAATATGACTTTCAAAAGGTTTCAAGAACTTGTACCATAGAAAACTATGGATGCATGACTTTTACACAAAGTACCTGAAGATGCGTCAAAATTCACAAGGCCAAACAGCCGCAGAGAAAGGAATCGTTGGAAAACACAACGATGCGTCAGTTCCTGAGTCCTTGGGGAGGCGAGGCGACAGTTCTGCTGCACAGAGTAGAAGTGATGCGTCGAATCCGGACTGTAGGGGGAAGTGAGGCGTCGAAATCCAAGACGGTTCTGGTCTGTGGGTGATGCGTGGAAAACTTGGTGCACAGGTACGATGCGTGACACACCGGAGGTGATGCGTCGCTTTGCGAGGCTTCGCGCCGTCCAGCGTCGGGGCTGCGCAGCGAGACTTCGCGTCGCCCGGCGAGACTCGGCGAGGCTTCGCGTCATCCGGCGCTGGTTCCGAGAGACTTTGCACGGCTTCGCGATGCTTTGCGCCGGTTCTTGCAGAGATTGGCTGCAAAACCCACCTCTGAGGTCATGTAACTGGAAGGCGGCACCTCAGGCAAGGGTAGGACTCACAGATGGCAGAGTCCAGTAGCACCACCAGATTTGCATGAATTCTTTTGTGTCCCTGAGACTTCAGAACAGGAGGCCAGCACACTTCAGGCCCTTGGAAATCTCCAGCACCCAGCAAAGTCCTTCTCCTTTCCTTGGCAGAAAGAGCAACTGCAGGCCAACCCCAGACACACAGCAAGGGCAGTACTTCTCCTCAGTCTCTCCAGCTCTTCTCCTTGACAAACGTTCCTCTTGAATTCCAGGAATGACCTAAAGTTCAGGGGTTTTAGGTCTAATACTTATACCCCAAAATGTCTTTGTTCTCTTTGTGCAAGGGGCTCTGAGCCCAGTTCAAACTAGCTCGTGGGGGCACTCTTCAAGTGCACAACAACATCCATTGCCAGTGTGAGCCTTGGCTCCAGACACACCACAGCGGGGCGGAGCCAGCATTGTGGAAGGCAGGCACAGCCCTATTCAGGTACAGGTGCAACTCCTCCCACCACTCCCAATGCAGATCGGCCTATTCAGCCTAGTGCTGACTCACCCGACTCCTGGAGCCACGACACCTCACCAGCCCCTGTCACTCCCAAAGCCAGACAGTCAATCCACAACCAGGCAGAGGCACACAGAAAGGTTGAACAAGAAAAATAGCCACCTTCTAAAAGTGGTATTTTCAAACACACAATTTAAAAACCATCTTTACTAAAAGATGTGTTATTAAATCCTGAGTTCAGGGATACCAAACTCCATTTTTAAATCTTATCCCTATGGGAAGATATGCTTGTAAAATGTTACAAAGCATTCCCCATTCTGTCCTATGGGGCAAGATAGCCTTTCAATAGTGAAAATTGAAATTGGCAGTATTTCACTATCAGGACATGTTACACACACCAGTACATGTCCTACCTTTCACATACACTGCACCCTGCCCAGGGGGGTACCTTGGGCCTACCATAGGGGTGCCCTATATGTAAGAAAAGGGAAGGTTAGGGCCTGGCAAGTGGGTGCACTTGCCAGGTCGACATGGCAGTTAACAAACTGCACACAGGCACCGCGGTGGCAGGCCTGAGACATCTTTTCTGAGCTACTCATGTGGGTGGCACAATCGGTGCTGCAGGCCCACTAGTAGTATTTGATTTACCAGCCCTGGCACACTCAGTGCACTTTACTAGGGACCTACTGGTAAAACAAATATGCCAATCAGGGAGAACCAATCACAATAACAATTTACACAGAGAGCATATGCACTTTAGCACTGAACAGCAGTGGTAAAGTGCCCAGAGTCCTATAGCCAACAAACACAGGTCAGGAAAAAATCAGAGGAAGAAGCAAAAAGTTTGGGGATAACCCTGCAAAAAGGGCGATTTCCACCAGAGCAGAATTAAGCACAGGTTTTTATGTGATTGCACTGTCTAAAGTGCTAGATGTACCTTGGAATTTCTCTGAGTTAGTGCATGAGCTGCAGACAGCACAGTTTGAAAAAGTGGTTGTCGCTCTCTGTTTCTAAGCTGTGCTGTCTGCAACTCAGCATTCACTCAGAAAAATTGTGAGATAAATGCAAGTGCTCTAGACAATGCAATTGCATAAAAACAGGTGCATCATTGGCAGCCCTCACGTGGCAGCACCTGCAACATGTGCTGCTCTTGTTCAGGCAGGTCACATCACATTGGAGTTAGAAAGGCTCAAAGCCGAGCATGGGTTTGGAAAGAGGAGCACATTGTTTTCCCTTTCTCTCTGTCTCGTAGGCCAGGTCCAGTTTACATTGTTCTGGTAAATAACCTCTTTTTAAGCATGCAGTTTGTTTTTCCGAGTAGTGTTGTCAGCCCATTAGCAGTGAGATACCTCCATTTGCATTCGAAAGGCTATCACTGCCCTTCTTGCCCAGTGGGCTATTTGCCCTGTGATTGTCTACAAAAAAGGCAACATGTCTGGAAACTAGTTCTGTTTCACAAGTCTGCCAAGCACTATGATACATGATAACCTCTGCCGTTTCACTCAACGGCATGTTGCACAGTGGGGTTTGTGTTTTTCCTTTTAACACTTCCTTAAGGGAACTTCCTTCGTTCAGGGTTCACATTAATGATAGAAACTGATTTTTTTATTTATTGCAATTTAAGCTGATTTCATTTACCTCAGGGCCACTGGAATTACCCCAGAATACCAACTGGTGTTGACTAAAATGCCACAGAACAGAACCAAGGGGGTTATATGTAACACTGAGACATATGTCAGCTATGTTTTAAAAAATTACGACAACTTCTAGTCCGTTTCAAAAACTGCTTGTTTCACATGTAAAACCAAAAATAAACTCTGCTCACATATTTTGTGAGGGTACACACTTTCATTCACATCATGCATTCAAATTAGCAGTGACAATGCAAATCAGTGGAAAGTTTTATACTGAGCTTCACAACAAAGGTACAACATTGACAGCAGCAACATAACCTTCCCTAAAACAAAAAATAAATAAAGGACAGGTGGCAGTAGCAAGAGCAGCATCACACAGTTCTCTCACACATACAGAATAGGTGCAACACAAGTAGCTAACACGCTAAGGAGAGAGTGGGGGGATTATACGACTGTTGTACCACCTCCATAGACAGATTTAAATATAAAAGAACAAAACTGGGGGAGACAGACAAACCTTTATCGACTTACCATACATTGGGGGAGACAGACAAACCTTTATCGACTTACCATAAATTCAGGTACTCATACACAATAGGAACCTTTATCTAATTAGTGTGGTTTGTTTCAGCAGTGGGTTACACATCAAGCACTGAGAAGCATCCGAGAGAACTACTGTTCAATGGTTGTAGTTTCTAAGTTATGGGTCCCTAGTTTGGGTGAGGTTATGTTCCCTCTTAGGTTCTTTCTTTTTAAATTGTTAGACTTATATTAAAATTGTGTGGATAAGCTAACAATGCTTTTGCTGGTGTTCCCTTATCACAAGATTAAGAACAGGACAATAAAGCAAAGAACCCTGCTTATCTTGTCTATCAGCATGTTTCAGCATTCAAGTATTGCCTCGAATGAGTCAAGCGCCTTTCTCAGCAATATCGGAATCTCATATGAAATATTGTGAAGGTCCCTGGTTCATAGGGCACCTTATGTAAGTACATTCAATCAATCCAATATATCATTTGCTGTTTTTCATATAATTGGGCACTAACAGTGGAAAATCCCCTTCTGCATGTAGACCTTGGCAAAGACAGTGCAAACGTCCCTCCTTCAGAGAACAGATACAGCTAAACCAGCAGCAGCATAAGCTTTCCCTGTCTCAAGACAGGCATAAATTCACAAAAGCAGAGCAGGAGGTCGAGCTTTCTCTTACATCGCTCCTAGAGCATGGAACACTACACATCAGAGCCTCCTCCTTTCTTCTTGAATTTCGTAAGAGGTTGCCTGGCTCTTCGACTAGTCCTCCCTCCATGGAGTACAAGGCCAGCCTCACACATCTGCTCAGAGCCAGGATACCCTCACAGGTGTGGTATACAAATATCCATAAAATAATATTACTATTTGGACTGCAGCAGTGCAAGCTATGCTTCCTCACAGCACAGGTACAGCATGACAGTAGCAAAGCAATCTTCCCTCTCTCACCGAAGGCAGCAAGTGCAATCTTCCATTCCTGCCAGAACAGATCCAGCAGGTTAGATTGGACAAGCTTTCATCCCTCACAGAACATATACACCTAAGGCATGATTGATGAGGCTTACAGACTGCTCGCTGGAGCGGGTGTTTAACTCACTGGGAGGAATGTATAGGTGGATGAGTGAGTGAATATACAAGTTCTGATACCATTCGCATTTTGGTGCTATTCCATGTTGGCATTCTGGAGGTCCTACTGTTGTCAGTCGAAGACCTGCTATTTGTGTTGATTCTTTGATTTTCCACATATTGAGAATTATTTGTTACCTAGTAGGTCTCTGTTATTTGGAGCTGCCCATCGAAAGCCTAAGTAACTGTACTCTAGACAGGTACCCACCTTTTTTAAATGGTTTTGAATGTACACACAGACATTCCAGCCTGGGTGCTCCACCTGTTCAAAATGTTGAGGTCCGCCAGTGCCCCTCATGCACGCACATGTTGATGGTATGGCCCCAGCCTATAAACAGAGTGAGATAACTACTGCTTACTGTTTTCAGGTGGGCTTATCTACAGTTCATGCACTAACTGGGAGAACTTCTGAGACAAAACTATGCACTTTAGCCTATGCCTAAAAACAGGTGCACCACGGTGCCCTGGTGGAATGGTAAAAACATTTTCATACTCCACAAACTACAATATTCAAATTATGGATCGAGATCTCTAACCGCATCATGATGGGCACACAACCCAAACTTGCACACATGCATGTGGCTTACATTGGTGCTTTCACCATTCGGCAATCAAATCACCCTGTAGCGCCTGCACTAACTTATTATCTCTGTCGCGAGGCGCTACAGACAGATCAACATAAAAATAATGGGATGTTTGCTCCATTTTATATTATGGTGCAAAAATATTTAGAGATCATTATGAACTCAAAAGTAATGCAGTAGAGTAGTCAACTATTTTTTCACTCAACAGTATGATGATAATTGTGGAAATTACCAGAAGGGGTGGCAAGATTACCGCATACTTCACAGTAATTTACACAAATGTCTCCGGAAGATTTTGAGAAAGATTAAATGTCTAGAGGCAACAATGTTACTACTAGTTAGTACTTTTAGTGGCCAGCTTCTGAATATTATAATAATGTTTGCCAGTAGTGGCATTTCCTTCTCGCCCACTGCAGCAGTACTTACAGGGAATGTAGAATTCGGCAAACGCTGTTTGCTCCACTCCCGCTCAGAAAGCAGCAAAATGGTGCCAACAAGCATTAATTCCATTTGAGAACAAGTGCAAACTCAGTGGACTCTCATCCTTGGTCTATGAGCTAAGTTGCTATACTTGGAACTGGGCCCTTCTTAGGTCTGAGTGGAGGTTGTACCACCTCCACCCATGCCCGGCAGGGTCACTAACCAGCAGATACCCGCCACAGCCACTGGCAGTGTCTTCCCTTAATTACTAGGGTGGCAGCAATGCTTAATTTGAGCCAGTGGTTTCAGGTGGGACCACTGGCACTCATTTTTGGGGATTGGTACTTATTTTTTCTCAACAAACTTTTGCTCATTGCAAGAGAAAGAAAACACATAAGAGGGAAATAAAGAGGAAGGAAAAGGCTGAAATAAACAGATACAAAGGGAAAAACAGGGATGAAAAATAACCTGCACAAGTGAGATTAAGGCCCATGAAGTTTTGGTGGTGGATCAATGGGGAATGAGGTGGAAATCAAGATTATGCAGCATTGGTATTAGGCACCGCTGGTATTGGTAGTGCCAGCCGTGGGCTTAAAACTATGGGCCCCAGTAGTTATTGTTTTACAAATTAAGCAGTTGTTGGCAGGCTGTAGTGGTAGTATGCCGGGGCTGTGCAAACTTCAGCATGACAATGTTTGTTACGCCTGTTCACTGTATAGCCCCACCCTGTTCTGGTGGAACCTGAACCTAGTAGAGGACCCTAGGATCCGAGAATCCTTAGGCCATCACCTGTTAGGGTGACCACCTCAACCCATGTCATCATGAACACTGTGTCCAGCCCTGAGCTATTCAACTACAAATCATTGCTTTCAGGTGTGTTAGTCTAGATTTTTTAATGGAAACCAACCAAGACTACAACTCCCAGAATACATTAGGTTGTCACATGAAAGCCAAGGACTGGAAACAGTGTTCGTGATGACATGGAGTGAAGTGGTCACCCAGTAGCTGGGGCTCATGATTTTCCAAGTTCTCTGTCAGCAGCTTGTCTCAGGACAGAGGTTTGTGTTTCCACTTGGAGACACAGAGGCTGTGCCAGCTGTGAAATGCAAAATAAAGAGCCACCATGCAACAATTGCAGAGGTGCTCTTCAAATTCCACTTATCGCCTGAACAAGTGAGTTGGATTAGGGTGAGGTATTACTTCATCTGATAAATACTGATACCACGGGTTACGGTATTTAATTAACTGGGTGCAGAAAATACCCTCACTTCCTAGCTTTTCACTTCAAAGTAATTGCATCCAGAATTTAAAGTGCATTTTTCTTTGTAAATATCAGGCAGTATGGCCTTCCAGGCTTTACCTGGAAGGCCATACTGAAAAAGAACAGCAAGAAACTCGAAAAGAGCTGGAGGAAAACATATGCCCCAGACTTTAAGTCACTATATAAAAAAGCCATCAGACAATATCATGATGACGTTAAGCTAGCACAGGCATAATTCTATGAGGAGAGGATTATTAAGGCCTCCAACTCCCCCAAAGAACTATTCAAAATTGTGAAATCGCTCACCACGATTGAACAAGGCTCCCACTCACATCACCCTTCAGAAGAGAGATGCAACGAGCTAGCCACTTTTTTTAAAAAACAAAGTGGAATACATATATAACTCGCTACACAAGTGTCCCATGGACAACTTCGAAGTGAGACAGGACAGCTCTGGTATGAAGGGCCAACTCCCCAGCCCAGAACAGCCTGGACCTTCATTACCCCCGTTATTAGGTACCTTCCTAGCGTTGAGCAAAGAACGCATGGGCCTCCTCCTAAGTAACATTAAATCTGGGTCTCCACTCGATCCCGCTCCTCCCCACATCTTACTTCAGGGTGGGGATCCCATCCTCTCCAAAATGGCTGACCTTATCTCGCTATCCCTAAGCACGGGGATAGTGCCCAAAGAGTGGAAGCATGCCACGGTGAAGCCTCTGCTCAAGAAGCCTCAACTTGATCCTACGGTACTGGGGAATTTCCGCCCCATCTCACTACTACCCATTGTGGGTAAAGTCGGTGAGAAACATGTCAATAGCATCATCTCTCTGTTCCTGGAGGAGAATAACATCCTGCACCATACTCAGATGGGGTTTCGCCCAGAACATAGCACAGAGTCGGCCCTCCTAGTGATTACTGAGAAATTGAAAATGATACTCGACCAGGGGAGAGCTGCTGCGATTCTACTTTTGGATCTTAGTGCGGCTTTTGATACCGTGGATCACAAGATCTTAATACATAGACTCAGAGAGATAGGGATCCAGGATAAAGCCAATCAATGGCTTGCCGCTTTCCTCAGTGACAGATAGTTCCAGTGTACGGAATCGGCCAATCTCTCAGACACTATCCCGGCCACCTCAGGGCTCGGCGCTCAGCCCGATCCTGTTCAACATTTATCTGAGTCCTCTAGCACATATCGTACAGGAGTAGGGCTTGTCAATTGTTTCCTACACAGATGACACTCAGCTAGTGGTCTCAGTGTCAGAAGAGAAGAATTCGAACCATCTGCAGCTGGTACCATGCATGGAAAAAATAGCAAATTGGATGGCTAACTGTCACCTAAAACTGAATGGCGACAAAAAAGGGCTGATGTTCCTGGGCAATGGCCCAGGTCCATGGGCCGGGATCAGTTGGCCAAGGGGTTGGGGTCCACCCCCCACTCCTAAGCCATCCATAAAAAACCTGGGGATGTGGCTAGACCAGAATCTCTCCATGGAAACCCAAGCCAAAAAATTATCGGCAACCTGTTTCGGTATAGTACGGATGATCCGTAAGATCATAGACCTAATCCCACAACAGGCTCGGAAGATGGTGGTCCAGGCCCTAGTGGTCTCCCGACTGGACTACGGCAATTCCCTGTATCTGGGGTCTCCTAAGTATGTGATCAACAGGCTACAGGTTCTCAAAATGCTGCAGCTGGGATGCTCCTGAAGATCCCCAGACAGGAATCAGTGAGATCCTCTCTGAAAAAAGTGCACTGGCTACCTATTCAATCTAGGGTTAGGTTCAAAGCCCTTTGCCTAGCCCACAAAGCCATGCAGGGTAGAGGTCCTGCCCTGATAAAATCCCTCGTCTCCCCATATGTCCCGAATAGGTCCCTCAGGTCCTCATCCGATTTCCTGATGAACATACCAAAGATAAAGAGATCAAGATGGGGTGGGAGATCTGTCTCACACCAGGTCCAAAAGCTCTGGAACTCAATGGTCTCAGAACTGAGGCTGGCTAAAAATGAATGGTGGTTCAGGAAAAAACTTAAAACTTGGTTGTTCCCATGATTCCTTACCTCTACCTACTGCCTCCTCTCGGTAGCGCTGGGAAGCCCTTGGGTAGCCATGCGCTTTATAAATCCCATAAACATAAACCTGGTCCAAGTTGCAGGAAGAGACAGACTGGGGAACCAAAAGCAGGCTAGGTGATTATGCTCTAACCAGTCCAGCTACCTCCGTCTCTCTGTTTCCATCCATCCATTCTCTCTCATTCTCTCATCTTTCACTTATCCCTCTCAGATCTCTTACCTTCTGTCTTCCTCTCTTTCCCCCGTTTCAGTCTCTCAAAGCCTCTACTGCCTGCTGCACTTAAGCTATGAGAGATGCATAGTTGCCAACATTTGAAAAAAAAATCCCGGGACACTTTGCAGCACAAGGCTGCTGCAGATAGGAAGTTCTTGTTTGCGTACCTGTGTGTAATAAAGAGGAACAGTTTCTGCAACAGTATTACCCGGGACAGCCAGTCTCCAACTTGCCGGGACTGTCCCTACAAAAACAGGACAGTTGGCAACTATGGAACTGAGGAAAGTAACAGAGGTACCATAATTGACCCTGAGCTTTCAAAACTGCCTCCAAGGGCTCCAGCCCACCAGGGAAATGCCCTGTGGAATGAAAGGCCTGTCCAGCCCTGGTTGCAGGGGGTGTGGTCATTACCAAACAACTCAGGGGCATATTCTCAAGGACTTATTGCCGAGTTAGCGGCACTTTATCGCAGCCAAAGTGGCGATAAATTATCGCACCATTCACAAGCAGGTGCTAACAGCCGATATCACCAGTTTTCCTGCGATAGCAGCCGCAAAAAACATCACCACGGATGACACCGGCAACTAACGCTAATGAGATGCAGAGTGGCGTTCCTGTGCAAAAAGCCGCGGAAACACCACTTCGCAACATTCTCAATGACCAGCCAGATCGGCGATAAGAAACAAAAACATGCAATAAGGCGCGTTAGCAGCATGGATTTAACACCTGCTCCTACCTGGTGTTAAGTCGGACGACAACCTGCACCATAAAAGGGAGCCCAGCCCACAGCCACACCAGAAGAACAACAGATGCCATGGAGCTACTGATCATGCAGCTCGGAGCCCCAAGAGGGTCACAACACCCACCGCCACCACCGCCAGGACCCCCACCCTCCCCAGGACCCCCACCCCAGGACTACCACAGAGGTAGCGCAGACAAAGACACTGGACCTTCCGAAAACGCACCAGCCTCGGGGACTTAACGCCAGAGGTAGTCATTGCCCACTACAGGCTCAAAAGGACAACCATCCTCCGCATCCTGACCCTCATTGCCCACAGGCTGACGGTACCAACACAGCGGAGAACCAACATCCCTGCGCAGACAAATCTGCTGGCCGTGCTGCACCTGTTGGCCTCTGGGACCATCCAACCAACAACTGCCAGAGTCGGAGGAGTCTCACAGCAGCCCTGTCAAAGTTCCTCACACCTGTCTTGGATGCCATCATCAGCTTGGTACCCCAGCACCTTTACTTCCCACACACTGCACAGGAACAGCTGGAGATCAAGCAAGGCTTTTACGCCATAGCTGGCTTCCCGCACGTGTTGGGGGAAATCGACTGCACACATGTACTCCTCGTGCCCCCTGCCGCCACTGCACACAATTACCGCAACAGGAAACACACGCATTCCATCAATGTGCAGGCAATAGTGAACCACTGGGGACTCTTCACCAATGTCGTCGCCAACTACCCAGGCAGTGTGCATGATTCCTTCATCTTCTGACAGTCCATCATCAACCAGCGCTTTCAGGATGGCACCTATGGAAATGCACTGCTCGTCGGTAAGTAACAACTGAGCACACCACACACCTCAACTCCACCAACATACAACTCACAACTCTGGGAATGCACACGTCACAAAATCACATACAACATGACAACCAACATTCCCACATTCCAGACACGACAACACAACTTACTGTGGCAACCTGGGCTAGCCATGTACACAAGCCATCAATGGCATGGCACCTCAGCCACACAATAGCAGAATGTGGGGAGAGGTGGGAACCAGGCATGTGCGAAGGAGGCAAGTGACCCATGAATGTGAATGTACACAATGCCAAGTGTGGCGTGGATGTGCTGGACAGACTTGAGTATGCAGACCGCAGACATTTCCATGTCGACACACCCCGCCACGAGGCCGATGCCGTGAGCGGCGGTGCCTGCGATCCTGTGTGCCTGCTGCACCCCAGGCCGCTGGTCCCAAGACCCGTCTTGCCCGCCCCAGCCCACACAGGCCTCTCTGCTCACCTGCCAACACCGGCGTGTGTCAAAGAGGGACCACCACGTGCCGGTGCAAGCTCCAAGCCCGAGGCCCACGACCGTGGCAGCCTCCTCAGACCATCACGGCCTCTGCAACACAGGCCCCCAGCACTCCTTTCTCGTTGACGTACTCCACCGCTGCCTCCGGCCTACACTGCGGTCAAGTAGGTCACACATTTGGAACTGAGTCTTGATTTTTCAATGGCAGAGTCCATATCATTGTACGCAAGGAGAGGAGTAAGTGGAAGAGGCGGTTCAGTCCGGAGGAAAAAAGGATCCTCGTTACGAAGGTGACCGAACACTACCAACAACTGCTCTGGTGCCACTAACTCTGTGCATCGCAAGCCAAGGACGCATGGCTGGGGGCCCCTGCTGACCCCTGCCTCTGGCCTACACTACGGTCAAGTAGGTCACACATTTGGAACTGAGTCTTGATTTATTTATGGCAGAGTTTATACCATTGTACAGGCCTCATCGCAGACTGCATCCCCTTTCAGCTCTGGTGCCACTGACTCCGTGCCCCGAAATTCATGGACACTCTCTGGTTGAACTTTGGTGGCGTCTGAGTCTATGGCCTGGGGGTTGTCTTCATCATCATGTAGCTGATACTGACTTGGTGTCAAAAATGAGTCTGTAGCATTCATCTCCTCCATATTGCCTGTGTCTGCTTGGTACTGCCCTCTGTATCATGCCCTGGAAGAACACCTTCCACTGTCCCCCAAAACCCTCCGCGACATTCACCTTGGACATCGACGAGGACCCGCTCAGCTCTCGTGGCCCTACCTCAGTGCACCGGTAGTCACCGTCCCGTGGCGGTGTTCCATGTGCCGGCCGCTGTGCATCCGGGGCCACTAACTCTGTGCAGCTCAAGTCATGGACCCTTGCTGTTTGAACTGTGAACTTCTGATTGTCTGATCACTGTTGTAGTTGTTGCCAGCACCAACCACTCCTTGAGGGCTGGCTCACACTCACCCCACACCCATCCAGCACAGGCGTCACTGGACATGTGACCCTGGCAATAAAAAGGGCCGGGCGCACGTACCCGTAGCCAGTTCCACAAACTATCTAAGTGTGTCCGTGTGGTCATTGTGTATGCATGAGGGCCCCGGGCCCTACCACATTGCATTGTGCTGTGTACAGCGGACACAACCATGTCACCTCAGGCAGTGGGGAAGACCTGGGACATGTAGCTGTGTTGTACCCCCCTGTAGGCGTTGCCGGAGTGGGCTGGCATACGACAGTCCAGCGTAGGGGTGTGGATAATCACCCCGGGGCTCTGGGCATGGTTAAGTGTTGGGCTTGCCAATGAAGTACCTAATGCGTGTGTCTCTGTTGTAGTGTCGGCGCCATCCGTCCCGCAATGGACAAAGTTGCAATGTAACATGCCCCCGGAGTGCGGGCTCGGCCGAAGGGATAAATGAATGAGCCCAAGCCCGCTCGGGGTCCGGGATCATACATGCCAACTGTTGTGTGTGTATCGCTATTACCGCAGCATAAGCCAAAGGTCTTGCCTCAACCGCATCACGAGTTCAGCCAGCCATGAACTCTACATCTGTGTCCGCCCTATCCTTATCATAGGCCTACACACACGTGGCCGCCCACCTTCAACGCACAACATCACAGTGTCGTTGTCAGGCTTGTGGACATGCGCAGACAGGCATGACAATGGTGTGCCGTAGGAGTGCAAGTGATGCAACCGCGCAGTGCACACAAGTAAATAGGCTCGGGGGGAGGGAGGAGCAGCAGTGAGGCTACGTAATACACATTAATGGCGCTCATTTGCTACAAGCAGTACATGTCAAACAGGAATCACTATGACACACATATCACACGCCAATCAACTAGTGTGTCTGCCAACATATCATGCAGAACCAACTATTGACTCATGTCTCTCTGCACTGTCACAGGTGATCAAGGATATGCACTCTGCCCTTGGATGATGACACCCCTCCGAGCCCCGAACACACAGGCCCAGAGGCAGTACAATTGGGCCCACAAACGCACCAGGGGCATCGTGGAACGCACATTTGGCGTGTTGAAGTCACGTTTCAGGTGCCTGGACATCACAGGTGGAAGGCTCCTGTACAGCCCAGACATCGTGTGCAAGATGATCGTTGCATGTTGTGTGTTGCACAACATATGTGTACGCACCAATGCCCCATGGTTACAAGTGCCAGATGCACCAGACGATGATGAGGAAGATGAGGCAGCCCACTGCAGCTGCAGCAGGAATAGCCCATAGGAACAACATCATTGACAATTTCTTCACATGAGGACGTCACATTGTGACAGTCCTTAGCAATCATGAGACAGTACAAAATGACCACAGGCACAGCATGTGCAAATAAATTCATTACAACACACATTCCCTGAGTTTCTGTACGTGTGCTGCAGTGTGGCACAGGGATCAGGGACATGATCCAGAGTCATTGTGGGTGTGCAGTGTGCTCTACTTAATTGTGCATGTGTGCCATTGTGCCCATCTCCCCCGTCCCCCAGTCCCTGGTCGGTACTCACCCTGTTGATGTTGTGTCAGGTCATGTTGAGCAGTGTCCCGATCCCCAACTCCTGGCACCGTATCCCGACTGATGACTGTGGCCACCCTTTTCTCAATGTCATCCAGCTCCTGGTGTGCTGCTGGTCCCCCACCTCCAATCTGCGTTGCTGCTTTCATGTTGGCATCGAGTTTCTTCTTGGTTTTGCCCATCACATCATTCCAGCGCCTCTTGACCTCTTCCATTGTCCTCCTCGACACTCCGACTGCATTCACGTTGTTCACGATGTACTGCCATATTTCCGTTTGTGTTGCCGATGACACAGTGGAGGTGATGAACAGTTGTTGGTAGTGTTCTGTCACCTCCGTGACGATGATCCGGTTTTCCTGCGGACTGAACCCCGTCTTCCTCTTCCTCTTCTCCTTGCCCTTCCCCGGGGTTCCTGGCTGGTCGTCTGTGGGGCTTGTGGGGTTCGCGTTGTCCTCTGCACTCGGGCCGGGTGCGTCCATGGTGCTACGCAGTTACATTTAAAAAAATAATAATTTTCTCTGCTTTTAAAGTGCATTTTCCCGCATGTTGCGTGGGAATCGCAGGCCTGTCGCTGGTTATCGCTGATTTTTGTTTCGCGATTTGGGACATCGCAACTTTTTTGCATTCGTGTTTCGCATTTTTTCGGCGTCGCGTTAATTTTAACGCGGGCATTTGTCGCGTTATCGTGAGACTATCGCATGGTGCCGCCGGGTTGAGAATACTGCGTTAACACGGTGTTATTTTCCCGCGATAGACTGCGATGTGAGAAGTTGCGTTAAGCGAATTTGGCGATAGTTAACACACATTCTTGAGAATATCCCCCTCAGTATTCAGCTACCCGCACAAGCAGGACTTTGCACAGGGATCTGTATTTAAATTCCTACTAGCATCAGTACCTGATTGGCTTCCTCACAGAGATACAAATGTCTGGTGCCAATGGGAGGATTCCTCAGTGAAGCCTCTCCTCTGTAGGGGCTGCAAGGGCCAATGTAAAGCCCTTGGGCTGAGCTTGCATGCGTTTCAGAGTCTTCAACAGAGAATCTGCCTTTTCAGAGTTAAATTCCCCTCCCAGGGGTGTAACGCAGGCTCCTGCAGCCCCTGTGGTGTAGAATGGCCCCCAAACCCTTGAAGGGGCCACAGATAGTTCAAGATGAATGACTATCTATGAGTTATGAGAGACTCAGGGTCCTTCATCACATTCTGCAAAGGGTCCCCTTCATTTCATTTCATTTTGCGTTACGTCACTGCCCCTCCCCCAGAGTCAGCATGAGTGCAAGGGCCGTCAGAAGAGTGATGCTCTCTCCATTGCCCTGCCCTCATATATGCACATATAATGCTCTACATTATTTTAGGTCAGATTTGTTTTTATGTTATCACCATAGGGATATCTTCACACTGCTGTAGGGTCAGCACTATCAGGCAATAACAAGATTGTAGGGGGATGAACTGCAAGGCCGTGGGCGAGCTGTTTATCCTCTCCAATCCTGTTATTACTGAGCTAAGCCTGCTCGCTCTGGTTTTATCCTCATTACACTGCCATGGAGCCAGAAACAGCTGTTAAATGGTGAAATGTGAGATTAATACTGGGAAGAAAGAAAATCACATTATGGCAGGAGGTGTTGAAAATGTCTAGGGTTGTACTTCCTGTATCGGGCAGCGGCTTACAGATCAACAATGGAACAGAGCCACCCCTGACCAATCAGAGCGCTGCAGGCAATGTGGAGGCTGTGCTTATGGGCCAGGGCGCATCAAAGATGGAAGGCTATGGAGCACCTGACTCGGCTATTAACAGATGTATAAGTAGGGTGACCAGACGTCCCTGATTTCCCCGGACTGTTCCGGTTTTCAGAGGACTGTCCCAGTGTCCTGACGCTTTCCTTAATTTTAAATAAATGTCCCGGTTTTTGGGATACAGGTCAATTCATCCAGCAAAGGAGAACTGAAAGATATGCTTTCCTTAAATAATGTATCTGTTGCAAGAAGCGCAGGTTGACGTCGGCTGCATTCATGTGCTGCAGCAGAGGGGAGACAGAGAGATGACGAGGGGAGGGGGACTCAGAGTAGCGGCTAGAAGTCTTGCCATAGCTAATGCTTTGTAAGTATACCATAAAAGAAATAAAAAATAAAACATATATATATATATATATATATACACACACACAGTCATATATATATATATATACAGAGACACAGATAGATAGATAGATAGATAGATAGATAGATAGATAGATAGATAGATAGATAGATAGATAGATAGATAGATAGATAGATAGATAGATAGATTTTTTTTACAAGGCTACGCAAATACAAAAATCGGGATAAGCCATACATAGGAGTAGAAGTAAGGTTGAACGTTTTAGTCCTACTTTTTGTGTGGTCTGTCCCGGTTTTCGCTTCTCAACATCTGGTCTGAGCCACAAATGCATTTATTAGTATAGCAAGGAGTCCTACAGGAGCACTCGTTTATGGACTCTTACATGCCTTTGTGAAACAGCCACAAACCGTCCAACTCCTCATTCATAAAAGTGCAAAGGGGAGTCCTGTCTACTGGAAGCAAACAAAACGTCCCACACATTGGTCCTTAGTTTCAAGCTGACCTATCGGGTCCTGCCAGACTGCCCTAAAGCATATGAGAGGTGTAATCCTGACGGGGCGGTAACTCGCATTACAGGCCCATCGGGATTAGCTGGCCACTGGTAATAAGGGCCAATTATCTGAAAAGGAATTGAATTAAAGGAAAGGTTCACTTGGAATCTCTCTTTAGATGATTGCCAAATATGACAACTGCACAAATTTGCTGGGGGAAAGTAATGCTACTACACACTATCACATCCAGACTTTTCAGATGTGCAATGTTGGGCAATGACAGACGATGAAGGCAGGAAAAGCTTGGCAAGTGGGTGGATCTTATATTAATTAATTAGTCACAAACCTTGGGCCACCCAAAGTTAAAAACCCTGTGGCCATTGAAGGGAGCCTCGTATTGATCAGAAGTGCTGCAATCTCAGTTTAAAGGTGCCTATGAAGGAGATGTGTTAAAGCGGATAAAGAGTGTTGGTCAAAGAACCAGCAGAGCCGAGATCACAATCCCAGCTCCCAAAATGACTGCGTTGTGTAATGCTAGGCAAACAGTTATCTCAATGTGCAAAACTGAGAATGCTTTGAAATAGGCCAAGTATAAAAATTGCACATTCACACATTTGCTTACAGAGCACTCAAACTCCAGAAGTGATAGGCAGCCACACAGTGCCACTGAAGTATTTAAGATAGCAACAGAATCTTAAAAAGTCGAATGATAATGCTAAATTAAAGCCTGAAGGCACTGCATAGCACAATGAATGACTAAACCTTGAATCCATTCTCATCTCTAAAGCTGGTTCTTTCATTGAAATAGTTTTTTTTTAAATTGGATACAGGGGGTGGGATTTGTGCCACTGAGTTTAGGTATATGATAAGAACTGTGTTATCTACTGCCAGTGGGTTAAGGAGAAGCAGAAAATTTGGCATAGATGGAGCTAAATGCTGTGATTTTCAGAACTGTTCATTATCCATGCTGCAACGGCATAGTGCTCGCAGCATAATTTGCTGCCACTGCCAGTGCTGTAGGAGGGAAGCTTGCACTGCTGTAACCAATCCGTACCAGCTCTCCATGTGAGAGAAGCTTGCCCTGCTGTGCCCCAAAAGTACCAGCTCTGCATGTATGAGAGAAGCTTGCACAGTGAATTCCTATGTGGCACTAGTTCCATACATGTGAGTGAAGAGAGCACTGTTGCTTCCTGTCTGGTACCAGCTCAGTATATGTGTCGAAAACATGAAGTGCTAATAACTAAGCTGTATTGATTTTTAATCAGTGAGATATGTTTTCAAAGTGACTGCTAAGTGCCAATTTTGCATGTGTGAAAGATGCTTGGGACTTCAGCAACCTAGACAGAGTCATTTCTGCATGTGTGAGGGCAGATTGCACTGCTGATGCCTGGACAGTATCAGTTCTGTGTGTCTGAGGGAAGCTTGCACTACTGCTCCCGATATGCTATGAGTTCTGCATCGATATAGTAATCTGGCCTGCTCCAGTATCGGTTCTGTGTGTGTGGGTGGACTTTGCACTGCTGCTGCCTGCACGCTTCCAGTTCTGCATACGTAGGAAACATGGACCTGCATATATCTAGATTATGTAGATTCAGAAGAATCCACGCTGTAATCTGACGCTGCTGCTGATTATTTACTACCTGTTCTGTATATGTCAGAAATCGTGAAATGCTTCTGTGAAGTGATTCTGCATGTATGAGGCAAGGATGCGCTGCTGCTTTGTAGACGGTATCACTTCAGTGTGCATGAGAGAAGCTTACACCACAGCTGCTCTTATTGTAACAGCTCTTTATGTGTGGACGAATCTTGCACTGCTGCAACTGTAGCACACCAGTTCTATATGTGGGGGGGAATCTTGCGCTGCTGAAACTGTAGTACACTGGTTCTGTATGTGTTGGGGAATCTTGCACTGCTGCAACTGTAGCACACCGGTTCTGTATGTGGGGGGGAATCTTGCCCTGCTGAAACTGTAGTACACTGGTTCTGTATGTGTTGGGGAATCTTGCACTGCTGCAACTGTAGCACACCAGTTCTATATGTGGGGGGGAATCTTGCCCTGCTGAAACTGTAGTACACTGGTTCTGTATGTGTTGGGGAATCTTGCACTGCTGCAACTGTAGCACACCGGTTCTGTATGTGGGGGGGAATCTTGCCCTGCTGAAACTGTAGTACACTGGTTCTGTATGTGTTGGGGAATCTTGCACTGCTGCAACTGTAGCACACCGGTTCTGTATGTAGGGGGGAATCTTGCCCTGCTGAAACTGTAGTACACTGGTTCTGTATGTGTTGGGGAATCTTGCACTGCTGAAACTGTAGTACACCGGTTCTGTATGTGGGGGGGAATCTTGCCCTGCTGAAACTGTAGTACACTGGTTCTGTATGTGTTGGGGAATCTTGCACTGCTGCAACTGTAGCACACCGGTTCTGTATGTGGGGGGGAATCTTGCCCTGCTGAAACTGTAGTACACTGGTTCTGTATGTGTTGGGGAATCTTGCACTGCTGCAACTGTAGCACACCGGTTCTGTATGTGGGGGGGAATCTTGCACTACTGAAACTGTAGTACACTGGTTCTGTATGTGTTGGGGAATCTTGCACTGCTGCAACTGTAGCACACCGGTTCTGTATGTGTGGGGAAACTTGCACTGCTGCAACTGTAGCACACCAGTTCTATATGTGGGGGGGAATCTTGCCCTGCTGAAACTGTAGTACACTGGTTCTGTATGTGTTGGGGAATCTTGCACTGCTGCAACTGTAGCACACCGGTTCTGTATGTGGGGGGGAATCTTGCCCTGCTGAAACTGTAGTACACTGGTTCTGTATGTGTTGGGGAATCTTGCACTGCTGCAACTGTAGCACACCGGTTCTGTATGTGGGGGGGAATCTTGCACTGCTGAAACTGTAGTACACTGGTTCTGTATGTGTTGGGGAATCTTGCACTGCTGCAACTGTAGCACACCGGTTCTGTATGTGGGGGGGAATCTTGCACTGCTGAAACTGTAGTACACTGGTTCTGTATGTGTTGGGGAATCTTGCACTGCTGCAACTGTAGCACACCAGTTCTGTATGTGGGGGGGAATCTTGCCCTGCTGCAACTGTAGCACACCGGTTCTGTATGTGGGGGGGAATCTTGAACTGCTGAAACTGTAGTACACTGGTTCTGTATGTGTTGGGGAATCTTGCACTGCTGCAACTGTAGCACACCGGTTCTGTATGTGGGGGGAATCTTGCCCTGCTGAAACTGTAGTACACTGGTTCTGTATGTGTTGGGGAATCTTGCACTGCTGCAACTGTAGCACACTGGTTCTGTATGTGGGGGGAATCTTGCACTGCTGAAACTGTAGTACACTGGTTCTGTATGTGTTGGGGAATCTTGCACTGCTGCAACTGTAGCACACTAGTTCTACATGTGTGGGGGAATCTTGCCCTGCTGCAACTGTAGCACACTGGTTCTGTATGTGTTGGGGAATCTTGCACTGCTGCTTCTGTAGCACACCGGTTCTGTATGTGTGGGGGAATCTTGCACTGCTGCAACTGTAGCACACCAGTTCTACATGTGTGGGGGAATCTTGCACTGCTGAAACTGTAGCACACCGGTTCTGTATGTGTTGGGTAATCTTGCACTGCTGCAACTGTAGCACACCAGTTATGTATGTATTGGGGAATCTTGCCCTGCTGCAACGGTAGCACACCGGTTCTGTATGTGTTGGGGAATCTTGCCCTGCTGCAACTGTAGCACACCGGTTCTGTATGTGTGGGGGAATCTTGCACTGCTGCAACTGTAGCACACCAGTTTTACATGTGTGGTGGGAATCTTGCACTGCTGCAACTGTAGCACTTCAGTTCTGTATGTGTTGGGGAATCTTGCACTGCTGCAACTGTAGCACACCAGTTCTGTTTGTGGGGGGGCATATTGTACTGCTGCTGCTGTAGAACACTGGTTCTGTATGTGGGAAGGAATCTTGCACTGCTGCTACTGTAGCACGCCAGTTCTGTATGTGTGGGGTAATCTTGGGTGCAGAGACAGAATATCGAGTACAAAATATCGAGTTGCACAAATATCGAGTCATTAATATCATGGGTCAGAAATATCGACAGCAAGAATATCGTGGTCAAGAATATCGACTTAAGGTAGGTAATATCAATTTTAAAATTATCAAAATGTTTAATATCGTTTTCAAAAATGTAGTTGTTAAAAATTTCGTTTTTTATTATTGTTATGTATTTTAGCATATATTTTATATGTATGTGATGTATGTTTTTTGTATAAGAACTGTTTGTATTTTTAATATATGTGTTACATTTTTAGTAGTTATTAATTTTTTTTATTGTAATTTTGCGCTTTTAGTTCCGTAGCAGGTAGTGGGTTTATAGGGGAATAGGGTGGGAAGTAATTTAATTAAAATAAATGTATAAAAAAAAAAAAATTGGAATTTAGCGTTTTTAGTTCCGTAGGGGGTTGTGGGTTTATAGGGGAATAGGGTGGGAAGTAATTTAATTATTTTAAATTTATTGATTAATTTTTATTTATTAATATTTGTTTGATTGAGATGTTATAGTGCTAAATGTGTAGAGTAATTTATTATTAATTAATTAATAATTGGTTGTTAATTAATTTTAATTAATTAATTGGTTATTAATTTTGGTAATTTTTTTGTTAATTTTAGGTGTGTGTTGTGGTGTTTATAGATGTAAAAGATGGGAAGTAATTTATTTTTAATTTATGAATTAATAATTGGCTGGTAATTAATTTTAATTAATTAATTGGTTATTAATTTTTGTAATTGTTTTGTTAATTTTAGGTGTGTGTTGTGGTGTTTATAGGTGTAAAGGGTAGGAAGTAATTTATTTTTAATTTATGAATTAATAAATTGGTTAATTAATCCTAATTAATTAATTTGTAATTAATTTTGGTAATTGTGTAATTAATTTTAGATGTGTGTTGTGATGTTTATAGGAGGAAAGGGTGGGAAGTAATTTGTGTTTAATTAATTAATATATAGTTGATAATTATTTGATATTTATTTTGGGTAATTGTTTTTTTTATGTGTTGGTTTTACTTTTAAAGGGGTAAAGGGTGGGTATTAAATACATTTTAATTATTTAATTATCAGTCGTTAATAGTAATAGTTTTTAATTTTAAAATAAGTTTTAATTGTGTTTTATTATTGTATAGTTTAATTTAGGAGTGTATTGTGGAAATTATAGTGTTAAAGTGTGTGTAGTCAATTAATGTTTATTAGTTTTTTTTATTGACAATATTTTTTTAATTGATTATTAATTATGTTAATTATGTCAATAAATGTAATTAAAAATGTTGAAATGTTTTGTTATTGGTGTGGTGTTATAGGGTAGGAAATAAAATAAGTACATTTATGTTTTAATTAATTTTTTTGTTTGTAAATATTTTCTAGTTTCAAAGAATTATTTTTTGTAAATGTATTTATTATTTTATTATATATAGTATATATAGTATTTGTAGGTTTTTGTTATATGTAATTAATATTATAATATGTGTTCTTTTTATATGTTTACTATTTTTCTTTAAATATTGTTTATTAATTTTTATTATTTAAAAAAAATATATATATATATTTTTTTTTAAGTGTTTCAGTGTGAATAGTAATTTGTTTATCTCCGCTATCCAACACTTTCCTTACTGTTGCACTCTCTGGAGTGGGAATAGTCATTTTTACCCCTCCGCTATCCAACACTTTCCCTACTGTTGCACTCACTGGAGTGGGAATACATTTTTTTACCCCTCTGCTATCCAACACTTATCCTACTGTTGCATTCAGTGGAGTGGGAACACTAATTTTTACCCCTCCGCTATCCAACATTTTCCCTACTGTTGCACTCTTTGGAGTGGGAATAGTCACTTTTCCCCTCCGCTATCCAATACTTTCCCTACTGTTGCTCTCACTGGAGTGGGAATATTAAATTTTATCCCTCCGCTATCCAACACTTTCCCTACTGTTGCACTCACTGGAGTTGGAATAGTAATTTTTACCCCTCCGCTATCCAGCACTTTCCCTACTGTTGCACTGACTTGTTGAAATGTAAATGTTAGGCACTTGTTTTGCTTACATATTGCTCTATGTAAAGTTAGCATTCGCAGCACCATTTTAAGTTGAGCCGCCATTTTGAGCCATGATCGAAACTAACTTCTGTATCACTCTGTCTGCCTCAAAAGCAGCTTCAATATTGTTTTCTTTTTTGTATTTTCCAAGGTTGAGCTTTGCTGTACTAATGAATAGACTGTTTTTGCCATTGCATACCTTTCCTGCTAGATAGGCCTGCTCCCACCCTTAGACTGGTGGGGCGCAGACAGAGTAACCTTGATGCTGAGATAGTATGTACCCAGTCCCAGGATTGCAACTCAACCTTCAGTACCTCCTTTGTTCATCAGCTACCAACTGGATATTTCCAGTCTGGGCGTGTCTTTAGTGGTTCTGGAGATGTACATTACTTCTTACCATGTTGGCAGAGGTCAGTCCCTCTGCAGCAATCTAAGGAGGCTGGTCAGACCGGACTCCACTTGAGTGTACTCCTAATAAATACTTTTGGTTTATATTCTCTACTGTCTGACTGACTCTTCATTTGTATGGAAGGCTGAGAGGTGGTTGTGAGTGACCCGGGTGGCCCTAATCGGGTCACTTCCTTCATTTGGCGCCCGAACAGGGACTCCATCGGGTGACCCATCCTTGTCTGCGGACGGTTGAGGAGGTCGGGGCCACGTCGGTTCAGACGGGCAGACCGAAGATCCCTGCACGAAAGAGTCTTGTACTCGCAGCTGCCCCGTCTGTCTGACCGGGCGGTGCCTCATCCAGTGATCATCCCGACTGGGGTCCTGAACGGCGAAACCTTTGGATCTGACCATTTGGTCCGAAGAGTCGGCAGTGGAGAATAAACGTGTTCAACCTGTGTGCACCAGGTGAGTTTGCTTTGGTTCTTTGTGAATATGGCGCCATTTTGAATTGTATTTGATGCGGTCTGAGGACCGACTTCGGACAAGCGCTTGAATTTTTTGAGTTCTTTATGAACATGGTACCACTTTGACTTGTATTTGATGAGGTCTGAGTACCGACTTTGGTTAAGGTATTTGCAAATATCTGTTAGGCATAAGTAGTGAACTTGTTTTTGTGAAAATGCCTTGCTTGAGCAAAATGTTTAATTTGGGCTGTCGTTGTTGTTCTACTGATGCTCGATTGGAAGAAAGTCAGCTGGCACCTCCAGAAGGCACTCCACATTTTGACATGTACGTCAAACATGGCATTGGCCCTATTATGTTTAGTACGTTATGGCACAAATATACGAGGGACAATGCCGAGTTGCAGTGGCCGCTGACGGGCACTTTTGATGAACAGAAAATTAATTTCCTGCAGGAAAAATTGTTTGCGAAAAGGAGTAGGCAGTCGATGTTTGATTCCCTCAGAACATGGTAAAAAGAGGCTAAAAAGAGACGAATGAAAGCAGAGAAAGAGTCCCGGAAGGGGAGAATGCAGACATTGACTCAAAAAGCTGTAGCACACGATAGAGAGAAAATAGAAAAAGGAATAGAGTGTGCTGATAGGAAATTTCGATTACAATGTGAAAAGTCTTATGTTGCTCGAGAGGAAAATGACGCATTTGTGGAGGAATTGTTAGATACTCGACCTCCACCCCCATATGCCCCGCAGAGAATATACCCTGCCATGCCCCAGTCATCCGTTCCTTCTGTCTCTGATGCTTCTGCTTCTTCTGTTATCGATCACGCTGTTTCGGCCACTGCGCCTCCCCCCCTTTCTTTGACTTCGCCTTCTACGGATACGATGACTGCCAGTCTCCCTGCTACGCCTATCGTTTCGGCATCTCTCTCACCAGCCCTTACACCTACGACGCACCCGGCGGCGATGTTGGTGCCCGTTACTTCTGTTGCTACTCATCCCCTGTTATTCCATCCCCCTGCATTACTGAGCAGCGGAACGTCCATACGTGGACTAGGGGATGGAGACTGGGCAACAGCTAGGGAGCGACTAAAGCGGCTATTGCTACGATCCGATGTGGGAGATGAAGAGAAAAGGGTGGTAGCCAATCAGGCCGCTCAGTGGGCTCGTAACCCCATTTACAGTGTGGAAGATGTGTGGAGTGTGATGGAAGATTATGAGCCATTTGTGCAACAGCATGCTCTTAAGCACATGTTGGCTACCTTGATTGGACTGTGGGAACAGTGTTTCAATGATGTAGCACCCCAGATTATTTATAATATCAGGGATCATGTATGTGCTGCTGATATGGCACCTGGTGAGGTTTTTAGTAATGTCGCACCGCTGGTCGCTTATCGGGGTAGGCTGCTCGAGAAAAGCCCGAAGAAGGTATCCCAGTTTCCAATGAGGGAAGTCCACCCCATATATTACCCTGAACTACCGGAGCTGCGGATCAGCAGAATACTGTTATTAGACAAAGGGTAGAGGCCCGTTTCCAAGAGCAATGGGTTTATACTCCATGGAAAAGGAGTGAGGTTTTGTCCCTTAAGACTCAGTTACCCGACCCTACTGCATATTATAAGGAATTGACTGAGGCCGCTTCATCGACAGTGATGACTCTTGTGGATATTGAAATGTTCTTTGGTTTACTGGTGCCTATTGATTTTTGGAGACAGGTGCACACACAGGATCATGTTGTGGAATTGGGTGGTACCTGGGATCAGATTAAAGCATGGGACCAGGAGAGGAAGCCTGGTGAGAAGCCTAAGGCCGAAATACTGGCTTTACCTGGCCGAATTATTACGTATATGCATTCTCTTATTCCACCGAGAAGGGTAAATTGGGAAAAGTTAACGGCATGTCGTCAGAAGAAAGATGAAAGTGTGTCTGATTTTTTCACTCGGTTTGAAAGCGTGTTTTGGGATTTTAGCGGCCAGGATTTGTCAGTGGAGGGGGGTGTCCGACTGTTCGTTAATAGATTTGTTACGAACCTACTTCCTGAGATCGCGACTCGGCTACAGGCCTCGGAGAGCACTTGGACTACCTCCTCCCCTTCTGTAATTCTGAGTATGGCACAGTATTATGAGCACAGGGAAAATGAGGAGAAGGTGGAGAAAAAGCATAAAGAATTGAAGACGAAGGTGTTGTTGCAACAGGCTTCATGAGGGAATGGTAGAGGACGTGGTGGTACGGCCCGACAGCTTCCTCGTACAGGTGGGAATACTACGCCTGTGGTGCCGAACCAGTGTCCGTACTGTAAGGAGGAGGGACACTGGCGCAGTGAGTGTCCTGTGCTTTTGCAGAAGGTGGCGGTCCCAAAGGGGCGAGGGTCTCGTGGACGGGGTCACGGAGACAGTGGCCAGGACAGAGTTCAGTCAGTTGGGACTTCGCAGGGTCACGCTGACATGAACTACTTTGACGACCCTAAGGGCAGGCAGTACTACCACGATGATTATGACATAGACGAGGTGACAGGAATGTCTCACAGCTAGGAAAGCCAGGGACAGAGTGAGGGATGAGTTCAGATACCTGTAGATCATCGCGGTCCTTACGTTACTGCAGATTTGCATGGCTCAGCTAAGGAATTTTTGGTGGATACAGGTGCAATGAATAGCTCTATTTCTCGTTCACCGGTCCCTGGGGCAGCTCTGTCTGGCCATAACAATGTTTCGGTAGGATTTTTTTGGTGTACCGGTTGTGAGCCCCATTTCAAAACCTCATACACTGACTATAGGTCCTTTTACGGAAGATTCGCCATTTTTGTTGACATCTAATAGGATAGAAAATTTGATTGATTTAGATTTGTTAAAGAAGTTGCATGCAACCATTTATTGTTCCCCGGAAGGTGTCTACATAACAAGGGGTCCGAATGTGGTCAGCACTAAGCAGTGTCTGTCCAAAGATGTGTCCCTCCCTGCTGAATTTAAGGACATGCCCCCCTACGTTGTGGGCAACGGGTGACAAGGACGTAGGACTATTGCAGATACCCCCAGTTTCCATTAAAATTTAAGATAATGCCATTTTACCTCGTATTCCTCAGTACAAAATACCGCAAGCAGGGGAATGACCCTTGTTGCAGATTATACAGGGTCTGATTGCGTCAGGAGTTGTTGAAGAGACGTCTGCTAATGTGTGTAATAGCCCTATTCTTCCCATTCTTAAGAGGGCACCTTCGGGTTCCTCTGATGATCATCCTGATGTTTATCGTTTTGTGATTGACTTGCGCGAAATTAATAAAATAGTGGTTACTCAGTTCCCAGTGGTCCCTGACATCACTGCTCTTCTGACAATGATTCCTTCCTCTGCTCAATTCTGTTCTGTCATTGATCTGAAAAATGCATTCTTCAGTCCAGACAGCAGGCACTTGTTCGGTTTTACACTCGCTGGCCAAAGCTTTAGATTCTGTCGAGCTTCTCAGGGCTATAATGAGAGCCCTAATGTATACAGTCAGGCTTTGAAAGCACAATTGGACTCTCTCACGCTACCTTCAGGTAATGTATTGCTCCAATATGTAGATGACCTTCCCATCACCTCTGATACTGAGGAGGGTTGCAAAGACAGTACTGTTAAATTGTTGTTGCATTTGGCACACCACGGACATAAAGTGTCCCTTTCCAAATTTCAATATTGTCGACAGGAGGTCACCTACTTAGGTCACCTACTGTCGAAGGAGGGTAGGAGATTGACCCCTGAGCGCATCAGTACCATTGTTAAAATGCCTATCCCTAAAACTCAGAGGGATGTGCGTGCTTTTATTGGCATTACTTCCTATTGTCGCCAATGGATCCCTAACTACTCGTTACTAACAAAGCCCCTGCTGGCATTAACCACAAAAGATGAGCATGAACCCTTGCCTTGGACGCTTGAATGTCAGCAGTCTTTTGAGCAACTAAAAGTTGCGCTTTGCTCTGCGCCTGTGCTTGGTACGCCTGACTATGCGAAGCTGTTCTTGCTGTACGTACACGAGATGGCTGGCTGTCCGCTCTCTGTCTTAACACAGGCCTTTGGAGGTAAGCAACGGCTGTGTGCTTATTTTTCTGCTCTTCTTGACCCTGTCGCAAGAGCCCTCCTGAGCTGTCTAAGAGCGGCTGTGGCCGTCTCTATAAGGCAATCAGCTGGGCTCATACTTGATACTGACCTCACAGTCATGGTCCCCCATGCTGTGGATACCCTTTTGAACAAGACCAAGACGCAGCACCTCGCCAGTGCACGTCTAACCGGTTATGAGCTAACTCTCTTTGCACCACATGTCACGATTAAAAGATGTGCCAATCTGAACCCAGCCATGTTACTTCCCCTCCCTTCCTAGAGAGAGGAAATTGACATAAATTATTGCATTTTTAGGACTGAGGAAGAGATGAAGGGACGGGTAGACTTGACTGATGTTCCCTTATCTGACCCCCAAGGGGAACTATTTGTTGATGGCTCTTGTTTCAAATTACCAGATGGCACCACCACTGCAGCATATGCAATAACTACACTGTACACGGTAGTTGAGATGTCACAAGTTCCCTATCAGTCAGCCCAAGCTGCAGAGTTTGTTGCCCTTATTCGAGCCTGTGAGTTGAGTGAGGGACTGGCTGTCAATGTCTATACTGAGTCAGTACGCCTTCGGAGTCGCCCATAATTTTGGACGGCTCTGGGCAGAGAGAGGGTTTCTCACTTCCCATGGGACGAAGATCCAACATGGTCCCCTCATACATAGGCTTTTATCGGCTTTGACACTCCCCAAGAAATTAGCGATAGTAAAGTGCAGCGCCCACAAGACAATTACTGACAATGTGGGTAAGGGGAACGCATTTGCAGACCAGATGGCTAAGGAGACAGCCCGAACGAATATGAAAAGGATGTTTGTAGCAGGTCCCGCTAGGTGGGTGTCCGAGGTCGCCATGTTTGAGAATACGCTGGAAAATGTCAAGGAGATACAGAGTGAGGCAACAATTGAGGAATTAGCGATACGGCAGGAAAGCACAGCACGTTTGGATGAGGAGTGGTGTTGGACTGATAAGTCAGGGAAACAGAGTTGGATGCTTCCAGATGCATTTGTTCTTCCCGTAGTCACCATGGCAAATGGGCCAGCTCATATCAGTGCTAAGGGTATTTGTAAGTTGCTAGACCCTGTATGGTAAAATGATAATATCCCAAAGACTGCTGCTCATTTGGTCAAATATTTTATGGTGTGCATGATGCACAATCCTGGAAAAGGTACCCCAACACCACCTGGTAATTTTGCACCTCCCACTTTCTCTTTTGAGGTCCTTCAGATGAATGATATAGAAATGGATCGAGTCAACAATTTGAAATTTGTGTTGGTGGTTGTTTGTGCATTTAGTAAATGGGTCGAGGCCTATCCCACAAAAGAAATCCCAGCCATAGCGACTGCAAAAGTACTCCTGAAGGAGTTCTTTCCTCGCTTCGGCTTGCCCCGTTTGATTTGGAGTGACAATGGCAGCCACTTTAACGCTAAAGTGATTCAGTTAGTTTGAGAGGGACTACATATCAGACAAAAATTTCATGCTGCAAATCACCCTCAATCCGCAGGTTTGGTTGAGAAGTACAATGGTACTCTCAAACTGAAACTGGCAAAGATTCAGGAAAGCCCAGGGTTGCAGTGGCCAGATGCTTTACCGTTAGCTCTTTTGTCCACGAGAACAACAGCGCATTCTAGAACAGGACTGTCCCTCTACAAGGTCGTGTTTGGGGGCCCAGCAAATGTCTGGGGCGTCCCACGTCCTTGTAGGTTTTCTGAAATTGAATATCCTCTGTTAGTGGACTATCTGTACTACATATTAATCCAAAATTTCCAGAGAAAGAAGAACTTGGAGCCGAGGTGGAAGGGGCCAGTCCAGGTGCTCCTTGCCACCCGCACTGCAGTCAAGGTCACAGGCCGAAAGAACTGGATTCATAGTCAACACTGCCGCAAATTTGCCTCTACCCTTACCTTATGATCAGTGGGTCAGAGATGGAATAGGGGACTCGGAGTGGGAGCAAGTCCCACGGTTCATCCCCTTTTCAGATGCTAAACTCAGGTGGACCCAAACAGAGGCAGAGAATGAGAAGGTGCTAAATGCGGCAGTGCCCCTGGAGATTAGGGGCCATTCAAGAGCCTCTCTCTACTGGCCCCTCTGTGTCTGAGCCCCTTTTTACTGACCCTTCTGTGCCTGGCGTAGCTAGGTACAATTTGCGCCCCCGACGGAGGAGCAGTGCACCAAAGGAAAAGTCAGATTAGCAGGGATGGACTTGACAAGTCAGGCAACAGTAGTTTAGGGAGAGGTGAGATTGGTGCATTGTTCGGACATTGGTCAGGATAAATCGAACGTGCTCCCTTGGAGGGGGGGGTACATTATCCTGTGCGATGTGGGATTTCTTCAAGAGCTGGGATCAGACAGCTCCACCGCCGGTGCTCAACAGCGCCAACATTGATGAACAATAGGAGTCTACCAGTAAGGCTCAGATGGACACTGGGAACACTTGCCCCATTTTGTTATCAGTTTCATTGCATTCTCTTTCCCTTGTTTTACGATGTATCCATTTGGTCGGCCCATTACCGAGGAAGAACAACCGTTTGCACCTCCGCGTCCAGAGCGGGGTTGGTCCACGAAAAGTAAAATAGTTTTTGCATCAATAGTTGTTATTACACTAATAATTGTACTAGGGATATCTTACTTTCTGGATAAGAAGTATCCTGGACATTCCCTGGTTGGTACAACAACCGTTCCTCCTGAACACATGTTTATCACTTTGGCTCCTCACAAGGGAGAACACCGAAAGACCTACACTGATAATGTTTTTATACAAATGTTGCACCAAGCTCATGACGTGTCTAACACAACAAATTGTTGGGTCTGTGGATTGCTCCCCTCTGTCACTCATAAGAGAGATAATTTACTGTCAATGCCTTTGTCATACCTTGGAAGTTGCGAGGGCTGGTTTGAATTGCTTTTAATGGTACACCAACATTTCCACCACCACTCCCGTCAGATTATGACCCCTGCAGATTCTAACACTGTGACTGATTATATACGTTTCCATCATGGGTTTATTCCCATAGGCAAGGCAGGATTAAACATCTCTGGTACTTTATCCCCAGACTCCTGAATGTGCAAGTATGATAAGGTGAAGAATAGCACATGTCTTCAAATGGAAATGGCTGATTTCCAGACATTTAACACCTCTGAGTACTTCCGCTCCTTCCAAGACCGTAATGTGACTAGGGATAAGCCAATACCGGTGTCTGTGGTCAGCTCCACAGCTGCCTTCTGTGTTCAGGGACGGGGGGAGGTAGAGGTGGGGGACAGCAAATGTAATTTTACGTTCCCACTCAGCACGATTAATAGTCCACCTTTGGTTTTGCCCCCTAATGTCTACTTCGTTTGTGGATCTCAGGCTTATGTCTGGCTGCCTAGGAGATGGTCAGGCAGATGTTACCTCTCCTTCCTTCTTCCCCCAGTGTATGTCGCTTTGCCCAATTACCATAAAGACCATCGGCTGCAGCGCAGAAGTGTATACTTGTCCCGGGTGAGAAGGGTTATTGACACAAAAGATATAGATCAGACAGATTCCACTTTGCAGCAGTTTGAGGATGCCATGAAAGGTATTGTCCCTTTTTGGGGTCCCATGTCCAATAGCCTTAACATTCGTCGGCTCACAAGAGTTGTAGAAGGTGTCATTAATACAACAGCAGGGATTCTGACCAATATCACTGCTGAGCTTCAGGCTACGAGACTTGTTACCTTATAAAACCGGATGGTGTTAGACGTCATCCTTGCTGATCGGGGAGGGGCCTGTCGTGTCATTGGTAGTAGCTGTTATGTATACCTGACCATGCCCTCAATGTATATGCTGCCATACAGAAATTACACAGACTTTCCTCTGACATCCACCAGGAAAATGGTACTTGGACTCTATCTCGGTGGTTTTGGGGTCTGTTTACGTCCTGGGGTTGGAAGATCCTTGCTTTCCTGGCCATAGTCGCCGGCATTTTCCTCACCTGTTGCATCTGTATACAATGCCTCCCAGCCTGTTGCTCTTATTGTGCTACACTTCTCACCCCAAAGCAGAAGACACCCACCCACGATACTCATGCTGTGATTATGACTCAGAAAGAAATAGACAGTTTTATGCAGATAGATGAGTGTATATTTGAGGACTCAATTTCCCTTGATGCTGAATACATGAATGGCTCTGAATTCTGAAGATCATTTATTATATACATGCCATGCTATATTCCATATTCTCTCAACTTCAAATAGTTAGCTCAGGCTAAAAGGAGGGTTTGTTGAAATGTTAATGTTATGCACTCATTTTGCTTACATATTGCTCTATGTAAAGTTAGCATTCCCGGCACCATTTTAAGTTGAACCGCCATTTTGAGTCATGATCGAAACTAACTTCTGTCTCACTCTGTCTGCCTCAAAAGCAGCCTCGATATTGTTTTCTTTTTTGTATTTCTCCAAAGTTGAGCTTTGCTGTACTAATGAATAGACTGTTTTTGCCATTGCATACCTTTCCCGCTAGATAGGCCTGCTCCCACCCTTAGACTGGTGGGGCGCAGGCAGAGTAACCTTGACGCTGAGATAGTATGTACCCGGTCCCAGGATTGCAACTCATCCTTCAGTACCTCCTTTGTTCATCAGCTACCAACTGGAAATTTCCAGTCTGGGCGTGTCTTTAGTGGTTCTGGAGATGTACATTACGTATTACCATGTTGGCAGAGGTCAGTCCCTCTGCAGCAATCTAAGGAGGCTGGTCAGACCGGACTCCACTCGCGTGTACTCCTAATAAATACTTTTGGTTTATATTCTCTACTGTCTGACCGACTCTTCATTTGTATGGAAGGCTGAGAGGTGGTCGTGAGTGACCCGGGTGGCCCTAATCGGGTCACTTCCTTCACACTGGAGTGGGAATAGTAATTTTTACCTCTCTGCTATCCAACACTTATCCTACTGTTGCACTCAGTGGAGTGGGAATAGTAATTTTTACCCCTCCGCTATCTAACGCTTTCCCTACTGTTGCTCTTACTGGAGTGGAATAGTAATTTTTACCCCTCCACTATCCAACACTTTCCCTACTGTTGCTCTCACTGGAGTGGGAATAGTAATTTTTACCCCTCCGCTATCCAACAATTTCCCTACTGTTGCACTCACTGGAGTTGGAATAGTAAATGTAATTATTTTGCTATCCATCACTTTTCCTACCGTCGCACTGATCGTGTTGGGCAATTTCAGTTTAAATATTTTTCATAGCTTAATGTTTTAATTTATTCTAGAATGTTTTTTTATATTTTAAATTATTTATATATATATATTTTATTTTTATATAATTTTAAAGTTTTAAAATAATTTGAAGATAATAGTTAAATAATTATTTTAAAGTAAATATGTATATATGTATAAATTATTATGTTTGTGTGTTTATTTTTTTAAATTAAGTTTATTTGTAATATTGTGCAAAAATGTATATTAAATTTAATGTTTTTTGTTAAAATTAATATAAATATTTAATATATTAAATATATATTATTTTATTTTATATATATATTTAAATCGATATTTTTTACATCTATATTTTTCACATCGATATTTTTGATTCGATATTTTTGTACTTACCTGTGTAGGTATAGGAGTCAATATTTTTGTAGTCTATATATTTTTTTTGATATTTTGAACATCGATATTTTTAACATCGATATTCTATCAGTGAACCATAATCTTGCACTGCTGCTACTGTAGCACGCTAGTTCTGTATGTGGAAAGGAACCTTGCACTGCTGCTATTGTAGCACGCCAGTTCTGTATGTGGTGAGGAATCTTGCACTGCTGCTACTGTAGCACACCAGTTCTGAATGTGTGGGGGAATCTTCCACTGCTACAACTATAGCAGGCCAGTTCTGTATGTGTGTGGGACGGAATCTTGCACTGCTGCTACTGTAGCGTGCCAGTTCTTTATGTGGGAAGGAATCTTGCACTGCTGCTACTGTAGCACGCCAGTTATGTATGTGTGGAGGAATCTTACACTGCTGCTGCAGCCAGTACTGTTCCAGTGAATTTTGTGCACTTGCAGATAACTATATAATACCAGTTCTGCAAGCGTATGGGAATTTTGCGCCGCCCCTGCAACCTATAGGCTACTGTGCCTTTTAGTATGTGTGGGAGAATCTTCCACTGCTGCAGAAGCCGGTGCTGTACCCACTCAGCATGTGTGGTGAAACCCTGCACTGTTGAAGCAGCCTGTACAGTACCAGTTCAGCATGTGTGGTAGAATATTGCACTGCTTCAGCAGCATATAGCGTACCAGTTCATTATGCATGAGGAAATCTTGCCCTGCTGTTGTAGCCTATACCATATCAGTTCAACATGTGTGTAGGAATCTACCACTGATGATGCAGCCTATACCACAGCAGATCGGCATATGAATGGGAATCTTGCACTACTACCGCAGCCTATATCACACTAGTTTGGCATGCATAGGGGGATCATGCACTGCTGATGCGGGCTATACCGTACCAGTTCAGTATGTGTGGTTGAACCTTGCACTGTTGATGCATCCTGTACTGTGCACGTCCAGCATGTGTGGTGGAACCTTGTACTGTTAATGCAACCTATAGTGTACAAGTTCAGCATGTGTGGTGGAATCTTGCATTGCTACAACAGCCTGTACTGTATCCGTTCAGAATGTGTGGTGGAGCCTTGCACTGTTAATGCAACCTATAGTGTACCAGCTCAGCATGTGTGGTAGAATCTTGCACTACTACAGCATCCTATATCGTACCAGGCCTGTACGTGTGGGTGAATCTTGCCCTGCTGCTATAGCCTATACCATATCAGTTCAGCACATGTGCGGGAATCTAACACTGATGGTGCAGCCTATACCATATCAGTTCAACATGTGTGTGGGAATCTACCACTGATGATGCAGCCTATACCATATCGGTTCAGCATACGTATGGGAATCTTGCACTAATACACCAGCCTATGTTACACAAGTTCGGTATGTATAGGGGAATCATGCACTGCTGATGCGGGTTACACTGTACCAGATCAGCATGTGTGGTTGAACCTTGCACTGTTGATGCATCCTGTACTGTGCACGTTCAGCATGTGTTGTGGAACCTTGCACTGTTAATGCAGCCTGTACTGTGCACGTTCACATGTGTGGTGGAACCTTGCACTGTTGATGCAGCCTGTACTGTGCACGTTCAGGATGTGTGGTGGAACCTTGCACTGTTGATGCAGCCTGTACTGTGCACGTTCAGGATGTGTGGTGGAACCTTGCACTGTTGATGCAGCCTGTACTGTGCACGTTCAGCATGTGTGGTGGAACCTTGCACTGTTGATGCAGCCTGTACTGTGCACGTTCAGCATGTGTGGTGGAACCTTGCACTGTTGATGCAGCCTGTACAGAGCACGTTCAGGATGTGTGGTGGAACCTTGCACTGTGGATGCAGCCTGTACTGTGCACGTTCAGGATGTGTGGTGGAACCTTGCACTGTTGATGCAGCCTGTACTGTGCACGTTCAGGATGTGTGGTGGAACCTTGCACTGTTGATGCAGCCTGTACTGTGCACGTTCAGCATGTGTGGTGGAACCTTGCACTGTTGATGCAGCCTATACTGTGCACGTTCAGCATGTGTGGTGGAACCTTGCACTGTTGATGCAGCCTGTACTATGCACGTTCAGCATGTGTGGTGGAACCTTGCACTGTTGATGCAGCCTGTACTGTGCACGTTCAGCATGTGTGGTGGAGCCTTGCACTGTTGATGCAGCCTGTACAGAGCACGTTCAGGATGTGTGGTGGAACCTTGCACTGTGGATGCCTCCTGTACTGTGCGCGTTCAGCATGTGTGGTGGAACCTTGCACTGTTGATGCAGCCTGTACTGTACACGTCCATCATGTGTGGTAGAATCTTACCCTGCTACAGCATCATATACCGTACTAGTTCTGTACGCATGGGTGAATCTTCCCCTGCTGCTGTAGCCTATACCATATCAGTTCAGCACATGTGCGGGAATCTAACACTGATGGTGCAGCCTATACCATAGCAGTTCAGGGAACGTATGGGAATCTTGCACTGCTACATAAGCTTATATCACACCAGTTCGGCATGTCCGGGGGAATCATGCACTGCTGATGCAGGCTACACTGTACTACTTCAGCATGTGTGGGGGAATCTCACACTGCTACAGCAGCCTTTACCGTACCAGTACAGCAAGCTTTGGAATCTTGCTCTGCTACTGTGTTATGTGTCACACCAGTGCAGTACTGATGGGGGAATCTTGCACTGCAGGTGCAGTCCATACAGAACTTGTTCAGCATGCAATGGAATCTTGCACTGCTGCTAGTCTATGCCATACCAGTTTAGTATGTGTAGGGGAATCTTGCATTGCTGCTGTAGCCAGTGCTTAATTTAAGCCGGTGGTTGCCTTGGGGGGCACCAGCACTTATTTTTCCATATCAGATATGCAAGAGATGGAAAAACAGACAGATGGGGAAGATGGCGGAAGAAAAAGACAGACACCCTGTCACAAACAGAAAGCAGGAACCTGCAAAAGGGAAAAAAGGGGCATTGGGTGTCAGGTAGTGGAGTAAAGAAAACCGGCCTAGGTATTCAACTCGCTGATGTTTAATTGCCCAGGCGGCCGGCTTATGAGCAGACTTCGGGCAACGGCTCTCTTTCGTTCACAAACTAAGCAATGGTGTAGCATGTTTCTCACCAGTGCAGTATGTATGTGGGAATCTTGCACTGCGGGTGTAGTCTATACAGCACTCATTCAGCATGCGATGGAATCTTGCACTGCTGCTGCAGTCTACACCATACCCGTTCAGTATGTGTTGGGGAACCTTGCATTCCTGCTGTGGCATGTTTCCCACCAGTGCAGTATTGATGGGAGTATCTTGCACTGCTTGTGCAGCCTATACAGTACTCGTTCAGCATGCATTATTATCTTGCACTGCTGCTGCCATCTATACCGTACCCATTCAGTATGTGTAGGGAATCTTGTATTGCTGCTATAGGATGTTTCACTCGAGTGCAGTATGTGTGGGGGAATCATGCACTGCTGGTGCAGCATATACAGTACTCGTTCAGCATGCGATGGAATCTTGCACTGCTGCTGCAGTCTACACCATACCCGTTCAGTATGTGTAGGGGAATCTTGCTTTGCTTCTGTGGCATGTTTCACACCAGTGCAGTATTGATGGGAGTATCTTGCACTGCTTGTGCAGCCTATACAGTACTCGTTCAGCATGCATTATTATCTTGCACTGCTGCTGCTGCCGTCTATACCGTACCCGTTCAGTATGTGTATGGAATCTTGCATTGCTGCTATAGGATGTTTCACTCGAGTGCAGTATGTGTGGGGGAGTCTTGCACTGCTGGTGCAGCATATACAGTACTCGTTCAGCATGCGATGGAATCTTGCACTGCTACTGCAGTCTACACCATACCCGTTCAGTATGAGTATGGAATCTTGCATTGCTGCTATAGGATGTTTCACTCGAGTGCAGTATGTGTGGGGGAATCATGCACTGCTGGTGCAGCATATACAGTACTCGTTCAGCATGCGATGGAATCTTGCACTGCTGCTGCAGTCTACACCATACCCATTCAGTATGTGTAGGGGAATCTTGCATTGCTGCTGTGGCATGTTTCACACCAGTGCAGTATTGTTGGGAGTATCTTGCACTGCTTGTGCAGCCTATACACTACTCGTTCAGCATGCATTATTATCTTGCACTGCTGCTGCCATATATACCGTACCCGTTCAGTATGTGTATGGAATCTTGCATTGCTGCTCTAGGATGTTTCACTCGAGTGCAGTATGTGTGGGGGAGTCTTGCACTGCTGGTCCAGCATATACAGTACTCGTTCAGCATGCGATGGAATCTTGCACTGCTGCTGCAGTCTACACCATACCCATTCAGTATGGGTAGGGGAATCTTGCATTGCTGCTGCGGCATGTTTCACAAAAGTGCAGTATTGATGGGAGTATCTTGCACTGCTTGTGCAGCCTATACAGTACTCGTTCAGCATGCATTATTATCTTGCACTGCTGCTGCCGTCTATACCGTACCCGTTCAGTATGTGTATGGAATCTTGCATTGCTGCTATAGGATGTTTCACTCGAGTGCAGTATGTGAGGGGGAATCTTACACTGCTTGTGCAGCATATACAGTACTCGTTCAGCATCCGATGGAATCTTGCACTGCTGCTGCCGTCTATACCGTACCCGTTCAGTATGTGTATGGAATCTTGCATTGCTGCTATAGGATGTTTCACTCGAGTGCAGTATGTGTGGGGGAGTCTTGCACTGCTGGTGCAGCATATACAGTACTCATTCAGCATGCGATGGAATCTTGCACTGCTGCTGCAGTCTACACCATACCCGTTCAGTATGAGTAGGGGAATCTTGTATTGCTGCTGTGGCATGTTTCACACCAGTGCAGTATTGATGGGAGTATCTTGCACTGCTTGTGCAGCCTATACAGTACTCGTTCAGCATGCATTATTATCTTGCACTGCTGCTGCCGTCTATACCGTACCCGTTCAGTATGTGTATGGAATCTTGCATTGCTGCTATAGGATGTTTCACTCGAGTGCAGTATGTGAGGGGGAATCTTGCACTGCTTGTGCAGCATATACAGTACTCGTTCAGCAGGGGATGGAATCTTGCACTGTTGCTACAGTCCATACCACACCAGTTTCGTATGTGTAGGGAAATCTTGCATTTCTGCTGTAGTACGTTTCACACCAATGCAGTGGGGAAATCTGTACTGCTGCTGCAGTCTATACCATACATGTTCAGTGTGTGCGAGGTAATCTTGCACCGCTGATGCAGCCCATTCCTTATCACTTGTGCACGTGAGGTGGAATCCTGCTTCTGCGGCTGCCTGTCCCATCCAGGTCCATTGTGTGTTGGCAGCTTGCACTAAAGTTACCAGTGCAGCACCATGTTTGATATGAAGTAATCTTGCACCACTCCTGTGAGGCGCGTGGCCTACAGGTACATATAATTTACTGTACGTCATAGGAGTCTGGTATCTTTCACCAACACTCATAATTCACAGAGAAATAGAAGAGGGTTTGAAAAGACCTAGCCTGTTTACTTCCTGCGCTGTTAGGCCCGGGGGCTAGAGTTTTAGGGCCTGTACACACAGGATCCATCAGCACAGTGGAGTTGCTGAGACGAGCTGAGAGTCCAGCCCCTTGCCACTGTCTTTCCTTCCCGATACCAACCTTTTATTTCCCCGGCTTATCGCGGTTTTGTGCTACATTAGACCCGCGCGCAGCCGCCATTTCAATCACTTTATGGAAATTCAGATGGGATTAAGAAATAGAAACTATTCTAATGGATATAAAGGCAAGACTTGGGTGCAGGAAATGAAATCCCCGAGGACAATATTGAGAGAATCTCATTTCCAATGCCTCTCGGAGCACAAAGAAGTGGAGCAGGCGCGCGCTGATGACGGGTGGGTACTGGGGGTAGTGCGCGAGGTGCTGAAGCAGCGGAGTTCAGGCTCACTTCATTACGTGCCCAATGGGGAAGAAGATTTGGTGGCAAAATGTAGATCTGTTTGTTGGCTGTGAGTACTGTGCAGGTGCATGGGGGATAGAAATGCACCCACAGATCTGCACACAAGTGATATATTCACTGGTTCAAAATTATTTTTGCACTCAGATGTAAATGCACACGTGCACTGTAACTTATTCACAAAACAACATAGAACTGCATACAATATAACCCGGGTCAAAGTAATATAGCCTCAGAGCCCGCTGCCGAGGGCTGTGGTTGTTAAACGGCCTGAACCCGAGCAGCAAGGGCAGGGCCGGCTTTAGAACTGGTGGCGCCCTGTGCGAAAATGCTTGCTGGCGCCCCCCGCCTTTCCCCCCAATGACCACCTTGCCACGGATTTCCTCACTACCACCATCTGACAATGCCCCCCAAGTCTCCATAACCACTGTCTCTTAGATTCATTTAGTTTTATAGCACCACTCATACCAGTTTAAGGTGTCAGAACACTTTACATCACCCATACGTTGCACGGAGGCAATCATACGTGTATAAATCAGTGTATAGGATATGTTACATATGACAGAGGCCTACAATGTGTAGGAGTCACATGGCATCCATACTGGTAGGCGCTATAGTTTAAGAGTCCTTGGTCTGATAAAGCACAAATTCAGAATTTAAAATGTAACACCATTGTTAGGGATTTTCTTTAATAATATGAATTGATTTCTACCCAAATGAACCCTTTTTGCGGTATTAGGATAAGGAAAGACTGGGCAAAAAAACATGTAGCTGTAATATATTCCTTGCAGTTGACAGTTAATAGCTCTCTGCTCTATATTAGGATTTTAACTTTTAAACTGCAAGTAACATAAGGATCTCTCTGACAAAAGGGATAACTCATTGACCTTTTTATATTATATGCACTTTGTGATGTGAATGGGACACGTTCTTTGCAGCAGGCATATTAACCTTCTGCACTATGATGAGTCAAAACTTCCACTACCAGACAAAGCTCCGGGCTGTCTCCAGGAAGAACATTAATCACCGGA
The DNA here is from genome assembly GCA_963921515.1 of Calotriton arnoldi. Classification (NCBI taxonomy): domain Eukaryota; kingdom Metazoa; phylum Chordata; class Amphibia; order Caudata; family Salamandridae; genus Calotriton; species Calotriton arnoldi. Next base: position 1,660,888 of record CAWUFW010000540.1, on the reverse strand, counting down.
GTTATGGTGACATTTTTATTGATTCTTGAAAATTGTTGGGACAAGGAACGTGGCATCTGGTGTTTTTAAAACAATAAACATGACGCCCCCACCCCAACTCAGCGCCCGGCGCGGTGGCACCGATCGCACCGCCCTAGAGCCGGCCCTGAGCAAGGGCCTATAACAAGGGAGTGGGCCTTTAACAAGCGGCAAAGCTCGAGGCGGAAGGGCTGTAAGGTTATTGCAACACTCCACCCACTCAGTATAGAATGTTCTAAATTAAGCTCTAAAAATTTAAAACTTTGGAATGTTGGAGCACCAATTATTCACCCTAAGACTTTATTGTTTTAAATGGAGCACCCAACCAGTGGCGTAACACAAGCCCCCGCAGCCCCCGTGGTGCTCCAGGGGGGCCCTCAGCACAGTACTCTAGCAGGAGAGCTCCCGATTGAGTCTGGAGGGAGTCCCTCCACATACCTTGCAGGGGGGGGGGCCCTCAAGTTTCCTTACGCCAGTGCACCCAACATTCTAGTGTACTAAATATTTATACAACACTGGAGGATCAAAATATGTAGTAGTGAAGACTAAATTATGCAGAAGGGAAAGGCAAAAATAAAGCACATTCTGAGGCAGGATTAATTCACTATTTTTTTCATTTTAACACACATTAATACTGTCTGTGCAATGGTTTCATCTCATTACTCGTTGTGTGACATCTGACCAGAGCCACCAGCAACTAAAATCAAACCAGTTCACCTCTGCAAAGGGCCTACCACTGCGCTACACCATGTGTGGTGCTTTTTTCTGTTTTTTTTTAAAAGTAATGTTTGAACCATTTGAGCTGGAAACACCACTTTTGTTGAAATCTGGATATGAGGCAGCAGCTGGTGGGTTATGTGGCAAGTGCAGAAATCCTATAATCATGCGGAAAATGTCAGGGTTGCAGAATCACAGAAATCCAGTGGGCCTGCATATAATCCTGGGTTTTTATTAGGGTTAGCTAATTTTGCCCACAGCACTTCTCTAAGTCACCCTTGGATTTCTCATAGAACTTTACACTGTAATGTGTGTATTGATTTATCTTGCTCTCCCCAAAAAAACTAAGGTAAATTAACTACATCCAGAAGTGATCCACAATAAGCCTGGAACTAATTAAAAAATATTGTGTGGATCACTTGAAGTGACAATTGAACAATGCTGTTTCCGTAAAATAACTATTTTAAGAAACATAATGCATTTTTTACATTGTCAAAGAAACATTACAGAAATTGTCATGATCTTGTTGTAGGAGACTCCACCTCCGATTTGAGAGGTGGATGCAGGTAAGTCTACACCTAGGTGTAAATTGACACTAAGAACTGTTTAATTGCAAAAGCAACTTATAAATGTATACATTTGTATATTTACCTTCTTGAATAGGCCTCTAAATGTCTGAATAGGGATATTTAGGGCCTGATTACGAGTAGGTCGATAATTATTGCATCTTCTAAAAATCTGACAGTGAAGTTTTCAGAATTTACTGGATGCAATAATAATTGACCATTACTACTTTTTGGGGAATTACATGCAGGTTTTGATGCCTACCACACCAAAAAATGAATGTCCCTTGTTAGAGTCTCTCAGGCTTGCTCTGTCAAAATTTTACAAAGGGTGCGATCTTTATCTCACCTGGTAACTACTGGGTGTGATAAGCATTTCACCACTTGCTATTGTCATACTTGAGCAGGGCTCACAGTTTAGTGGCCCACTTGTAATTGGGCCCCACAAAACATTATTGAAAAAATCAATACTTTTCTTGCATGTACGGCTGAACGAAGACGAGACCCAGGTGTATTATTAAACCTGTATTTAATAAGTAAGAAAGGAACGACCCCTGACCAGCTGGTGCTCCTCCAGCAACTGCTGCAAGCCCCAGCTTCACAGACTCCACATGCTAGATTCTAGAAGTTGAAGCTCAGTTGCTTAGGAATGCCATCTGGCATGTGCATAAGCACATTAATACATAACACATACCGCCATCCCTAAACATTTAAACAAGAATTATGCCCACTACATACCAAAACAAAAACTGGATGCATTACAAGTTTTGAAGAACATAATCCTTCATACACTTAGGTTTCCCGCTCACCTGTGTACTTGGTTCCCTGGTACACGGAGCTCTATCACCCGTAACCCCCTGATCAAAATTCACTATGGTTCCTGATCCCAACAATTCTTGCAACTCGGCAACACCACATTCTGACACTCTCCTGCCAACATTTTCCATCTGACAGGTTCACTGAGTTTCCCTTTACCTCCACCACTTCTCTGGGTTCAGAAAACTTCAAACCGCCTTTCCTCAGAACGACACCTGAATACACTCTGGCCCACAAGCACTTCTCAAATCCCACCTGCCCCTTCTTACCTTTCATTATGTCTTCCACAATAACAGGCCTGATATTTTTCCAATCTGTAAGAAATGGGATTTCTGGTTGGCTAGGGCTTGCGCCTAAGCCAGGCAGAAACCACCACTCTAGTCAGGGCAAAGGAGTTACAAGCTGAAGATAACCCCTGATCACCCCCTTGGTAGCTTGGCACGAGCAGTCAGGCTTATCCCAGAGGCAATGTGTAAAGCGTTTGCGCAACACACACACCCAGCAGTGACACACTAGGCACACTACGAAAGAAACTCCAGACAAGGTTATGTAAAAATAGCCTTTGTATTACTCATAAACACATTAGATCATAATCACACATATACACTGTGCCAACTGGCACTAGGTAGTAATTTACAGGGGATTATATACATGACAGGGCCAATCGGGCCACTGTCAGAACCATCAGAATGCAAGTAATAACACAACCAGTAACTACTGGTAACATATTGTACTCAGCATCACCACAGGTAGCATAAACGCATTATGCATAACCCACATTAGGTATAAACCATCCTAGGCATATATCCTACATTAGCAGTGCACCTCAGTCTAGCATAGATACATCGTGCAACATAACATTGGGCATAAACCACATTATGCATTAATTACCTCAGCCATGAACACATTATGCACAATCTCAGGGCCTGGCGCCCTACCAGCACCTCAGGTGCTCAAAGGCCCACTGGCCTTCCTCTGCGGGCCCGTCTGAGCTATCCCAAATGCCCTCTGTCCAAAAGTCAGGGCTCGATAATCATAGGGCCTTCCACCAGGCCCTCCAACTGCCAATGCAGCAGAGAAATGTGCGCGATGCACATGGGGGCGGGGGGCATCTCACCCCTTCCTCGTTATCAAAATAAGAATGCCCCCGTCGTTGCAGCTGCCCGCGCTCTCGCGGTGCAGCTGGAAAAATTAACACTGGCACCAACCGTGCCTTGAGAGCCTCCTTCACCGGGGCTCTTCCAGTGCCTACTCCCAGCACCAACAATGTTCAAGGTTCAGCCCCACTCACCGGGGCTGTTCTGGAATCCCCACGCCAGGGTCCTTCCTCACAGTGCTTTCGAGCGCAGCACCCCTGAGGCACTCGTCCCGTCCTCTGGCGCCAGCAACAATAAAGGTGTAGCGCTCACGAGGCGCTGGGACACAAGTTCTTTAGCGGGGCAGAGCTGGGCACAGGCAGGCCAGCACGTAGGGACCCCCAGGAAACAGCAGCTGGGTCCCACGCGGTTCCTCTGAACGCCCAGCAGTCCTCCAGCCCCCAAGCAGGTACAAGTAAGCACCCAAAACAGCACACACACATGGGGTCACAGCCCCAATATTTATACTATGTTTGTCTTTGTTCTGCCCTGGCACAGGGCTTGGGGAACCAGTCCCAACTGGTTCTGGGGGGTACTGAAGCACTTTGTTTACAGGGCTTCCACCCTCCTTTGTCAGGTTGGGCTCTGTCCTCAGACACACCACAGGGGGGCGGAGCCAGCATTGAACCAGGCAGGCACAGACCCATTCAGGGTCAGGGGCTACTCCTCCCATTACTCTAAATGTAGATCTGCCTATTCAGCCTAGCGCTGACTCACCCTGCCCCTCTGGAACCACACACCGAACCAGCCCCTGTCACTCCATAGCCAGACATGCAATACACATCAGGCAGCCAAAGACACATAGCACACAGAAATGCCAACTTCTAGATGTGGCATTTCTAAAATAGTGATCATAAATCTGCGCACAGCATTTATTATCACTATTCCAAACATACCAAACTTGACCACGCTGCTCCTCTCATATCAGGAATTACCACTGAAACACTTAACAGGGAATCCCCAATGCATTCCTATGAAAGGGCAGCCTCACAGCAGTGAGAAACCAAAATGGCTGTTTGTCACTACCAGGACATGTCACACACTTAAGGTACATGTCCTACCTTTTACCTACAATGCACCCTGCCCATAGGGCTAGCTCGGGCCTACCTTAGGGGTGACTGACATGCAGTAAAAGGAGGGTCACAGACGTGGCAACCGCTTTGCATGCCACGTCACAGCGGCAGTAAACTGTGCGCACAGGCCAGAGACAGGTTTGAAAGGCTACTTCGGTGGGTGGCACAAGCAGCGCTGCAAGCCCACCAGTAGCATTCAATTTACTGGCCCCGGGTATATGAGATACCACTTTACTGGGGACTGATAGGTAAATTAAATACGCCAAACAGGTGTAGACCAATCTTACCATGTTTACCACAGAGAGCACACACTTTACACTGGACAACAGTGCTAAAGTGCCCAGAGTCCTAAAACCACCAACACCAGGTCAGAAAAAAGACTAGGAGAAAGGCAAAAAGTTCAGGGATGACCCTGCAAAAAGGGCCAATTTCAACACAACCCCCTTCCAGCCAAAAGCCAGGGTAGACCAATCATTACCTTGATGGGCTTCCCTGCTTGGGGTGATAGATACGGACGCTGGCCCGCAACTGCAGGGGCACACTCCAGTTCTACGCCAAACTGAACCCAGGTGGTTCTCTCTGTCAAAGCTCCCAGGACCAACTAAGCTACCCCACTGGTACTCCCTAGCTGTCCTTGGCCAGGACCAGGCCCTAGGCCATCCAGATGTCTCCGGTCCTTGCCATCTCACAGAGTGGGGGCAGTAACCCCTGGCGCATAGTATCCATTCTCCACTCTTCCCCTCATCAGTGCAGTTCTAAACTGCCACTGATCCTCCAACCTAGGGTCCGCACCCTTAGGCTGACCAGAGGTCTTGGGAGAGGCTCTCCTCCCCTTACCTCTCCTTCTGGGGTTCCGCACTCTCCTCCCAGGAGAAGCACCCTCAGAACACAACTCTTGCACCAGTTCAGGACCTCTCTCCTGCAACTGGTCTCCCAACCTGGGATCTAAACCCTCAGGTTGCACCGGGGTCAGAGGCAAGGACTCCCTCCCTCTGCACCCCCTTCCAGAGTTCTGCACCCTCCCACCTGAAGTGGTACCCCCAGAAGACAAAACTGTAGGGACACTGGTTACAGATGTCCTTCCCTCCAGGTCAGGCAGAACCTGAACCTGGCCTCCCAACCCAGGGACTAAACCCTGCGGTTGAACCGGGGTCAGAGGCAAGGACTCCCTCCCTCTGCACCCCCTTCCAGAGTTCTGCACCCTCCCACCTGGAGTGGTACCCCTAGAAGACAAACCGGTCAGGACACTGCTTACAGATGTCCTTCCCTCCAGGTCAGGCAGAACCTGAACCTGGCCTCCCAACCCAGGGACTAAACCCTGCGGCTGAACACCCTCCTGGCACACCAGGACTTCCTGGGGAGCCCGCATGCCCCCCCAAGGGTAACACATAACTCATGTGTTGTGTGACAGTCTGCCTGGCGCTGATCTCCCGACCCCTGTCCATCTGACAGTGTGCGAAGACCCCCCAGGACAGAAGTGGTGTCCCCATGGTCTCTCCTAGGAGGCTCAACCCTTATGGCTGGCCCCTGACCCACTGGTTCTTCCACTGGGGACTCTCTCCCCCTCTCACTCCTTCCTCTGGACTTCTGCCCCTTCCACTTAGGAGTGGCACCGCCAGACACCAGAACTGATGGAACTCCGCTTACAGACGCTCCAAGTTCTCCTGACACTAGGAGATCCCTCTCAACGGATGGAATACCAGTACAGCCTAGGCTCCCCACCTGGTGTTCCCTTAAGGAACCCTCCAGGCCCTGAGACTGGGTTTCGGGCATCTTGGGATGCATCCCATTCTCACTCCTCCGCGGAGACAGGACGTGAGTCCCTACACCCCTCCCACTACACCAGGACCTATCTGGGCTACTAAGAACCTTTCCCACCACCCTGGGCTGGGAAATACCTGAGCCACTCCTCTTAGGGTCAATACCCAATGCCTCCTCAGACCCTCTGGCACTCACCCAGAGATCTGCCTCCCGTGCAAGCTCCCTGGGATCAGAGAACCCACACTCCAACAGGTGTTGGCGTAACCCTGGAAAACAATAACTGAACATGTGCTCTCTGACAATCAGATTGAACAGCCCTTCAAAATTGTTCGCCGTGCTACCCATCACCCAACCTTCTAGTGAATCACAACACACATCCACAAACTCCCCCCAAGACTGGTGAGACAGTTTCTTACTGCCCCTGCACCTCAACCTATACCCTTCAGGTGTGACACCCTCTTTCTGGGAACTAGGTACCACGCTCTGGGTTCTGGGAGTTGGACTTCCTACACTGGACTCACTTCTGCTGCCACCACTGGACCCCACCCTCACTGGTGAATCCAGACCACTAAAACTACACTCAGGGGACATATCCTCACGAGTTAGCTTTTCCCTGGCGTAGGCCCTTTCTGCCCCCGCCATCCTCTCCTGTGCTAAGACCCTCTCAGTTTCTAGCTTTTTCTCTTCAAGGACCAACTCCTTGAGTCTCAACTCCCGAGCCAATAAGGCCTTTTTCTCCTCCACACCCAGCTGCGCTATCTCCTTGGCATGCTCTAACCTGAGCCTTTCCAAAGCCAGCTGGTGCTCCCTTTCTTCCCTCCTATCCGCCCACTCCTCTGCGGACAGGGAAAGGGATGGGGCACTGCCCCGGCACTGGACCCAGCTAGGGACTCCCTCTCTATGGGGTCCCCACTATCTACTGGCGTCCCTGCCCTGTCATTTTCTCCCTCCTGTGCAGACTCCTCAGGGCCACCCTCAGACCCACCACCCTCTTGGTATGCAGACAGGGCACTCGTCCCCTCAAAGTACTCACGTCTCCATTCATCCTCTTGCCATTGGAGCAGGACTTTCTGGAGGCTTAGCTGGGTGTCTGACCCACTCACAGCTATATCTCTCTCCTCACAGAACCCCCTCAACTCCAACATACTGTATTTGAACAGATCACCCACAATAAAGGTAGAATCCATTTTTGGCAAGGCACTAAGACACAAGTGCAACACAAGAGACCTAGGTGTAACAAGCTACAACAGGAGTACACAATAAAAAATGACTTTTGCAAGGAGAAACAATAAAATCAGGAGAAATCCCCAAACACCTGATTGTCTAAAATGCAGAGCTTTGTAGTGCAACCATGGGTTACTGTGGTACTGCGCAAACGCAAGTCCTATCCCACCGCTGCCACCAATGTTAGAAATGGGATTTCTGGTTGGCTAGGGCTTGCGCCTAAGCCAGGCAGAAACCACCACTCTAGTCAGGGCAAGGGAGTTACACGCTGAAGATAACCCCTGCTTACCCCCTTGGTAGCTTGGCATGAGCAGTCAGGCTTATCCCAGAGGCAATGTGTAAAGCGTTTGTGCAACACACACACCCAGCAGCGACACACTAGGCACACTACAAAAGAAACTCCAGACAAGGTTATGTAAAAATAGCCTTTGTATTACTCATAAACACATTAGTACATAATCACACATATACACTGTGCCAACTGGCACTCTAGTAATTTACAGGGGATTATATACATGACAGGGCCAATCGGGCCACTGTCAGAACCATCAGAATGCAAGTAATAACACACCCAGTAACTACTGGTAACATATTGTACTCAGCATCACCACAGGTATCATAAACGCATTATGCATAACCCACATTAGGTATGAACCATCCTTGGCATATATCCTACATTAGCAGTGCACCTCAGTAGCACCTAGCATAGATACATCGTGCAACATAACATTGGGCATAAACCACATTATGCATTAATTACCTCAGCCATGAACACATTATGCACAATCTCAGGGCCTGGCGCCCTACCAGCACCTCAGGGGCTCACAGGCCCACTGGACTTCCTCTGGGGGCCCGTCTGAGCTATCCCAAATGCCCTCTGTCCAAAAGTCAGGGCTCGATAATCATAGGGCCTTCCACCATGCCGTCCGGCTGCCAATGCAGCAGAGAAATGTGCGCGATGCACAGGGGGTGGGGTGGATCTCACGCCTTCCTTGTTATCAAAATAAGAATGCCCCCGTCGTTGCAGCTGCCCGCGCTCTCGCGGTGCAGCTGGAAAAATTAACACTGGCACCAACCGTGCCTTGAGAGCCTCCTTCACCGGGGCTCTTTCGGTGCCTACTCCCGGCACCAACAATGTTCAAGGTTCAGCCCCACTCACCGGGGCTGTTCTGGACCGGATTCAGGAATGGGCGCAACAGCAGGCACCAACAGTGCCTTGTGGGTCCCCACTCAACGGGGCTCTTCTTTGTCTCCTCCGGTCCCCTCCCCTTGCACACAGGACTTCAGCCGGGAGCCCATGAGGCTCCAGTCCCTCTCTTGGTTGCTCACAAATGCGGGGTAGGCTCCCGCCCACCGTCAGGCTTCGCTTCTGCCTGACTTCCTTCGGCCGGCCCCCAATCAGGCCGCAACCGCCGGACTTCCTCTTCTGGACCACTAACGCGGCAGCCAGACACGCGGGGCTCTCCTCCTCCTTACGGGGAGCCCCGCCCACAGTCAGGCGAACTCCGCCTGGCTTCTGGTTCGCTCGGACCGAGCGGAGCTGGAACCCTTCTCCCCGGGGCTCTCCTACCACGGTGCGACGGCGCCCTCACAGGCCAAGTGGAATCCCACTCTTTGGGATCAGGCCCTTAAGATGTAGCGCTCACGTCCCGGGGGCACAAAACGGCGGGGTAGGCTCCCGCCCACAATCAGGCAGTAAGGCGGGAATCCCCACGCCGGGGTCCTTCCTCACAGTGCTTTCGAGCGCAGCACCCCTGAGGCACTCATCCCGTCCTCTGGCGCCAGCAGCAATAAAGGTGTAGCGCTCACGAGGCGCTGGGACACAAGTTCTTTAGAGGGGCAGAGCTGGGCACAGGCAGGCCAGCACGTAGGGACCCCCAGGAAACAGCAGCTGGGTCCCACGGCGGTTACTCCTGATGCCCAGCAGTCCTCCAGCCCCTAAGCAGGTACAAGTAAGCACCCAAAACAGCACACTCACATGAGGTCACAGCCCCAATATTTATACTATGTTTGGGGCATATTAACAAGGCGGCGATATGAAATTATCGCCGCTTTTGCGTCCGTTTTTGGGCGAAAAGCGGCGATAATTTCATCGCCGTATCAGCAAAGACACGCTATCGCGTGTTTTGCTGACTTAGCGCCCGTTCCCAGCACGCCTAACTTTGCATCGCTAATGAGATGCAAAGTAGGCGTGGCTGTGAAACCAAACAGGGATAATATCGCAAAGGCAGCTTCGCGATATTATCAAGGAGGGTTAGCGATTTTTTAAATCGTGTTAAGTATGCCTTAACGCAGGAATTTAACGTCTGTTAAATTCCTGTCTAAGGCATACTTAACATGGGGGGTGGATTCTGTGGCTAAGACCACAGGCCCTATCATCTAGGATATCGCCGTTTTCCACCATGGAAAACGGCGATATCCACGCTATCTCTGGAATTTTATCGCCTCGGCGATGCGCGTTGTTGATAACGCGCTAACCGGGCGATAAATTACAGAGATAGCCGGCGATAAATATGCAAGCGCTAAGCGCCCTTTGCGATATTTATAGCCGGGCCTTGTTAATATGCCCCTTAGTCTTTGTTCTGCCCTGGCACAGGGCTTGGAGAACCAGTCCCAACTGGTTCTGGGGGGTACTGAAGCACTTTGTTTACAGGGCTTCCACCCTCCTTTGTCAGTTTGGGCTCTGTCCTCAGACACACCACAGGGGGGCGGAGCCAGCATTGAACCAGGCAGGCACAGACCCATTCAGGATCAGGGGCTACTCCTCCCACTACTCTAAATGTAGATCTGCCTATTCAGCCTAGCGCTGACTCAACCTGCCCCTCTGGAGCCACACACCTCACCAGCCCCTGTCACTCCAGAGCCAGACATGCAACACACATCAGGCAGGCAAAGACACATAGCACACAGAAATGCCAACTTTTACAAGTCGATACCAAAGGGGATGATGGATGGAGCGTTAGAGCAAATCAAACACTCACCCCCAGTCAACTGATCTGGGTATAATCCATCATCATTCTTTAGCTCACTCCACCATCATCCCCTTTGGTATAACTTTTACAAGTGGCATTTCTAAAATAGTGATTATAAATCTGCGCACACCATTACGCAGCATTATTTTCACTATTCCAAACATACCAAATTTGACCACGCTGCTCCTCTCATATCAGGAATTACCACTAAAACACTTATCAGGGAATCCCCAATGCATACCTATGAGAGGGCAGCCTCACAGCAGTGATAAGCCAAAATCGCTGTTTGTCACTACCAGGACATGTCACACACTTAAGGTACATGTCCTACCTTTTACCTACAATGCACCCTGCCCATGGGCTAGCTAGGGCCTACCTTAGGGGTGACTGACATGCAGTAAAAGGGGGGTCACAGACGTGGCAACCACTTTGCGTGCCACGTCAGTAAACTGCGCGCACAGGCCCTGCAATGGCAGAGGCCTGAGACAGGTTTGAAAGGCTACTTCAGTGGGTGGCGCAAGCAGCGCTGCAAGCCCACCAGTAGCATTTAATTTACTGGCCCCGGGTATATGAGATACCACTTTACTGGTGACTGATAGGTAAATTAAATACGCCAAACAGGTGTAGACCAATCTTACCATGTTTACCACAGAGAGCACACGCACTTTACACTGGACAACAGTGCTAAAGTGCCCAAAGTCCTAAAACCACCAACACCAGGTCAGAAAAAAAGACTAGGAGAAAGGCAAAAAGTTCGGGGATGACCCTGCAAAAAGGGCCAATTCCAACACACTCTCTTCCTCATATTTACATAATCCATCTTAGAATGACCTGATCTTGACATCTAAGCTGGAGTGACCACAATGCAAGGTACTCTACCTTTCATCAGACTAAAAGGAGATGCCAAGGTAACAGTATGTGGAATGGTTCTGTAACTTCACAACATGTTCTTGACTTGTGTTCTCCAGCACAGATTACCGGGAAAGGCTGACTGGATAGAGTCACCCTGTTAGAAATGGGGGTCTCTAATTGGCATAGGTAAGTACCCTTGTCCATGTAGGGACCCTTGCTTCTAGTCATGGAAAGGGGAATACACACTTTAGATAACCCCTGCTCACCCCCTTGGTAGCTTGCCACGAACAGACAGGCTTATCCCAAAGGCAATGTGTAAAGTATTTTTACTCAAAACACACAGTAACACAGTGAAAACACCACAAATGGGCACCGAACCAGTTTAGAAAAATAAAGAATTTTTATTTAAACCAAACAAGACCAAAATGACAAAAATTCAACATACAGGTAGAAAAATACGACTTTAGAACAGTTATTTCAAAAATAGAACTTTTAGCAAACAAATAGCTCTACCTGGGGCTATTGTGACGTTGTGATAGACAATAATCCACCGTACGACCCCAACCGCTAGGTGCGCGGCGTCGGGCACGGAGTCACATGGACCCCCAAACAACAGTACCTTGGAATTTAGTCTTTGGACGATGCACGGCGTCGTGGAGATGAGGTGTCGTAGCCGAGGTCGAGGCCGGCTCCCTGACTGCCATGGGGAGGCAAGGTGTTGTGTACTTGAGGAGGTGACATGTCGAGTCCAGGACAGGGGAAGTCGGTTGCATCGGCGGTGAGGCGTCAATTCTGTTGAGGCGATACGAAGTTGAAGACTCGTTGAGTCACCCTTGGCAGTTATCAGCTCCGTGATAACGAAATGCAGGTGCTGGCTGTGATGGCGTCTGTGCAAGCACTGGTGTCGGGAAGGCCGGTAACTGCAGGTGTCAGAGCTGCGGTGCAGGCGGGATGGTGCGTCGTGCACTTCGGGAGCGGTACCCCCGGCCTTAGCGCAGGTCGTGGCAACACAGCGGCGTCGCTGATGGTGCCGGAGATTGTTCTTCTTGCTTCTTTTAGGTTTCTTCCAGCTCCCAACAGCAGGAACAACCTCCAGAGGCCCAAAACTGGAATAGGCACCCCCTGGCAGGCCAGAACCCCCAGCAGTGGAGTTCAGGGGACCTGTTGGGGAAGTCTTTGTGTCCCTGAGACTTCAGAAAGGGAGGCTAGCACACACAAGCCCTTGGAGATTCTTTTTCAACCAGGTTCACAGCAAGGTTCCAGTCCTTGTCTCCTTCCTTGGAGGAAGCAGCCTCTGCAGACCAACCCAGCAAAGCACACAGCACAGGGGCAGCACTCCTCGTTACAGCTCTCCAGCTCTTCTCCCTGGCAAAAGGTTTCTCCTGAGGTTTCTCCTGAGTCCAGAAGTGATCTAATTCTCTTGGGTTTAAGGTCCACTACTTATACACCATTTTGTCTTTGTTCCCTTTGTGGCAAGGGTCTCTGAGCCCAGTCCAAACTATTGCCTATTCACGTGTAAGAGAAACTCCTCCCACCACTCTAAATGCAGCCAAGGTCTATTCAGCTCAGCTCTGAGTCACACAGGAAAGGCAGGATATACCTCAACTCCCCACTCCCCCCGGTGGCTGTCTGCAGTGAATGCACATCCCCAGCCCCTGTCACTCTAAAGCCAGACAGTCAATACACAAACAGCAGAGGCACACAGAATGATTAAACAAGAAAATGCCTACTTTCTAAAAATGGCATTTCCAAACACATAATTTAAAAACCATATTTACTAAAAGATGTGTTAATAAATTCTGAGTTCAGAGAACCTAAACTCCATTTCTCTATCTTGTCCCAAAGGAAAGTTATGTTTATAAGATGTTACAAAGTAACTCCCATGTTAGCCTATGGGACAGATAGCCTTTCAATAGTGAAAAACGAAGTTGCAGTATTTCACTATCAGAACATGTCACACACACCAGTACATGTCCTACCTTTTACATACCCTGTACCCTGCCTATAGGGGTACCTGGGGGCTACCTGAGCGGTGCCTTACATGTAAGAAAAGGGAAAGTTAGGGCCTGGCAAGGGGGTGCACTTGCCTGGTCGACATGGCAGTAAAAACTGCTCATACACTGCAGTGGCTGGTCTGAGTTACATTTGAAAGGCTACTTGTTTGGGTGGCACAATCAGTGCTGTAGGCCCACTAGTAGCATTTGATTTACAAGCCCTGGGCACACTCAGTGCACTTTACTAGGGGCTTACCAGTAAATCAAATATGCCAATCATGGATAACCAATCATGATAACAATTTACACAGGGAGCACTTGCACTTTGACACTGATCAGCAGTTGCAAAGTACCCAAAGCATCTAAGCCAGCAAAAACAAAATCCTGTACAGCATCAAAAATACAGGAGGTAGAGGAAAAAGTCAGGGGAAACCAGGCCAAGGATGTCAAGTCTAACATCACCCAGCACATGGTTGAAGCATTCCACTAAACTATTCCCCCAAGGCTGATAAAGTGTAGTCCTACAGTGTTTTATTCCCCCACTTATCCAGGAAACTTTCAAATGCCTCTGATACAAATTGGGGACCATTGTCGCTAACTATTTTCGCAGGACCCTTCTGTACGAAATGGATCCTCACAAAAAGCAATCACACTGCAGGTCTTCACCTCTCTCATAAAAGCCACTTCTGGCCACTTTGAAAAATAGTCTATCATCACAACGGCAAACCTTTCCCTTGGACCCAAACACTCGAACGGACCACAGATATCATTTGCCACCTTGTGCCATGCCCGCTCAGGCAATGGCACCGGACAGATAGGTGATTCCTGCACACAATGTGATTTGTCACTACATGTATATGGAATACATTTCCTGACAAACCCTTCAATTTGCCTGTCTATCCCAGGCCACCAAAAATCTGCATGTGCCCTTCTCCTTATCGCAGACATGCTACCATGTCCTATGTGCAATAACTCCAACAACCTCTATTACAAACTCTCAGGCACTACCAATCTATTACCCCTCTTCACACCGCATCAACCACTGACATCTCACTCCAGATGTTCTTGATCCTCTCCAGTTCACCAACCCATTTCCATCATTGTGCATGAGGCAACACACTCTTCAACTTAATCAACAACGGATCTTATAACACCGCTTCCTTCTATTCAGTCTTCCCAATGGCCTTACACGCATCTGAAGCTTCTACCACTACCCATTCATCTTCTACATCCACCACCACATCCTGTAATGGTAACCTTGACTTACAATCTTCATTAAATTTTTTACCCTTGGAACATATTTCAATGCGAAACTGAAACTCTTGGAGGTGATAAAGCCATTCCGCAATGCAAGCTGTGGCTCTACCAGCACCAGACATGGAGAACAACTTTATTAAAGGTCTGTGATCAGTGCAGAGTTCAAAGTCTATTCCCCCTTACAAATTTCCAGAAATGCTGCACTCCCCACCACTACGCTAGTGCCTCCTTTTCCACAGTGGAGTAATTGCCATTTGCACCTTTCGATGTGCATGACGCAAATGCCATAACCCTTTCCATTCCTTCATTCTCCTGTATCAGTGCCATTCCAAGACCATAGCTGCTGGCATCTGCCACAATAATCCTTCGATCTTCTGGATCAAATGGCTTCAGAGTAACAGCATAGCTTTTGCCTCCTTCATCATGTCAAAAGCCTTCTGACACTCCCCTGACTAAAGAAATGTCACCCCTTTTTCATCAACCCAAGCAGTGCATGTACCTTCTCTGCAAAATGGTCCACAAATGTGGCATACTTAGCAAGACCAAGGAAAGATCTTAACTGTTCCTTGTCTTGTGGAGAGGGAGCCTTTTCAATGACCTCCACTAAACTAAACTTAGGTTTAGTGCCCTCAAGATTCAAAGTGTGGGCAAGGCATTCGATCTCCCTCACACCAAATTTACATTTCTCCAGACCAATGGTTAGTCCAGCATCCTGCATTCCCTTCAACACTTCCATCAAAATGGTATCATGCAATTGCCGACTCTCCCCCCAAACCAGCACATCGTCCTGGAACACCAAGGTATTCATCATACCCCTCAACATCCCTTACATTACCTTCTGAAAAACAGCTGAGGCCAACACGAAGGGCATGCAAATAAATACATTGAAATGCTCCTTCAGGTGTGATGAATGACGTCACATGGCAAGACTCTTTGTGCAACGGCACCTGATGGTATGCACTTGATAGATCTAACGTAGTAAAATATTTACCACCTTTCATTCCTGCAAGCATCTCACTGATGCGAGGTAAGGGGTGCCGGTCAACCCAAATGCAGCTGTACACATCTCTAAGGTCCACACACATCCGAATCTTCCCTGTGGGTTTCTTTGTAATCACTATGGGACTTAACCATTCTGAAGCCTCTATAGGCTCAATCGCTTTCTCATCACATAGTCTCTGCAACTCTTCCTTTAGCAGACCTCTTAATACTAAAGGTACATTGCGCACCTTGTGCACTTTAGGGGAAACTCCTTCTTTGAGAATTATGCAGTGCGCAAAACCTTCCAAACTCCTTCCTGAATATTTAAGGGCACTTGGCAACCCATTCCTCACCACCAGCACTTCTGTCAACAAGAATTGTTCAGGGTGCTTGGGGTTGAGAATCATACCTAAAGACCACTGCTCCTTCCTAAGAATTTTCCTTTCTCCACCACATATACTTTGCTGCACAGTTTCCTTCCCTGGAATTCCAAAGTCGTGCAGAAATACCCTAACATTGGAAATTTGCCCCCATAAAAACCCTCCAGTTGAACATCAGGAGAATTCAACTCACACTCGCCCAAGCTTTTCCAAACCTCCTTATCGATTTGAGTAAAAGGTGAACAAGAGTCCGCCCAAACTTGCACTTCCTTACTATTCATATTAACCATGCATTTGGGAGGGTGATATTTCATCTCCTGCACAGTTACTGAATATTCCTGCTTATCTATAGATGAATCAACACCACAGATAACTAAAATATCAATATCATTTTCTTCACCACCACTTAACTCACTGTCATCCCGGTCTTCCAGCAAATTCACAGATTGCCTGAAGGCACCCTTTGCTGCTAATTTGCACATTCTTGAAACATGGCCCTATCGGTTTTTACCTAAAACATTTGCTCTTAATGGCTGGACAATTGTTTGCATCAGCAATGTGCTTTAAACTCCCACACATGAAACTAGTGTTCTCCAACACTGGTAATTTAGTTTTCTGCTGATCACTGTCAATGGCTTTGCTCCCACCAAACTTCACAGTATGTACCCCATTAGATCATTCCATCTCACCATTACCCTTGTATGCAGCACCCCCCAATTCATTAACATAGCATGAGGTGTCCTCTCTATGTTTTGCCACTTCTATGGTTTTCTCTAAAGTAGGATCTTTCAGACCTAATAACTTTTCTTGCACATTGACATGTTAGATCCTCTTCATCATTTGGTCCCTGATAATCTCGTCCCTGAGAGCTTTACATTTGATTGTCACAGATAATCGTCTTAGTACCACAACATATTGATCCACAGTTTCACCCTGCTTCTGTGCTTGGGCGGAAAACTTATTTCTCTCAACAACAATGCTTGTCTTCTCCCCAAAATGTACCTCTAACACTTTAATGGCACCCTTGCATGCATCCTCCTCATCAGTATCAGACCCCCATCAATATCATCATTACCTGTTATTGGAATTAGAAGATTTTGAAGAACTTTCTACCATCATTTCCCAAACAATGTTTAAGAATTGCTAATTTTCTTATTGACATGCACACATCACCCCCTATTGCCTCCAATAGGTTTCAAATGCTTCTCTCCAGTCTTCCCACACCATACTAGGTTCACCAGGTTTCTGCAGAAAGACTGACGGTGGTGGTATCGATTGGGATGTCATGATGCTCAAATTCGATGTAAATGTAAAAGAACAAGGTGTAAGCTTAAAATATATGCATACTAACCATGCTGTGATATTATATTATACAATGCCTTCCCCTAAGAAGTATTGTCCCTCTCACAGATGCCTCTTCCCAAATACTGTGCGCATCAGTGATATGTCAACCAACGGTGCCCAAATGCAAATGCTGTGCGCATCATTGATGTGTCCATGAGCTGTACGCAAATAACAAAGAAACAGTTGAGCATCACCTCTAAACTGCACACGCCGGAGAAATGGCTGAAAACTGTGCGCGTCAGTGAAACTTCTCATCTGTGCTCATCAATGACCATACCCAAGCTGCTTACTTCGAGTGAACACAAAGCACCTGTTGAAGCCATGCGCGACAGCGCTTCCCATCAAAGACGATTCCTCACAATGAAAACAGAAGTTCACCCCCACCTGAGCGTCCCTCGGAGGACTTATGCACGCACCCCTCAGCTACTGAACCGCTAACAGCAGGAAGCAAGTATACGCGGCATTGACTCTGTGCGTCTCCACAAAGCCTCCAGTGCTATCAACGACATCACACTGGTCCTCTAATTCTATGTCAGGAGACGGAGGCTTCGGATTATGCTTCTCTTTCTTTTACTGACGTAAAACACAGCAGCCAATCAACATTTTAACAAATGAAAAACTACATTTCCCATGAGCCCCAGTAGTCCAGTATCCACCAATCATCAGGGCATACAGCATATATAAACCAATGAACCATATCACTTCCTCTTTCTTTGCTGCTACAGCAGCCGCAGTTAAGTCATTTGCCTATTTTATTATAAGGTGCATGTTATACGCGATGTTGATTATGCGACTTTGAGTGCTGATATAATTGAAAGAGATACGCGGGGGCATCGCCACTCTCTGTGCAGTTGCCGTGGAGCGAGAGAGGGATGCGCAGCATACACGCTGCACAGCTCCTGTCCTCTCTCGTTGCAGCCGACTCGCGCATGCGCGGTGAGGCCGAAATCTGGCTAATTACCGATCAGCTCACAGCGCGACCGCACGAGAAAGGAGCAGAGCAGTAATTGTCCCTGGTGAACGCCAGAGGGGCCGAATTAAACGTTGAGAAGGGCTCTGCCCTAGGAGAGACAGGTGCCTCCCTCCACAAGAAACTTGGCAACTTTTGCAGACTTTTGAACCCTTTCTCTAGTTTTAAAAAGCTAGGATTGCACCTGGTTGGGACTAACTCTCCCCTCTTGAACCTCCTCTTGTTCATCTGTTTAAGTGGCAATGGCATAACAGGAAGATGTAGGGGAGGGCTATCTGGAATACACAGAAGTCCCCTTTGAGCAGGATATGGAAGAGCGACTTGTGAAAGCACTTAATACTCAAGTGCTGTGCTTGGTGAACCGGGCATTAATTAAAGCCTTACAACCCTTTACTCTACCCCTCAAATGCTATGGCCGTCGCAAATTGCTAGTCACGGCAGGGGGCACGTCTAAACGTGATTTGGCTTGGCATGAGGCGGGCATTGCCGGCAGTACTTCTAAAGGGTCCTCAGCCAAGGTCCTCTCGCAACTGGTGCTGTCTGTCCTATGGGACCATGAATATGGAAGTACTGAAGATTTGAAACCATCTGGTTTCCCTACAAGCTCCACCGTTACGGCAGACCCCTCCACATCCTCATCAGAATCTCCCTCCAGGAGGCTCTGAACCAGCCGCCAAGCATAAACGCAAGGTGCAACACATTCAGCCGGACTTACCTCCCTATAAAATTCTTTTATTTGACCCCAAACAAATCATCCACCTTAGATCTTCAGAATGGGTTCCATGTATGGAGGTGGCGCACTACGTTCAAGCTAATCTGCACCAAGGCTTCAAGAAGGACGTGCGCAACACGTTGCGCTCAGAATGCCCGCGCCCTTCTTTACTAGGGAAAGTGGCAGACATGCCAGAGCTCGACCCCAACATGACCACGTTTTTTAAGAAGTTCTCCAAAGACCCCAAGAAGGGTCCAGACAGAGCCTGGAGAGGCTGTCAGGACAAGGTATTAGATATTTCTGGCCCCATCACAAAGATTGTAGATTTGGCGGTACAGGCTAAAGACAACCAAGCCCAACTGGACCCGAGCGAAATCCTGGAGTGGGCGCAGAGAGCCCTATGCCTCCTAGGCAATGCCAATTGTGCTCTATCCACCGAACGCCGCTAATCAGTCCTGATGCGTATTGATCCACAACTGGCAGATCTGGCCTCTAACGAGGCAGGCACATTGGCCAATGGTTTGCTGTTCGGAGACAAGTTTGTCAAAGATCTGGGAAAGTATGTGTCGACATTTTCAGCCCTAGGCAAGGCACAGACTTCTTTGAAAAAGGTTTTTAACAGGGGCCTTTTTGTCAGGGCCGGACGCTATCGTGGCCGAGCGCCAGGCCATGGCTTTCAACAGGCCACAAGTGCTTACGCCCCCAGAGGCAGGGGCACGCCGCAGTGTCAATCAAACTTCTACCCTACACAAAATCAAGGTGGCAGAGGCTGTAGCCGCAGAGAAGGTTACCGAGGCGGAAAAAACAACGCAGATACTGCTTACTCAGGTGAGCCTTCTTCCTCAACCAGAAGTCAGGGTAGGGTGGCATATTCAGTTGTTTTATCACAATTGGGTGGTGATTTCACAAGACCCTTGGGTTTTACAGACAGTACAAGGGTTTCACCTGGAGTTTTATTCCACTCCCTGTCAGGGGAATCAGCCGTTCCCTCTTCATTTTTCACACGCAGAGATGTCTTTCACAGACAACAAGGTTCAGTCACTCATAACCAAAGGGGCGGTGACCTCGACAATGTTATACCCCAGGGGCTTCGTCAGTACAATATTTTTGGTTCCCAAGAAAGATCAGGGTTATCGACTCATGCTTAACCTAAAAGAGTTCAACTCGTAGATTGTGTATCACCACTTCAAAATGGAGGGCATATACTTATTAAGGGATCTTCTCCAGGAAAGCGATTGGCTGATTCGGTTAGATTTAAAGGACGCATATCTAGAGGTGCCCATCTTTGCCCCTCATCGCAGAATCTTTCAATTCCAATGGCGTCATCAGTGGTACAAATTCACCGCCATGCCATTCTGTCTCTCCTCAGCCCCTTGGTGTTTCACCAAGCTCCTTCGCCGGGTAGTTCAGTACCAGCGGGAATGAGGGGTTCGTTTGACTATCTATCTGGACGATATTCTCATCATGGCACAAGACAAGGAAATGGTCCTTCTTCGCCTTTCTTGGACAGGTCGACTTCTACAGGACCTGGGGTTTGTCATAATTAGGGAAAAGACAGTCATGGTACCATCACAAGTTTTGGATTTTCTGGGTTTCCAGGTGGACTTCATCAGAGCCCAACTTCTCCTACCATTACCGAAGAGATTGTCAATCAAGAAGCAGTTGAGGAGAGCACTTGTCTCTCTGACTATATCCTTGAGGACCCTGGCTCGACTAGTGGGTCTTTTAGCGTCCTCCAAACAAGCCATCTTCCTGGGCCCATTACCTTATTGGGCTCTCCAACGATTGAAAATTCTCCATCTTTGCAAGGGCCTGTCTTACTCCAAGCAGATTTCCCAGACAGAGGAGGTCAAGACAGAAATTAATTGGTGGCTGGAGCACATGGACGCCTGGAATGGCAGGGCCATTTTCGCTTCAGTCCCAGAGGTTGTGATAGAGTCAGATGCCAGCCGATGGGGCTGGGGAGCCCATTGCGGCTCAGTAGAGACAGGAGGCAGATGGTCCTCCGAGGAACTCTCGCTACACATCAATTGTCTGGAATTACTGGCGGGATCCTTTGCAATCTGGACGTTATCTCCACACAAGGCGAGTTGTTGCATCCTATTACGGATGGACAATGTGTCGGCGGTTCGTTATATCAACCGCCTAGGGGGTACGAGGTCTCGCCTTTTGGCGGAGATCGCCAAAGACGTTTGGCACTTTTGCTTCCAGAATCAAATTTCAGTGACGGCGGAATACAAGTGTTTCCGGTCTTGAATTTATGCAAGGGTCCATGCTCTGTGGACTTATTTGCTTCCCGACTCAATGCTCAGCTCCCATGGTTCTACAGCTGGAGATTGGATCCTCGAGCAATGAGCTTGGATGCGTTCCTACAAAATTGGTCGGGGGACCTGTCATACCCCTTCCCTCCTTTTTCAATGATTCAGAGGGTTCTGGCACAAGTGAGCAGACAAGTAGCAGAGGTGGTGCTAGTTACTTCAATATGGAAGGTGTAATCCTGGTTTTCAGTGGCGATGGCACTATCCTGCAACCTTCCATTACACATTCAACCACGAACGGACCTTCTAAAGAATCCAGTGGGTCGTCTCCACCCCCTGATGAGTCAGGGGCTCTTGTACCTTTTGGTGTGACGACTTTCAGGAGGTGTTGGCAAATGCCAGGAGTTTCGGAGGATACATTGTGTTTCCTATCCCAATCTTGGGCCCCCTCTACCCATAAACATTATGAATCCGCTTGGCGTCGCTGGGGTGCTTTGTGTAGTGAACGGGATGTGGATCCCTCGGGATCCGGAATCCATATCATTGTGAATTTTTTTTCGGATTTGGCAATGCAGGGTTTGGCCTACAGAACGGTGAATAATTTCCGGTACACTATTTCAGCGGGGCATCTTCATGTTAAGGGCAGAGCATTGGGGGAACATCCCTTTGCATGCAAGGTCTTAAGAGGCATAAGAATGGTGCATCCACCGCAACCAAAATATTCGACCTTATGGGATGTAGAGGTAGTCTTGCGCTTTATTAGGGCTTGGCTGTCTAATGAAGACCTTACACGCAAACAACTATCAGCGAAACTTACCTTATTGTTATGCCTTATTTCCTGCAGAAGGGTATCGGATGTGCGTGTCAGGGTCCAACACCTTGCGCCTACCACGGTCCAAAAGTGAAGGAATCACCCTGGAACTACATAACCCAGAAGGCCATAGAAGGAGGGGCCTCCAGGTACTTTAGACAGACGCGCACGCTCGCCTACGTGCGTAATTCCGATTGACGAGGAACGGAGTTCCTCGCGGCTACAGGCACTGAAGTCCGCTCCGTTTTGTGTTTAGCGGAATTTGTGGCAGCGGATTGCTGTCTTCCTCGGCCGCCTGCGTGAGAAGCGGAGCGGGCCGTCCTGTACTTGCTGACTCGCGGTTAGGAACCAAACCGGAGTCTTTCAGTGAAGGGCACTGATTGTAGCGTCCCCGGAGATTGAGGCGCTCGAGAGAGGCTGAGAAACGCTGGAAAAGCCTCCCGCCCTCCAAAATCGTGTGAGCGGCTCCGACGGCTGTTGGGGTCTCCTGGCTGCTCGGGATCGAGTGGTTGCGTGTATCAGAACAATTAGGTTTGACAACGCGACACTGCCAAGAGAGGTACTGTTGGCGAGCGCACATTAAAAGCCTGTAACTTTGTTTGCTTGCATGGAGTCTGGCATTTAAGACTCCTGGATTTCCTATTTTGTTTGTTACTGTTCATCATGAGGAGTCTACGAGCTTTGGTCGGCGGTGATAGAGCGCCATGTTCTCGTAAAATTTGTAGGGGTGCATCATAATCACTGTTAGTTCGCACCCGCATATATCCAGACATATATCAATGAATGACCAATAAGATGTAGTTTAAATCGCAGTTATTAGAGTGAATAGAAGCATAATTGTGTTATTTTAGTCATGCAATTGTAATGCTCAATTGAATCGTGTTTAAAATGATGCAGAAATGAATTAGCCCATGTGTATTCGAGATGCAGTAGTTTAAATGTGTACCATACTAAGTTGCACATGTAGTTTATTTTCGCATATGAAATGTAATGAATCAATGCTTATAGAAGTGATTAAGAATTGTGTGTTTAAATTGTGTAAAGGCCTGACTCACATATACGCCAAAAGAAGGGCCTGTTCGTTCTTATGTTAGCTTATTTTGTAGGCAGAGAAGGTGTTCTCTTGGAAAGGCTCTCTGGGAACAGTTGGTAGATTCGTACAGAGGGAAAATCTGTTGAAATGTATCTTCTGTTGCAGGTGCAAGGACACATGCCTCGTTAACGAAAGACTGGCTCTTTGTTTTAGGAGCTAGGGTGGTAGGAGGCGTTGAGATGGGAGTATACTGGAATGTAGGGATGATACTTTCAGCGGAGAAGGTGCCTGGGACTCAAGGTCGTTGTAACCGTCCTGGATGAAGTAAGAGTTTCGATGGAAAAGTACGGGAAGAAAGACCTGGCCGAAGAGGCGTGACAAGGGCGTGTTCAATTGTATGTGGATTTTGTATTAGGGACAGTGCCCCGAGGGAGGAGAGAGAGAGAGGAGGTAGAGGAGACCTGAGAGAAGGGCCAAGAGAGAGATCTTTTAGGAAGCAGCATCTTAGAACGAGCTCAAAAATGCTAAGTGAGTGTGCTTCTTAGGAAGTCTTCACAGCTGACACCTTTTTCTTTTACTCTTGCCTGGGGAAATTCGTTAAGTAGGTATGTCACCCTAGTAATAGAGTAGGGACAGTTAAGGAGTTTACGCTTATTTAGATAAATGAAGAATAATATAGAGATTGGACCAGTTATCGTTTGTTTAATACTTCTGGAGCTAACGATTCTTCTTATTCTGAGTCGGATGAGACTCCTGCATAGGATGATGTTTGTATTAGTGCCCATCTATTTCTTTAACCTCGTGTTGAGGTGTTTGCATGTGCAGTTATTCTTGGCTGTAATAAAACCACGAAACTGAATTCGGAGTCAGTGGTCTTTAAGGTAAACTGGATCCAAAATTGTTGTATAACCGAATTAGACTTTCTTCCCTTCACACTATTCAGCAGGTAAAAAGATCCTGGCGACTTGAGGATTCTTAGTGATGGTGAGATAAGATAAGAATCCCGCTTTATCAGTTGGTAGCAGAGTAGGATGGTTTCCTCTGATAGTAAGGGGAGATCTAGACTAGGATAAGAGATTATTTGCCCCATAGAGCCCGAGTGATGAGGATCCACTGGATTGGAGGACGACGGCGATCGCTGAAAACTGACGGAGAGTGACGGTGCGGCGGAAGTAGCAGTTTGCGGTAGAGTGAGTATGAACAGGGTGATGCTTGCTAGATTGCGGTGTTTAATTGTTGTGTGATGTCTTGCGGAGTTGGAATGAGAGTCGTGTGATTGAAGATCGGACCGTGAGCGCGCGCGGGGCCGAGAGATAATAGATTGTGGTGTAGAAGACACCCAGAGCTGAGATTGTTGACCAGAGGTTGTGGGAGTCATGAGACGTCGTTGATTAACCCACTGAAGATAGGGAGCATATGTGTGAGTGTGTGAATAACCGACGCTTGTCGTAGGTTGTTGTGTGCAGAACATTGAGCGTTTGGATCCTATCGATTGAGTCAGAGGTGATTGTCCGGTCGTTCGCAGACAGACAGTTGCCAGATTGAGGTCAACAGTTTCGAGAGGCTGTTCGGTCATTGGTGGACCGACAGTCAGAGAGGTGATTGTCTGGTAGGACAGACAGTTACTTCAGAGTGTGATTGGGACATGTGCGAGCGAGAAAGGGTGAATTGCGAAGAAGGGGAACCGCTGCAAGCGAAGGAAGAGTGACGTCAGACAGTGTTGCGCTGCGATAGGCCGGTTGGTGTGAGCCGCGCTGGCATTGGTGTATTGAAATCAGGAAGTAAAACGAAATCTTGTGCGCGAACGGAAATCTGCTTCATCATGAAATGTTTTAAAGTTTTACGAGAACTCTGTAGAGGTGATAGACATGTGGTTACTCGGGGTGGAGAGGAAGCCCCTCCCGAGGACACGCCAGCACACTACATGGCTAAGAATGTAGGTCTACATACTATAATTTAGCTTGAGAATTGGTATAAAATGACAGAAGGAGAATTGACTTTCCCACGCTATGGTACTTTCAGGTTGGAAGTGTTGTATCAGTTGAAATCTGTGATGTCTTCCTTGCGACCACTACCCAGACCCACACAGTTTGAGGTGCTACATGCATGGATTAGAGCAGCGTACGACAGGAAGAGAGACAGAAGCCAGGAAAGGGTGAAGAAGTCGATCAGGGCATTTCAAGATGCGAGATGGGATGCACTGGAGAAAAGGTGGAGAGTGGAAACAATCGAGGGGGATAGATTATATCCGTTGATAGAGAAAACGGGAGGTATGCAGGGAAGGAGTGCAGAGGAAGATGATAGTGATACGGATGACAGCTTGTTAGACAGACTGCTGTCAGAGAGACCACCTCCATTAAATCCAGAATATAGCGAAGGAAATTCGATTGTGGCAGGAAGGACGGGCGAGTCACAGAATCAGACAAATATGAGAGTAGTGTGAAAAATCTCCACAGGAACGGAGGGAGTGGGAACCCAGCCTTCCATGGGGAATATGCGGTTGCCGGACTCCCTGACGGTACCTGTTACCATCGGTCCTATAGTATCGGTGTATGACCCAGATCGAGTAAGCGAAGGGAGCCTGATGCAGACGACAGGGAGAGAGGGGATCAGCGTGGGGGGGAATGGCGTGGAGGAGGAAATGGTCCGTTCTCCGAAGCCCATAGAAGCGAGCACGCCACTGCCAGCCACCGCAGACTCCTCAAGTGGACAGGTGGATGTGAGACCGGTAAGACCAGGGTCTCTGGTCGAGTCCAAATCAGCTTTGAGAACGTGGGTACGACCCGTAAGGAATCAGAGTGATAGGATGCCAAGAGATATGGAGCAAGACAACTCAGGAGACAGACCCGGTTCCAGGAATACAATAGAAGAGAGCAGGCCACGAGAACAAAGCAGTGATTATGACGAGCGGAATGGTGCGGCTTGTCGAGAAACTTTGAGGAGTGCAGTGAAGGCAAGGTTGCTGGATGTAGTGAGACTAAAGGCAGAGGTAGACGAAATGATTAGTGGGAACCTGCCTTTGGAGAGAATAGAGATCTATGAGCCAGACAAGCTGCTTTTCGTAGCAAAAGACGTGACTCGGAAAGCGAGGGCCGCACATGAGAAATTGACAGAATTGGCCCAAAAATATGAGGTGGATATGAATAAAACGAAATCGTTGCAAGGATCCCATAGGTTGCAATATAGTGATCAAGAGCTGGAGGAGAAAAGGGTCACAGGACTAAGGACGCATACTAAAGACCTGATTGTAGGGATGCGTATATGGATAATGCTAAACAAATGGGAGGAAAGGTGGTCGAAGAAGAAGGTAGCCAAAAAGACTGTAGGAGAAACGCCGCCCCCGGGGGGAGGGACGACGGGCGTAGGGAATTATCCTTTACGAGAAGTACAGAACGGAGGGTACGTGCATGTGCCATGGAGTAGAGGTGATCTGGCTGCGTTTACAAATGATTTTCCTCGGCTGAGGGAAAAACCCGTAGAGTGGTACAAACAGGTTGAGCGTTTTGTTAAAATTTCGAAGGTATTGTGGATTGATTTGAACACTTTGTTTGATATAGTAGTACCAGGAGATTTGTGGACAGCTTGTAAAATTGCAGTTGAGTGGCCGACCTTCGAGCCTGAAAGGGACGCTGTTACAAATGGTCAGTCACCTATTGTTATGAAAAAGTTTGAGCAAGTCATTACATGGTTGAAGTTGAAGATCTCGCCTCAAGACATCGATTGGGTTAAGATAGATCGAACTGTGCAGGAACCCAAGGAGACAGTGCATGAATATTATGAAAGACTCCTGCAAGCTTTTAAACAGTTTAGTGGGCTAGATGTCTTAGACCCCAAGGATATGGGACAGTTTGTCTCAAAGTTTGTCTTGGGACTGAGACCAGAGGTTAGCCTCATGATACAGCATCATTTGATCTGCTGGCAGAACAAGCCGGTAGATGAAATCTTGCGGTATGCGAGGTACTGTAGTGATGAAGTAGACTCAAAGCATCGGAAGCTAAAGGACAAACTGATGCTTGTCCAGATGCAAACAGCTCAGGTCCAACCTAGCGGAGGGACACTGGGAAGAAGACAGGGAAACTATCAAGGGAACCAAAATGGGCAGGCTCAGGGAAAAGGGAAACCTATCGATCCCAAGACAGGGATGGATGTGGCGACATTGAAAAAGACCACTGCGTGTCATCTTTGTCATCAGATTGGACATTGGAAGCGCGAGTGTCCCTTGAACCCAGCCAATCAGGTGCAGCAGGAGGTAGAAGTGGTTCAGACACCCGTGCCAGAGGTAGTCAACACTGCGACAAGGCCCAGATCGACGAAAGGGGGGACGTACAACCCACAGGTACAGGTTCCCCAGCCACCGAGAATTCCGCAAGGAGTGCGGACTTACCAGCAGATGCCCCTTTTCGAAGGGTATAATGAGTACAGTCCAGACCCGTTAGCCTGACGGTGCCTGAGGGGGGAGGAAGACTGCACACTTGGAGCAGTCTTGGAGGTAGACCAGAGAGGACCTTTTGTGGAGGCAGACATTGATGGTCATCCTACCACTCTTTTGGTTGACACTGGTGCTACCCGGTCTACTGTAAGATCAGCAGTAGTCCCCAACCTACCCCTCTCAGGACAATCAATCCAAGTGGTTGGAGTGGCAAACAAGAAGATAACTAGCCCATTGACCGAGCCGATCCCAGTAAGAATAGGCTCTTTTCAAGCTAAACACCAGTTTGTGGTGTGCGATACGAGTCCAGTTTGTCTGTTAGGAAGAGATCTATTGTGTAAATTGAACTGCACTATCTATTGCACACCAAGGGGAGTGGAGGTTCAGATGAAGGATGATGATGCTACCTTTAAAGTTGCTAATCAGCATCTGTGTATAGAAATGTATCCAGTGGTGACAGTGGAAGAACTTCCACTGGATTTGAGAGATTCTGTGTCACAAGATGTGTGGGACTTTACGGGAGAAGAGATCGGACTGATCAAGGGGGTTGAACCTGTACAGATTCAGGTCAAACAGAATGCCGAATTCCCTAGGACGCCCCAGTACAATCTGTCACCGAGACGATTGCAGGGATTAGACCTGTAATTGAGCCTATGATCAAGCAAGGCATTCTGAAGGAGATAAGAGGTAGCCCATGTAATTCACCTATCATGGGACTACAGAAACCGAGCGGGAAGTTCAGGATCGTGCAAGACCTGCGAAAGGTCAACACGATAGTGGTCCCATGTTGTCCAGTGGTACCGAATCCATCAGTGATACTGTTTCAGATCCCATGCGAAGCCGAGTGGTTTACTGTCATTGATTTGTGTCAAGCATTCTTCTTGATACCGCTCCACGAGGAAAGCCAATTTCTTTTTGCTTTCCGGCTGGAAAATCGCGTGTTAACGTGGTGTCGTATTCCTCAAGGGTATACAGAGAGTCCATCGATCTTTAATCAGATCTTGAAGAAGAATCTTGAAAGTCTCGTACTGCCACAGAACTCAGTTCTCGTGCAGTACATAGACGACCTACTTGTGGCATCAGAAACAGAAGATGCTTGCAGGATAGACACGATAGCCCTATTGAATCATCTGGCAGAGAATGGACACAAGGTGTCCCCGAACAAATTGCAGTACTGTCTGAACAAAGTACAGTATTTGGGTCACAGATTAGAAAAAGGCAAGAGGAAGGTGTCACCAGACCAAATTGAGGCAATAATGAACATGGCAGTGCCCACCTCTCAGAGGGAAGTCAGGATGTTTTTGGGAATGGTCGGCTATTGTCGTCAGTGGATTCCAAATTTTTCCTTGAGAGCAAAGCCTTTGCAGAGGCTCACGCACAAGGACTTGAGCGATCCGGTACCATGGGACGAGGAGTGCTTGATGTCATTCCTACGACTGAGAGAAGGGTGTTGTTCTGCACCAGCTTTGGGAATGCCTGATTACAATAAGGCTTTCTCACTGTTCTGTTGCGAGAGAGAAGGTTGTGCATTAGCAGTCTTGGCTCAGAACCATGGAGGTGTCCGTAGACCAGTTGCCTACTTTTCAGCTACTTTAGATCCAGTAGCTTCTGCGTTGCCCGGATGTCTCAGATCCGTTGCTGCAACAGGTGTCAGCATTGAAAGATGTGAAAGCATTGTAATGGGTCACCCTCTAACAGTTTATGTACCACACTCTGTTGAATTGTTAATGACCAGGACAAAGACCCAGCACCTAACGAATAACAGGTTAACGAGGTATGAGCAAGTCATACTTGCCGCAGAGAATGTGACTCTGAAAAGGTGCTCTGTCTTAAACCCTGCGACATTAATGCCTATACCGAATACCGATGATGAAAATTGTGCGGACCATGATTGTCTTGATGTGACTGAACTGTGCACCAAACCGAGACCTGACATTGTCGATGAACCACTGACTGACCCAGATGAAATTTTCTTTGTCGGTGGTTCATGCTTAAGAGACAGTGTTGGTCAACTGAGAGCGGCGTTTGCTGTATGTACCATTTCAGGAGTGGTTGAAGCTGCTTGCCTAGAAGGAGTACACTCCGCGCAGGTAGCTGAGATCATTGCCTTGACTCGTGCCTGTTTGGCCGCTGATCAAATCCGAATCACGATCTACACGGACAGCCAGTATGGGTTCGGTGTGGTTCATGACTTCGGACAGTTATGGTCAAGGAGGGGATTCTTGACATCATCTGGTTCACCCATCAGGAATGGAGAACATGTAAGACAGCTGTTAGATGCATTGCAATGTCCGAAGGAGGTCGCAGTTGTCAAGTGCACTGCGCATGGAAAGGGGGATGATTTTGTCTCTCTGGGATTACTATGCGGACGAAGTTGCCCGTTTCTGTGCAGAACAAGTATGCATATTTACAGGGGGTTACACAGGAGAGAGCCAAGAAGGAACCGAGCTCAATATGATGTTGGCCATGGCAGACACTTGGGAGGAACTCAAGCGCCTGCAGGATGAAGTTTCAGACCAAGAACGGAATGAATGGGTCAGAGCAGGATGTGAAAGAGGGGATGTGGATGTTTGGGTTTCCAGTGATGGGAGGGCGGTGTTGCCAGAGAATCTGCTGAGCCCGATGGCGAGATTAATACATGGGTCGGTGCATCTTGGAAGAGATGCAATGATGCGTGTGTTTAGACAGACGTGGTATAACCCACGATTTCGTGCGGTTGCTGAAGCAGTTTGTCAGAGGTGTGTTACGTGTCAACAGATGAATGCTGGAAAGAAGACTGTGGTCACATTGAGTCACATTGGAAGGTCAGGAGGACCCTTCAATAGGATACAGCTAGATTTTGTGGAAATGCCCAAGTGCAATGGGTTGAGGTACATTTTAGTGGTGGTATGTGTATTCTCACGGTGGGTGGAGGCTTACCCAACACGCAGGTGTGACACTCTCACAGTGGCTAAGTTATTGTTGAGGGAACTCATCCCGAGGTTTGGTTTTCCAACCTCTTTGGAATCGGATAGAGGAACACACTTCCACAGTAAAATCATGAAGTTGCTTTGTGCCGCATTGAATGTCAACCAGAGACTACATTGCAGTTATCGACCAGAGGCTTCTGGGATAGTGGAACAGGTTAATGGGACTTTGAAAGCCCGGATGGCAAAAATGTGTTCGTCAACATCTCTGAAGTGGCCTGATGCCCTGCCGCTTGTGCTTATGAGCATTCGCAGTGTCCCCGACAGGAGAACTGGGTTGTCCCCCCATGAGATCTTGATGGGGAGGGCAATGCGGTTGCCAGCAGTACCAGCTACAGCTTTGATAAACATCACTGATGACTTGATTCTCGATTACTGTAAAGGACTATCTGATGTGGTCCGTTCTGTGTCCCAGCAGGTACAAGCCGCAGCTGTCCCGGCCTCGAGTGATCTGTGCCACGACCTGTGTCCAGGAGACTGAGTGCTTGTTCAAAAGCACGTGAGGAAGAGCTGTCTGGACGTTCGGTGGCGAGGCCCGTACCAGGTAATACTGGTAACGAACACAGCAGTGAAGTGTGGAGGATTGCCGAACTGTGTGCACGCTTCCCATACCCGCAGAGTTTCAACACCCTCGGAAGAAACAGCTCCTCTCGTGAATGAAAATCCAGCTGATGTGGCAGGGCCACATGAGAGGACAAGTCAAGCTGTGAGGGTCGCTGATACAGCTGGTTGTGCACCAGGGCAAGCTGAAGGGGGTCACGACAACCAGAACCCCGACTCTGACTCAGATGACGGAGGTGTTGCTGTGGGTGGAGTAGAGTCAAATTCAGCAGAAGGAGGAAGTGGTGCACAGGGTATAGTGGGGGAAAGCGGAAGAACGACCAGAACCAAGTAGGCTTGGCCTGAGAGACAGAGGCGACTGAACCTGAGGTTGGCACCCGAAAGAGATCTTGCTCCAGTGTCCGAAACGTCTGAATCAGAAGCAAGTGACGGAGAGCAGGCTCAAGAAGGTCGGAGGAGGTCGAAAAGAACGAGAATACCTTGCCAGAGGTACGCAACCCCGGAGTGGACTTACATAGTGACTGATGCAGGGAGTAGTGAGTTCGGGGAGGCTGAGGTCCGTGCAGGTGGTCAGCAAGAGTCCGAATGTGGTGTTGAAGGTGGTGCTGTTAGTGCCAGGGCTCGAAGTCGAAGGAACACTGACCCTCACGGTTCCGAATCCCCCGCTTCTGAGTAAAATCTGACAATTGGTTCTGCATCGACTCGAATTTCCGTCCTTTGGGTTTGAGCCGCCTTCACATGAAATGATAATTCTTCGTCTTGAACTTTTGTATCATGTTCTAGAAGCGCTTGCAACTGACCTTATTGTGGATTGAGTATAAACTGTTGTAAATAAAAGCTTAAAGAAGAAGATAACCTAGGTCCGAGTGGAAGAAGAATAAACTTAGGGACTTTCCACAGAAAAGGAACGAGAATTTAGGGAAGTCTTTTTCTGGACTATGTAAATAAAGAAACTGTAGCTGAAAAGGAGATTTCCAGAGGTTTCGAAGTGTTGCTCGAACTGGTTAAGCAAGTCACGCGTGGAGAAGACAGAGACTTTTGAGTGGTCGTTGCTGAAACCAAGAACTTTGAGAACTTTCGAGACCATGGAGGCTGGAGATCCACACCGTAGATCCAAAGTGATTGTAGGCACATTTATAGGGGGTGTGATAGTTTCTATAATCATAGTAGTTGTAGTTTCATATGTGGTTCCACACAAGCTAGAAGTGCAGGGGGTGCCAAGGACTCCAACACCCACTACACCTAGCAAAAAGGAGGGAAACATAGGAGTTGACAGAGCTTTGCTAATAGAAGAGAGTCGTAGATTGCATATAGATTTGTCTAGAAGTGATTTTAAGCTTAATGCGTATGCTAAGCTGCTATATGAGTATGTAGATGCGATGGATGCGAAAGATTGTTATGTGTGTATGCAGTTGCCAGCTTCGGTGGATGAGGGTATTAGATATCACCATCTTCCACTGACTTATGGAATTTCGTGTAGTCTGTTGTTGAGTGTGTTTTATGGGAGAGGTCACTATGAGTACTTCTTTTCCAACTATGACGCCGTGCTTTCAGAGGTTCCTGCCCATAAGCATTTGAACAAGTATGATTATTACAAGGCGGAAGATAGACTTGGAAAGTACTTCATCCCGACTTCGACTTTAGATACGGCTTATGCCCATAGACACAATTTAACTTGTGCATTAACAGAAGTAGAGAAAAAGTTTGTAGATCAGGTAGAAAATAAATATAGAACGCTAACGAAAAAACGGCAAAATGGAGATAGCCCTGTAGATTGAACAGATGAGGAGAAATTACACCGAACAAAAGGAAGTTATGGTCCTATAGCATTGGATATGGGCCAAAGGGGAAAGTTGTGTGTGAGACGTGTGCAGGCTTATTATGATAAGGTCTCAGTGGGACAGAGCGAGTGTGATCATGTTTTCACTATGGAGGACTCAGCAAAGAATTTTCTGCAAGGCACTGTACAAGTGATACCTACGGTGTATTTTGTGTGCGGAAGGAATGCTTATGTGAGGTTGCCAGCGAACTGGTATGGTACTTGTTACTTGGGAATAATATTTCCAAAGATCTATCATGCTGAGGATTTGGAGCTTTTGGAAGGTGGAAAGCATTCGAGAGTGAAGAGAGGTGCAAGTACAGGAGCTGTAGTAGGAGACATCTTTGGAGCAATGATACCAAGTTTGGGAGTGATTTTGAATGATGTGAAGATCCCGAGATTGGCGACTGTGGTTGATGAGTTATCAATGAATACAGCAAAGTCGTTGATACTTGTGGATGGAGAGATGTTGTCGATAAGGACAATGGTTTTGCAGAATCGTCTTGCTTTGGATGTCTTATTGGCAAAAGAGGGCATAGTCTGTAAAATGTTGAAGGTTCAAGAGTGCTGCACTTATATACCAGACCACAGCAAGGATCTGGAGAAATATATAAGTAACATCACTACGATCCATACGAAGATAGCGGATTTGACTGGAGAGGGAGTTTGGGAGAGTGTTGGCAAAGGATTTGGTCAAGTGGGAAGTTGGTTTGCGAATCTGGGAAAGGGATTCCTTGGCTATGTTCTGAGACCTCTCATAATTGTAGTGGTTTGTGTGGTCTGTCTGTGGGGTTTGATCAGAGCATACAAGTGGTATCGAGCTGGTAGAGCTGAGAGAGCTTTGAGGGAAAATGAGACGAGAATGGCTAGACTGCAGGACAGTCACTATCGAAATATTAAGAGTTTGGAGAGATTCCGACAGGGGAGAATGGCAACAAGTTCTGTTTAGGTCGGTTCTTTCTCAAAGAGAGTTGTAAAGGTGTGATGACATGAGTCATCAAAGGGGGGAACTGATAGAGCGCCATGTTCTCGTAAAATTTTTAGGGGTGCATCATAATCACCGTTAGTTTGCACCCGCATATATCCAGACATATATCAATGAATGACCAATAAGATGTAGTTTAAATCGCAGTTATTAGAGTGAATAGAAGCATAATTGTGTTATTTTAGTCATGCAATTGTAATGCTCAATTGAATCGTGTTTAAAATGATGCAGAAATGAATTAGCCCATGTGTATTCGAGATGCAGTAGTTTAAATGTGTACCATACTAAGTTGCACATGTAGTTTATTTTCGCATATGAAATGTAATGAATCAATGCTTATAGAAGTGATTAAGAATTGTGTGTTTAAATTGTGTAAAGGCCTGACTCACATATACGCCAAAAGAAGGGCCTGTTCGTTCTTATGTTAGCTTATTTTGTAGGCAGAGAAGGTGTTCTCTTGGAAAGGCTCTCTGGGAACAGTTGGTAGATTCGTACAGAGGGAAAATCTGTTGAAATGTATCTTTTGTTGCAGGTGCAAGGACACAAGCCTCGTTAACGAAAGACTGGCTCTTTGTTTTAGGAGCTAGGGTGGTGGGAGGCGTTGAGATGGGAGTATACTGGAATGTAGGGATGATACTTTCAGCGGAGAAGGTGCCTGGGACTCAAGGTCGTTGTAACCGTCCTGGATGAAGTAAGAGTTTCGATGGAAAAGTACGGTAAGGAAGACCTGGCCGAAGAGGCGTGACAAGGGCGTGTTCAATTGTATGTGGATTTTGTATTAGGGACAGTGCCCCGAGGGAGGAGAGAGAGGAGGTAGAGGAGACCTGGGAGAAGGGCCAAGAGAGAGAGAGAGATCTTTTAGGAAGGAGCATCTTAGAACGAGCTCAAAAATGCTAAGTGAGTGTGCTTCTTAGGAAGTCTTCACAGCTGACACCTTTTTCTTTTACTCTTGCCTGGGGAAATTCGTTAAGTAGGTATGTCACCCTAGTAATAGAGTAGGGACAGTTAAGGATTTTACGCTTATTTAGAGAAATGAAGAATAATATAGAGTTTGGAGCAGTTATCGTTTGTTTAATACTTCTGGAGCTAACGATTCTTCTTATTCTGAGTCGGATGAGACTCCTGCGTAGGATGATGTTTGTATTAGTGCCCATCTATTTCTTTAACCTCGTGTTGAGGTGTTTGCATGTGCAGTTATTCTTGGCTGTAATAAAACCACAAAACTGAATTCAGAGTCAGTGGTCTTTAAGGTAAACTGGATCCAAAATTGTTGTATAACCGAATTAGACTTTCTTCCCTTCACACTATTCAGCAGGTAAAATGATCCTGGCGACTTGAGGATTCTTAGTGATGGTGAGATAAGATAAGAATCCCGCTTTATCAGTGGCTACACTGTTGGCTAACGCTACATCCTTTAAATGAGCTTCTGGAGCAAGGATATATGAACCTTTTTGTTTACTATCGACTCCTTCTATATTTGCGATAGTGTGGTACACTGTCTCTAACTTCTTCTTGCTCCTGCTTTACTTTGAGGGGAATTCAACTATTAGGGTATGTATGTATAAGGGAGGTGGTTTTGTAGGAATGGAGGCGGTCTGAATGCAGTGTTAACTTGTAGGCTTTGCATTATAGGTATATCCTCTTGCAGTGGTGAGCGGTATCATTGCTGGGTAGAGAAAGTTGATAAGGAACACTGGCAGGTGGAACGGGCCTTTCAGGTACTACTCCCTTTAGTGAGATCATATGAGTGTAGTAGAAATGTAGATTGGTATTAATCAATGTGTTTTCTGTTTCCAGGTGTCCCCTTCCCCGCTGTTCCTACCCTATACCTTTCCCTCACTTGATCGCCTCAACACTCTGTGCCTCTTGTGTCAGAGTTGGGGATATCGAGAGGTGGACCCCTTTGAGCATCGCCTGGATTCCGAGGAGTACCTGTGGCTGTGACAGTGCGAGGCTTGGATATAGCAGGTAGAGTGTTCACTCTTTCGGGGGTGTCGTTTGCCATATCAAAACGTACTAAGACTGATTCGAGATGTATTGTTTATCCGGCTTTTCCTCACCACCAAAAGTTATGTGTTGTTAAATGTTTAAAATGCTATGAAGAGCAGACCCGAGAGTTGAGAATGGATCAAGCAGGTCAATTACTTATTTCTTTACGGAAACCTTTCCACCCAGTCACATCTGCAACACTGGCCCGCTGGGTCAGATGGATTCTTGCTGAAGTGGGAATTAATGTTTCTCGTTTTGGAGCGCATTCAATCAGGGGAGCCATGCCCTCTAAGGCATTTTCTACTGGTTCTTGTTTGGAAGACATTATGGCTGTGGCGGATTGTTGCTCTGACTCAACTTTTAAAGTATTTTATCACAAACCGGTGGTTGATGTTGCTTCTAATATTGTCGCACAACTTTAAATTAGCATAATCCGAAGCCTCTCTCTCCTGACATAGAATAAGAAAATTTTTCAATTCTATTAAAGGACATGGAGGTGAGGATTATCCCGCCCGATGGTGGCTCAAAGTAATTGTTTTTCCTATTAACATCATGACTAGAGTTTATCTTTAATGTTAATTCTGTTTTGATTAATAGATATGTTTCCCACCCTGTGTAATGAGTTTTGGAGTGGGTGAAGGCTGTACTACTGCTTTACCTTTTTGTTACAGGCGCATAGGGTAAAGCATCCTGAAGAGCAGAATGACCTTTTGTTCAGTTCAAAGGATTATCGAGGAGAGGTTGAACCTTCGAGGTTCCTATAGTTAACATGTTAGAGATATGAATCCGGGTTCCGGGAGGATTCAAGTTGAAGTTTGCTGTGACAGGAACTATTGGAAATTACTTTTAAAGATAAATACCAAAGAAAGAGGAAGTGATATGGTTGCATTGGTTTATATATGCTGTATGCCCCGATGATTGGTGGATACTGAACTACTGGGACTCATGGGAAATGTAGTTTTTCATTTGTTAAAATATTGATTGACTGCTGTGTTTTACGTCAGTAAAAGAAAGAGAAGCATAATCCTCGCCTCCATGTCCTTAATAGAATTGAAAATTCTTGACGCAATAGCTAGAATTTTTTTTATCCTCATTGACTGGCATGCACACATCAGCTCAGCGCATCGCAAAAAAGCTTCTGCTGCTTTAATAAGACATCACAGTGGTTTCTCTTCAACAAAGGCAGCTACAGCGGTTTTGCACGTGGGCAGGCAGGAGGCGTGTCTTTCAAGTTTTCAAAACCACACAACAAGGTGAGACTTTGAAGTTACGTGACTTCACCATCAACTGCTGTATCCTGCAGTTACACACTAGTGTCCGACTCTTGCCCCCAACAACATCCAGCACGTCAGAGTTTCGGAAACGGTCCCTCTCACATGCCACACAGCACACACAATTAGCACCTGCTGTGTGGTAATGAATTTTACTGCTACTCCAAAAGGCTAGAAATTTCTCGAATCGGTGACTGCATAATCCACCAAGGAATTCACATACATGACTTCATATCCTGGACAGGGGTCTGCATAACAACTACCTCAACATAGTAAAACTCCTCCCTGGTATTCTATGTAGAGCAAATCACGAAAGTACGTCCATTTCCATCTTCAAATCCTCCTTCGCT
This sequence comes from Calotriton arnoldi, assembly GCA_963921515.1. Lineage (NCBI taxonomy): Eukaryota > Metazoa > Chordata > Amphibia > Caudata > Salamandridae > Calotriton > Calotriton arnoldi. Next base: position 1,623,646 of record CAWUFW010000540.1, on the reverse strand, counting down.
CTGCAGACGGGAATCTTCAAGGATTCTACCCTCGTCGCCACTTTTACGTAGACAAGACTCAGGTGTGTTAATTAAATCTGTATTTATTAACTAAGAAATGAATTACCCCTGACCAACTACCGCGCCTGCCTCCTTCAGATCACAAGCATCACACTCCTATTCTACACACCTTCCACCCTCACACACTTTTTTCACATAGGAGACATTCCTGCCTCTATTCTCCCTTCTGCCTTTCTCCATTCTACATCTTACGCCTCACAATTCCTCTACTGCATATTACACCTTGCTTTTCACTTCCCCTACACACTTTCTCTATCCTGCCTTTCCTTCCTCCTTTCCCATTCTCACACTTTCACCTGAGCGGCCTTCAAATGCAATCTCAGCTGTGCTTCAGCACTTCAAAGTGCGCCCACCAAGGTATCCATTTCTCCCTGGCAGTTTGGTCTGGGAGTCGGACAGCTGTCAGTGCCCGTGCACGGATCTTCATACCTGGCAGGTGCTACTGCCCCCTGCTTAGATGCGGCGAGAGAGAGATGCCGGCTGCCCAGGCCTCAGACCTCCTGTGAGCTCCCTGTGTTCTCACCAGAGACCCAGGAACCTCCCTTCTCCCCGGATTGAACTGGCTAACATCAGCTGTCAGGCAACCCGAGGCGCTGGACAGTCGAGAACGTCTGGCTGGAAGTTGCATCCCTGTGGAAGGGAGGCAGGCCTGCAGCACACAGAGCTGTCAGCACTGGAAGAGCTCTCGCTCTCACTGTTTGCCCTCTGGTACCAAGGGGCCCTGCCTTCAAAGATGGCGGCTCTTTGTACGAAACCGCTCCAGAAGGGCTATGGTACGCGTTTAGGTGTGAGAAGACACTCGGCACTGGGCCTGGTCTGCACACCCTATGCCTACCCCATCTAGCCACCTAAGTGCATAAAATAAACACAGAAGCTAATTACCATATATGTACTATAGGAACTGCTGATACTGGCAGTGGCTGAGATAAGAACTTGCACAGGTTTACTTGGTGCTTGTTTTAAATGTGCTCTTTCTGCCGGGTCACCCTAGATTTTTGCCTTCTGTTGATGAATCAAGTGTTTTTTTATTTTCTTTAGGACTCTGCACCCTTTACTCCTGCTAAACAATGGTAATGGGCTTGTGTTCTCCCTTCCAAACATGGTAAAATTGGTAAACCTCTAATTGGCACATTTAATTTACTTGTAAGTCCCTCGTAAACAGTACTACATGCTCCCAGGGTCTATAAATTAAAGGTTACCAGTGGGCTACAGCACTCAATGTGCCACCCACTAAAGTAGAACTATAAAACATGCCTCAGGCCTGCCACTGCAGCCTGTGTGCCCACTTTTAAACTGTGATTTCGACCTGTCAAAGTAAATCTTTTGCCAGGCCTAAATCGTCCATTTTTATACTTATACCCCTAAGATAGGCTGTAACTGCTCATAGGGCAGGGTGCATTGCATTTAAAAAGTAGGACTTGTATATTTAGGGGCATATTTACAAGCCCCCTGCGCCACCAGTACATCACTTTTTGTGACATACTGGTGGCGCAGGGGGCTCCTCTATATTTACAAGGAGAAGAAAAGCCACCCTGCGTGACTTTTCCTCTCCTTGTAAATACGGTCCCTTCACACGCAGCACTTTGCGGTGAAGGGGCGTTCCATGGGTGTTGCAGTGGGTGTTCCCACGCAACACTCATGGAACAGGACTCAACTCCAGAATTACGTGAAATCGTAACTCTGGAGATGCGTCAGTATGCTACGCCACCCTAGAGGTGGCAGCGAGGCGCAACGAGGAGAAATGTTTTCATTTCTCCTCGTTTTTCCTCTTTCAATGCGTGCTGCATTCTACAGCACGCATTGGAAGAGGAAAATGCCTGTAGTGATTGTTTTTGTGCAGGAAGGTGCCCCTTCCTGCACAAAAACAATCTCCCCACGACGCAGGCATCCTTGCACCATGGTGCAAGGGTGCCTGCGCCGGCGCATGGCAGCAGTTTGTGCGCCAGCGCAGGGGGAAGCACAGAGATGCGACATATTCTTGTAAATATGTTGCATCCCTGTGCTTTCCAGACTAACGCAGCATGGCGCAGCAAAATGACTTACTGCACCGTGCTGCGTTAGTTTAACGTAAATCTGCCCCTCTATGTTTTACATGTCCTGGCAGTGAAAAACCACCAAAGTCGTTTTCACAGCAGCAGGTTGAGCTCCCCCGTAGACTAACACATTTAATAAGTGTGAAAATACAGTTTGGAAACCGCTAGAGAAGTACTTCTTCCACTCATTTTAATCATAATTTAAAATGCTCTTCAATGGTAGAGTCAGATTTCAAATTATTATTTTTGGAAATGCTACTTTTAGAAAGTAGAAAAATGATTTGGCTCACACACTGGTAAATAGAATTCGGGATATTTGAAGGTACGATTAGTCACTTGTGAGAGTGCATGAAGGACTCGATTTCTGATCCAAAAGCATAAAGAACAAAACAAAATAGCGTTTCCCGTTGTAGCAAATGTCCCTTCGGTGCACTGCCTGGATTCCCGGTTGGGAAAGTAATCAATGTTCACAATATTTAACAACGAGTCTGATATGAAATTTCGTAGTGTTGCTTTGATTTAATTCATCAAAGATTTTACCTTTCCATAATAACAAAAGTGCTCAACACTGACCCGATAAAATACGTCGCTTGCATGGATCACCCGTCCAGAACACTTTCTTGTCTTCCGTATCACTGACTTTATTGTGGTCATTCCCTGATGGTAATGCTTTGATAGTCCATGTTCCATCATGTTGCATGTTTTGCAGAGGGTTTGAATTTGATGACAACTGCATGTCAGCCTGGGAGACTGACGTATTTTATCGGGTCATGTTGATTCACGTCTTACCTTGTCTTGCATAACCAGTAGGCCGTTTCTTACTTCACCCCATTGTTTCCCTACAGAACTTTCTCCCCTGATGAAGGGCTACTGTAGCCCGAAATGCATTGGGATGATGCAATTATATTCATGATGGACTTGTTCCTTGATGAATGGATATGTTGCTGCTGAATTGAATATCGCTCCCCATGAGCACTTTTGGTATTATGGAAAGTTAAAATCTTTGATGAATTAAATCAAGATAACACTACAAAATTTCATATCAGACTCGTTGTTAAATATTGATTACTTTCCCCACCGGGAATCCAGGCAGTGCACCAAAGTGATGTTTGCCACTACGTGAAACGCTATTTTGTTTTTTTACTTTTTGAAAGTTTTTTTACTTTTTGAAAGTTAGCTTTTTCCTGCTTAAGTGCAAATGTGACTTTCTGCTAGTGCCGAGGGTCACCTGACTGGTAATAGCCCTCCTGGGGGGTGATATGTATTCCTGCCAGACAGTGAACGAAAGGGCCTGGGTGTGGAGAGGTGAGGGTCTACCTGCCAGAATGGCTGGGGAGGGTCTGGGCCCCTGCCCTGATTATACTTCAAAGTGTAGCCTGGGGCCTGTACCCAGCCCTTCCTGACTTCAGAAGAAGCCTACCCTGTCACTGGCAAATGCAGCCGACACTAGGCCCTGCCTATCCTTGGCTTCACTACACAAACTAGAGTCAAACCCCGGGGAAGGGGTAGAACTGACCAGAAACAGTTTTAGACTTAGACAAAGTGTAGGTGTGCCCCACCTACAGGCTAACAGTGGGTAGGAAGGTGGCACCCTCAGAACCTAAATACAGAATACTCCTGGACCTGAGAAGATTCAGAAGAAGGACTGCCCTGCTGTCCGAAGAAGGAAGACTGGATCTGTTTGCCTTGAACCCAGAACCCCAGAAGTGACTCTAAAGGTCAGTTGGCTGACCTCCTGTTTGAGCTACAGGCATTCAACAATCTTCCAGAGGCCTTTCCTGCTTTCCAGCTGACCAGACTCAACTGGACCTGACCTGGTCCCATCTGACGGCCTGTGTGAGAGTGACCCTGACTCCCCAAGTGCTGTGCTCAAGGTCCTAGACCCTTGGCTGGAGTCAGAGTGTATTGTTCCCTGTCTGACTGAAGGTTCCTTCAGATTGGATGCGAAGAGACACAGAGCCTCGCAGAGCCATGCTGTGTCGCTCCCGTTCTGAAAGTTTCACTGGATCAAGTGCCAAGCGACACAAAGCCTTGCAGAGCCGTGTTGCGCAGATCCCATCTGAAAGCTGCACTGGATCCGATGCCAAGCCCTACAGAGCCTCGCTGCTCCTACCTGAAAGCTTCATCAGAACTAATGCTGAGCGATGCAAGACCACGCAAAGCCTTGCCGAGCAGCTCAAATCTTCACCGCATCCAACGGCAAGCAATGAAGAGCTCTGCAAAGCAGCACCACACAGCTCTTGCATCAAGGACAGAAAGTGCAACTCCTAGTGGCCCGAACTTGATCCTGTACCCGGCCCGTGCTCCATTGCAGTCGCCCTGAACTTTTGACTATGTTCCGGTCGGGTGTGACTAGATACCCGCAGTTGACGCTTCATGCCCTTTAGCGCAATTTTCACTTACAACTTTGAAAACTCATAACTCTGGTTCTACTGAATGGATATTTGTTGTTTTGATGTCATTTTATTTAATAAAATGTACTATATTTTTAAAGTGGTTTGATATTGTTCATGTCTTGTGCTATCACTTTATTACTGTTTGAGTACTGTGTAAATACTTTACACATTGCCTCTAAATTATGCCTGACTGCTTTGTGCCAAGCTACCATACCATGGGGTTCAGCATAGGTTTATCTAGTGACTTTTGTTGTTCCCCCTTATAGGATTGTGATTATTACTTGAGTGGGGATGTCACCCTTCCAGCTAATGACCCAATTTCTTTCAGTGCGAAACATGCAAAAACACTGGTAATTTAAGTCATGTATACATTTGGGCTGCAGCGTTAAAGGATTGGGATTAACATGCATAAAGTTAGTTGTAATTGAAGTAATGCATAAATTTTGGCAGCAGTGGTAAAGGATTAGCTTTAACATGGACAAAACCAGTGGTGATTGAAGTAATGCATATATTTAGGCAGCACGGTGATGGATTGAGTGTAACGTGCAATTGACTCAGGCACAGTGGTAACTGAAGTAATGCATACATTTAGGCAGCAGTGGTGAAGGATTGGGTTTAACACGCACAAAGACAGTGGTAAATGAAGTAATGCATACATTTAGGCAGCAGGGTGAAGGATTGGGTTTAACACGCACAAAGACAGTGGTAAATGAAGTAATGCATACATTTAGGCAGAAGGGTGAAGGATTGGGTTTAACGTGTAATCAGCTTAAAGACAATGGTAATTGAAGTAATGCATAGATTTATACAGCGGGCGCAAGAGATTGGGTTTAATATGTCTAATTATCCTAAATAATAGCTCAGTGCAATGAAGGGGGCAGGAAATTCACAATCATCACAAATTGGGCACATTGTTAGCCGAGCATTACAGCTAGTATAACAATCAACTGATTGTGCACAGAATTCGTTTGCCACAACAAGCATTGCCCAACCAACAAAACCATTTCTAAGGAAGTGCCACCCCCCACAAGAGTACTATCACAGACATGTAGACACAGCAGGGCACTTTCTGGTACTGTTCTGAATACCCACACTTGCCTGACTTAATGTGAAAGAGGAGGAAGCACACAGGAGACAAAGGGTTAAAATGCATAAGGAGGGTACCCAAAAAGAGTGTAGGGTTTTTCGACTTCACAGAAACGAAGATCCTACCCTTGTAACATCTTTTAAGTGTTCTTAAAAAGGGCAAGGACTCTTCAAAAATTCGAAACTCCATCAGCTCCTTACAGACGTCACCTGAATTCAAGCATGCATAGATTTCCAGATGGCGGTTTAGGAAGGTCGTATTGGGTCCACTTTCCCTTTACAACTCTCTGTAGCCTTTGACACCACTGACCACAGCTGATGCTGCCTGCCCTCATCACACAGGTATAGACAACGAAGCTCTGGCTTGGGTACTTCCTTTTACTGTTCCGTCTCTTCAGTCATCTAAAAATGATCTGAAATGTGGGTGCGGCAAGACTCCACTCTTAACTCGTTTTTGACATTTAATTAGCACTATTTGATTGACTAGTTCAATCGTTCTTTTTCATTCAATTTTTACATCTATGCCATTGATACCTGCGTTCTAATCCCGACTTCAGAACTTGACTAAAAGTTGTGAGATGCTGCTAGGTCGCATTACTTCCCTAGACCTGAAATTGTAAATATGGAAAATGTAAGGGAATAGTGTAATGCCAATATGTAAAATTCCTTTTAATGTTCACAAGCTCAGATCTTCTCCCAACCCCCTTTAATTTAATTTGCTCTACAGCTAGATTTGTTCTATATAAGTAGGTTTCTTTCTTTTTTACTGCTTAAATAAATAAATATATAAATAAATACCAAATTCATGCATGCAATTAGCAACTACTAGGCTTCCTGCTGGCATTCAGACAGAATATCGAAATCACCAATATTGTGGGACAAAATATCATGTCAAAAATATCGAGGGAAAAATATCGGGAAGGTAAGTTTCTATAGGTAAGTAAAGTTTTACTATATATAACTCCACATATATGTACCTTGACAATATATTTATCTTCAAGGTATGTAGATGTGGAGTTAAGTATCGTAAATCTATACTTAACTATTTCCGCTTATCTCCTCAATATTTTGCCCTCAATATTTTTGACACAATATTCTGTCCACACGATATTTGTGTTTTCGATATTCAGTCAGTGATCCGTGAAGAACCTCTGAAAAAATGCTCAACACTTAATCACTGCTTCCTCCATGCTGAAGCTTGGTCACAAATATACTTATTTCTGCTCCAGTTGTTACAAATAATTCTGCACGTTTTTAACTTTATTTACATGATAAGGTATTATTTATGTTTGGATGTTAGAAATGGGGGTTTCTAATTGGCATAGGTAGGTACCTTAGTCCAAGTAGGGACCCTTGCTTATAGTCAGGGTAAGGGGGATACACATTTTAGATAACCCTTGCTCACCCGCTTGGCAGGAGCAGACAGGCTTATCCCCAAAGGCAATGTGTAAAGTATTTGTCCTCAAAACACACAGTAATACAGTGAAAACACCACAAATGGACACCATACCAGTTTAGAAAAATAAGGTATCCTTATCGAAACCAAACAAGACCAAAACAACAAAAATCCAGCAAATAGGTAGTAAAAAACGACTTTAGAACAGTTATTTGAAACATAGAACTTGTAGCAAATAAATAGCTCCACCTGGGGTTATTACAACGTCATGACAAGCAATAATCCAAAGTATGGCGCCAACCGCGAGGTGCGCGGCGTCGGGCACGGAGTCAGACAGACCCCCAAAGAACAGTACCTTGGAACGAAGTCTTTGAACGATGCATGGCGTCATGGAGATGAGGCGTCGGTGCCCGGGTCAAGGCCGGATTCCTGACTGCCACGGTGGATGTGAGGCGTCGTGTCCGCGAGGAGGCGACGTGTCGAAACCAGGACAGGGAAAGTCGGTTGCGTCGGAGGTGAGGCGTCGGTTCCGGTGAGGCGATAAGAAGTCAAAGAATTGTGGAATCACCCTGGGCAGTTATCGGCTCCGCGATAACGGGATGCAGGGGCTGGCGGTGATGGCATCAGTGTGAGAGCGGTGGCGTCGGGGAAAGACAATACCTGCAGGCATCGGACCTGCAGTGCAGGCGGGGCGGTGCATCGTGCACTTCACGAGCGGTGCCCCTGGCCTTGGTGCAGGTCGAGGCGTCAGGGCGGCGTTGCTGATAGTGTTGGAGATTGTTTTCCTTGCTACCTTTAGGTTTCTTCGAGCTCCCAACAACAGGAACAACCTCCAGAGGCCCAAAACTTGAACAGGCACCTCCTGGTAGATCAGAACTCCCAGCAGTGGAGTTCAGGGGAGCTGGTGGTGAAGTCTTTGTGTCCCTGAGACTGCAGAACAGGAGGCAAGCACAAATTAGCCAGTGGAGATTCTTCTTCAAACAGGTTCTCAGCAAAGTTCCAGTCTTTGTCCTCTTCCATGGCAGAAGCAGCAACTGCTGACTAACCCAGCAAAGCAAACAGAAAAGTGGCAGTACTCCACCTTACAGCTCTTCTCCTTGGCAAAGGGTTCTTCTTGAGTCCAGAAGTGATCAAATGCTTTGGGGTTTAAGGTCCACTACATATACCCCATTTTGTATTTGTTCTCTTTGTGGCTAGGGTCTCGGAGCCCAGTCCAAACCAGTTCTGTCCTCTCTGGTGTAGCATGACCACAGGAGGTGGCGACAGCATTGTGCAAAGGAGACACAGCCTATTCAGGTGCAAGGGAAACTCCTCCCACCTCTCTAAATGCAGCCAAGGTCTATTCAGACCCTCTCTGAGTCACCCAGGAAAGGCCGGACATGCCTCCCCCCCCAGTGGCTGTCTACAATGAATGCACATCCCCAGCCCCTGTCGCTCCAAAACTAGACAGTCAATACACAAACAGGCACACTGAATGATAAAACAAGAAAGTGCCTACTTTCTAAAAGTGGCATTTTCAAACACACAATTTAAAAACCATCTCCCTAAAAAGATGTGTTATTAAATTCTGAGTTCAGAGAGCCTAAACTCCATTTCTCCCTCTTGTCCCAATGGAAAGTTATACTTGTAAGATGTTACAAAGTAACTCCAATGTTAGCCTATGGGACAGTTAGCCTTCCAATAGTGAAAAACGAAATTGGCAGTATTTCCCTATCAGGACATGTAAAACACACCAGCACATGTCATACCTTTTACATACACTGCACTCTGCCCATGGGGGTACCTTGGACATATCTGAGGGGTGCCTTACATGTAAGAAAAGGGAAGGTTAGGGCCTGGAAAGTGGGTGCACTTGCCAGGTCGACAGGGCAGTTTCAAACTGCATGCGCAGACACTACAGTGGCAGGTCTGAGACACATTTACAGGGCTACTCATGTGGGCGACACAACCAGTGCTGTAGGCCCACTAGTAGCATTTGATTTACAGGCCCTGGCACACTCAGTGCACTTTACTAGGGACTTACCAGTAAATCAAATATGCCAATCATGGATAGCCAATTATAATCATAATTTACACATAGAGCATATGCACTTCAGCACTGATTAGCAGTGGTAAAGTGCCCAGAGGGCTAAAGCCAACAAAATCGGGTCAGGAAAAATAGGAGGAAGAAGTAAAAAGTTTGTGGAGAATCCTGCCAAAAGTGCCATTTCCAACACTGGGCCAATGGAACTCTACTTTAAGACTTGCAATTTGCCACAGATGCTCATTTTGAATATCTCGCACTGGTTCCTTGTGAAGATGCATGCACTGCACAAACCCTTATGCTGTTCCAATTGGGGGTGTCTTGACAGGTCCCCCCACAATTCTTTGCTAATGATTCTCTATCTACCACCTTTCGATAAACTGGTTGCTCCTATTTGATCAAGTGACCCAAGATCTGGAGTGGGACCCTGTTAAGCCTACCTTTGTCCTGCTGATGAACCACTATCGATGTTACCCCGATGACCCTACCGTTTTGGATTCTCTTTCTGCCCATGTTATTTTTATACCTGTGTGGTTGGTTTCCATCACACCTAATCAGTTTATTGAAAGAGTTCTTTGTCTGCATCATTTCATTTTCACCTTGGCAGTTCCCATGGCTCTGCTCTGGGTTATATCTAGGGATGGGCGGAATTTTTCATTCCATCGGCGGAATTGTAGTCATTTTTTGTTACTCCTGTAATGTGGAATTGCTAATTAATTCCACTGTTCTACCGGCAGAATTAAATCAGCACTGCAATGGTACTTAAACAGGACTGAGAGGGAGCAGTACCTCTATTTTTAAAAACCACGGCAGATGAAACTTTACAGAGATTTTTAAACATAGAGGGACTGCTCACTCTCAGCCCTGTTTAAGTACCACTGCAGTGCACATATCCCTCGGTGCCCTTACATAAGCATGTTAGGGCACCGAGGGGTATGCACTGCACTACAGTGCAGGGTATAACTCTTGTTGCCCTTACATAAGTATGTAAGGGAACCAAGGGGTATAAACTGTACATTACGGTGCCCACTCACGGAATTCCTCAGAATTTTAATGTAATTCCACAGAATTCCACGGAATGAAACACAGCCATTTCCACCTATCCCTAGTTATATCTACATTTCTCTGCAGATGACTCCAAGATCTTTTTCTCTATTACTTTTTTCTATACTTCACTCCAAGCCATTTTCTGTGCTTGTCTTTCTACTGCTTGGATGTGATCCCATTTCCTCAAACTCAATTCAAAACAAGCATTGGAAAAGCCAGTAGATATATATATATGGTGGCTTGTCAGTGCATATTTTGTTTGTAAATGTTTTTTGTATGAAGACAAGTGAGACACAAGCAGCCTGAAAGCAATGTTAAAAATATGCATTGTCCAAAAAGCCAACATCATTTTAATGTAAAAGTACACTTGCACAATTAATTCCTGGCTCTGAAGGGGGCCCCTTAGTGTGTGGAAGTGTGCATTGGGCAAGAGTGAATGCCGCCACTTACATTCAGGTAAGCCGATGACTGCAGTGGACTGACCCGGTTTCACATGCTGAATGCGGTGGTAGGAGGAAGCAGCATGTGAATAACAATCCAGTAGACCAATGAAGGAAGAGGGCAGACTGAAAGCCCCAGACAATGAAGCACAGGATAATGACACCAACTAAGAAGCAGGAGATTATAATGAGGTCAAGGGAGGGCAAAAAGGGCAAAAGTCGTATTACTGACAACTTCAAAGATGACATTTAGGGCCATCATGTGAAAAACTAGAGTCACTTTTTAGGTCTGGATCTACAGCGTAGCTGTCAGACCTTATGTGATCAACAGAAAAAAAGCTTTCATAACAATTGTATTATATTGTAATATTTATATAGCTCTCGCTACCCCTATGTGGGGCACTGAATCACTTACCTACATGGGTAGGAAGCTGCACTGTGTAGTGTGTGTAGTTGGAAGGATGTAAAGCAGCCGTGGCCCGAGCAGGTAAGAGCGATGAGGCCGGGTGGGGATGATTTCGCCGGATGATGATGAGGGAAAATTAAATAAATAATTAATTTTCCCTCGTCGTCGTATGTCGAAATCCCCCCCTCCACACGGCCCCATCGCTCATACCTGCATGGGCTACAGCTGATGTAAAGTACTACTCACACAGGGGCTTGGGCTCTGGCCACACGTCGATGACCTTGAGTACAGCATTTGATTGAGCAGAAGTTGTGTACTTCCACTGAAAAAGAGTACTTGTATTGAAATGTTTGTGCCTTGTGGGAAAGCATATGCTCAATACAGTAGAACTCATTTGGTTGTGGTGGCAAGCCAATGAACAATGGTACAGGCCTGATCTGTTTATTAAGAACATTTATTATAATGGCAGTAGGCCTGACATTTTTATTGTGAAAAGCATAAGTTAACATCAAAATGCATTTATGGATGGATTGTTAATACTATCTATTAATACCTTTTATTACATGATATCTCACAGATTACTGTGCAAGGTAAGGGGTTTGGTGTTGGTTGTTCCTTCTGACAAACCGTGAAGATTTTATGATAATCCTTGTTAAATCTTTTTAGGAGGACCCGTTAGGAGAGAAAGTATTTTGCTTTTCAACTATAATTTTGCAAACATTTGTAATTTTATAAATGTGTGTCTTGTGAGATACAATAGGCCTGAGTTGGATACAATGACAAGCTGATGAGAAAGACTATGGGCCTGGCTGGTTTACTGGGGAAATATATGACCGGTCCCAGGTTGCTTGTTTCCGGTCCAGGGAGGACCTGGCTTGGCAGTTCGGGCTGGAGTGTTCCCATGAGGCACAGGGCAAGACTGATTTGCATATGGCTTGGTCTAAACTGGAATGGCATGGGGAGCAAAAAACAACAGATTTAGGCCCAGATCTCTGTACTGGGATGAATGTTTGACATTGATCAGAATTCTGTCCATCAGTTGTTCTTTTTCAAAAACAGTAGGCCTGGCTTACTTATTGCAAAAGTCATTTGTTAAAGGAAGTAAGCCTTTAACGATGTATTGTTATCACATTGTGTTACAGGCTATAAACAGGTGTTTTGTTGCATAAACTCTCACAGATTACCTTTGTAGGCCTGGATTTTGGAAATGATTACCCTATTTGACAAACTCGGGGTGGAGGATTTTTTTTTTTATTTAAGTAATTTTTTTTAAAGATAATAAATGGTAAGCATTACAGAAAATAAGGGATATACCTTATGAACAAATTATAACATTAATGGAATCAGTGAAACCAGAATTTCCTTAACAACATAGAAATATGGAAACTAGGTGTAATAATAAAATCGAATAAAAACATTCAAGGATAAATATGCAGTGTATAAAAAAAAATTACAAAAGGGAAGAGAGAAGAGGAAAAGAGAAAGAAAGAAAATGAAAGAAATAGAAGAGAGAGAAGAAAAATAAATATAATGAGTCCTTAAGGAGATGATGAGTGTGAGGATAAGAAGGTAGTAAAAGGGGGCCACAATAAGTCAGATTTGATTTTCTGAGATAAAGAAGAAGAAGAAACAGTAGATATTCTATGTTCATCAAATATAAGATTCCACCAAGCCATAATGGATAGCTTAGAATTATCTTTCCAACATGATAAAATAATTTTAAAAGCGAGAGCAATAAATAGATCTAATAAAACAGGTTTTGGAGATATGTTATCAAAGTCAGCAGACAATGTACTGAAAAAAACATTTTGGAAAGAAAGTGGAATATTACAAGAGAAAATCAATAAACATTTTGCCCAAATAGTTTTCCAGAATATAGTAACTTTAGGACAATGATAAAGGAGGTGACACAAAGTACCATCAGATTCAAGACATGACCAGCAAGAGGAGGAAACAGATGAGTCAATTTTATGAAGGAAAAAAGGGGTAATTACAGCTCTACTATAGATAAAAAATAAAGATTGGGTAATATTGGCAGCATTAGAGGTTTTAAATAATTTACTCCATAATAAATCCCATTGTTGGATAGATAATGATTGAGATAAATCTCTCTCCCACAATATTTCAGTAGGTGATTTATTTCTTATAGTGAGAGGTGAGGAGAGAGATTTATAAATAAAGGAGGCTTTAGGAGTGGAATCAGTAGGGAGATCATACAAAGGTGTCATAGGAATAAATGGTGTAACATCAGGTGTAAAGTTGTTGTTTAATAAATAAGTATGAAGTATAGGAATTAATTGATTGTATTGTTGGAGACAAGAATCAGGAAGGCCATATTTCTCCTGCAATTGTGGGAAAGATAAAATAGAATTATGGGAAGTCAGATGATGAACAAGAAAAATACCCTTTTCCTTCAATGTTTGAAGTAAAATGATTTGTGGCGAAATTTAATAAATTTATTATACCAAATAGAGGACGCAAGTAAGGATTGATTAGAATCCGATCCTTGGTTAAACAGGGTACGTAATAAATAGTGGGAGTACTTGAGAATAGGGATTTTAGATATAAAGGTACAATTAGACATAGAAATCACATTTTGAAAAGACAATTCATGTAATAAAGAACGTTCAAAAACAACCCATTTCGGTATAGGAAGATCCTGGTAATCTTTAGACAAGGCAAAAAATTGACGTATTAAAAAGGCAGTATGATATAGCTTAAAATCCGGAAATCTTACACCACCTTCAGTTTTCGGTCTAATTAATTTTGATAAGGCAATACGAGCACGTTTGTTATTCCAAAAAAACTTAATACAGATAGAATTTATTTGGGAAAAATAATACTTAGGAATTTTAAAAGGTAACATAGAAAGTAGGAAAAGTACATGAGGGACAATCATCATTTTAATAGTATCTAATCTACCCCACCAAGATAAAAATAGGGGAGACCAGGAAGATAATAACTTTAGGAGTTTTTCCTTTAGGGCAGTGAAATTATGAACAAGTGTGTCAGGTATTGTGGAAGAAAACCAAACTCCCAAATATTTAATCTTTTGAGGGCACCATGTGAAATTAGTCTTATGAAACATATAATGACAACAAGAGGAATTTAGTGGCAGGATTTCAGTTTTAGAAAAATGTAATTTATAACCAGAGACCTTGGAAAAAATAGTAATCTCTTTCAAAAATGGGTTGATGAACGTGGATGGATTAGACATATAAATTAAAACATCGTCTGCATAAGCAGAAAGTTTTACTTCTTGAGAGTTGACCTTAATACCAGTTATACCAGGATTGCATCTTATTCGTTCAAGGAAAGGTTCTAGGCATAGGAGAAAAAGTATTGGAGATAAGGGACAACCCTGTCTAGTACCTCTATGAAGTTTAAAAAAGGGGGGAAAATGGCAGTTAACAAACATACAGGCACGTGGGTCAGTATATAACAATTTGATTAAAGAGATAAATTTATGATCAAACCCAAACCAACGAAGGGTAGAGAACATAAATTGCCAATTTATACGATCAAATGCTTTCTCAGCATCAAGTGACAAGGCTGCTAGGGGAGAAGGATATTTTTTTCCAAGGGCAAGAATATTAGAAAACATTCTGGAGTTGTCAGATGCAAGTCTCCCCTTAATAAAACCTGATTGATCTGGTTTAATTAGAAGGGGGATGATGTCATTCAACCGGGATGCTAACATTTTTGCAAAGATCTTACAATCATAGTTAATTAACGAGATGGGTCGGTAATTTTTACATAAGGAAGGGTCTTTATCGGGTTTGGGGATAATAATTCTAAGGGCTTCTAAAAAAGAACCACTAACCTTAGAATTAGACAAAAATGAAGTATATAGTTCAAGTAATTTGGGGGCAAAAATGGTTGAAAAAAAATAAGAGAAGCTCAACAGTGAAGCCATCAGGGCCAGGAGCTTTGGCCTTCTTTAGGGATTTGAGAGCATCAGTAATTTCTAAAAGGGAAATATCTTTTTCTAGGGAGGAGAGTGTGTCAGGCATGGAAGGAGGATTAGGGAGTCCCCGAGAAAAGACTCAATATCATCTACAGAGGGGTTTGTATCCTCAGTATATAACTGTTCATAGTAAGATTGAAAGGCATTAGTAATGGTGGGATCTGAGGACAACATCTCATTATTATGTTCACATCGAATGGGACTGACAGTTTTCTTCTCTGATTTAATTTTTAAATAGTTGGCTAACATTTTACCAGCTTTATTTTGGCCACCATGATATTTAGACTTGATTTTAAGGAGGACACTACAAGCATCAGTCGTGACAATTTTGTTCAAAGTAGATTTAGCTTTAATCAAATCTTGCAAACTTGAAGAAGATTTGGAGGTAAAGTATGTGTGTAATAGAGATTTTATATGTTTGAGGGTAGAAATATATTTAGCATTTAATGCTTTTTTCTTCCTGGCAGAGTAGGTGATTGTGAAGGCTCTGAAGGAAGCTTTAAAAGCATCCCAGTTGTTAGGAATAGAGGTATCTTTAGAATGATTTATTTGAAAAACTTCATTAATAAATGAGGTCGCTTCTGAGATAAAGGATTGGTCTGATAATAAAGCGTTATTAAAGCGCCATCGGCCCTGTTTGGGGGTAATGAAGGACATATCAAATGAGGATAGGACAGGAGCATGGTCGTAAATAAAAATAGAACCAATCTCTGATGATTGAATAGTGGGAAGAAGAGCTTTGGAAACCAAAACATAGTCGATAAGAGACATAGTATGATGTACATTTGAAAAAAAGGTAAATTCACATATATCAGGGTTGCAGGTTTTCCATACATCAAAGAATGGACAAGAGGAAATGGCAGATTGAAAAGCTTTATGGGAATTATCAGGTTTGAATTTACATTTAGATTTTCTATCAGTAAAGGGATCTAATAAATCATTGAAGCCACCAGCAACAATGATAATGGGATTGGAAATTGAAGAAAGTTTCACTTTGATACTATGCCAAAATTCCGGATCAGCTTTAACTGGTCCATAAATATTGAAAAATGTTACTTGTTTTTGGAATATAATAGTATCAACCAAAACCCATCGTCCATTCGAATCACATTCAGTCGATAAAATTTGAGTATTGAGAGATTTATGAAATAAAATAGCAACACCACCTTTACGATTAACAGCAGGGGAAAAAATAACCTGGTTGACCCATTGACGTTTAAGTTTGAGAGATTCAATATCATTGCAATGCGTTTCCTGTACAAAAGGTACATGAGAATTAAGTTTAGACAAATGGGATAGTACCTTTTGACACTTTACGGGGTGACCGAGACCATGGACATTCCACGAAACAACATTAAACATGTTGCGGGTCATCTCATAAACTGATCTTCGAGCCCAAATATGAAACAAAGTGCAGATCAGACACCCTAAACAGGGGAAACTTATTGAGACTGTTCAATGAGATACCAAAATTACACAATGTAGTATCTGCAGATCTCCTGGCAGTAGAATTCCTGCAAATGGAAAATAGGCCAGAAGTAGAGGTGACCCAAACAACTTGGACTTCAAATGAAACAACCGCTCTGATATACTCAACAAGAAAGGACTTTGAATCCTGGGGCAAATCATTATCTTATCCAAAACGCCCAAAATATCCGTATCCATTACTATCAGATACAGTGGCACCATATTTGTCAGGACATGAGTCACGGTCCACATCTTGCTTAAGGGGGGGCAAGAAGCACTACTCCTAAAAATACAGTTTTAACAGGCAAAAAGTTGGAATACCTAGATCAAAGTCCACCACAGTTAAAACAACAGACAGAAGAGTTTCAAGACTGGTCGTGGGTTTCTCACTTTTGAGTAAACAACGATCCTGATGTAATTAATGGCATACAAAAGAAACAGCACCTAGATGTTCCTCCAAGCCTGCCCAAGGAAACTCAAATAACGTTTTGTTCATGGAATATCCATGGCTTTAGTGAAATGGGCCAAGACCCAGAGACCCTAGCCTTTTTTCAAAGTTTGGATATTATCCTATTGCAAGAAACGTGGAATCTGACTCCAAAAACCATCGTTGGATATGAGGAATGCCACGTTTTGGCGGAAGAAATTAGCAAATACGGACATCCAAGGGGGGGTCTGTCGATAAATGTCACAGTAAAACTAGACTGGCAAATGGAAGAACTCGATATGGGTGAAAATTGGCTTCAAGTAGTAAAACTGGAGAGTTAAACAACTGTAATTACAAAGCCATGGCAGTTGTTGATTTTAAATATATATATTCATCCAAACAAAAAGCAGAAGAGGGACAAATTGTCCCGCCTGACAAATTTGATAAAGGTCCTGCAAATCAGCCACCAAGGTAGCGAGTTGATAATTTCAGGCGATTTCAATACCAAAATAATAGGGCCCAATTTGAAAAAAAGAGCATGTCAAAAGGATCTTGAGGTCCAAAATCAAAAATATGAATTGGAAACCCTCGGTTTACATCTTTTAAACGGAAAAATAAAGGGAGACCGGCCAGCTGGCATTACCTTCTCAAGTGGGAAAAAACAATCCACTATTGATTACACAATGGTTAGCAACGAATTACTCCATTTAGTTGAATCATTCCATATCCAACCCCGCCCTGAAAGCGACCACCATCCGCAAGTTCTAGTTTTGCATGTAAATATGTCCCAGAAAAAGATCACCACAACTTTAACAGAAATGCCTGTAATATACAATCTAAGGAAGCTAAAATGGCGCGGCAAAAACATCGAATCAATTATGGATGTTGCGCATAAATATATAAATGATAGTGGGTCACAGAGAGCTCAATCATTAGAAGAGGCTTGGGAGACTTTAGGGAAAACCTTAGTTAATACATTTCCGGTACTCCCAGGACGCCCAGGCCCTCAAGGAAGTATATATGAACCATGGTATAACATTCAGCTCCGTGACCAGAAAAGGGAAATAGCAAGGGAGGTGAGAAAAAGTTCTGTGGCAACAAGAGCTGGAAAAACAGTAAACAAGCGACACATCAAAGACATGATGAAGAAATATAAGGAGAAGTGCAGGGACGCAAAAAAAGAACACATGGAAAAACTTTGGGAGCAATTACTTTGGGCCAGTAGATTGCCAAATAGCTGTGAATTCTGGGGTATTATAAACAAGCTAAAAAGGGATCAAGAACGCATCAAACGGCAGGAATAAGTGAGGCTAAATGGGTACAACATATTCAAAACCTGTACAATTTTACAAAGAATGACAAGCAACCGAGGCTGGAAGGTGATCTGGAAATTGTTCAGGATGATATGCAGAGTGCAATCGCAAACTGTCCATCAATTCTGGAAAACGTGCAAGCTGGAAAAGATCTTAAGGAATTATGCCATAATGGCTCAAACCCTTTAACCAACAGTACACAACTAAAAGAAGTAATAAAAAAACTGAAAACTGAGGGGGCAGCAGGGCCAAATGGCCTTCCTAACGCACTTTTTAAACAAGAACCAGATTTTTGGGCCAATTACCTCACGCCATTATTTAATTATCTGTACTCCCAAAATAAGTCCTTATCTTCTTGGAAAGGGAGTCTATTTCACCCCATTTATAAGAACGGAAGTCGCAATGAGCCCGGGAATTATAGGCTTATAGCCTTGATGGACGTGGAGGCAAAACTTTATGCATCTTGCATTCTGTTAGATCTACAAGCATGGACAGAGTCAAACGGCATTATCCCCAAAAATCAAACTGGTTTCAGAAAAGGAATGGGTACAACTACGAACCTGGCGGCGTTAGCACTCCTAACGGGAAAAGCCTCATCAAAGAACACAGGACTTTTTGCATGTTTTATTGACCTAAAATCTGCCTTTGACAGAGTCCCACGAGAACGACTCTGGAGGAAACTAAAAGAATGGGGTCTCCCGCAACAACTAATTAACGCCATAGTAGCCCTCCATAGCGAAACTTGGGCAAGGGTGAAGCTGGGAGACGGTAGCATTATATCGTCCAAAATAAACATTCACAATGGCCTGAAACAGGGTTGTGTTTTGGCCCCAAGCCTTTTTAACTTGTACCTCGCCGACCTGCGATCGCATTTGTCAACAAAAAAAACGGTCTTCCTCCAAAGTTGGCCGAAGATCATATACAGTATCTGCAATATGCAGATGATATAGTGGTCTTGAGCCAAACACCGATTGGCTTACAAAGAGTCATTAACCACCTGATAATTTATTTCAACCAGCAAGGGCTAGAGATTTTTTTTTTTTTAACACAATTTTTATTAGGTTTCAATTTGCCAATTTGCATACATAGTCAGTAAATTATTGAGTACATATCATAATAGCATCTCGTTGCACCATTACAGCAGGGTATGTCTGTCTCAGTTCGCACAGTACCATCGGAGCAAAAAGCGAAACCCATGTTTTCTTTATAAGTGAACCACAGAACATAACTTGCAATAACAAAAGGCAAAAGTAAATTAAAGAAGAAAAAGAAAACCCACCCGCTAAAAGCCCTCCCACCCCTCCCTGGTCCATTAGTCCACACAGTACAATAAGGTTTAAGTAAAAAATATGGGAAAAAGGGGTCATGTATACCGTCGCAGTTGGAAAAGGGGTGTAAAGAGGGGATCAAACTCCAGCATGTGGAACAGGCAATAATATACATTTTGGGGCATAAGCAATAGGTTATAATAAATTGCTACTCAGGGTCAAGCGGGTCAGCCGCAGGGGAAGGGGGGTACAGGTGATGTGGGCTCAGTCGGCGACACCGGGGGGGTGAGTGAGTCAAGGGCCTTAAGCGTCTCTAGCATTTGATCCCAATCCATAGAAATGGGAGTTTTGCTGTGGCCTCGATACTCTTCCTGTCTTAGGACAGCGCTCTCCACAGTGCCCCACCTGATCAATTACGCCTGCCAGACCGCTGCTGTAGGGGGGTGGACAGATTTCCACCTCATGGTGATAGCCCGTTTCGCCAACAGCACAGCCAGGTCCGCGAATTTATATTGCACTTTCAATGTCCTGGGGCGTTTATGCAGACCTAGTAAACAGCTATCCGCATCCGTCCAGTCGGCCGTGCCTGTGACCTCTCGGACTCTGTAGGCTACTGTTTGCCAATAAGTTCGCAAGCGTGGGCAAGACCACAACATGTGGAGGAGATCAGCATCCGTCTCTTGACACCTAGGGCAGGAAAGTTGGGCGTCTGGGTAGATACAATTCAGTCGGTGTGGGGTCAGATAGGCCCTGTGTAAGATCATGTGCTGTATATATTTAAATTTAGCATTCCGGGAGACTTTCTTGGGGAACTCCAATATAGTTGCCCAATCCCTGTCCGTGAGTTCTTTTCCCAGTCCTGCCTCCCATTTCGCCCGGAGTCAGAGACGTCCCTGAGTGAGCGCGGATCCCTCTATAAAGCCATCGGGTAAGGTGTCGACCAGCCCCCATCAAGTATGTAGTGTATACAAGTTCATTTTTTGGGGGTTCTACCCCGTCAGGGGACCAGTGGCGTTTAATGTAGTGTGTGATGGTGGCGTGGAGGAGGAACAGAGTGGGGGGGACTCCCTGTGCACGGGTGAAATTGTCATGATCCGTCAGAGTGCCGTCTACAAACTGCGCTCCAACAGTGGAGACCCCTTCCTGCTCCCAAGGGGACACGGTCCGCTTCGTTATTAAGCCATGTGCGCCAGGGATCCCAAGGAAGGGTATGTTAGGAGAGTAAGGGAGGGTTCATCGTGTGTAGTTAAGGGACTTCTTCCAATACGCCAGCGCGGTTCTAATCAAAGGGGGAGCCATTTACGGAATGTTAGCCCGCGGCAGAAGTAAGGCATGTAGTGTACCCTGAGCAAGGAGGCGATCGGTGTACCCAATCTCATGAGTGTGCTTTCCCGCCAGCCAATATGAC
This sequence comes from Calotriton arnoldi, assembly GCA_963921515.1. NCBI lineage: Eukaryota > Metazoa > Chordata > Amphibia > Caudata > Salamandridae > Calotriton > Calotriton arnoldi. Next base: position 1,602,909 of record CAWUFW010000540.1, on the reverse strand, counting down.
AACCACTGTAGTTGACTGGCCATACAGTATGCCCGAAAGTCTGGCGCCCCCAGGCCTCCCTCAGCAGGTCGAAGCTGCAACTTTGCCAATCCCACTCTCCTGCGTCCCTTCCCCCAAATAAGGTCTAACAATAGGGAGTCCAATGTCTTGAATATGCCGGGCGGGAAAACAACCGGTATGTTAGTGAAAAAATATAAAAGGCGGGGAAGCATCACCATTTTAGAGATGGCTATCCTGCCCATCACAGACAGTGGCAAGGAAGTCCAGAAGGAAATCTGGCCCCGGAGAGATCGTAGTGTCTTCTGTAGATTGCCCTCAATCAAATCCTGGGGAGTTCGATAAATTTGGATACCCAGGTATTTGAAGGTGACTGGGCGGTCGTCAACAGAAGGTCGCCAAAGGGTATCGGAGCAGGGGCCTCCCTATGTCGCATAAAGAAGGCATGGGATTTCTGGGCATTAACCGTCAATCCCGATATCAGTCCAAAATTCTTAAGTAGAGTCGGGACGGGTTCCAGACTGGTCGTGAGGTCATTAAAATAAAGGATAATGTCGTCGGCGTATGCAGACGCAATATGGGTTGTGTTAGACGCGGGTATCCCCAGTCCCATGGCCTCCTTTCGGATCTTGAGAAGGAGGGGTTCCAGCGCCAGGACGAATAATATTGGTGACAGGGGGCAGCCCTGTCGCGTCCCCCTGGCCACAGGGTAAGCGGCCGAGATGAATGTGCCTGTCCGAGCCCGGGCCATAGGAGAGGAGTACAGCAGTTTGACCCATCACCGGTATCCCCGTGGGATGCCAAATTTCTTAAGCGAGGACAACATATATGTCCAGTCCAGGGTGTCAAACGCTTGTCGCATATCTAGAGAAATGCACCCGGCGGTGTCGGACTGAGTTGCTGTGGTTTCCATCAGGTAATGGAGGCGTCTAATATTGAGAGAGGTGCTACGGCCCGGGACGAAGCCGCACTGGTCCGTGTGAATAAGTCTGGGGAGGTAGGGAAGCAGACGCTGTGCTAGTATTTTACTGAGTATTTTATACTCGGCAGCTAACATAGAGAGAGGACGGTATCCCGATATGTCTCGAGGGTCTCTGTTGGGCTTGGGAAGGGAAACAACCAGTGCTTGCATAGTCGTTACAGGAAGTGTGCGTTTTTCTAGTGCTGTCGTGTAGAGAGTCAACAGGCGCGGAGTAAGTTGCTCAGCATAAGTCAAATAAAACTCCGCTGGGAGTCCATCCAGCCCTGGTGTTTTATTCTTAGGGAGGCCCTTAAGGGCTCCCATTATTTCTGCTCTAGTGATAGGGGCATCCAAGTCCGATTGTGCATCTGTCGACAGTACAGGGAAGGTGAGGTCGTCCAGGAAATTATTCAGGAGGTCCTGGGGCACAGCGGTCGGGGCAGCGTAGAGGGAGGCATAATAGGTGCAAAATGCCGCATTAATATCAGCCTGGGTATTAGCCACAGTGCCATCCGGAAGCAACACCTCCAATACAGGGTGCGGGGGTGGGGTATCGCGGATGAGTCGAGCCAAAAGGGTCCCTGATTTGTCAGCCTCCTTATGACTATATTGGGTGTATGTACTGTAATCTATTAAACGGAGTCGTTCAAGGAGCTCTGCATATTGAATCCTGGCAACTTGCAGTGGCGCCTGCGGGTATGATCGGAAAGAGCCTCCGTTTCCAGTGTGTTCAGGGAGTCCTCCACGGAGACGAGCTTCTGTTGTAGCTCGTGTCAGGCCTCAACAGTAGCCCCTATGGCCACCCCCCTAATCACTGACTTAAACGCATCCCATTCAACTAGGCATGAGGATGCCGAGCCTGTATTTTCTGTAAAGTAATTGGCGATAGTAGTACCCAGAGTGTCCCTAAACACCCCATCTTCCAGTGTGAGCGGCCACAGTCTCCAAGTCGGGACTGGGGGGAGGGCCCTTCCCCATTCGAGCAGCACCTCAAGTGGATTGTGATCGGATAACGTTTTCCCGAGGTACGTAGATTCAATCACCTGGGAGGACAGGGACAGGGAGCAGAAAATTCTGTCTATTCGCGTATGCAGTTGGTGTGGGGGGGAGTAAAATGAGTATTCACGGTCAGACGGGTGTTGTGTGCGCCATATGTCACTGATACCCCATCCCACCACCCAGGCATGTAGGAACTCCGCTATCTTGGTAGGCACTGCACCCTGCACTGGGGGATGAGAGCGATCCAATTGCACATCAAGAACAGAATTAAAATCCCCCCCGAGAACCCAGGGGCACTGTATCCAGTCCATCAAGACCGCGTTAAGGTCAGTAAGATAAGCAGTCTGTTCATAGTTCGGGGCGTACAGGCTGCCCAAAACAATTGGGGTGCCGCCCAGCCTGCCCCGCAGGAGAACATAGCGCCCTGCAGTGTCCACCCTCCGTTCCAGCAACTCGAACGGCACTCCATTTCTCACCCAAATAAGTGACCCACGTGCAAAGGCAGAATAAGATGTATTATAGATTTACCCTTTCCACTTCCTCTGCAGCTTAACAACCTCCGAGTCAGTCATGTGCGTTTCCTGGAGTAAAGCTATGTGGGCCTTGCGCCTGTTCAATTGAGCATAAATGCGATGTCGCTTATGCACAGAGACCATTCCCCACACATTCCATGTCAATATTTTATACTTAGCCAAAACAGCCATGCATCAACATTTGTGGAAAGAAGAGCGACCTAGGGTGACATCGTATACACAACACATTAAAGAATAGGGTGTGGACCAGGAACCAAAAGAAACAACCCCTGAAAAAACAGTCCCCAATACTAGGGCCAGCCATCGAACTGTGCTGGTCCAAACTCAGATTAACAAACATTGAGTCCAAACGGTTATACCATGCAGTGAACAGACGTGGGTCCCTTGCTCGCTTTGCCACTGGATTCAAGCAAGCCTGGCTGATGACGGCTGAAATGCCAGAAACCGGTCCTAGGATGCTTGTTTCCGGTCCAGGGAAGACATGGCTTGGCAGTTCGGGCTGGACTGTTCCCATGAGGCACAGGGTCAGACTGATTTGCATATGGCCATGTCTGAACTGGGGTGGTGGAGTGAGCTAAAGAATGATGATGGATTAAACCCAGATCACTTGACTGGGGGTGAGTGTTTGATTGGCTCAAACGTTCCGTCCATCATCCCCTTTTGTATCAATATTTTATACTTAGCCAAAACAGCCATGCATCAACATTTGTGGAAAGAAGAGCGACCTAGGGTGACATCGTATACACAACACATTAAAGAATAGGGTGTGGACCAGGAACCAAAAGAAACAACCCCTGAAAAAACAGTCCCCAATACTAGGGCCAGCCATCGAACTGTGCTGGTCCAAACTCAGATTAACAAACATTGAGTCCAAACGGTTATACCATGCAGTGAACACACCCAGGAGTGCATCCCCACCGGGACAGTATAGGATGATTAACAAGGAGTTATGCCGGACCTGGGAGAAAAAGGGGTAGTTAAGTGGAAAAGTATTCCTACACCATACAAATAATATCAATATCTTGCTGAGTCTAAGTCATAGTTACAAAAGTGTTGTAGAGGGCAGGCCTCCGTCTCAGCCAAACAGGTCCTTGACCACCTGAGGAGTAATCGAGGGGAACAAAGTGTCATTACTGCCAGAGTCCGATGGCGTCACCTCATCGTCTGATAGTTCCGGGGAGGAGGAGATCTGTGTAGGATCTCGCATGGCAGCGGCCACACCCAGCGCTGATTCCTGCTCCAGCACGGCTTGTTCCAGGGTTGGTTTCAGCGTAGAAGGGAGCGATCGCAGAGTTCCGGTAAGACGGGGCCTGAGCCGGTTGGGCTGCGCCCGCGCCCCCGTACCCGCCGGTCAATGCCATCCAGAGACTCAGCAGGCAAGGTGTGTTCAAGCCAGTCGTTTGCCGCCTCGGGGCAAACAAAGAAATGGGTTTTCTGGTTGAAGATGATCTTTAAACGTGCGGGGAACAGCAGAGCGTATTTCAGATTGAGGGCTTGGAGCTTCTTCTTCAGCGGCTGGTAAGAGGCCCTCTGGCGCTGTACCTGCACGGTGTAGTCCGGATACAGTGAAATTCGGGCGTTTTCGAACAATATCGGGGCATTTTCCCGTGCCTTCTGCAAGAGAAGATCACGGTCTCTGTAATTGAGAATGCGGGCAATAAGTGGTCTGGGCGGGCGGCCAGCAGTCGGTTTGCCCGTAGGGATACGGTGCGCACGTTCCACACAGAAGAAGGCGGAAAGACCCTCCGGGGCCCCCCTGTCTCTGAGCCACTGCTCAACAAAGTGCGTTGCGTCAGTACCTTCGGATCGTTCCGGCAGCCCAATAATGCGGATGTTATTGCGTCGCGCCCTTCCTTCCGCATCGTCGGTCCTGTCCAGCAGGACGGTCAGTTGTTCTTTCAAGTGCACCAGTTGGGCAGCATGTTCTTTTTGTTGAGGCACAAGGTCAGCCAGTGAGCGGGTGTGGTCTTTGACAGTGGTTGCAAGGTTACCATGATCTGCTCGCAGGAGGTTAAGGCCAGTCGTGAGTGTGCCCATCTGGTGCTCGAGGGCCTGGCGCAAGTCCCGTATCTCCTGTAGGATCAGGTCCAATTTATCAGGGGGAGGCAACAGGGCAGTTGGTGGGACACAGCAAATCAAAGAGGTCTGGGAGGCCACCTCCACAGACCCCCGAGGTGGATCCTCAGCGTCAGGCCCTTCCGGTTGCTTCCTCCGCTGGCGCCCCATGGCGATGTGCGCAGCGGCGAAAAGTGGAATGAAAGGGCCACTAGACGCCTGTAGCAGTCGTCACACCCAACACACCGCCAAGGCCACGCACCACCGGGTAAGTGTACAGGCCGCACGGGAGCAGTCCATAGGCCGCAGGCAGGGGGGGAGATACTCCAGCCAGGGGCAAGATCAGGGGCCTGGGAGAGCGCTGACGGTACTCACTGTGTCCGGTTCCAGCCTGTGGGTCCGTGCCCTCTCCAGGAGGCAAGCAGGAGGGCCATCTCCTAGGCAGCGCATCGCCGGTCCACGATTACGGCCATCCAGTCATGCATGTATTTGGCTCACCGCAGGGCCACGGAGCCAGTCCACTTCACCCCCGGCCAGCGTCCGGACAGCGGGCCTCCTCGTCGCACAGGGTCACAGGGGCGCTCTCGGCATACCGTGGAGGGGCTCCAGCCAGGTATTCACGGGGCACCAGCAGCAGCTCCAGGGCGGGCACTGCAACCACTCCCAGTGGTACAGCTAATAACTGCGTGGTAGCCGCACCCACGGCCCGCCGCCAGTCAGGAACCCAGGTCACGACATTCTCACGGAGGGCAGGCGCAGGGCCGCGCAGCAAGGCTCTCCGCGCTGCCCCCTCCCTTTCAGACAGTTCGCCGTGGGGCAGGCAGCACCCTGCAGGGTATAGGCCCCCACACGAAAGCCGATGCAGGAGCCGGGCCTCACAACCTCCGGGCCCCCGGGCTCCCGGTCCAGCGGCAATCCACCTCTCTCACTGCGGTTGTCCAGCGCTGGTCGTGCTCCAGCTCGCGCTGTCTTCAGTCGCCGCAGCGGCAGGCAGCGGTAGCAGCTGGTTCCCCGGCACCGGCCTCCAGCGGCCCTCTCCACTGATGACGCAGGGCCGAGGAGCGCCGACGACGCTCAAGGTTGAGGATTACAGCCTTCCCAGGGGCCCGCAGCCCCGTCGCTGCAGGCGCGTGATCGCGGCGAACTCCGCAATCAGGCGGACAACTTTTTCGGGTAGGAAGGCTCCCAGGGCCGGCAGGAAGGCAGGGTGAACAAAGTCCCGGCCGGGAGCTCCACTATGATGCGGCCGCCATGTTCGGCGCCTAGCCACGCCCCCAGCAAGGGCTAGAGATAAACAAGAAAAAAACAAAAGTTGTGCAATTATCAGGCCCCAGTCCAGGAAAATTCAGGTGGTTTGCAAAAAACGAACAAATAGAGGAAGTTCGTACATATAAGTATCTTGGGATTAATTTGGGTCGAGGCATGTCCTTTACCGAACAGAAAATAGCAATAAGAGCAAAGGCCCAAACACTAATCTTTGCCTATAAACAATTGAAACAAAAACTGAGTTGTCCATCGTACAGTCATCTTTTGAAAGTAATGGCCTCTCAATTACTTCCTGCACTTACATACGGTCTGGAAATATGGCATGGCCGGGAATTTGAAGTTTTAAACGAACTACAGATAAAGGTGTATAAAGCCGTTTTTAATCTTCCGAAAAGTGCATCACCGGCACAGATTCGTCTGGAATTCGGTTTACAAAATCAGGAATTCCAGCGTCAATCTGTTTTTGTGAAACTGTGCTGGAAACTCCGTTCCTCGGATCCTGGTTCTTTGAGCAACCTATGCTGGACTGAAATAAAGGCCCAGTTTGAACTGAAAAAATCGTATTCATGGGGCGAATACTTACGATCAGCTTTGGCATCACTAGACATACAAGAGGCATGGGATAGTAAGATGGAAAGGGCGGCTTTTAACAGAGTGTGTAACAGCGCTGCAAAAAATCTGTCCTTTTTCGAAGACAAAAAACTACTGGTAAAACGCAAACACTCTTGGACAGTCATAAATTCCTACGTAAAACCAAAACCGCAAGCTTATTTAGCGGCACATTTTCGATTGGTTCTAAAAAAGAGTTTCATGCTGTACCGGTTTGGAGAATACCAAACCAAGGATTTGCGACAAACATGGAAAGTAAAATCCCTAAATGCAAATTGCCGTTTATGTGGATACTTCAACGAATCCTTATGCCACTTAATGTGCGTCTGCCCCGCAGTGAAAGACGCAAGAAGGAGTCTTTTAAAACCAATCTTAAATGAACTTAACATTCGCACCTGTAGACAAACCATAACTTGTTGGATGGGGGGAACATCTACCATCTTAATCTGTCAAGGGGCTAAGTTCCTTACCTTGATTGACAAACTCTTACGATTAGTGGACAATACTAAATGAATTAGGTCATAAATGAGTTGGAAACCTTGCATGAATTGTAAAAAAAAAATGTATATAATGAATGATCTTTTTATGAAATTTTTTAATCTTTGTAACCGTTTTTTTTAAACAAACTTTTAGAATTGTGCTTTACGGTTGTGATAACCAAATAAAGTTTCTTTTGACTGAAATGTTGCGGGTTGAGGAGGGGAACACGGAAGTAGGTATAATGGGCTGTAAATACAATAAAGGAGACAAAAATACAGCATTTAACAACAACTACATCATAATATGAGATAAAAGCGAAAAACTGATTAGAAGAGTGAATTAGAAACACACTCATGTGAGAACAGGAAAAAAGGTTGAAAAAGGTAGAGAGAAAGAAAGACCAAGGTAGAAAAGAAGGATAGAGACAGGGGAAAATAGGAAGGAGAGAAAAAGTAGACAGATCAAGGAAGAAAATCCAGATCTGAAGTGGAACGGTTAACAGGTACATGAAGAGCATGTTAACACCGTGAACAAGGACGGCAACAAGGACGAAACTAAGAAAAAACAACAGTAGAGAGCCTCTTAAATAGTGGAGACATATAGAATAATAAGAGAGGGAAAACAAAGGATAGAATAAAGTAGACAATAAAGAAGATTAATAGAAACAACAATAAATATATATTAGCATAAAGATAACAGCGAACTGAAAAAGAATTCAATCGTTAGTCTCCATGTTGCAAGATGAAATACTATGTAGAAAAAGTTGCAGTTTAGCAGGATCATCGAAAGAACGAGAGTTTCCTTCATGAGTAATCTTGCAGAGACATGGATGAAGAATGCCATATTGAATGTTCAAGTGTCTCATATGAGGTCGAAGAGCCAAGAATTCTTTTCGACGGGCATTAGTTGCAGTAGAAACATCCTGTGAAATAAAAAGATTGTGTCCAGACCAACTAAGGCGACGTTTAATTTTCACAGCCTTCAGGACACGCATAAGATCAGTAAATTCCAAAAAGAGCATTATAATACCACGTGGCTTATTTGAATTAGGTTGAATACGACCCAACTGATGTGCACGTTGTATGTAGAGGGACGGCGAAGATTGAAGATCCAGGACATCCGTGAGAAACTTCTTCAAGAAGGACAGGATGTCAGAGCCCTCAATATTCTCCGGAAGGCCGTAAAGGCGAAGATTATTCCTCTGATTTTGATTTTCTAGGTCTTCGGTGTGGAGTTTGAGTTTTGTATTACTTGCTCTAACATAGGTATTTTAGTGGATATATCTTGAAGATCTCCCACACGATGTTCTAATTCCGACACCTTTCCCTCCATAACAATCCATCGGTCCTCAATTTGTTGTAACTTCTCATTGGTTGCGCACATGAATGGTTTAAGACCACATACCTCCTCCAAAATAGTATCTAAAATAGGATTCTGGGAAGATAAGCTAGGAGAAGGTGGGTCATTCTTCGCTCTTTTCGGTTTTGTGCCCGAAGACATTGGTTTAGAAGATGTGTGTAAGTAACTGGCCATCATGTTGTAATTAGCAGAACGACGAGCAGGCAATAGGGAAGGGCAAATCCGGCCCATGCAATAAAAGCAAGAGAAAAAAAAAAAGACTCAATTAAACTGACCGACAAATTGTAGGTGATCTTGAAACGTTGGAGATATCCAGAAAAGTCAGTGGCAAAGACGAGACGTTAGTCTTAGATGTAAATACAAATGGCAGCTGAAGAAAACCCAGTGGAAGAGAAGAATCCTCACTCTGGAAATCAGCCAATTGACAACAAAGAATAAAGACCAATGCACCAACAGGTCTTAAAAAGAAACATTCCACAGGATAGTATGGCAATGAAGTAAGAGTCAATAGTGGCTGAGAAAAAGAAAAAAAAAGAAAAATCTATAATGTATCCCTGTGACAGGCATTTCACATCCTAAAATGGCAGATGGATGTGACAGGGTGAAGAGAATCACCACCACTGGATACAGAAATAAGGAGATACAAATATCCAAAAAACGAAATTGGTAAACTCATAGTCCGTAAAATTAAGGGCTAAATTGCTTCCAACTACCACAATTGCAGAAAAAGTAGGGGAAAACAGGCAAAAAATCGTTGCGTGGGCGACGCGACTCAAAATGGCGTCCGCCCGCGTTTTAATGACGAGAAATCATTGCCGTGGCAGAGAGGGTCCAGGAAAGCTTCATTATGGCTTATAACGGCGTAGAAACTCAATCAATCAATCAATCATGAGTTTGTTGAGCACGACTACTCACCCGTGAGGGTCTCAAGGCTCTGGGGGGGAGGGGAGTGCAGGTTCCAGACCATCAAGGAGGAGGTCTGTCGAAGAGCCATGTTTTGAGGTTTTTCGTAAAGATGGGGAGTGATGTCGTCTGTCTGAGGTAGAGCGGTAGGGTGTTCCAGGTTCTGGCCGCAAGGAAGGAGAAGGAGCGGCCTCCCGATCTGGACTTCCTGGTGCGGGGGACCACGGCGTAGGAGAGCTGGGCTGATCGTAGGGTCCTTTGGGGTGCGTGGAATTCGGGTCAGCTGTTCAGGTATGCTGGTCCGGTGTTGTGGAGGGCTTTGTGTGCGTGGGTGAGAATCTTGAAGGTGATTCTAGCCTCGATGGGGAGCCAGTTGAGTGTGCGCAGGTGCTGGGAGATGTGGCAGGTTGAGGACCAGTCTTGAGGCGGCGTTCTGGATGTTTTGTACCTTGCCGGTGAGGTTTTTGTTTATTCCGGCGTAGAGTGCGTTACCGTAGTCAAGTCTGCTGGTGATGAGGGCGTGAGTGACGGTCTTTCTGTGCTCGAGGGGGATCCATTTGAAGGTCTTGCGTAGGAGGCGGAGGGTGTGGAAGCAGGAGGATGCGACGGAGTTGATCGGGCGGTCCATTTTGAGTTTGGAGTCCAGGATGAAACTCACCGCCGATATTCATGAGCCCATTTCTGCAACCGGAGACATTCACGGTTGCCCTGAAGAGGCACAAAGATCAATTAAGCTCCGCGTCCGCACGGAGCTTACGGAGAGTCCATCATCGTGCTTCGACGTCGAAGCCACGCCCCCCGGGGGTGGAGGATTTTACTGTAATAATTCTTGTTAGAACTACTTAGTTAAGCCTGAGGGGCTTAGTTGTCTTCTAGGATCTTGTAATCCAAAAATCCAAAATATATATTCACTGAAAAATTACAGTTCAAAACTGAATATTGGTTCTGGCTCAAACTAGTTAATCCACTGAAATTTGCATTATCAAGGCACACCACACACGCCATAACTCACGGCGTCCACCATGTTGTTCTCCTGCTGACTGTTTTTGTTTTTCTGTGACATTGGCAAATTGGTGTTTTGAGCATAGCGAACGGGACACAAGTAACGCTTGTGGGCAAAAATGGCTTTGTTAATTGAACCATTCGATTGTATTATTGGCCTTCTTTTGTTGGCAGTTAGATGCCGAGGCCATCTGTACGATGGTTTATCTATGTGGCATTTCTGGTGTTTTCAGATTTCCTCAAAGAGATTCATTTGGATAGAACATCTTTCTGGACCTGTGAAGTTTTCAGTGGGTATATGTATGCAATTTTGTTAAGTGTCAACATCTGACCATTGTGGATAGTTTTGTCTGTTTTCTTACTGTGTTTTAAGTTTTCCTGTTCAGTTCTCCGAGGGTGTTCCTGCACCTGACCCAGTCATTAAGTACTCATTTATTTACCAATATTGATTCGCATTTCCTGAGTGTATTGGCATATTTTTTCAATGGCTGCATCCAACGGAGCACTGATAGGTGTCCAGGAGGACCGGCAGACCAGTGTTTCGAGTTGTGGGGGAGGGGTTGACAGGAAAAGTGAAAGCAGGCAGGGTCGTAGTGTGGGTTGCCAGCGCCCAGGGCAGGCAAGTATCCTTCCCCTTTTCTTTTAAAATTTTGCGCCCCTAAGAATGCCCGTAAAAATGTTCCGACTGGGGCAACCGCCCCTCTGCCCCCTCCCCCACACTACTCCACTGCGAGCAGCCATGGCAATTGGGTACAGTTGTGGCCAGGCTGGAACAAACACTGGCTGGGCCCATGCATGTTGGATCAGGTCTGACTCTGGGCTGGCTGTGAGATGTTAGACTTCACAACTGCGCACACCCCTACATTGTACCACCTTTTAGAACTCTAGTGTCAAATGACTGAGAATAGTCAGGAGTATCCTTTGGGCATGCCAGTGATCATATATGGATTCAGATCAGACTTCATTTGTCATCTGAGTAAAGCAAGAATCCGTTTCTATAAAACCTACCAGGCGAGACCTATTATTTACTTACTGATTCAGCTTACTGTACATGTATAGCTGGGTAAATACACCCACATGTGTACAACATGGGATGAAAACACCTGTCAAAAAAATCCCTAGAAGCAGCATCTATTATGTATCTATTGTTGCTGAAGAACTGATGGCTCTTCACCAGCTATGGAACGGTCACTCCCAGAAAATGTTCTGGGAGTGTCTTTTACAGTTCAATAGTCTGGCATAGGTATAGCCAATAAAAACAACTGTCCACCTTACAATTGTATTTTCTATATTTCCAAGATGAACATCACATTATATGGAGTTCCAACATAGTGGTCATGCTGCCAGTATAGAAAATAATGTTTGGCCTTCTTGAAACATTATTTTTATACTTTCAAGATGGCCACCATGTTGTGTCTTGATGAAATCAGGCAGCCATGTTAAAATTACAGTTTCTATACTTCCAAGATGGCCATTAAATTGTATACATGCAACGTGGCAGTCATGTTGGACCTGTAGAAAATATTGTTCCATGAAAGCCAAATGTTATTTTTTATAGTTTAATGATGGCCACTTTGTGTTATCTTAAAAATTAAAAATATAAAATTCATAAAACAAAATTTCAGCCGCGACTATTGGCTTTACAAGTGCAAGCAGAATTTTGCAAATATTAGCAAAGTGAGAGTGATTGACTTTACAAAGCCTGTTAGGTCAGTTGAACATTTGCACAAATATGTCAGGAGAATGTGCTTTCACATAGTATTGTGTTTCGAGGAGCCAGCTTTGCAAATGTTCTATTCTCAGACCTCAGACCCCAGACCACAGAGAATTAAGAGTATCTAACATCAAAATAGTTTGCTTTGCAGGCATTTCTACACTCGGGACCCTCATGTCAGGGTTGGGGGCGGGGTCATAAATACATTCTATTCCCAGAGGCTTCCCATTAGATTGGTCTGAAGAATAAGTGACTGAGTAATCACTGAGGAAGAGTAAACAGTCAGCTAAAAGAGAAGCCAGGAAAGCAGATAAAGATTTCAACTCAGCGCTGCACTTATGAAATGTAACAAAAATAAAAATGCTGATGGTTATTCAGGCATATCCGACTCCCAGTTGTAAGTCAAAGGGACTACAGGTTTCAGTGAGTGAGAAGGCGCACTCTCCTTTGAAATTAACAAAGGAAAAAGCATGCATGTATGAACTGCCAATGAAGGGTCTGTAGATCTCAACATCCAAGCTGATATGCTGAGATGAAAGGTCAATTTTATTCCCAGTAATAACGTTCAGTGTGTGTGACGGGAGGGGGAGAGAGGCACAGCATGTGTTTTCCAGTGTGCACAGAGAGTGTTCATGACTTGGTTTCGAACAGCAGAGATGTTCAGCCATGGATGAAATGAGGAGCAGCGCACGTATTTTGAAAAAATTAGGGGGCATATTACCAAGGATTTGCGATAATTATCGCAAAGCGCGCTTAGCGCTGTTTTTTTTATCGCCGGCTATCGCTGGATTTCATCGCGGAGATAACGCGTTATTATCAACGCTTATCTCCAAGGCGAGAAAAAATCCAGTGATAGCGGCGAAACCCCGCAATAGCGCAAGGAATCCAGCGATAAATTCACTGCGCTAATGAAAAGCTTGCTAATAGGCAGGTGAGGACTTAACCTTACAATCCACCTCCCATTGACAAGATGGTTAAGTCAAGTTTTTAGCAGGTGTTAAATTCCAGCGATAATCGCGGTTAGCGTGACTTTTTTTATCGCTTTGCGGGCATTGGTAATAGGGGGAAGTTGTGTTTGCGACTGTTTGCAGTTGCTTTTAGTTGGGAACGCCTACTTTGCATGTCATTAGCGATAATTATCGCTGACATGCAAAGCGCAACAAAACGGCCGCTATCGCCATTAAGCTGTCGCTAACAGCTGTTAGCGACAGCTTGCTAATAGGGCGATAAAAATATCGCCGCTTTATCGGCAAAAAGTGCTGCTAAAGTGGCGATACTGCCCTTCCTAATATGCCCCTAAATATCTGTATTGAGAGTTTTGTCAGTAATTATTTATCACATAGCTTCCTTAATACAAACAAAATACGTCAGAGCAAAGTTTGCATTAAAGAGGGTGCCCCAACAATATTTGTAGTAATGTAATTGACCCGGGGGATATTCTAAACAAGCATAACCCAACGCCAGTCAAGCCAGAGGTAGTCAATCCATAGCACGCTAGTTGTATGAGTTCTCCTAGGTTGCATTTCATATCCTCAACCCAACCATTCCTTAATCTACTCAACTAAACACATCTCACACTATTACAGGCATGTGGAGTCTGGTATGTGGGCACCACTGGAAACACAGGCTGAGGGCCGGGCACCCTCTAGCGGGCAGTTGCTGTATTTTACTATGTCCCAGAAACCATTGAGTATTTTTGCGTGCGCGCGTGGCGCAAGTGGGAGTTTAACTGGGTTACTCCCTGCAGGAATAGTATTAAATGTTATTTGCAACATAAGTCCCTCTGTAAAGAAGAGAGGTGCGTTATGGCCACCGGATCAAGTATTCAAGTGGTGGAATGTTTATTTATATATCCCATACCCCATGTACCCTCATCGCTCACCCATAATGCATTGGGCTCAGTTCCAATCCCTCAGTGGAGCACTGCCACTTAGAAATAAACACTTCCCCTTATAGTCATTGTGCGGTGGTTCACTACACTGAGAACGAGGGGGAGGAGCTTTCTCCGATGCACCCCAAAAATACTCTATAGCAGAGAATGGGAAATTCAAGCAGAGGCCTTTTGTGCATTTTATTCCCTTATTCTGATTTTTTGGGAGTATAATATCTCGAAAGTCCTATAGATCGTATTCGGCACAATTGCACACTGCGACATCTGCCCTCACCACACCAAGATCTTTGATAGAATGTGCTCTTCATCGACTGCTAACTAGGCCTCAAAGAGAGACCTGTACCTGCTTCCACAGGCACTAATGTGAAAGAGAGATGGTCTTGTCTGTACTCACTCCTCCTCCTTTACCGTGCTCAGTGATAACTTGCCTACATAGCCAAACCTAGCTTTTCTGGCAGGACAAACCGAAGGGAAAAAGCCTATGATATTTGAACCCCTTTCTGGTTCAGTGGTATAGAGAAAGGTCCCAGGGTGCAATTCCTACCCGTTATCCATGGACGTCAATTCACCAAAATGCCTGGGGTAGCAGAAGCGACATCACACGCCATTTGGCCTTTACGTCCACTTACACATATATGCTTATACATAACATGCATTCACACATACATAAACTGTGATTCACATAAACACATTCTGACCCGCAAGCACGCACACAACATACATTTAAAAGCATTTTTTGCTTACCTCAGCTGACAGGGAGAGTCATATTCCAGCTAATTGTACTTCATATTTATTACACTAATAGTGAATAATATAATATTACTCACAATTTGTGTAATATAAAAATAACAGAAAACAAGGAAAGTGGAGCTACAATCAATGTACATGAGGACGGGCTACCCCTGTGTTCCTGGCACTGATTTCTCCACCTCTGAGGCCAAAGGTCATAAAAATAGTGCCAGGGGTCACAAGGGGCAAGTAAAGGGGTCACAGCTACGACCCCTAAATGAGAACCATGACCTTATCCTCCAGATATCAAACAGCACGGGCGGCCTCTCCGTTGGAGCAGAGGAGTGTCGCCCCACTTAAGTTACCCCCCAAAGAATGAAAAATAAAATGGTAATACATTACCATTTTATTTTTTATCCTCCTGCCCTGACGCTCGCTTCAGGATGGGAGTGGGGCCGCTACTTAATGACTGCAGCAGGGAGGAGGGTGGGCTGTTTCTGCACTTTTCAAAGTGTGCATGTCTTTTTGGCCAGCCGTCTTGCAACGGCCAGCTACACATGCACACTTTGAAACCTCTAACCCCGCTGTCTTAGACAGCTGGGTCAGAGTAAGTGCAGGGCTTCAGTGTCCTTGGCAGCGGCGAGTGAGGTCGTTCCCTCCAATCAGGGCGCTGCTCTCACACCGTGAGAGCAGCTCCAGGATTGGTGCCCACACTGCAGCATCCGGTTGGGGTTGAGAAGAGGTCCGGAGCTAAAGAAGTTGGAGGACGTCGGTTACGTTTAAAAAAAAAATGTATTTTAATGTTTGCGGGCACCCTCCCACCCACTCCCTCTCCCCTAGATGCCAGCCGCCACTGTCAGACAGACCTCTATTCGCTTCTTCCCATTCGCTAACATGAGAAAGGAAGTTTTGCTTGTACCATTGCCACTATTAGCAGAGCAAACATCACACTACAAAAAAAACCAAATGATATTACTCCTGCTTAAAACCTAGAAACTATCAATGTTTTATGAAATGGTAAAGAAAGCTTGTCAACATCCAGGTGGAAATATCAGTAAACAAAATACCTTAGTCGTGTTATAGAATGCGCAAACAAGGAAAAAATCCTCTCCATTCCAGCATCCACCCTATACTTTTAATGCTACTACCATCCTACTACCCCTCACTCACTTCTCCCACTACTCTGTCCTCTAATCTTCTCTTGCTATCCTCTGCTAACTCGCTAATGCTTACTCCATCTTCTGTAACATCTTCTCCCGTTCTTCCTACTTACACCCTCCACTTCACACCTCCACATACAAACTTGACATCCATTCTTGTTCTTTTTACTTTAACCCTCCACCTCTCACTTTTCTTTACCATCCTTACACCGACACTGACATTTCCCCACCTCCTACCAATTCCTCCTCTATGCTACTAACCACTCTCCCACGTCTAATTTTCTTTCAGCAGCCCCTCTGCTTCCTCCCTCTGTAAAATACCCCTTAATTCCCTAGGGCTTTTCCCAAACTGTTGGTCGTGACCCACTGGTGGGTTGCAAACCGATTTTTGGTGGGTCGCAAAAGTGAAAGCAATAAATAAAGATGTCTTTATATTCTGTATTTATCTTGCCACATTTGCTGCACTTCAAAGACAGAGGTCAAATATCAGGCTATGTCTTGTAATAAATTGTTGATTATGGTTTTTTTAACATGGGAATTGGTCCTCTCACAATCCAGTCAGAGAAAGAAAAGTAAAGTGAATTATGTGACAATCTTACTGGGGTACGTGGATTGTGAAAGGAAAGGTTGTCAGATGTAATTTTTTGTAACACACAACAAAATGTAAATACCAGTAAGGGAACTGTACACATTTAGCAGTTAGGAAAGCAAATACAAAGCACTTTTTTTTGTAATTCTGAAGTGAAATGAGAACAAAGGGTTTATTAGGATCAAAACAAATCAAGACATTTGGTGATGCACAAATGATAAAATATTCACTGAAACATGATTTCTCCACATTTTCATTTGTATGCAGTATTGTTTATCAGCAAAACTGTGTGTCTGTGCAAATTTAGTGGCCATTTCAATGGAAAATGTGCTATCTGTAAAAGACAGTGAGCTACCACATGATGCTTTAGTTACATTAACAAACCGCTCGCATTATGTCCATTAAATCTAGGTGGGTCGCAAAGTTTGCCTTTCTAAAAATTGGCCTGTACTTCTAAAATGTTTAGGAAGCACTGCCCTGTGGCAATTTTGGACTCCAATCTCTTGCTTACGCCACAAATGAATCAAGTCTTCGTACAAAGCTTCTACTTGAAGAGATGGCTTTGATGAATTTTTCAATACCTTGGCTTCATTTCAAAGGTTCAAACTACCATCACCCTAGTACTCTCCCATCTTGACTAGACCTGCAGACTATGGGGCCGATTCCGATTCCGGACGGAAATCTCTCCGACCGAGCCGGACCCGGAGAGAATTCCGACCGAATCGGACCCTAGCAGTCCGACCGGACGAGTACGATGCATTCGCATGCTATCGGACTCGATTCGGTTGGACTCCCATTGAAGTCAATGGGAGCCGGTCGTACAACGCGTACGCGGGCTCCCATTGACTCAATGGGTGCGAGGCGATCAAGGGCGCCCCCTACAGTGGGTACGCGTCCATGCGCATCGCGGCGTACATGCACAGGTAGGGGGACCCATGGGTCCCCCCTGTGTGCGACTCGCGCGCCTACGCGTACAGGGGGGTCCGACGCGGACCCCCAAAGTCCGGCTCCGACAGCTCTTTCGAGCCGGACGGCGCGAGTCGGTCGGACTGCTTGCGGCGCGCATCGTACTTACCCGGCCGGGAAACGTCTCCATAGCGCGGTGCGAGTTGTGTCCATGCGAGTCGGTCGGAGCGTGTTGAAGCCGCGTACGAGTCGGTCGGCGATTTCGCAGGAGCATGCATCGTACTCGCTCGGCCAGACCCGCGTACGATTCGGTTGGGAAACAGGGCTCCGAATCGGATCCGGTAAATCCGAATCCGATTCGGAGCACTACCGGCCGAGATCGGAATCGGCCCCTATATCTTGGAGGGCCCCTGTTATTGGCAATGAAATTGCAGAAAATTTGAACACAGCTGCCTGGCAGCTTGTCAGCCTATTAATGCCGACTCACATTACAAGTAGCAGCATCATATCACTAGGGTGGTCGCCTGTAACTAGATGGTTCACCATGCAGGCAATGTGTGGCTTGTCAAGCAGTCTTTGGGATGTGAAACAATTCTCCTTGCACAGAAAAACTCCTCACCTATCCCACAACAAGGCCAATGCAATCGAGGATGGCTCCCACCATTCAAAAAGTTTTGAATTAAAGGAAGATTTTTCTTGATCCAAACTGTCAAGATTTGGAGTTCAAAACCTGCACAGACACGAAGAATGGACATTAATCTGGTTTTACAGCAAGAACTACAACCTGGCTCATCCCATCCATATAATCACAAATGCAGCTGATGCCCAGTATACTTTTGAGCCTATGCTTGCACAAACATACCTATCCTCACACATTCCACGACACATCACTCTTACACAAAGCAATGTACCCTGCACAATGTGTGAAGCATGAGTTTGAACATCAGGCACCACACCCAATGCTTACGGTATAGAATATACTACATCCACCATCCTTCCATCTAAACACTCAGAATGGGCAACCAGGAATTTGATGCAAAAGAGCTCTACACAGCTTCATTAGAGGTTTGAAGCACTATACCAGTGGTTCTTAACCTTTAAACCTCTGTGGACCCCAATTAACCATTAGTGGAACCTGGGGATCCCCACTAAGTCATTCCTGGAAGCTGAAACCCCAGCCTCAGCATTTGTAATGATAGGATTGCAAACCAATTCCTGTAAAATATAGAAACTAGCATTCATCAAACAAATACACAAATGACAAAATATTTTATGTAAAATTACAAACAAATGGAAAAAAAACATTTTTTAATTTTTTAATGTGAAGATCGGAGCTTGTCTAGATTCAGTGGAGATTCCTGCAGCCTTTTGTTTGGTGCACTTGCACTGCTCCCACAAATCAATCTGAGGATACTAACTCAATTTTTAGCGTCCAATTTTAAATTTCTCACATTTACAGATCGTTTTAAAATGTTCAACTTTACATTTTACTTCCTTATTTATAGACATTTTATTAATCTGTTAATATTATTTAATTTTCTAAGCAGTCGCAGACCCCATGAGTAGACTTCGCAGACCCTTAGGGGTACCCCAACTATAGGCTAAGAACCACTGCACTGCACAAATGCTATACTACAGAACAATACAACAAATATTCACTTGAGAGGAATGTTCCTGGACCTCGTGCTCCTAGTAGTCACTAGTAGTCACTGAGATTCAGCAGCCCATATTAATTGATCTTTGCTTACTACCAGGGTAGAACTAGAAAACAGTTCAGAAAAAAAAGTCTCTGTTACCCTTGAGGGCTCAGTCATTAGTAGGTAGGTGTTTGAAGTCTAGCTGCGGTTTCTTTGTGACATTGTACTAAAGTCCAGGCATGCCTCCCCTCTGGAGACGCCCTCTCCTCCCGTAAATTAGGATTTTAGCTACTGATTTAGGTTGGCACTCTGTTTTACTTCCTGTGCTTGAAGTCGTGTTTGGAAATTGTATTCAAATAAAAAGTATGTAGCAGTCCTCCAGTGTGTGTTAATTCTCTATTATGAATTTCTTTCTGCCAACTTCTTAGCTGACACGTATTTCGCTCGCTGTTAGGGGAGATCTCCGGACCATTATCAAGGTCTCAGTAAATTTGTTGTGTTTTTTTTTTTAAAACGTGTTTATATTAGCTACTTTTTAACTCATGCAAGAAAGTAGGGAGTCGAATGGCCTTGAAGCAGGCCCATGATTATATATAGTATTCCTTGTTATATCCACTTGGTGCTACGGATTTTTTTCATCCTCTGGTTGAGTAATGGTATAGAGTATGTGGCAACTGAAAGTTTCAAAACATTTTCGCAGTTCAAAAGGTCATGGCAGTTCTTTCCGGGACCCATTCACATGAAAGAACATCAGAATGTAAATATTTGTTCCAAGCAATACAATTACTCGCAATTGCTTTATATTTCAAAGAGCCTAAAATGCAAAATGTATGTTGCTCAGAGGGATTGCCACCCACTTCAAAGATCGTCAAGTAATTTGCAGGTCACATGATGGAATTTTTGTAGGAAAACTGAATTGTCTCTTGACGCTTACAATACTGTTGGTTATGCAGCCTAGCTAAAAAATATATCCTTTAATGGACTTCAGAAGAATGAACGTCCAAGTCGTCAAAGTCTTAATTTGAACCTATGACCTGCATATTACTCACGGATATGTGCAACTACTGTATTAAAGTGTGAGCTCACTTATAGCCCGATTAGTCCAGTTTTGGGAGCAAACTCTCCATTTCATCCAAAATAGGATTACAAATTTGGCACAAATTGATGCTGCCAACGGTGTTTGCTCACAAGGGGCTTGATCTACGAAGATTCCTATTAAGAAATCGTAAATTGTATCAAATAAAGATTTGCACTTTATGATTTCTTGTTAGGAATCTATTTACAATTGCAAATCTTCTTTGATGAAATTTACGATTTAATAGAAATCTTCGTATACATTGGTATTTTGTGAACCAACCTATGTATTAACAGGTTGGTTTCACAAAATACCAAATCATAGTGGGTCACAATTCGACTTACCTCATTAATATGCTTGAGGTGGTTCACAAATTGCGATCCTATACAATTGATTAGAGTTACAGGCATGGTGGCTTGCTGGTGTCAGCAGACCACCACGTCTATGATTACTTTCAAATAAAGATACAGAAAGTATGCTGTTCCCGGTTTTGCCTGGTCATGAGAAGTAGGAGGACAGGGATCCCTCCTCTTGGAATTTGGGGCCCTCACACACCCGGCTGGGTGTCATGCTTCATCATATGGCTGCTCCTCGTCAGGTCGGCGCTGCAATACCTGACGGGCTCCCTATGAGGGGCTCTTTGGCGGAGATCTTTTATTCCAAATTGCCGTTTGGTGCTGTGTGGGTGAGGGGCCTAACCAGTGTAGATGAGTGAGTGGAGGTGTGTAACCTGAAGGAAGTTTAAAACAGGTTTGGAAGTACCAACGAAAACAATTTTAATCAATAGGTCTCCCAACTTGAAACAAAGGTGCATGTCTGAGGTTATGTCTCAGGTAGGGCGCTCTATTGTGTGGTCAACATGTTTCTCGCCTGGTAGTCAATCAATCTGGTGGCGATTCGTCAGGACCCTCTAAAATCAAATCTATCTACACACGGGTGGTTATATGGTGTAATCTACCTCTTTAAACCAGCCTAACACATACTATGTGTAGTACCTGATAGAACATGACCAACCTGGTGAAGGAATAAAAACAAATATTAAGATCTGAGATTTCAGTATAAACATACACAACGTGAGTGCCGTGTGGGTGACTCTCACAGACCTTTTATCATGAAAATTACACAGGCACGTATGGTGGAACACCACCATGGTTGCAGAAAGAAATGATGAACTCACCCCAGTCGGGTTTCTCTTTTTACTTCATCAATACCCGGCAGGTATCACACAAGGAATTTCCCTATGTACTGTGTGGGTTGTAGGTTAAAAGAAAAGGAGATTAGAGCACAACATGTAAGATGTTGTAGGTACGTGATTAGGTATATGGAGCAGTGAGGGAGTTGTTAAAACTATCAACAGTTAACGAGAGGCAGCCGTTAATATATGTTATGTAAACGGGCTCGCCCAGATCATATGGTGGTCAAATAGACATGAGCTGGGGGTAAAACCTGTTTGTTAAACGTTGCGTGTGTCCTGTCAGGACAGATATTTGTGTAAATGCCACATGTCAGGTTACAATAGTCTAGAAACATTTGGTCTGTGGCGGGGGTACCAAAGATTGTTTGGTGTGGTACAACAACTGCATAGATAATGGGTCCCCGCTAGGTGCACAAAAGCTCTCGTTGTTTCGGTAAACTGTGCATAATGAAAACCAAACTAACGTTAGATGAGCTTGCGTGTTGCAACTGGATTCGGCGATGCTGCGAGCGCAAAGTAAGTGCTTTTGTTTATTTATTTATTTACTCTCAACTTTCCCATCGTGTCACACTCCACTACCCCCCCACCCAGCCCCGCCCCGCCTCACCGCCCCACAGCGTTACCTGTGCGAGCCGCCACTGGTATCTATTCTAAAACCGAAATTGCGAATTGGTAACATGCTACAGGATTGCAATTTGGGGTCTGTGCAATTAAAAAAGCCATTTTTCAGTTGCAAAGGCTCAAGTTTGACCTTTGGGACCTTACAAATGTTTAGTACATCGAGGGCAAGATCTCCAGAAAATTTCTTCAACATACATCCTGCCCACTAAGCTATTTTTCTAGGATTAGAACTTGTGATTTGAAGAACACATACAGATCGCTGCAGCTGGCGCCTTAACCTTCTCGGGTGTTTTGGAGGAATGGGCTGTGTCAATTCACACAGATTCCTCTGCTACAAGGACCTTAATCCAATGAAGCTACTTCTGCATTTACTGTTCTGTGATGTATCTTTTCCTTTAGCCTTTCATAAAGGTCTGTCTTTGGGGACCTCCTAAACTTTAAAGTGCATCTGTGAACCGCAGCAGCTACGAGCCCTCTATGTACAGAAGGCAGAATATCCCTAAAAATAAAGAAAAGGTATTTTCAAAAAAGACGATTATGGAATTCATATTTTTAATTTATTGATTTAAGTTAACGTGTGGAGTAAGGGAGAACATATGGGTCTCGTTACTAGTTTCCTATAGAACCGTGTGGTTATAGCACACCATGTAAACATTGATAGCTGGTGGTATTTACCAAGTTTTCCTGTTCAGAGTGAGGCATTACATGCGGTTTCTGAATTTTCGCACCAGCATGTGTTCTGTATTTTTTTAACTTCTCTCTTCTACATTGCTCCATGTTTTTCTTGGAGCAATGTGAAAATTACAGATGTACTGTAAAACTCGATACCTTGATTCGGTTTCAACCCAGCTCGCGCCCCAGTAGGGATTTGCTCCGGGCACATGTACTGAGGCCTGGAGTGGACATAAAACACGTGTAAGCGAAGGTGAAACAGGCGCGCTTACAGAAACGAGGAAGGCAGTTGGAGAGGAGGAACAAATGGTGCTCCCTCCATCCCTACAGCAAAAGGTTTGAGCGTTATGTTGCAGCAGCTATAAAATAAAAGAAGGTTCTTTATTCTTTCAAGAAAGTAGTGTACACTAGACTGCAAGGGGCAAAACTGCGCCTAACCAATTTGTGTGGCACCCTGTCCCCAGGGTCGCACTGGGATGGAAAATAGAAGCATCCAAATGGAAGCGGCCCTCAAAAATAAAAGAGGCCTTCATTAGTGAATTAGAAAGCTAAAAAAAAGTCGCCCATGTTTGAAAACTGAGGCAGTTTTGTATTTGTAGACACATGCCATATAAGTGTTTTGAGGGTATTGAATTGTAATGTATTGTAATTGCATTTATATAGCGCTTACTACCCCTGACAAGGCGTCAAAGCGCTTTTTCGGTGAGTAGCACGCTACTCCGGAACCCATAAAGGATTAGTGTTGAATTAGTATAGTAAAATATGAAAGTGATTTAAGTGGTGGATAGGTTAGTCAATTATTTGGATTTAGAAGGATAGAAGAGGGAAAAAAGGTTTGTATTTATATAGCGCTTGTTACCCCTGATGGGGTGTTGAAGCGCTTTTTTTGGGGCGAGTAGCACGCTACTCCGGAAACCCATAAAGGATTAGTGGTGAACAGTCGCGGTCCGTGTAGGAGTGCCGGCCGGGCGGTGACGTGGGGCGGGGGAGGGGCAGGGTGGGGGGTAGCAAAGTACGGATTACGGACCAATACAGGTAAGTAACCATTTAAATCAATGAAACGAATTTCGTTGCGCGCACTGCATTGCATTTGGCGATGCGGCGCTCACAACGAAATTCGTTTTATTGATTTAAATGTTTACTTACCTGTATTGGTCCGTAATCCGTACTTTGCTACCCCCCACCCTGCCCCTCCCCCGCCCCACGTCACCGCCCGGCCGGCACTCCTACACGGATTGCGACTGGTGGTGAATTAGTATAGTGAAATATGAAAGTAATTTGAGTGGTGGATATTAGTCAGTTATTTGGAGTGAGAAGGATAGCAGAGGGATAGAAGAGGGAAAAAAGGTTTGCATTTATATAGCGCTTGTTATGGAAAACTGCATGAATTTATGCTTTAGGCAAGCAATGTTTGCTTAAATATCAGGGAAAGCAACAATAAAAAGCAGCCTACAAACAGTCGAACAAGCAGCCCACACACTGACCTGTCAGACCGTCCCATCGGGCACTGCCTAATTGCCCTAGAGGTAGGGCCCCTGGAATTATGTGGTAGGGGGCACCAGATACAGATTGACTTAATAATGCGGCAAGAAAAAAACAAATTATGCTGCATAATGCAGCAAATTTGTCTATACTATTACTTCTTTTTTTGTAATTTTTGCACATGAAAATACTGTCTGGGCAAAGATTTTCACTCAAGGAACAGAAAGATGACTGGTTAACCTTTGGAAAATGCCTTCCACTGTGCATGAACCAGCGTCGCTGCATTTTTTGTAATTTTGATACGTTTGAGCTAGAAACAAAACTTGTTTTTTTGTTAAAATCTGCAGATTATGCAGCAGATGATGGATTATGTGGCAAATGCTGCAAAACCATTAATATGTAAAAAAAAAAAAAAGGCGCAGCTGCGGAATTGCATAATTTTAGTGCCTATCCCTGTCATACATCTCGACGACAGCCATGAAACAGCAGCTCATCACTTAAAGTGTGCTTAATTTTTGCCAGTGGTTGCAGTTGGTGAGCACCAGCTCTCTTCTTGGGGGTGAGGTAGGGGGTATTTCATAATCAGACTTTGCCCCAGATTAAGAGCGAGAGAAAGGCAAAAAGGGGAGAGATACATTTGTTTCTGAAAAACAAAAAAGGTTTGGTGCACGGTAGATAGAAACATGGCAGGTGCGCACCACACTTTTTGTGCTTTCACAGGTGCCGTAGATATGTCTTCTGAGAAGCCACAGAATTTAGTGAAGGGCTGGCGTTAATCTCTAGATGTGACAGACGCGACGGCAAATCGGCCAGGGTGAAGGTGGTGGCCGGAATTTCCAGTAAAATGAGGATTCCATTTTTTGCAGAAGTTTCGCCTATGTTATCACCGTACCCTCAAGAACGTCCCCAGAAATTGGCCTGAAAACTGGGCCACAACCTGAGGAAATGGATGCGCAAACAACGATTTCTCCATTCCATAGTGGAAATCTTGTAGTGAGCATACCTGTCGAGTCACACAGTGCCACCGTGTGACACATGATATCGGCTCCCACCACATGGTCAACAGTGAGGAGCCGATATCACACGGGGGCAGGGGAAACGAGCTGAAACCTACTAAAAGTGGATTTTCCAGCTTGTTTTCCGAGGCTTTGAACAGCCGATGTACATTAAGGGGTGTGAAAACACCCCAGGACATTAGCACGAGCCTCAGCAAGCTTCTTTTTTGTGGGGGGGGGGGTGGGGAGAGAAAGGGGTTTGGGGCCTGGGTAGGGTTCAGTAGTGCCTCTTAGGAACTTCTCAGCACGAGGCCCGCCCCCTCCTCACACAATAAGATTTTTATTCAGGTTGGCAGGTATGAGTGAGGCAGTTATTTTGCATCCGGTTTAATCACTCTATTACCGCAAACCCCAGAACAGTTCTCTGTAGTGTGCAACATCAGCAGCTGAGCTGCCATCTGCTAGAGGGCAAGCTGTCCCTTCCCTGCCAGTTTACCTCTGATATTTAACTTGATTACAGTAACAAGTATGATTAATTGATGGCTGTCTTTTAAAATCCCTTGTTTTATCATATGCCTTGTTATCTTGGCTTGACTATGCAGGGGCATTTCCATGTATTCTTATCTTTACAATGTGCAATATCAAAGCTAGATGTATAACTCTTTAATTAAATGGCTGCTCTCTACGTGGTGTTTTATTAATAAGCAAGGCACCAGGATGCAGTTCTTTGCCTTCATAGTTCCAATGTGTTTCATAGGTACAGGTTCTTGTTTTCTCTGGGAGGAGAGGGCATGTGATAGTCACAGGAGAAATGTTACAACAGGGGAATTATTAAGGATGGGACAGTAGGTCCTTTGGAAAGAAAATAATAGGCATTAATGGACGTTCAAGTGGAACCCCATCTTCTCGTCTACCAAGGGCAAACCTCCATGTATAAAGGGACAGTACCAGCTGAGTACCTCCCCCGGGCTCTGTCTCCTATTCTGATTGGATAATTTGAATTTGTTTCCACCCTCTTGTGGGTATCTCATTCTCCTACTGGTCTCCACGGGATACCTCCTCCTTTACCATGCATGTTTTAATAGCGGCATAACAATATTTGAATGTATGTATTATTGCTGAAAATATGTAAACTGGAAGATTTCATATTTCTTTGTACAGTGGATTGATTTTCTTTCTCTCTCTCATTTAATCAATTCGAGTTGATTTAAATACAGGATGTGATGCTGTATATGTGTTTTTCTTGGCCAATAGTACAATTTGTTGCTTGTATCAAATTGTATTGAATTGTACCCAGGTACTTTGACCTTTTGGGTTACCGCATTAGTTTGGAATGTTTTAATAGCGCCAGCATGCTCTGTATGAATGATGACAGGAGCTATTGCTATTGCTACTGTATATTTGAGTACTTCCTGACTGAAGAGGGTTACTGTCTACTCCACACAAATCAAACACCACTGCAAATGCAAGAGCCAGCAGTGGCAACATTAGTTCTGGTGAGCTATGTGGAGAAGCCACCAACATATTTCCCTTATGGTGGTGGAGATACTGACTGCAATTGTGCACATATAATAACTCATTGAATTCTTTGGTATACTGACATATTTTTCTTTAGGTCTGACTTAAAGACAGCTTTAGCTGTCTCACCAGCCTCAGCTACTCAACAAAATAGGTGATTGTTATGAGCACAGAGTTTCGAGAGTGTGGATGTCAAGGCCAATCCCTCTGTCTTCCCCTAGAGATTGACTTAACCCCTTGCGCTGGTCCAGGGATGTGGAAGAAGACCTAGGCTAGGGAGAAAAATGCATTTAGGAGAGAGCGAGAAAGACACACACTCCTTCAGGCAGGTATGCAGAAAACCAGGAATGGATTTTGGAGGAAGAACTTCTCAGGGCCAAATTAAGAATGTCATAGTTTCTACCTATAGGTGAACACAATTGTTAAAGGGACTACAACATGGAATAAACATTAGACATAAGGGTAACATGGTGTACATGCAGAGGGGATGCTGTAACTAGTCCCTGACCTACCGCAGACCCCGCACAGGACCTGTAAATGGAAACCAACATTGCACAGGTAGAGAGAAGGCCTAGACAAGCACACAAACTGACAAGAGGGTAACAGAGTAGGAATCATCAACAAAGGGCATGGAAACTACACGACAGAGGGGATACGAGTAAGAGAAAAAACAGCAAAGGAGAAGGGCCAAACAAGCCAAGAGTAAACTACATCGAACACTGAAGAGTCACAACAACTGCTTTTTGCCAGATAAGAAAACTCTATACAGGTGGGGTTGAAATACTAGGTTTGCCGCTATTGACACAGAATTGAACCTGATGGTGCTGGTCCTCTATTTCCTCGGGCTATGCATGTATGTCTGGGAAATGTTGCCTTTCGAGTGCATATTTTCCACTGTCCTGTGTACCATCTCCCTCATGTTCCCAGTCTCTTGTGCCCAAACATGTCTTGCAACCTAATAGTAAGTCTATTTCATCCATTGGTCTGTACAACTGTCATTAAAATGTTGTTTTTGTTGGCCACAGCATACAACATGGGGCAATGGAAATGCTCACTTAAGCCAGTGGCTCTCTTGCACTGTGAGTGACAGCTTATCTCTAACCACATGTGTACATCCCCTACTTTTTCTTTCAATTCTTTATTCTTTTATTTATTTTTATTAGTCATCGTTATGTAGTCAACCTTTGTTTTTAGTTACAGTGATTTAAAGTCAATAGTACTTTTTCCTTGCACCTATAAGAATCATATCCTCCTGTGATGTTTATTAAAATAAAACTACTTTCTATACCTATTCTAAGTATATTTGCATGCAAAGAAGCACTCTTACTATAGTGTTAAAATTTTATTTTATGGTTATTTTTTTTTTTTGCACAAGACTCCTACGTTCAGGTGGAGGAATATTTTCTTTCTTTTTTTTTTTCCAAACTAGAGTCTATGTGGTTTTTGTAGCATGATGGCCCATTCTTCTGTTTGACACCTTAGCCTGTAGGATTTTTGTCATCTGAGGAATATATTTGCTGTACAAATTCCGAGCCTGTAATAGGGGTTACTCTAAAATACTGAATTGCTCTTGATTGGAATCGCATTTCTGTCTTTCAGGTTGCACCTGCAAAATCTAGTAACCTCTGCCACAAGACTGATAGAGTCTGTAAAGATAAGTGAAGCACAAGGGATTTCTTCATGTCTAAAGCCTATATACCGTTAATAGGTGTGCGCAATATGTGCTATAGTTCTTCCACACAAGATGTTAGCCAGCAAGATCATTGTAACTCTAAGAATAGGTTGCTCCAAGAATTCTGTATCTATTCTGTATCTGTAGATATCTATCATATATGGGATCCCTCTGCTGTCTAACATCTGACTCTGTCTTATCTATGGATAGCTTTGTTCTCCAAAGGCTACGCTTGTGAAATTTGTGTGAGGTGATGTGTTGGACTTGGCTCTTTTTTCAGGATCACCACCAGATTTTTGCCTTCTGTTTTTGAACCCGCTTTTATTGGCATTAGGACTGTGTACTTTCCCCTCCTAACCAGTGGCAAAGTGCCTCTGCACTCTCCCTAAAACATGCTACAATTGGTATCTACATTATTGGTACATTTAATTTACTTAAAAGTCTCTAGTAAATGGTGTTTCATGTACCCATCACCTGTAAATTAAATGCTACTAGTGGGCCTGCAGCACTCATTGTGTCGCCAACTAAAGTAGCCTTTTAAAACTGTCCTGCCAGTACAGCTTGTAGTGCACATTTAAACTGCCATTTTGACCTGCAATAATAACGCTTTTACCAAATCTAAACCTTCCTTTTTTGATAATGATAAGCCACCCCTGGCCTAAAGTCTCATAGGACAGGGTGCATTGTATTTAAAAAGCAGGGCATGTGTATTTAAGTTTATATGTCCTAGCAGTGAAAAACTCCTAAAGTAGTTTTTTCACTATTGTAAGGCATACCTCTCCCATTGACTAACACTGGGTTACCTTATTACATTTAATAAGTGCTAACTTTAGATTTAGAGCAGGTAGAGTTGCTGTTTACACTCAAATGAATTGTAATGTAAAACCCTCTTTAATGGTGAAGTCGGACTTTAAGTTACAGTTCTGAAAATGCCAATTTTAGCAAGTTGGCATTTTCTTGTCCCAACCATTTGCACAATCTGCCAGTGTCCTGGGTCACATGACTGTGAATAGCTCTGCTGTTGTGTTTTGTGTTTTCCGTCCAGACAGTAACACAAAGCGGCCTTACGTGTGGACAAGAAGGGCAATCCTGGCAGGATGACTGGGAGGAGCTGTACCCAGCCCTTCTTACACTTCAAACAGTTTTGCCTCCTGCACACACAAAGGAATCCTGCAGTGAGCAAGGGACCCCAAAACCAGTCCCAGGATGCTTGTTTCCGGTCCAGGAAAGACATGGCTTGGCAGTTCAGGCTGGACTGTTCCCATGAGGCACAGGGTCAAGACTGATTTGCATATGGCTGGGTCTGAACTGGGGTGGCGAAGTGAGCTAAATAATGATGATGGTTTCAACCCAGATCTGTGACTGGGGGTGAGTGTCTGGAAAGTTTCAGCGCTCCGCCCATCATCTCCTTGTGTTTGCTTTCTTCACCCTAAGTTGGCAGGATATGCCCAGACGTGGGTCCCTTGCAAACTTTGCCACTGGATTCAAACTAGCCTGGCTGACGGATGAGGGGTGTTACCCTGAAACCGGTCCCAGGATGCTTGTTTCCGGTCCAGGGAAGACCTGGCTTGGCAGTTCGGGCTGGACTGTTCCAATGAGGAACAGGGTCAAGACTGATTTGCATATGGCTGGGTCTGAGCTTGGGTGGCAAAGTGAGCTAAAAAACGATGATGGATTTAACCCAGATCTGTGACTGGGGGTGAGTGTCTGAAAAGTTTCAGCGCTCTGTCCATCATCTCCTTGTGTTTGCTTTGTTAAATATAAATGTCAATTTAAAACATGTATTTTAATTGTAGAACAAAATAAAAAATTGATACAACATTAATTATTTTGATATACGAAATTTAACTAATTTCCTTAAGATTTAAATAGAAAAATCCCACCTAAAATATAACACTAATATTTACTTTTTATGTAGTAAAAATATTTAAAGTTATACATACAATTAATTTAAACTAATGTAATAATTTTTTTTAAGGAAATAGTTACATTTATGTACAAATGGACTCCCTCGAGGCCCATGTTGTTCAGTGCTACATATAAATGTATACTGGGGCCCTGACTAGTTTAATTAGGGCATTTAGACTTTATTTCAGCAACAGACAGACTTGTGTCTGGCTGTGTCTCTTTGGTCCCTTATGTCAGCTGGTTTAGCATACGGAGGCATTTTATTTATGCATGGATTTGCCACAACAAACCTGGTCCTAATTTAACTAAAATGGAAACACTAATCACCGGAGTGCTTTCTGTGCCTGTCTCTTGGCCTGATACCATATATGTCACTTATTCCACTTCATCTAAAATGTGTGCATCCTCTCTGATCAATAGCCTCCTCTTGTCCTGGAGATTCTCAAGCCACCACAGCTGGCCTATTCCACTTCATAATGGAGAGTCTCTTTTTGTTCATGACAATGGCAATGTACTTGTTCAATTAGTCATTAAATAGTTTATTTTGACATGAATAGTCACAAAAAAGCACCAACGTTAATCGATGCTGACAACCAAATCACAATCAATGCAATGTATCATTAAAACATTAAAATCAGTCCTAAGAAACACAAGACATCATATACATATGTGGGAGTTTATGTGCGTTTGTAAAATTGTGTATTATTAACAACATACAGAATATGGATGTACACTTGAATTTACACGTGTGCACTTATCTGATGTTATTGATTTTGAAACAATTTTGCTATGACCTGTTAAAGTTGGGTTATGCTAACTAGGCCTCAGTTAAGCCTTGACGCCATCTTGTTTAAAAAAAATGTCTTGCCCTGCACATTCACTGTTTATTATTTCTGCTGCACACAGTCAAGCAAAGTCATGTTTGTTTATTTCTGAATGGCATTATTCCCACTAGGCTCTAAGAAAACCTTTCCAAAATGGGCTCAGTAATGTTTCAACTACTCAAGGCCTCTTCTGATGCCTGTTGTATTGCATTCATTCACAATAGTTCCCTGCTTTATGTAACTAGTTTGTTCTGCCATCGCTGGATGACTACCACCCTCTCTAGCTAAATCAATATTCATGTGGTGGGATAGAGCTTAGGTGTCATGGTAGTATGATGCTCTAACATTCTGTGTTCTGATTTGCTCACAACATGATGAATCTGCAGTTTTCATTCTGTCTTATGAGAAGATTTCCTATATAAACCCTCAAATTTGGAGTGAGCCAGAGAACTCTAGAGCCCTTTCCAATGCTACTAGGGATGCTGTCCGATTTCTTACTGATTTTGATGCTGATTTGGGACATAGAATAATTCTTGACTTTGCCTATTTTATTGTATTGCTCTATTATTGAGAGCCTTCATGACAAGGATTTATAGCACCTACATTTACAATTCCTGTATTGTACTTATGAATTTTAGTAATCCATCTTCCTAAATATTCTAATTCTGCCCTAGAACTCGCCTCCTTACTTAATTGACATTATTCTGATATGCTATGTGGTGCCTTATCTCAGGACATTGCCTCATGAATTTGAGGTTTAACACCGTCCCCATTTCATACACTCATGGGCATGTTGTTGAGGAGACTTTTTGGGTGTACAATTTTAGCAGTTCCCTGTGCCCACACACATAAAGCAAAATGAAACGTTGCAGGGTAATATGTGCATAGTGTTGACATAAGCTTTTTGAATTTTCTATGCAGTTGTTCTTTTCCAATACGGTTATGCTAATGATGAACCAAACTAGCATTTTATTGGCACTCCCAGTGCCAACAGAAATATGCGGCCCACCAGCTCGCCATTCTCCATCGTCAAGACCATGCATTTTCAGTTTTAAAGGGGACATCCAGCGAAAACAATTGCATGCCTTCTTACTCAAGTTTACATCGTGCATGATCACCAACAATAAGAGTTCTAGAATGTCCCTTTGTTTTATGATGTCTGGTTGGTTGTAAAACCTGCTGTGACATACTTCACTGCATGGCCCCTTTAAGAATGCTCCATTGTCTCCCTGTGGCCAAATGTTTCTACTATGAAATATTCTGCATTTGTGTTTGATTTAGAAACTCTCTTGCCACTGTTCTATGAGATCATTTAGATCAGCCAATGATTTACCCTGAAAGCTTCCTAAGTTCTAGATGGCTTATTCCGTTGGCACATCTTTTAAGTCCTAGTTCAACTATGCAACACCTTACTGCTCGCTCACTCACTGCCCATCGATGCCAAGAGCTCAGTCAGGAAAACAATATTAAAAAACGACTTATTCCCTTGCTAACTCAATATTTCCTAGGCACCGTGATGTTTGCATGTGCCCAGAAGCCAGTCAACAAGTCATACATCACATAATATAATACATAATGGAGGAGATCCCATATGAGAGTCCTGAAAAATACTTACACCAGTGCTTAATTTGAGCCAGCGGTTTCCTGTGCTCATCAGCACTGGCACTTAATTGTCAAGACCGGTGCTTGTGGCAGTCTCTCACAAGGTGGCGCTGTCTGGCTAATTTAAAGATGACCACAACAGCAGTTAATTATTAATTCAATATACAGAAAAAATGACTATTCCCTTCCGCCCGAGCTATTGTTATAGCTTTGGGGACCTGAAATAGTCCGAATTGTCACACTTCAAGGCATGTGATGGTTAGTAGTTGTGTTGTTACAATTATTGGCAACATGGCAGGGGCAATGGATGGTCCAAGCTGCAGTGGTCTCCCGACGAGAGCCCTGGCACTTACTTTTTTTCAAATTAAGTACTAACTTACTCCCTGTTGGCTTCCCTGATTCTTACACTGCCATTTTACATGGATGATGTAGTTGTGGGCTTATGTCCTCTTGTTACACTCTCTCCTCCACAGATCTTAGGGGGTACCTCATCAGAGTGTGCACTCCCGTCTCCAAAATTGGGTTCTAGGCCAGGGGATATCTGGTCTTGACTAAGTTTATAATTAAATCATTTTACAAACCCTGAAAACATATGTCAGGATTCGAACCTGTAAACAGCACTCAGTACTGGAAATGAAGAAATGTACTCTGTAAAAGTACAAATTGTTGGTGCAGAGGTCGCTGCAGAAAGGGGGCAGACCTGTGAGGGCTGGAGCCATGAAGGGCTGTTCAGTAACAGTCTACCTATGCGTTATTTATTATTAACCAGCTACAAAAAAGGTAAGCATTTGACCCCGGAGGCGTACTTTTGAATCTTTGCAGGTTTTAACACAATCTTTGTTTATGTAAGGCTGCCTAAAGTGAGTTCGGTTTGGCAATGATAATGGCTTATTATTGACGAAAACAAGCACTTTCTATTGTGTGTTATATACTTGGATATTAGTGTAGTTAGGCACACAGACAAAACTTCCTCCAAGGCACACATTCTTACAAATACATTTCTCGCTTTATCACTTTGAAGCTTGTGAGGTGACCTGACTGTACCATTGTTGGTTTTGGATAACGGAAACAAAGTTCCAGCTTTACTCTGTTTGACCTCCAATTCCAGCAGCATTCTCAACTCATACAAAAGGAATCAATGATTTTCAACGAAGTTAACCATTTACTGCCAGGCTGTGTTGAAATAAAATAAGCTCTCACCCTGTACAGGTTGCAGCTCTGCGTGGTGAAGGGAAGGGTGTTGGAAAGAACAGAGTAAAACAATAGATACACTTTAACTTGCATACAACAAAGGGCATGAGTTGTAAGATTCATTGAAGTCAGCCCAGATCCCTATTCCAGCTCAGGAATAGCAGAACTAGAATCCAGCTGGGTGCCTCTGATTTCCAGCGACGATAGCACCTTACAGTACATTATATCTAATAAATGCGTTATCCCCCTGTGCTATCTATCTCACTGCCAGGTCTCTCCTTTGTCACTTCCTTAATCACTGCACCTACGTGTTCTAGTTTAAAATCCTTCATTTGGCCAGGTCAGTTTCAACTGGATTTTATTTCTTGAATGACCTGAACTGCCCTGGTGAAAAAGTTCAGTAGCTTCCAGTAGTATCTTACAACTGGTTATTGGTATCTAATGATATCTATGGGTTTCTGTTAATGTTTTAATATAACCAGTAGAATATCACATTATTTCACTTGCTAGGCATACAATTCAATGTCCATGAACCAAATGTGCTTTAAGTGGGTAATGTAGAAACCATAGATTCTACAAACCAGAATGTCCCCCCCCTTCCAGGTGGTTGGCAAATGGCACCACCCTCAATGACCTGGCAGAGAGAGATGCATTGATTTTCAGTAGTTTACTCGTAGTTTACCTGGACTTTCCTCATTAGAATACATTTTGCAATTTATCATGTCCTCTCTATATGTCTTTCAATAGAATCCCTCAACACTTTCGTCTCTGACCCAACCTTCGCTGCACGCTGCCCCGTCATGCTTCACACCTAGCATCATGTAGCATTCCCCACCCTGCTAACTGCATTCAATCCTGTATTTTTCTGATTACTTGAGTGCTGCATCCTAGTTAATGACTGTTCCTGATAGCTCTCAAATTAATTTGGGGTAATCATCATCTGCCAATACTGATCAATTGATGGGCAGCATTCAAGGAACTTTGGTTGATATCTCTCCAGCAACAAATATTTATTTGAATCAAAACTGAAGTTTTTATTACTAAATTACCATCGTTTTAATGCTAATACCATCAAGATCTATTTTTTCCTCAAATTACAATTAAATTAATTGAGCTTTTTTGACCACTAATAACTGATCCAAGGCCATAAGGGGAACGATAGCGTAGCCGGAATAAGCTTGAGCGGCTTTATCGGTTGGAAGATTGACGATCCATTATGTTCGTCTTTCGAGAACTCAACAGTTAAATGTTTTGTCAATGACAATTGTTATTTTTTATTATAGCTGGCATTTATTGACCACACAGATTTGATTCTCAGTTCCATGATCAATTTTCCTTCTCTCTGGTCTGTTTCAAATCGAATCATAATGATGAAAGACCTCAATTATTGGATAGACGATCCGGCTAACGATCTCACACAACAAGCAGAACAGGGACACATATGATTCTCGCAACATATTCCCGTATCAGCACATATACCTGATGTGGTATTTTCTACAGCCACACTGCTTACTCAATATTAAAAATCACCTTAATATGAGATCCCTTACGGTACTTTCACATATTTACTCTGATCATACATGTTTAATAACACATATTTGATGTAAAAAAAAGAACTCCTGAACATAGGTACTTTGTATTTGTATTTGCTGAATCAGAAGGCCTTAGCCAGAAGTGCTGAGCATAAACATAATGGTAACAGCATTAGTAGTGGGTGATAACATTGAGATATAATGGTGACATATGCAGTGCGTGGTGGACATTGTGATTACTTTGTCCCATTGGTTGCAAATGGCGGGCTTTGGCGTGTATTTTTGTGGCTGTCACTTATTTTTCCTCCTCAGACTGTGACCCAGACAAAGAGAGTGAAAGGCTTCAAAGGGCAAAAGAAGGAGGAATAGAAAGAGAGGAAAACAGTGTCAAAGAGAGAAAGCAGGGATGAGCAGAACCTGCAAGAGTGAAACAAAGAGATAGGAAGTGTAGGGGTGGAAGAAAGAGGTAGATTCAAGCCTAGGCATCTTTTATATTTACCCCCCAAACCCACAATCCCCCCCCCCTACACAGCACTGCTGATGGCTCCTAAACTTTGGATCCTGCACTTATATTTTAACTTTTGAGATTGGGGTGGAGATTGAGAAAGTACAATACACACGTCAGAGTAACATGCAAAGTAGGCACATCTGCATAGTAAGTGGGGGGCACCTTTGCATCTTAAGTTGGTAGACATAGTGAGGAAGGTCAGGGCGAAGGGAAGCTTAGCATCCTGTGTGTTTGTTTAGATGCAGGGGATGCAAGCTGGAGTCACCCTAGAACCCTGGAGGGGTAGAGGTGGCTGGGCTTGTATTGGGAGAGCATCCAATCGGAAGAGGCCGTGCAAATCTCAATACTAAAACACTTGCAGACACACCAAAAGTTTTGAGAAGGTTGTGTTTGGAAAACTGCCGTTTGTCAGTCAGGACATGGTATGCGAGTAGCTGTGGGAGGTTTGGAAGGTGGTCACCCTTAGCATTAAATACTAGGATGAGAAGCTCATACTGGGCTCTGTATTTGACCGAGTTGACCTGTTGGGTGTCTGTAGGAAGAAAAAGGTCTGGCAGGTCTAACAGCGACCTGACAGCTAGGTGATTGGAATGAGGGAGGAAGAGTGTTGCAGGAAGTAGTAAGCCACTGCTACTCCAACCTGCTCATCTCTTTCATTTTTCTGTAGTAATTTAGTTGATCTGGGTGGGGAAATGACTTTGAGGGACTTCAAATTGGACAAAGTGATGGCTCAAGATATGATATGATTAGGTTAAAGTCTATTCTTATGAAATAGTCTAATTGCAGCCACTGATCCAGTCAAGCTTGGATCCCATGAGACTGCAATAGATTCCTTAGCTCCTCAGGGGATTTCCAAGAATAAAATCTATTTTATGCACTGGAAAGGGTGGACTTCATGTCAGTGGTAAAAAGAAATTAAACAAGGATAGGAGTATAAGGCAGCTTGTAAAATGCATTCTGAAGGCTAGGCAGATGGTACACAGGAGGACTAACTAGTATTACACCCTCAGGAGGTCCTTTGCTGGGAGTTGTCAAAAAGTGTGCTTGAAATGTTTGTATCTCCTACAAAATCACTGTCCTCATCTCCTCTTTCCACTGACAATGGCAAACAGTGCTGCCAGCTTTACGCAGAATATAATAGTTACTTTGCCATCCGTTTACTCCGTTCATACATATGGGACATACCTTCCTGGTGCATCCACAGCTACAACTCTGCCCAGGCCACAAAATTCACCCACCTGGACTGTGATAACTTTAGATCCACATTGTGTTTTACCACTGGTTTAGCACACAAGGTTAAATGAGGTGCTGGCAGTTTGCCACTGTCTTCAGAGTTCTAAGGTCGCAGACTCTCGAATACCAGATAGCGCCTGCAGGATCTTGTCAGCATACACAGACTCTGAGGTTGTGATTCCAGTGGAATCGACGGCCTCTGCTCACCAGCATGGAGCTAATTTTGGGGTACTAAGAAAAAGAAGAAAGGCATTGGGTATTCCAGTGCTCAGTATGGAAAGGCCCATTTAGATACCTTAAACAGTGGGTCCTGCACGAATAACAGGCTGCTGACCCTTCCGCAACAGTCTAGTGGCTCAAGGCACAACAACCCTGTGTAAGCTTCATCCACACCTTCTCTTCATACTGGATGCGATTCTAAGTAGCCTTTTCCTCAGAATATGTAGCCCCCAGTCACCTTGTTCTGATACTGTGCGGGGCCCCCTGTCTCCTTCTTCTCATTCTGTATGCAGGGTCGGACTGTCCTATAGGGCAATCAGGCACTGCCTGATGGGCTGGTCTGACAGATCAGTGTGTGGGCAGTTTTATTTAGCAGTTTGTGGCCTGGTTTTTACTGTAGATTTCAATGAGATTAGCACAGGCATTGCCTGCAGCAAACACAAACACACGCAATCACCCATTGCTTGCAAAATACATATACTGCATGTCTTTACAAGTTCAAAACTGGGTTGATTTGTAAATGTGGGCCACTTTTTTTAGCTTTCTGGTTCACTGACGGGGGCCACTTTTATTTTGGTACATGGGCTTATTTTGTGCCCCAGTCGGACCCTGTCTGCATGGGCCTCTGATTATGCTGTGTGGGCCTCTCATTCACCTCCTCCTCATCAGTGGCATACCAAAGGCCCCTGCAGCCTCCACGGTATGGGGGGCCCCCTCAGCACAGTACCCTGGTGTGACAGTCCCTGACTGAGTCCAGAGAGGGGGCCCTCAATGTAGTTTGCAGGGGGGGGCCTCAAGTTTCGTTACGCTAGTGCTCCTCATTACTCCTCATTCTGCGTGGGCCTCTCAGTCACATTCTCCTTAGACTGTGCAGGGCCTCTAGTCACCTTCTTCTCATTCTGGATGGCCCCTCAGTCAACTTCTTCTCATACTGTGTGGCCCTACCAGGTTCTATTTACTGTTTGGAACTCTCAGTCACCTTCTCTTCATACTGTGTGGTTCCCCACCAACTTCTACTCATACTGTGTGGGCCTCTTAGCCACCTTCTCCTCATTTTGTGTGGACCTCTCAGTCACCTTCCCTCATACTGTGCAAGCCTCTCAGTCACCTTTTTCTCATACTGTGTGGCCCCACCACCTACCTTCTACTTAATGTGTGGAACTGTCAGTCTTTGTCTTACTGTGTGCCCCCACCACCTTCTATCCAGTGTGTACCCTGTCACCTTCTCTAAATACTATGGGGTCCACCACAACCTTCTACTCATGCTGTGTAGAACTCTCAGTCACCT
The DNA here is from genome assembly GCA_963921515.1 of Calotriton arnoldi. Lineage (NCBI taxonomy): Eukaryota > Metazoa > Chordata > Amphibia > Caudata > Salamandridae > Calotriton > Calotriton arnoldi. Next base: position 1,564,584 of record CAWUFW010000540.1, on the reverse strand, counting down.
TCTCCTCATACTGTGTGGTCCCCCACTACCTTCTACTCAGTCTGTGTGGGTGTCTCAGTCACCTTCTCCTCATACTGTGCGGTCCCCCACCACCTTCTACTCATTCTGTGTGGGCATCTCAGTCACCTTCTCCTCATACTATGTGGTCACCACCACCTTTTTCTCATACTGTGTGGTCCCCCACCACCTTCTACTCATTCTGTGTGGGCTTCTCAGTCCCCTTCTCCTCATCTTGTGTGGCCCCCCATCAGCTTCTACTCATATTGTGCTGGTGTTTTAGTCACCTTCTCCTCATATTGGGTGGACCTCTCAGCCACATTCATCTGATAATGTGCAGACCTCTCAGTCACCTCCTCATTCTGTGTGGGGCTCTCAGTCACCTTCTCCTAATACTATGTGTACCCCGTCACCTTCTCCTAATACTGTGTGGACCTCTCAGCCACTTCTACTCATACTGTGTGGGCTTCTTAGTCACCTTCTCCTTCTACTGTGTGGCCCCATCAACTTCTCAAACTGTGTGGCCCTCTCAGTCACCTTCTTCTCATGCAGTGTGACTCCATCACCTTCTCCTCATTCTGTGCGGACCTCTCAGTCACAGTCTACTCATATTTGGTGGGCCTCTCAGTCACCTTCTCCTCAGTCTATGTGGGCCTGTGTCAGTCACCTTCTCCTCATACTGTGTGGCCCCCATCACCTTCTGCTCACACTGTGTGGAACTCTCAGTCACCTTCTCCTCATAATGTGTGGTCCCTACGACCTTCCACTCATACTGTGTAGACCTCTCAGTCACCTCCTAATTCTGTGCAGGCCTCTCAGTCACCTTCTCCTCATACTGTGTGGACCTCTGAGCTACATTCACCTCATAAAGTTTGGGCCTCCCATACATTCTCCTCATTCATTAAAAGCCTCTGCTGGGTATTTGAGGAACCTGCAACTGAATATTTGCGGCTGGTTTCTATATCAGCTGTTGGAAAGCACTCACTCTCTTTCCAGATGCAGTGTGGTAGCTTCGCATCTCTGATTCCGTTTTGCCACATCACTCTAAGGGGCATATTTATGTCTTTTGTGGTGCAGGGCAGCGCAGAAAGTCCCCTTGCTGCGCTGCCCTGCGTCACAGGGAAAGGGCAGGACTGCGCCGTATTTATCCTATATGGCGCATACCTGTCCTTTTCCCTTGTGCTGAAACCGTTTTTGCAGCCTAGCGCCAATGAGGCACCCTTGCATAATGGCACCATGGTGCAAGGGTGCCTCCGTTGCATGCAGTATTGTTTTTGTGAAGGAAGGAGCACCTTCCTGCACAAAAACAATCCTGAGAGGCGTTTCCTCTTTCCATGTGAAAAAGAGGAAACAATGAGGAGAAATAAAGATATTCCTCCTCGTTTCACCTCTACTGGGGAGGTGTATCTTTTTGGTGCATTTCCAGGTTTATAAATCCTGGTAAATCTGGGAATGCTTCAAAAACCATGGGAGTTGCATGGGAACACCCACCGCAACGCCCATGAAATGCCTCCCTTGCGCAGAGTAAGGCAACGTAGCGATTTGCGCTGTGTTGCCTTACTCCAGATTTTCAAAGCCACACAAAGTGGCTTTACGTGGCTTTAAAAATCTGACTTAGAGGTTTGCGTCCCACATGTACCACGTTGTGTGGTGCAAGCATGACGCAAAGCTGTCATAAATATGCCCCTAAATCGGCAGAAGGCCAAAATGAACCTGCTTAACGAAAATTCAATGCATACTTAACGAAAATTCAGTACATGCTTAATGAAAATTCAAAACATGGATTGCACCATGTAAGTAGTCATTAATGTTATTTTTATGAACTTAAAATGTAGTTGATTTCTGTACTATGCTGCACAACTGTTTCAAGTGTTTGTGTATTTGACATATGTTTTTCATTTTCTAAGAAACTGTGACTGGCTAATGTTTCATGATTTCCTTTGAACACGTGAGCGCTGTATTTTGTGAATGAAGCAGAAAAAACTTGAATATCTGAACCAGGAGAAAAGGAAAAAAAACACTGGCAAGGTCAATATTTTGTTGCATCTATAGTAAAAAGGTTTTAGTGTTGCACTAGTGATGCCTTTGTTTTCTCACCCCACACTTTACCTCCAGCATTACTTAGAGGATGTGGGGAGAGGATGTAGCCTTATGGCTAGAGCGGTCGACCTCGAAGCTGGGGAACCGGGTTCGAGTCTCGGCAACGACGCTCAACATCCTGTGATTCTGGGCAAATCACTTAATCTCCCCGTGCCTAACAAAAAGGAATGTGTCCATCTGTAGCGAAACTGGTGCTCATGTAAAGCGCTCTGATACCCGAAGTCTCGGGTCTAGTTCGCACTATATAAAACTCTAAAAAAAAAAAAATGTGGCCTAATGGCTAGAGCGGTCGACCTTGAAACTGGGGAACCAGGTTTGGGTCTCGGCAGGGACGCTCAACATGCAGTGATTATGGGCAAATCACTTAATTTCACCGTGCCTCACAAAAATGAATTTGTCAGTCTGTTAGGAAATTGGTGCTCATGTAAAGCGCTCTGAAAATTTCGGGTCGAGTTCGAACTATATAAAACTCTAAAAAAAAAAAACACTGTCACAGGGGATTAGCTCACAACTTGTCAAAATTGCAATAGCGTCCTAAGAAAGAAATGGTGGTCCAATTCACACTGTCCATTAAAATACATTGGTCTGACTGGATGAGTATGCCGTAAAGAAGTGTAATTTTAAAAAACTATTGTGACTTGAAATTTGACTAAATGAAAGCCTTCTTGGAGCTAGTGAAGGTCAAGTCAGTAGGTCCTAATTCCACTATAGAGAGTCATTCCTGTAAAGGAACATGCACTAAAGAGAGACGATTTAAGGCACGGACAAAGTGGGCAATTGCCCAGACCCCCACTTTCCAAGGGGCCTCTGGGAAAGTAAAGTTTTTCTTTATTTTACTTTTATCTATTTCTTTATCTCAACTTTTAGCATGTGATCCAATTTTGCTTGCCATCATGGGTCTTGAATTAGTAAAAAATGGGTAGTAAAATTCAAAGTTGGTCCAAACATGAGTCCCCAAAACATTTTTTGCACGGGGCCCCGAAGTCCTTAAGACAACACTGGTGCTAAAGTGTTTAAATTAGCTTTTAAATAGTCCGTTTGCACAATATTTGTCCCAACTCCCCCTCATCAAGCAGGCACTCGGACCGCCCACATGCCTAACAGCCCCTTGACATTTTATATAAATCAGCCATTCACTACTGGGATGCTGTCAGCCCCCTGCAGATGGTGCAGTAGGCTTTGAAGTGAAGTGCATCTGTTCAGTGCTCCACCAGGCCAGAGCAAGGTCATTATGGTGCTGTGTTCTCTACAATGCAGACCAGGCATGGACTGTGAACCCAAAACAGCCCTGAGCGCAGCAAGTGAACCTGGCCATTGCAAGAGGTGCTTGGAGTATGGGCGTATGGGCTCCCCCCAGCTCCCCCAAGACATTTTTGAAAAGACAATTGCAACTATTATGAGTTTTACAACACATTTTTCATTATAGAACCTTGTCCAATCATTGGAGAGGTGCGGATTGGAGACCGGGTTGAATGGCTCGATTAATGAATTGCCGTTTAGTGAGGAGTGGGTTGATGAATTAATTCAGGAATGGATGACAATGAATAAAGACCTTCAGCTATGTGAAGAAAAGGGGCTGAACGCACTGACTAACGGTGGGTGCTCTGGTTTTCATTTTGTTTTTGCTTTAAAATATCACCGTATCCAAACACTACCACCACAAATCTTTAAGGAACATGCATAGTCTGGATACATTTAACACAGTGCAGTGTTTTAGCGACTCAAAGAATCAAACACAAAGCATTAAACTGTGATCTAAAATAGGAGAGAGAAAGATATTACCATGTTTTGGCTGAATTGCACAACATGAAACCAGGTAACCTTCCACTTGACCACATTGTGTAATCCTAGACAGTTTTTCTTCACAGTGCCTCCTTTTCTTTCAGCATCACAAGTCTGATTTGGAGACTCGATTGGGCCTCCATGACCATCTTGGAGAACAATGAATACAACAAGATAAAGCGGGGTCCTAAGGAATTTTAGAGACCTGCGAGGATTGAATCCCTAAACAGTAACATGTAAACAAAGAAATCCTTGGGTCTAAAAGAACAACTATGCCAGAAAAAGAGACAACAAAGATGATCTCAGGGTACTTCTGGAGGAGTCCCTTAATTAGGACGTAATCCCATCACCCACCGAGGTGGCATGCTTCATCATCTGGGATTCTCCTCTTGACAGGGACCCCTAGCCCCACCAAGGGCTACAAACCCCTCACTGTGAGGTAGGAGCTAAGGGATGTTTTTATTCCTACGCTGTATAGGATATAATAAATCCTTCAGAAGAGAAGACACAGCTGGTTGGGTAACGGGCGCAGTGCCAAACAAAAATTGGATGTAATGTGAGGGTAGTGATGCTAAAACTAGCTACCAGGAGCGACAGGAACTTTATTGATTCGTTCCTAGTGCCAGGATTAAAAACAGAGCACCTGCAGTCTGAAATAATAACTGCATGTGGTGGACGCAAACAGGCCTACATGTTTCAGCCTAAAGGACCCTACAAGGTGTCACGGCTTTCGTCAGGACCATAGAAAAATGTGCTACTGCGAAAGGAAAATGAAAAGTGAATGGTGATGAATAAAGAATGTAAATACAAAACCAGTAATCCCACTACGGTTCCAGCTCCGGGAAAGCCGGGGTACCGACGGAGAGAGCGGTGCCACTCCCCTGAGCTGTGGCCAGGCTGAGGTGAGGCTTCTTATCCGTAAACAACGGGTACGACCAGTAAATCGAGCACACCAAAGTGGGATTACTGGTTTTGTATTTACATTCTTTATTCATCACCATTCACTTTTCATTTTCGTTTCGCAGTAGCACATTTTTCTATGGTCCTGACGAAAGCCGTGACACCTTGTAGGGTCCTTTAGGCTGAAACATGTAGACCTGTTTGCGTTCACCAGATGCAGTTATTATTTCAGACTGCAGGTGCTCTGTTTTAATCCTGGCACTAGGAACGAATCAATAAAGTTCCTGTCGACTCCTGGTAGCTAGTTTTAGCATCACTACCCTCACATTACATCCAATTTTTGTTTGGCACTGCGCCCGTTACCCAACCAGCTGTGTCTTCTCTTCTGAAGGATTTATTATATCCTATACAGTGTAGGAATAAAAACATCCCTGAGCTCCTCCCTCACAGTGAGGGGGTTGTAGCCCTTGGCGGGGCTAGGGGTCCCTGTCAAGAGGAGAATCTCAGATGATGAAGCATGCCACCTCGGTGGGTGATGGGATTACGTCCTAATTAAGGGACTCCTCCAGAAGTACCCTGAGATCATCTTTGTTGTCTCTTTTTCTGGCATAGTACATCTTGGAGAACACCCATGGAAAATTCCCCTGTCCAGACTATAAAAAGTAGGAGGCCTAGGCTAGCATTTGTCAATAGCTGCTGAGGGCTCTGCTCACTCCCTTCTCCTAGCACGGGCTGCCAATCACAACCCTGAAACAAGACAACTTCTGAAACCACAGTAGGTGAGGCTGTTGTCGAAGTGAGAGGCTAGAACTAAGACTCAAATAACTGGATAAACCTGTGAACTCATCACTAGAAGGCACCTGGCAGGAATACTTGCAAGATGGAAGGTTACCACTTAGGGTGGAAGGTATGTTCCCAAATTGACTTTGGTTCACAAATTCCAGGGTGGAGAGTGGCAGTTTAAGGAACAATGACAAAGAGACTGTCTGGGCTGGACAAGTTTACCAGTTGAAGGGAATTCCAGAAATCCAGTGGTGAATAACCGCTATTGTTAGCCATAGGTATGATTACCCAAAATATTGGTGTAGACAAATCAATCTGGTTATTAGATGTGTAGCATTAAGTTGTGCCTATAATAAAGTACTTTCTCTTTTTAAAGGGAAATTGAATTTTAGGCACACTGTTGTCGTTGTTCTGAGTTCTGAGTCTCTAACCCCATACTATCTTCTTGAGAAAGACTGACTGAACTACTCTGAGGATCAAGAGATAATAGGATGAACTTGGTGCTCTGTTTTGGGTACATTAGTAGAGCAACCCCAGCGGCATCACAGGTAAAAGAAACCAAAACTAGTGCTCTGTAAGCTCTGCATACCTCCTGATCCCCAAACCAGTTCCAGTGGTGGCCCGTGCAGGTAAGCACGGTTGGGCGGGACATGGGTGTGGTGGGGGTTGTGAAAGTGACACACGACGGGATAGGGAATGTAAAATAAATAAATAAAACCACTTACCTTGCGCTCGCGGCATCGCCGACTCTGAGAGAAGCACTTTATTTTGCTACTTCACAGAATGGAAGATTTGCAAAAGTCAGATTTGGAGGCACGTTGGAGTAATGACCTGCACAGTCAGGGTTACCCAACATGTAAGACAGAGGGGCTCACTGAAGATGTTATTCACATTCAGGGTTATCCTGCAAGAGAGCCACTGTCACTGTTTAATTATATGGCCCTATTGACAAACTGCATTTTGCAGTATTTAAAGTAGTAAAAAAGTAGAACTACTCACGTACTACAAACTTCATTTAACAAAACTAAGTATCAATACCTTCAGCTCCTTTTCTCTTATCTTTTTTGTGCGAAGTTCTCCACCGTGGTAGCAGAGAACCACACACGTAACTATACCACTTTAAAGTAAATGTGGGAGGAGCCAGACAGGATAATGGGAAAATGAGGAAACATTACTCAGAAAAAGCTGGGGTTAGGGGAAATGGCAGTCACTATTGTGTAGTGATGATTGAGATGGTATTTCCATTTTTGATTTGTCTATAACTTTTGTCTCTGTAAGTGGATTTGCAGCAAACTTTGAATTCTACCTACTAGTCAGCTGAGGTTCAGTACGCCAAATTTCATGAAGATCAATGCAGAGGGAAAAAAATTAATGTGGTAAAAAAGGAAGTGTTTTCTCATCTCGTATTAAAGTTTGCCAAAAAATATACCAAAAACTGCTGACCCGCTTTACAATGACCTTGACTTGAAAGTAGATCTTTACACAGAAAGCATGCTTATTTTGGTGTAAATCCACTCAGTAGTTTCTCAGTTATAAGTGTTCAAAAACATTTTCATATGGGCTTGGCAGGTTTAAAACGTTTCTATATCTGTGAACTTTAGACTTCTGTCAATCACATTTGAATTTTTCCCCAGATGTTATTGGCTGGAAGACCCGCCATTTTATGTAGCAGAAACCCCCCTCCATTATGTGACAAATCTCTCAGTCTAACACAGGTCCAGATCTGTGCACACTGCAACTCACTCAGATACACACTCAGGGATATCCTCAGGGATAGGAACACTAATAGAGGCAAGGGTGCAGTGAGGCAGCAGGCATCCAGTGCAGGCACAGGTTTAGGCACACCACACACTTAGGGCTCCATTCAGGGATATGAACAACCTTGTGGAGGCAAAGATACTGTCGGGCAGTGGGCATCCAGTGCTGGCACAAGTTTACGCACACCTCCACTCACTCATATACACACTTAGGGCTCCGTTCAGGGATATGAACACTCTTGTGGAGGCAAAGATACTGTCGGGCAGTGGGCATCCAGTGCAGGCACAAGTTTAGGTAAACCGCCAATCACTCAGATACACACTCATGGTTCTCTCGAGAATATGAACATTCCGATGGAAGCAAAAATACCTGCTCTAGAGAGTGCGCTCTATAACAGGAGTCCAACATAGCAACATGTTTACTCACTCTGCCATTTACTGAAATACACACATGGGCTACACTCAGGGATACGAACTCTCTAATGGAGGAGAAATTGCTGTTGGGCAGGGGGAGTCCAAATCTGTCACAAGTTTACACACACCGCCGCTCTCTCAGATACACACTTTGGGCTATGCTCAGGCAGATTAACACTCTGAAAGATACAAAGGCAGGGCTGGACTGGCCATAGCGGGCACCGGCGTTTCCCCGGTGGGCTGCCATGGTGGGGGGCCGGTTTTGGGACCCTGGGGGCCGTTTTTGTTACCGGGGGCGGCAATTTCGGCCCCGGTAACAAAACCGGCCCTAACAAACAGCTCGGTAGCACTCCCCCCTCCCCTCCAGGGGGCTGGCCGAGCAGTTTGCCAGGGCCGGTTTTGGTTCCCAGTACGGCCCTGTGCAAAGGTACAGTCGTGCAGTGGGTGTCCAAGGTAGGCACAAGTTTACACACACTACCACTCACTCAGATACACACTCAGAGCTATGAACACTCCAATGGAGGCAAAAATACAGTCAGGCAGTGGACATCCAATACAAGCACAAGTTTAGGCGCACCGCCACTCATTCAGATACACATTCAGGACTCAACTCAGCGAGATAAACACCCCATTGGAGGTGAAAGTATAGTGATGCAGTGGTCATTCAACATAGGCACATGTCTATACACACTGCCACTAGGTTAATTTATGGATGAATCTTACAAAAGGAAGAAAGATAAAATGGCTGTGAAAGAGTTTAGAAATGAATGACTAGTCAGTGTATCATTTGACGATGATTCTACAGTGTACCGTTTGACAAATCACAGAATGTTTGTACATACATATTTTAAATGTAAAACTCTGAAAACCATGAAAAATATAATTGAAACTCGATGAAAAAACATAGGTAAATACTGAGTTATACTTCTGGCTCAAACAATGAAAGCTTTGAAATTTGCCAGTAATGGATTGTGGTGTAAACCATAACTTATACCTGGCCCTTGTGTTGCAAATGACATAACCCATGGCATCAATGATGACATCACAATTGACAACATTTATTTGATCTTTTATGACATTAAGATTGGCATCCCTGCTTGAACCATAACTTGCCTCAACCCCTTGTGCTGCGTATGACATCCCACGCGACATAATTGATGACATCACGAAGGATATCAGCCATGACAGCCCTTATGACTTCCCCTAAGTGAGACAGGTATGCCCTGTCGTCAGGGGTGGCTCTTCCGTTATGGCGGAGGAGCGTCGCCCCACCTGCTGAAAGCCAGTAGAGGCAAAGGACAAAAATAAAATGATAATAAAAAAAAAACTGTTATCATCATTTTATTTTTCGTCTTTCAGGCTGCAACTGCGAGCCGTGGGAGGGGCGTGGCCATCCACACTGACTGCAGCACCAGGGAGGAGGGGGAGTGGTGGGCATTGCCAGGTGCGCATGACAGTTTGGCCGGCTCTTTGGGGCCAGCCAAACCGTCATGCGCACTTAGCATTTCTCCACCCCAGCTGTGTTGTACGGCTGGATGGAGAAACCAACACAGGCTCCCAGTCTATGTCTGCCGAACTGAGGCACTCAGACCAATCCCAGCGCTGCTCACATGCTGGGAATAGTATTGGGAGCTGGGAGCCTGCCGAGTGTGCAGCAGTTCCTGGACGGGAAGCGAGGATCTGGAGCAAGGCGGCGGCTGTCGGAGCAGGTAAGTGCAATTTTCTTTATTTATTATTCTGTTTTTTTTTGTTTGTGTTCCCCCTCCCCCTGTCCCACCACTTCGCAATTTGAGTGGCCGCTGCTGCCTGACGTGGGTCCCATGCACACTGTGTCACTGGAAGCAAGCTATACCCAGCTGATGAGCCCATAACTAGAGCGAAACCGGTTCTGAGTTGCTTGTGTTCCAGTTCAGGGAGGATCTGGATTGGCAGTTTGGGCTGGACTGTTCCCATTGGAGCAGGCTCAAGACTGATTTGCAAATAACTGGTTCCAAACTGAGGTAGCATTTTGGGCAAAATTCCAATTCATTGGGGTGCGGCCATAGTAGTTACCAGTGGCTGAGATTAATTCAAGCATTCCTTCCATCACTTTTTTGTACATTTTAATGTTTCGCCCTAAGTTGGACAGGTATGCCCAGATGTGGGTCCTTTGCCCACTGTGTCACTGGAATCAAGATATACCCCACTGAAGATCCCATAACAAGGGCGAAACCGGAACTGGATTGCTTGTGTTCCGTTTCAGGGAGGACCTGGCTTGGCAGTTCAGACTGCACTGTTCCCATTGGACCAGAGTCAAGGCATATTTGCATATAACTGGGTCCACACTTAGGTGGCATGGTGTGCAAAATAACAATGGATTGGGATGTGGCTCGAGTAATTACCAGTGATACCTGGCTGATGAACCAATAACAAGGGTAAAACCGGTCTTAGGTTGCTTGTACTCTAGTTCAGGGAGGACCTGGCTTGGCAGTTTGGGCTGGGCTGTTCCCACTGAAGCAAGGTCAAGGCTTATTCGTATGTAACTGGGTGAAATCTGAGAAGCATGGTGTACAAAATAACTATGGTTTGGGATGCGGCCCAAGTAATTACCTGTGACTGAGATTAATTTAAGCATTCGATCCATCACTTTTTGTATATATATATTACATAACAGATAACAGGTAATGGCGTAATATGGGCCTATGTTGCAATCGAGTTCTGGTGACATTTACAAACCAAAAGGCTGAGATGGCAACATAGGACCATATTATTGCACATTACTCATTAAGCATTTTTTAGGTCTCGCCTACGCAGCGCGCATGCGCTGCACAGGAAAAAGACCTTTTGGAATCGATTCACTTTTCTCCCTAAAAACGTGCACGCGTTGCATTGCTTTCAATGGCAACGCGTGCACGTTTGGCGATTCCCTTGCGGGAGCGAGCTTTGACACCATATGTTTGTAATTAACCTGCAAACACATGGTGCCCCTGGCTCGCTTCCGCAAGAGAAACGCTTTGTTGATTCTCGGTCGCACTCCCCTCAACCCTCCCACTTTGTAAACCCGCGGCAGTTCGCGCACCACTCGCGGGACGCTGCAGTAAGGGGCTTTCACTTTTTACTGAAATATCATTTGCCTTTCACTCTGACCTGTTTTTCCGCCGGATTCTACAATATTTCTTTGCTCCCTGTATTTTTCTCTCGGGTTTCAGCAAGAAAGGAGGGTGTTTACGTCACGTGACACTAGGGTGAGCTGGCGGCTTCAGAAGGAAACAAGTACATTCTGCCGCCCACGTTTGAGTCAGCCCTGCCCTCCTCAGCAGGCTCGGAGACTATATTTCATCCATCGCACTCAAAGCCCGCCGGGTGCCAGGGTCCCTGCTTTTATCGTGGTAAACTGTTACCGTAATTACTTTGAAAACGCGCCCTCGCGCTTTTTCAAATAATGTCTACAAGCTGTTCTGGACTTGTACTACAGATAAATCAAAAACAACTATGAAATATCTGAGGATGCTTAGATATAATAAAAACAGCGGGGCTCTGAACTTCCCGTAGACGTCTAGAGGCTTTCGTTTGTTTTGAAGCCGTGGGGTGGGTGATGTGCGCAGCCTTCTTCGCTGCAGGATTATTCTATCAGGCTCACTCAGCAGAAAGCGGGTTAGTCATACTGGTCTAGAATTCACCTTCTAAACGATGATATCTGTTATTTTATATATGATGACTGCTAAAGTTATTTTTCTATTTTCTTGTAAAAACATAGTACCCTCCACCCCCACAGCTCAGGTTTCCCTGCCTCCGTGTTATCGGTCGCGTGCCCCGAGCAGGCACAGAGGCTGCAGAGATTCGCCCAGAACGGCCCGAGCCCTTTCCGTCGGCAGCTTCGCGCAACCTCCGGGACTGACGAACCATGAAGCTGCAGCGGCCCTTGTTAATGACCTGCACCCTCCTCTTCCTCCTGGGTAAGGACTGACCTTCCGTCTTCTCAAACAGCCTCTTTGTTCACTTCTTACGCGCTATCGTATTCAGTCCATACCCTTCTCATACCTTGCTATTTAGTGATCACGTATTATCTGTAACACATAATGTAATTTCTGACATTTTAACAGCTCTTTGAAGTCTTAAGCTTACAGGACGATAGCTTCAATGTTAATTCCAATACTACAAGTCCCAGAATGCAGAGTTGTTTGCTTAAAAGCCTGCCCACAGTGTTCCACATGAGATTTGGTCGTTGAACATGTGCTTCTTTCTCCATACCGCACCCTTCAGGACTCCAGGCAGGGGGGTGACATTTCTGTTACGCAGGCATAATCTTGGGTATTTTTGCTTTATGTTTGTTGCATAATTGTGCGCAGTTCGCGGCAAAAAATTAGCCCAAGCTCAAGAGCACATCACGAACAGCAGAACACGTTCAGCTGCTTAAAATACTGGTGTTTTATGTGATATTATTTTTAACGCCAAATGTTTCCCCGCGTCCATTTAATTTTACGCCAAAATACAGCACAAAATGGCAGTTTGGCATTAAATGAAATTTTGCAGAATGTTGGCAAAATTTCACATAATTATTACACAACAGTAAATTAAATGAATTTGATATGCCCATTCCCAGTCCGCTTTCCTTGTGTTATGAATTTGCAGACTCAGCCTAGCTTTCACCCTGCATTGTCACACCCCACCATGCTTCCCTCATACAATGACATTTTCCTGTCCAATATCCTCCTAGATCCCGCCTTCGCCTACCCCTGCCCACCGGTCTCCATTCAGGATCCCCACCCCTCTCTAGTCGAACAGCCCCTAATAAAGGCCCCTGCTATTCCTTCATAACTCAATTTGTCCTCGTTTGGCAGAGTTGGCACATTCCTGGTCTGTGGTACAAGTAAAGATTTGTTCAAGCCCGAGCACGGAAAACAATGAAGGCTGTTATGTAATTCAGAGTTCATGAACTGTTAGAAGTAAATTGTTAATTTCTTGTGGTTTAGTAGGTTGTTCTAAAGAGTGTCAATGGGTTTGGCATGTCTAAAGTTTTTACATTTTTATTAATGAAAGTACAACATGAGTTTGAATTTGTATGCATTGGGTGGCACACGTTGGAGATCCAGTTACTTTAACTTTTTATTGCAATTTATCTTGTACACTGCACATCATTGCCACAGTAGCTTTCCTGGTGCTCTCTCCGAGTCGCACATACTGATACCAGCAAAAGATTGCAAAAAAAAACCAAGCATTGGCATAGCCAATAGGTCTCGCCTTTGGGACCTTATAAGTGTTTAGTTATCCGGCACAATATCCTTGGCGCAACAAAATCAAGTGTTGCATGGCTAAACACTTATAAGGTCCCAAAGGCGAGACCTATTAGCTTTGCCAATGCTTGTTTATATTATATGATTCATTTAGAGTTATTTATACTGCTCATTGTGGTCTAAATATATACATGCTTTAGTTTTTTGTGTTTTGTGTGAATTATAAACTAAAGGTATAAGTATAAGTTTCGAAATAATTTTTTTTGTGTACTTTAAATTTTGTTGGTGGTCCATAAATTATAAATTTAAGGTATAACGATAACTGAAGAATATCTAATGTTTGTGTACTTTAAGTTTGGTGTGCATAGAAAGAATAAATAACTTTTTTTAACTATATAACAAAGATTTAACCTTTGGCTTCTTAAATGAATTTCAATGTTTTGTTTTTTTTAATAAAAAAAATGAAATCGTAGAGATTGTAATTGAGTGGAGCGTTATTAAGTGAAGTGTAGTACAGAAGAGTAGAGGAACGTGTCTTAAAGTGTAGTGTCGTAGAGTATAATGTTGTACAGTGGAGTAGAATGGAGTACAGTCGAATGTGGTACACTGGAGTGGCGTACAGTGGAATAGTGTACAGTGGAATAGCGTACAGTGGAGTGGTGTTGTGTAGAGTGGAGTGTTGTACAGTGCAGTACAGTAGAGTGGCGAATAGTGGAATTGAATAGAGTGGCACAGAGTGGAGTGTAATAGCGTACAATGGAGTAGCATAGAGTGCAGTGGCGTAGAGTGGAGCAGTGTACCCTGGAGTGAGGTACAGTGTAGTGGCATACTGTTCAATAGCGTAGAGGGGAGTCCTGTAGAGTGGAGTTGTGTGTTGTGGAATAGCGTATTAGTGGAGTGTCGTACAGTTTAGTGTCATAGACTCTAGTGCCATAGAGTGGAATGGCATTGAGTAAAGTGGTGTAGAGTGGAGTAGAGTGGAGTGGCATACAGAATAATAGCATAGAGTGTAGTGGAGAAAGTGGAGTTGCGTACAATGGAATAGCATAGAGTAAAGTAGTGTAGAGAGGACAGTGCAGTGGCTTAGACTAGAGTGACATGGATGGAGTGACGTAGAGTGCAGTGGCATAGAGTGGAGTGGTGGAGAGTGGAGAGGGATAGAGTAGAGTTGCGTAAAGTGCAGTGACATACAGTGGAGTGGCATAATGTGGATTTCCAAAATTTGAGTGGCCTACAGTGGAGTGCTACAGCGCCTACAATGGAGTGGCATAGAGAGGAATACCATAGTATAGAGTGCCATACGGTGGAGTTGCATACAGTGGAATACTGCAGAGCGGATTGGCATAAAGTGTAGTGGTGTAGCATAGAGAAGAGTGGCATACAGTGGAGTGTTCTAGAGTTGACTGGCATAGAATGGAGTGAGGTAGAGTGTATTGGCGTACAGTGATATAGCGTAGAGCGGAGTGGCATAAAGCGGAGTGGTGTACACTGGAGAGGCATACAGTGCAACAGTGTACTCTCGAGTGGGGTAGAGTGGAGTCGTGTAGAGTGGAGTGGCATAGAGTGGAATAGCATACAATGGAGTGGTATGCAGTAAAGTAGCACACAGTAGAGTGGCATAGAGTGGAGTGAGGTACAGTGTAGTGGCGTACAGTTGTTATGAGGGCAAAAATCCTTCCATCATTGTCCTACGGCAGTGAAATTCTATTGGGAAAAGACCTGCAAACTTCTGAACAAACTTGTCACTAGGATACTCAAATTTGTTCTCTGCCTGCAACAATGGAGAACAGACACTGGATTTTCAACGTCGGAGAAAACAATTGGAAGCGGATAACGCGGCTTCCTTGCAGACTGTGAGACAGCGTGGACCCGGTGTCTGTAGACACGGCGCCGCAGCTGCATTCCAGCCGGTGAGTGAACGCCGCTATTTCCCGCAATTCATTATTTTGTCAGTGCAGGGGGGGTCTGCACAAAAAAGCATTTTTGCTAAAAATTACTCTCGTGAGTGCTTTCCATCTGGGCATGGGAAAGGCATGCCTTGTTGTTGAATTGTACGCGGCCCACCACCGCAGGAGTGAGCACCCAGGACAAGTAGGAGCGGCGGCGTTGGTTTTCGGTTTTTAGAATTGTATTGGCCGCCTGCCCCGAGGCTTGCAACAACGGAGAACAGACGCTGGATTTTCAACGTCGGAGAAAACAATTGGAAGTGGATAGCGCGGCTTCCTTGCAGACTGTGAGACAGCATGGACCCGGTATCTGTAGACACTGCGCCGTAGCTGCATTCCGGCCGGTGAGTGAACGCCGCTATTTCCCGCAATTCATTATTTTGTCAGTGCAGGGGGGTCTGCACAATAAAGCATTTTTGCTAAAAATTACTCTTGTGAGTGCTTTCCATCTGGGCATGGGAAAGGCATGGCTTGTTGAATATATATATATATATATATATATATATATTACCTACTGGCAGTCGCCAGTAGGTAGCTATAGTTAGGACCTAGTTTCCATAGGAAAAGCGTTTTTTCTTTTCCCAATAACCTTTGCGCCGGTTGACGAATCTTCGTGAAATTTTCAAAACTAGTGGGGTGCTCCGGTCAGCTCGTCTTGAAAGTTTCGGGGTGATTCGTCAAGCGGGGGCCGAGAAAAAAGGGGGGTCCCAAAACGCGTTTTCCCCATGTTAATTTCCATAGGAAACTTTAGACAAAGCTACAGCCCGAACTGCTGAACGGAATTACACCAAATTTGGCAAAAAGGTAGCGCTTGGTTCAGAAAGCGACCTTTTTTTTAAATGGTGTAAATCCGTTCAGTAGTTCCTGAGAAATTAAATTTAAAAAAAGAAAACTTTCGATATCTGGGCGGAGCCTAACCTCCCGAGCACGAGCTTGCCTCTGATTGGCTGCCAACACTTCAAACCAGGAAGTGTTGCCAGCCATCTTGTGCCTCGGACGAGGGAGAAAGAAAAAGGTAAAAAAAAAGATTAAAAACAAGCAAAGGGGGCAGGGTAAAAACACCCTGACAACCCAGGCCTGCTCAGGGGGTCCCACAGGGACCCCCGGGCTCAAAAAAAGCATTTTTTTTTTAATTTTTGGGCAAGGTCGCGCCGGGTGCGCAAATCCGTCCGAAAATGTAACAAAACGAAGCGCGGTCTCCAGCGCTTCGTTTTCAAAGCCCCCGGGTGGGCCAAGTCCCGGGGGCAATTTATTTATGTAGCGGGGGCCCACGGGGGCCCCCGCAGCCCCGGGGACAGCCACCTCCCTGGGGCTTTTTTAATTGGGTGCGGGGGGCACGCGGCCCCCCGCAGCCCCGGGGACCGCCACCTTCCTGGGGCTCCATTTCTTTTTTATTTTTTTATTTAAAGATGGGTGGGGGGACTTAATCCCCCAACTTACAATGCGCCAGGGGGCGCGTTTGCACAGTGGTGCAGGGAGGGGGCGGGGCCTGACAGAACAAGTGTGCAAACGAGCACCCTGGCGCATTGTAAATTGGGGGATTAAGTCCCCTTGAATCCTGAGGGTCCCTGGGGGCCAACTAGCCCCTCCAGTATGCGCCAGTATACCTCCAGTATGGGCCACAGAGCTGTGTTGCAGAGAGGTGGTCCGAGGCCACGCCCCTTTTTACACCACTCTGCAAACGCAGCTCTTGGCGCACTGGTGGTGGGGCGATGAGGTCCTCTTGTGTCCTGAGGACCTCAGGACACAAGTGAACTTCATCCCCCGAGCAGCAGTGCGCCAAGAGGCGCGTTTGCAGAGTGGTGTAAAAAGGGGGCGTGGCCTCGGACCACCTCTCTGCAATCCAGTTCTGTGGCGCATATTGGAGGTACCTGGTGGGCTAGTTGGCCCCCAGGGACCCTCAGTATGCAAAGGGAATTAATTCCCCTACTAACAACGCACCAGGGGGCGCGTTTGCAGAGTGGTGGAGAAAGGGGGCGTGGCCTTTGTCCACCTCTCAGCAATCCCACTGCGTGGGGCTTACTGGAGGTAAGAGGTAGGCTAGTTGGCCCCTAAAGGACCCCCAGCAGCGAAGGGGACTTCAATCCCCATCCAAGAGCGCGCCAGGGAGTGCGTTTGTAGAGTGGTGGGCAAAGGGGCGTGGCCTGCTCTTCGAACTTAGCAATGCTGCTGTGTGGGACTTACTGGAGGTAATAGGAGAGGTAGTTGGCCCCCAAGGATGTCCTTGGGGGCCAACTACCCTCTTGTTACCTCCAGTAAGTCCCGCACAGTGGGATTGCTAAGACGTCTTCAGAGGCCATGCCCCCCTTTCTCCACCATTCTGCAAACGCGCCTCCTGGCAGACTACGGGATGGGGGATGAAGTCCAATTTACTCCTGAGGGACTTTGGGGGCGAAGAAGCCCTACTGGTACCTCCTGTATGACCTACGCACCGGAATTCCTGAGTGCTGGTCGGAGGCCCAGCACCCTTTCTCCACCACTCTGCAAACACGACTACTAGTTAAAGAAGTGTTTGCAATGTAATAGGTTTCGCATTTGCGAGAATTAGAGCTATTGGCGTTGTAAATGCAAAAGTTTTTTACTAATGTTTTTTGGAGTGGAGTTGATGTACGTTGTGTGTAGTGGAATTATGTGGATAGAAAGTATGTGGTATTTAGTGTATAGGAATTATGTAGAGTGGGATTATGTGTTATAGAGAGTAATTATGTGGTATGGTAGTCTGTGTTGTGGAGTGGTAACCTCAGGTTTAGTCTTCCTCGTTTCCATAGAAGCTCAACTATGAACTCAGTGAGACAAAAAAAGATGGAATCACTGAGGAGGACTTGTGGACCTAGTCAGAGGTATGAGCAGGGCCACTGGAAATATGTGACTGTTTGACTGCACCGACTTTCGCACAATTATACATTTTCTGCATTAGCCACATAATTCATCATCTGCACCCTAATCTGCAGACTTGAACAAAAAAAGCCTTGTTTCTAGCTGAAACGGGTCAAACATTACCAAAAATGCAGCGACAAGTGTTACAGCGTGGCGGAAGGCCCTTTGCAAACCTAGAATGGTCACCTGTTACTTATTGCTAAATGTGGGTGTTAAATCGGTACTAATGCTGTGCAAGCCACTCTTGCTTCCCTCTGCGCCTCTCTTGCCTCTTTCTGCATTTCTGTTGCTTCTTTCTACACGTTTCTTTCTTTTTCTGCACTTCTCTTGACCTCATTCTGCAAATCTCAAGTACTTTCTGCACCTCTCTTCCCTCTTTCTGCACGTCTGTTGCCTCTTTCTGCACATCATTTGCTTCTTTCTGCACCCCTGTTGTCTCTTTCTGCACTCGTCTTCCCTCTTTCTGTACCTTTCCTGCCTGTTTTTGCATCTCACTTGCCTCTTTCTGCACTTTTCTTGCTTCTTTCTACACCTCTGTTGCTTCTTTCAGCAATTCTCTTGCCTCTTTGTACACTTCTCTTGCCTGTTTCTGCACCTCTCTTGCCTCTTTTTGCACCTCTGTTGGCTCTTTCTGCACCTCACTTGCTCTTTTCTACACTTTTCTTGCCTCTTTCTGCACCCCTATTGCTTCATTCTGCACTTTCCATGCTTCTTTCTGCACCTGTCTTGCTTCTTTCTGCACCCCTGTTGTCTATTTATGTACCTCTTTTGCCTCTTTCTGCACTTTTCTTGCCTTTTTCTGCACCTCTCTTTCCTCTTTCTGCACGTCTGTTGCCTCTTTCTGCACCTCATTTGCTTCTTTCTGCACCCCTGTTGTCTCTTTCTGCACTCGTCTTCCCTCTTTCTGTACCTTTCCTGCCTGTTTTTGCATCTCACTTGCCTCTTTCTGCACTTTTCTTGCTTCTTTCTACACCTCTGTTGCTTCTTTCAGCAATTCTCTTGCCTCTTTGTGCACTTGTCTTGCCTGTTTCTGCACTTCTCTTGCCTCTTTCTGCATCCCTGTTGGCTCTTTCTGCATCTCACTTGTTCCTTTCTACACTTCTCTTGCCTCTTTCTGCACCCCTGTTTTTTCATTCTGCACTTTCCATGCTTCTTTCTGCACCTGTCTTGCTGCTTTCTGCACCCCTGTTGTCTCTTTATGTACCTCTTTTGCCTCTTTCAGCACTTTTCTTGCCTTTTTCTGCACCTCTCTTCCCTCTTTCTGCATGTCTGTTGCCTCTTTCTGCACCTCATTTGCTTCTTTCTGCACCCCTGTTGTCTCTTTCTGCACTCGTCTTCCCTCTTTCTGTTCCTTTCCTGCCTGTTTTTGTATCTCACTTGCTTCTTTCTGCATTTTTCTTGCTTCTTTCTACACCTCTGTTGCTTTTTTCAGCAATTCTCTTGCCTCTTTGTGCACTTCTCTTGCCTGTTTCTGCACTTCTCTTGCCTCTTTCTGCACCCCTGTTGCTTCATTCTGCACTTTCCATGCTTTTTTCTGCACCTGTCTTGCTTCTTTCTGCACCCTGTTGTCTCTTTATGTACCTCTTTTGCCTCTTTCTGCACTTTTCTTGCCTTTTTCTGCACCTCTCTTCCCTCTTTCTGCACGTCTGTTGCCTCTTTCTGCACCTCATTTGCTTCTTTCTGCACCCCTGTTGTCTCTTTCTGCACTCGTCTTCCCTCTTTATGTACCTTTCCTGCCTGTTTTTGCATCTCACTTGCCTCTTTCTGCACTTTTCTTGCTTCTTTCTGCACCTCTGTTGCTTCTTTCAGCAATTCTCTTGCCTCTTTGTGCACTTCTCTTGCCTGTTTCTGCACCTCTCTTGCCTCTTTTTGCACCTCTGTTGGCTCTTTCTGCACCTCACTTGCTCCTTTCTACACTTCTCTTGTCTCTTTCTGCATCCCTGTTGCTTTATTCCACACTTTCCATGCTTCTTTCGGCACCTGTCTTGCTTCTTTCTGCACCCCTGTTGTCTCTTTATGTACCTCTTTTGCCTCTTTCTGCACTTTTCTTGCCTTTTTCTGCACCTCTCTTCCCTCTTTCTGTACGTCTGTTGCCTCTTTCTGCACCTCATTTGCTTCTTTCTGCACCCCTGTTGTCTCTTTCTGCACTCGTCTTCCCTCTTTCTGTACCTTTCCTGCCTGTTTTTGCATCTCACTTGCCTCTTTCTGCACCTTTCTTGCTTCTTTCTACACCTCTGTTGCTTCTTTCAGCAATTCTCTTGCCTCTTTGTGCACTTCTCTTGCCTGTTTCTGCACTTCTCTTGCCTCTTTCTGCACCCCTGTTGGCTCTTTCTGCACCTCACTTGTTCCTTTCTACACTTCTCTTGCCTCTTTCTGCACCCCTGTTTCTTCATTCTGCACTTTCCATGCTTCTTTCTGCACCTGTCTTGCTTCTTTCTGCACCCCTGTTGTCTCTTTATGTACCTCTTTTGCCTCTTTCAGCACTTTTCTTGCCATTTTCTGCACCTCTCTTCCCTATTTCTGCATGTCTGTTGCCTCTTTCTGCACCTCATTTGCTTCTTTCTGCATCCCTGTTGTCTCTTTCTGCACTCGTCTTCCCTCTTTCTGTACCTTTCCTGCCTGTTTTTGTATCTCACTTGCTTCTTTCTGCACTTTTCGTGCTTCTTTCTACACCTCTGTTGCTTCTTTCAGCAATTCTCTTGCCTCTTTGTGCACTTCTCTTGCCCTTTTCTGCACTTCTCTTGCCTGTTTCTGCACCCTTGTTGCTTCATTCTGCACTTTCCATGCTTCTTTCTGTACCTGTCTTGCTTTTTCTGCACCCCGTTGTCTCTTTATGTACCTCTTTTGCCTCTTTCTGCACTTTTCTTGCCTTATTCTGCACCTCTCTTCCCTCTTTCTGCACGTCTGTTGCCTCTTTCTGTACCTCATTTGCTTCTTTCTGCACCCCTGTTGTCTCTTTCTGCACTCGTCTTCCCTCTTTCTGTACCTTTCCTGCCTGTTTTTGCATCTCACTTGCCTCTTTCTGCACTTTTCTTGCTTCTTTCTACACCTCTGTTGCTTCTTTCAGCAATTCTCTTGCCTCTTTGTGCACTTCTCTTGCCTGTTTCTGAACCTCCCTTGCCTCTTTTTGCACCTCTGTTGGCTCTTTCTGCACCTCACATGCTCCTTTCTACACTCCTCTTGCCTCTTTCTGCACCCCTGTTGCTTTATTCCACACTTTCCATGCTTCTTTCGGCACCTGTCTTGCTTCTTTCTGCACCCCTCTTGTCTCTTTATGTACCTCTTTTGCCTCTTTCTGCACTTTTCTTGCCTTTTCTGCAGTTCTCTTCCCTTTTTCTGTACGTCTGTTGCCTCTTTCTGCACCTCATTTGCTTCTTTCTGCACCCCTGTTGTCTCTTTCTGCACTCGTCTTCCCTCTTTCTGTACCTTTCCTGCCTGTTTTTGCATCTCACTTGCCTCTTTCTGCACTTTTCTTGCTTCTTTCTACACCTCTGTTGCTTCTTTCAGCAATTCTCTTGCCTCTTTGTGCACATCTCTTGCCTGTTTCTGCACTTCTCTTGCCTCTTTCTGCACCCCTGTTGCTTCATTCTGCACTTTCCATGCTTCTTTCTGCACCTGTCTTGCTTCTTTCTGCACCCCTGTTGTCTCTTTATGTACCTCTTTTGCCTCTTTCTACACTTTTCTTGGCTTTTTCTGCACCTCTCTTCCCTCTTTCTGCACGTCTGTTGCCTCTTTCTGCACCTCATTTGCTTCTTTCTGCACCCCTGTTGTCTCTTTCTGCACTTGTCTTCCCTCTTTCTGTACCGTTCCTGCCTGTTTTTGCATCTCTCTTGCCTCTTTCTGCACTTTTCTTGCTTCTGTCGACACCGCTGTTGCTTCTTTCAGCAATTCTCTTGCCTCTTTGTGCACTTCTCTTGCCTGTTTCTGCACTTCTCTTGCCTCTTTCTGCACCCCTGTTGCTTCATTCTGCACTTTCCATGCTTCTTTCTGCACCTTTCTTGCTTCTTTCTGCACCCCTGTTGTCTCTTTATGTACCTCTTTTGCCTCTTTCTGCACTTTTCTTGCCTTTTTCTGCACCTCTCTTCCCTCTTTCTGCACGTCTGTTGCCTCTTTCTGCACCTCATTTGCTTCTTTCTGCACCCCTGTTGTCTCTTTCTGCACTAGTCTTCCCTCTTTCTGTACCTTTCCTGCCTGTTTTTGCTCCTCACTTGCCTCTTTCTGCACTTTTCTTGCTTCTTTCTACACCTCTGTTGCTTCTTTCAGCAATTCTCTTGCCTCTTTGTGCACTTCCCTTGCCTGTTTCAGCACTTCTCTTGCCTCTTTTTGCACCTCTGTTGGCTCTTACTGCACCTCCCTTGCTCCTTTCTACACTTCTCTTGCCTCTTTCTGCACCCCTGTTGCTTCATTCTGAACATTCCATGCTTCTTTCTGCACCTGTCTTGCTTCTTTCTGCACCCCTGTTGTCTCTTTATGTACCTCTTTTGCCTCTTTCTGCACTTTTCTTGGCTTTTTCTGCACCTCTCTTCCCTCTTTCTGCACGTCTGTTGCCTCTTTCTGCACCTCATTTGCTTCTTTATGCACCCTTTTGTCTCTTTATGCACTCGTCTTCCCTCTTTCTGTACCTTTCCTGCCTGTTGTTGCATGTCACCTGCCTCTTTCTGCACTTTTCTTGCTTCGTTTTATACATCTGTTGCTTCTTTCAGCAATTCTCTTGCCTCTTTCTGCACATCTCTTGCCTGTTTCTGCACTTCTCTTGCCTCTTTCTGCACCCCTGCTGCTTCATTCTGCACTTTCCATGCTTCTTTCTGCACCTGTCTTGCTTCTTTCTGCACCCCTGTTGTCTCTTTCTGCACTCGTCTTCCCTCTTTCTGTATCTTTCCTGCCTGTTTTTGCATCTCACTTGTCTCTTTCTGTACTTTTCTTGCTTCTTTCTGCACCTCTGTTGCTTCTTTCAGCAATTCTCTTGCCTCTTTGTGCACTTCTCTTGCCTGTTTCTGCACCTCCCTTGCCTCTTTTTGCACCTCTGTTGGCTCTTTCTGCACCTCACATGCTCCTTTCTACACTTCTCTTGCCTCTTTCTGCACCCCTGTTGCTTTATTCCACACTTTCCATGCTTCTTTCGGCACCTGTCTTGCTTCTTTCTGCACCCCTCTTGTCTCTTTATGTACCTCTTTTGCCTCTTTCTGCACTTTTCTTGCCTTTTCTGCAGTTCTCTTCCCTTTTTCTGTACGTCTGTTGCCTCTTTCTGCACCTCATTTGCTTCTTTATGCACCCCTGTTGTCTCTTTATGCACTCGTCTTCCCACTTTCTGTACCTTTCCTGCCTGTTTTGCTTCTTACTTGCCTCTTTCTGCACTTTTCTTGCTTCTTTCTACACCTCTGTTGCTTCTTTCAGCAATTCTCTTGCCTCTTTGTGCACATCTCTTGCCTGTTTCTGCACTTCTCTTGCCTCTTTCTGCACCCCTGTTGCTTCATTCTGCACTTTCCATGCTTCTTTCTGCAACCGTCTTGCATATTTCTGCACCCCTGTTGTCTCTTTATGTACCTCTTTTACCTCTTTCTGTACTTTTCTTGCCTTTTTCTGCACCTCTCTTCCCTCTTTCTGCACGTCTGTTGCCTCTTTCTGCACCTCATTTGCTTCTTTCTGCATCCCTGTTGTCTCTTTCTGCACTCGTCTTCACTCTTTCTGTACCTTTCCTGCCTGGTTTTGCTCCTCACTTGCCTCTTTCTGCACTTTTCTTGCTTCTTTCTACACCTCTGTTGCTTCTTTCAGCAATTCTCTTGCCTCTTTGTGCACTTCCCTTGCCTGTTTCTGCACTTCTCTTGCCTCTTTCTGCACCCCTGTTGCTTCATTCTGCACTTTCCATGCTTCTTTCTGCACCTGTCTTGTTTCTTTCTGCACCCCTGTTGTCGCTTTATGTACCTCTTTTGCCTCTTTCTACACTTTTCTTGGCTTTTCTGCACCTCTCTTCCCTCTTTCTGCACGTCTGTTGCCTCTTTCTGCAGCTCATTTGCTTCTTTCTGCACCCCTGTTGTCTCTTTCTGCACTTGTCTACCCTCTTTCTGTACCGTTCCTGCCTGTTTTTGCATCTCACTTGCCTCTTTCTGCACTTTTCTTGCTTCTGTCGACACCGCTGTTGCTTCTTTCAGCAATTCTCTTGCCTCTTTGTGCACTTCTCCTCTGCTCTCTTCTTTCTGCACCCCTGTTGCTTCATTCTGCACTTTCCATGCTTCTTTCTGCACCTGTCTTGCTTCTTTCTGCACCCCTGTTGTCTCTTTATGTACCTCTTTTGCCTCTTTCTGCACTTTTCTTGCCTTTTTCTGCACCTCTCTTCCCTCTTTCTGCACGTCTGTTGCTTCTTTCTGCACCTCATTTGCTTCTTTCTGCACCCCTGTTGTCTCTTTCTGCACTAGTCTCCCCTCTTTCTGTACCTTTCCTGCCTGTTTTTGCTCCTCACTTGCCTCTTTCTGCACTTTTCTTGCTTCTTTCTACACCTCTGTTGCTTCTTTCAGCAATTCTCTTGCCTCTTTGTGCACTTCCCTTGCCTGTTTCAGCACTTCTCTTGCCTCTTTTTGCACCTCTGTTGGCTCTTACTGCACCTCACTTGCTCCTTTCTACACTTCTCTTGCCTCTTTCTGCACCCCTGTTGCTTCATTCTGAACATTCCATGCTTCTTTCTGCACCTGTCTTGCTTCTTTCTGCACCCCTGTTGTCTCTTTATGTACCTCTTTTGCCTCTTTCTGCACTTTTCTTGGCTTTTTCTGCACCTCTCTTCCCTCTTTCTGCACGTCTGTTGCCTCTTTCTGCACCTCATTTGCTTCTTTATGCACCCCTGTTGTCTCTTTATGCACTCGTCTTCCCTCTTTCTGTACCTTTCCTGCCTGTTGTTGCATGTCACCTGCCTCTTTCTGCACTTTTCTTGCTTCTTTTTATACATCTGTTGCTTCTTTCAGCAATTCTCTTGCCTCTTTCTGCACATCTCTTGCCTGTTTCTGCACTTCTCTTGCCTCTTTCTGCACCCCTGCTGCTTCATTCTGCACTTTCCATGCTTCTTTCTGCACCTGTCTTGCTTCTTTCTGCACCCCTGTTGTCTCTTTATGTACCTCTTTTGCCTCTTTCTGCACTTTTCTTGCCTTTTTCTGCACCTCTCTTCCCTCTTTCTGCACGTCTGTTGCATCTTTCTGCTCCTCATGTGCTTCTCTCTGCAGCCCTGTTGTCTCTTTATGCACTCTTCTTCCCTCTTTCTGTACCTTTCATGCCTGTTTTTGCATCTCACTTGCCTCCTTCTGCACTTTTCTTGCTTCTTTCTACACCTCTGTTGCTTCTTTCAGCAATTCTCTTGCCTCTTTGTGCACTTCTCTTGCCTGTTTTTGCACTTCTCTTGCCTTTTTCTGCACCCCTGTTGCTTCATTCTGCACTTTCCATGCTTCTTTCTGCACCTGTCTTGCTTCTTTCTGCACCCCTGTTGTCTCTTTATGTACCTCTTTTGCCTCTCTCTGCCACTTTTCTTGCCTTTTTCTGCACCTCTCTTCCCTCTTTCTGCACGTCTGTTGCCTCTTTCTGCACCTCATGTGCTTCTTTCTGCACCCCTGTTATCACTTTATGCACTCGTCTTCCCTCTTTCTGTACCTTTCCTGCCTGTTTTTGCATCTCACTTACCTCTTTCTGCACTTTTCTTGCTTCTTTCTACACCTCTGTTGCTTCTTTCAGCAATTCTCTTGCATGTTTCTGCACCTCTCTTGCCTCTTTTGCACCTCTGTTGGCTCTTTCTGCACCTCACTTGCTCCTATCTACACTTCTCTTGCCTCTTTCTGCACCCCTGTTGCTTCATTCTGCACTTTTCATGCTTCTTTCTGCACCTGTCTTGCTTCTTTCTGCACCCCTGTTGTCTCTTTATGTACCTCATTTGCCTCTTTCTGCACTTTTCTTGCGTTTTTCTGCACCTCTCTTCCCTCTTTCTGCACGTCTGTTGCCTCTTTCTGCACCTCATTTGCTTCTTTCTGTACCCCTGTTGTCTCTTTCTGCACTCGTCTTCCCTCTTTCTGTACCCTTCCTGCCTGTTTTTGCATCTCACTTGCCTCTTTCTGCACTTTTCTTGCTTCTTTCTACACCTCTGTTGCTTCTTTCAGCAATTCTCTTCCCTCTTTGTGCAATTGTCTTGCCTGTTTCTGCACTTCTCTTGCCTCTTTCTGCACCCCTGTTGCTTCATTCTGCACTTTCCATGCTTCTTTCTGCACCTGTCTTGCTTCTTTCTGCACCCTGTTGTCTCTTTATGTACCTCTTTTGCCTCTCTCTGCCACTTTTCTTGCCTTTTTGTGCCACTCTCTTCCCTCTTTCTGCACGTCTGTTGCCTCTTTCTGCACCTCATGTTCTTCTTTCTGCACCCCTGTTGTCTCTTTATGCACTCGTCTTCCCTCTTTCTGCACCTTTCCTGCCTGTTTTTGCATCTCACTTACCTCTTTCTGCACTTTTCTTACTTCTTTCTACACCTCTGTTGCTTCTTTCAGCAATTCTCTTGCCTCTTTCTGCACCTGTCTTGCTTCTTTCTACACCTCTGTTGCTTCTTTCAGCAATTCTCTTGCATGTTTCTGCACGTCTCTTCCCTCTTTATGCACGTCTGTTGCCTCATTCTGCACCTCATTAGCTTCTGTCTGCACCCCTGTTGTCTCTTTATGCACTCGTCTTCCCTCTTTCTGTACCTTTCCTGCCTGTTTTTGCATCTCACTTACCTCTTCCTGCACTTTTCTTGCTTCTTTCTACACCTCTGTTGCTTCTTTCAGCAATTCTCTTGCCTCTTTGTGCACTTCTCTTGCCTGTTTCTGCACTACTCGTGCCTCTTTCTGCAGCCCTGTTGCTTCATTCTGCACTTTCCATGCTTCTTTCTCCACCTGTCTTGCTTCTTTCTGCACCCCTGTTGTCTCTTTATCTACCTCTTTTGCCTCTTTCTGCACTATTTTTGCCTTTTTCTGCACCTCTCTTCCCTCTTTCAGCATGTCTCTTGCTCCTTTCTACACTTCTCTTGCCTCTTTCTGCACCCCTGTTGCTTCATTCTGCACTTTCCATGCTTCTTTCTGCACCTGTCTTGCTTCTTTCTGCACCCCTGTTGTCTCTTTATGTACCTCATTTGCCTCTTTCTCCACTTTTCTTGCGTTTTTCTGCACCTCTCTTCCCTCTTTCTGCACGTCTGTTGCCTCTTTCTGCACCTCATTTGCTTCTTTCTGTACCCCTGTTGTCTCTTTCTGCACTCGTCTTCCCTCTTTCTGTACCCTTCCTGCCTGTTTTGCATCTCACTTACCTCTTTCTGCACTTTTCTTGCTTCTTTCTACACCTCTGTTGCTTCTTTCAGCAATTCTCTTCCCTCTTTGTGCAATTGTCTTGCCTGTTTCTGCACTTCTCTTGCCTCTTTCTGCACCCCTGTTGCTTCATTCTGCACTTTCCATGCTTCTTTCTGCACCTGTCTTGCTTCTTTCTGCACCCCTGTTATCTCTTTATGTACCTCTTTTCCCTCTTTCTGCACTTTTCTTGGCTTTTTCTGCACCTCTCTTCCCTCTTTCTGCACGTCTGTTGCCTCTTTCTGCACCTCATTTGCTTCTTTCTGCACCCCTGTTGTCTCTTTATGTACTTCTTTTGCCTCTCTCTGCCACTTTTCTTGCCTTTTTGTGCCCCTCTCTTCCCTCTTTCTGCACGTCTGTTGCCTCTTTCTGCACCTCATGTGCTTCTTTCTGCACCCTGTTGTCTCTTTATGCACTCATCTTCCCTCTTTCTGTACCTTTCCTGCCTGTTTTTGCATCTCACTTACCTCTTTCTGCACTTTTCTTGCTTCTTTCTACACCTCTGTTGCTTCTTTCAGCAATTCTCTCTGCATGTTTCTGCACCTCTCTTCCCTCTTTATGCACGTCTGTTGCCTCATTCTGCACCTCATTAGCTTCTGTCTGCACCCCTGTTGTCTCTTTATGCACTCGTCTTCACTCTTTCTGTACCTTTCCTGCCTGTTTTTGCATCTCACTTGCCTCTTTCTGCACTTTTCTTGCTTCTTTCTACACTTCTGTTGCTTCTTTCAGCAATTCTCTTGCCTCTTTGTGCACATCGCTTGCCTGTTTCTGCACTACTCTTGGTTCTTTCTGCACCCCTGTTGCTTCATTCTGCACTTTCCATGCTTCTTTCTGCACCTGTCTTGCTTCTTTCTGCACCACTGTTGTCTTTTTATGTACCTCTTTTGCCTCTTTCTGCACTTTTCTTGCCTTTTTCTGCAGTTCTCTTCCCTCTTTCTGCACGTCTGCTGCCTCTTTCTGCACCTTATGTGCTTCTTTCTGCACCCTGTTATCTCTTTATGCACTCGTCTTCCCTCTTTCTGTACCTTTCCTGCCTGTTTTTGCATCTCACTTACCTCTTCCTGCACTTTTCTTGCTTCTTTCTACACCTCTGTTGCTTCTTTCAGCAATTCTCTTGCCTCTTTGTGCACTTCTCTTGCCTGTTTCTGCACTACTCGTGCCTCTTTCTGCAGCCCTGTTGCTTCATTCTGCACTTTCCATGCTTCTTTCTCCACCTCTCTTGCTTCTTTCTGCACCCCTGTTGTCTCTTTATCTACCTCTTTTGCCTCTTTCTGCACTATTTTTGCCTTTTTCTGCACCTCTCTTCCCTCTTTCAGCATGTCTCTTGCTCCTTTCTACACTTCTCTTGCCTCTTTCTGCACCCCTGTTGCTTCATTCTGCACTTTCCATGCTTCTTTCTGCACCTGTCTTGCTTCTTTCTGCACCCCTGTTGTCTCTTTATGTACCTCATTTGCCTCTTTCTCCACTTTTCTTGCGTTTTTCTGCACCTCTCTTCCCTCTTTCTGCACGTCTGTTGCCTCTTTCTGCACCTCATTTGCTTCTTTCTGTACCCCTGTTGTCTCTTTCTGCACTCGTCTTCCCTCTTTCTGTACCCTTCCTGCCTGTTTTTGCATCTCACTTGCCTCTTTCTGCACTTTTCTTGCTTCTTTCTACACCTCTGTTGCTTCTTTCAGCAATTCTCTTGCCTCTTTGTGCAATTGTCTTGCCTGTTTCTGCACTTCTCTTGCCTCTTTCTGCACCCTGCTGCTTCATTCTGCACTTTCCATGCTTCTTTCTGCACCTGTCTTGCTTCTTTCTGCACCCCTGTTGTCTCTTTATGTACCTCTTTTGCCTCTTTCTGCACTTTTCTTGCCTTTTTCTGCACCTCTCTTCCCTCTTTCTGCACGTCTGTTGCATCTTTCTGCTCCTCATGTGCTTCTCTCTGCAGCCCTGTTGTCTCTTTATGCACTCTTCTTCCCTCTTTCTGTACCTTTCATGCCTGTTTTTGCATCTCACTTGCCTCCTTCTGCACTTTTCTTGCTTCTTTCTACACCTCTGTTGCTTCTTTCAGCAATTCTCTTGCCTCTTTGTGCACTTCTCTTGCCTGTTTCTGCACTTCTCTTGCCTTTTTCTGCACCCCTGTTGCTTCATTCTGCACTTTCCACGCTTCTTTCTGCACCTGTCTTGCTTCTTTCTGCACCCCTGTTGTCTCTTTATGTACCTCTTTTGCCTCTCTCTGCCACTTTTCTTGCCTTTTTGTGCCCCTCTCTTCCCTCTTTCTGCACGTCTGTTGCCTCTTTCTGCACCTCATGTGCTTCTTTCTGCACCCCTGTTATCTCTTTATGCACTCGTCTTCCCTCTTTCTGTACCTTTCCTGCCTGTTTTTGCATCTCACTTACCTCTTTCTGCACTTTTCTTGCTTCTTTCTACACCTCTGTTGCCTCTTTCAGCAATTCTCTTGCATGTTTCTGCACCTCTCTTGCCTCTTTTTGCACCTCTGTTGGCTCTTTCTGCACCTCACTTGCTCCTTTCTACACTTCTCTTGCCTCTTTCTGCACCCCTGTTGCTTCATTCTGCACTTTCCATGCTTCTTTCTGCACCTGTCTTGCTTCTTTCTGCACCCCTGTTGTCTCTTTATGTACCTCATTTGCCTCTTTCTGCACTTTTCTTGCGTTTTTCTGCACCTCTCTTCCCTCTTTCTGCACATCTGTTGCCTCTTTCTGCACCTCATTTGCTTCTTTCTGTACCCCTGTTGTCTCTTTCTGCACTCGTCTTCCCTCTTTCTGTACCCTTCCTGCCTGTTTTTGCATCTCACTTGCCTCTTTCTGCACTTTTCTTGCTTCTTTCTACACCTCTGTTGCTTCTTTCAGCAATTCTCTTCCCTCTTTGTGCAATTGTCTTGCCTGTTTCTGCACTTCTCTTGCCTCTTTCTGCACCCCTGCTGCTTCATTCTGCACTTTCCATGCTTCTTTCTGCACCTGTCTTGCTTCTTTCTGCACCCCTGTTGTCTCTTTATGTACCTCTTTTGCCTCTCTCTGCCACTTTTCTTGCCTTTTTGTGCCACTCTCTTCCCTCTTTCTGCACGTCTGTTGCCTCTTTCTGCACCTCATGTTGCTTCTTTCTGCACCCCTGTTGTCTCTTTATGCACTCGTCTTCCCTCTTTCTGCACCTTTCCTGCCTGTTTTTGCATCTCACTTGCCTCTTTCTGCACTTTTCTTACTTCTTTCTACACCTCTGTTGCTTCTTTCAGCAATTCTCTTGCCTCTTTCTGCACCTGTCTTGCTTCTTTCTGCACCTCTGTTGCTTCTTTCAGCAATTCTCTTGCATGTTTCTGCACGTCTCTTCCCTCTTTACTGCACGTCTGTTGCCTCATTCTGCACCTCATTAGCTTCTGTCTGCACCCCTGTTGTCTCTTTATGCACTCGTCTTCCCTCTTTCTGTACCTTTCCTGCCTGTTTTTGCATCTCACTTACCTCTTCCTGCACTTTTCTTGCTTCTTTCTACACCTCTGTTGCTTCTTTCAGCAATTCTCTTGCCTCTTTGTGCACTTCTCTTGCCTGTTTCTGCACTTCTCTTGCCTCTTTCTGCAGCCCTGTTGCTTCATTCTGCACTTTCCATGCTTCTTTCTCCACCTGTCTTGCTTCTTTCTGCACCCCTGTTGTCTCTTTATCTACCTCTTTGCCTCTTTCTGCACTATTCTTGCCTTTTTCTGCACCTCTCTTCCCTCTTTCAGCATGTCTCTTGCTCCTTTCTACACTTCTCTTGCCTCTTTCTGCACCCCTGTTGCTTCATTCTGCACTTTCCATGCTTCTTTCTGCACCTGTCTTGCTTCTTTCTGCACCCCTGTTGTCTCTTTATGTACCTCATTTGCCTCTTTCTCCACTTTTCTTGCGTTTTTCTGCACCTCTCTTCCCTCTTTCTGCACGTCTGTTGCCTCTTTCTGCACCTCATTTGCTTCTTTCTGTACCCCTGTTGTCTCTTTCTGCACTCGTCTTCCCTCTTTCTGTACCCTTCCTGCCTGTTTTTGCATCTCACTTGCCTCTTTCTGCACTTTTCTTGCTTCTTTCTACACCTCTGTTGCTTCTTTCAGCAATTCTCTTCCCTCTTTGTGCAATTGTCTTGCCTGTTTCTGCACTTCTCTTGCCTCTTTCTGCACCCCTGTTGCTTCATTCTGCACTTTCCATGCTTCTTTCTGCACCTGTCTTGCTTCTTTCTGCACCCCTGTTATCTCTTTATGTACCTCTTTTCCCTCTTTCTGCACTTTTCTTGGCTTTTTCTGCACCTCTCTTCCCTCTTTCTGCACGTCTGTTGCCTCTTTCTGCACCTCATTTGCTTCTTTCTGCACCCCTGTTGTCTCTTTATGTACTTCTTTTGCCTCTCTCTGCCACTTTTCTTGCCTTTTTGTGCCCCTCTCTTCCCTCTTTCTGCACGTCTGTTGCCTCTTTCTGCACCTCATGTGCTTCTTTCTGCACCCCTGTTGTCTCTTTATGCACTCATCTTCCCTCTTTCTGTACCTTTCCTGCCTGTTTTTGCATCTCACTTACCTCTTTCTGCACTTTTCTTACTTCTTTCTACACCTCTGTTGCTTCTTTCAGCAATTCTCTTGCATGTTTCTGCACCTCTCTTCCCTCTTTATGCACGTCTGTTGCCTCATTCTGCACCTCATTAGCTTCTGTCTGCACCCCTGTTGTCTCTTTATGCACTCGTCTTCACTCTTTCTGTACCTTTCCTGCCTGTTTTTGCATCTCACTTGCCTCTTTCTGCACTTTTCTTGCTTCTTTCTACACTTCTGTTGCTTCTTTCAGCAATTCTCTTGCCTCTTTGTGCACATCGCTTGCCTGTTTCTGCACTACTCTTGGTTCTTTCTGCACCCCTGTTGCTTCATTCTGCACTTTCCATGCTTCTTTCTGCACCTGTCTTGCTTCTTTCTGCACCACTGTTGTCTCTTTATGTACCTCTTTTGCCTCTTTCTGCACTTTTCTTGCCTTTTTCTGCAGTTCTCTTCCCTCTTTCTGCACGTCTGTTGCCTCTTTCTGCACCTCATGTGCTTCTTTCTGCACCCTGTTATCTCTTTATGCACTCGTCTTCCCTCTTTCTGTACCTTTCCTGCCTGTTTTTGCATCTCACTTACCTCTTCCTGCACTTTTCTTGCTTCTTTCTACACCTCTGTTGCTTCTTTCAGCAATTCTCTTGCCTCTTTGTGCACTTCTCTTGCCTGTTTCTGCACTACTCGTGCCTCTTTCTGCAGCCCTGTTGCTTCATTCTGCACTTTCCATGCTTCTTTCTCCACCTCTCTTGCTTCTTTCTGCACCTCTGTTGTCTCTTTATCTACCTCTTTTGCCTCTTTCTGCACTATTTTTGCCTTTTTCTGCACCTCTCTTCCCTCTTTCAGCATGTCTCTTGCTCCTTTCTACACTTCTCTTGCCTCTTTCTGCACCCCTGTTGCTTCATTCTGCACTTTCCATGCTTCTTTCTGCACCTGTCTTGCTTCTTTCTGCACCCCTGTTGTCTCTTTATGTACCTCATTTGCCTCTTTCTGCACTTTTCTTGCGTTTTTCTGCACCTCTCTTCCCTCTTTCTGCACGTCTGTTGCCTCTTTCTGCACCTCATTTGCTTCTTTCTGTACCCCTGTTGTCTCTTTCTGCACTCGTCTTCCCTCTTTCTGTACCCTTCCTGCCTGTTTTTGCATCTCACTTGCCTCTTTCTGCACTTTTCTTGCTTCTTTCTACACCTCTGTTGCTTCTTTCAGCAATTCTCTTGCCTCTTTGTGCACTTGTCTTGCCTGTTTCTGCACTTCTCTTGCCTCTTTCTGCACCCCTGTTGCTTCATTCTGCACTTTCCATGCTTCTTTCTGCACCTGTCTTGCTTCTTTCTGCACCCCTGTTATCTCTTTATGTACCTCTTTTGCCTCTTTCTGCACTTTTCTTGGCTTTTTCTGCACCTCTCTTCCCTCTTTCTGCACGTCTGTTGCCTCTTTCTGCACCTCATTTGCTTCTTTCTGCACCCCTGTTGTCTCTTTATGTACTTCTTTGCCTCTCTCTGCCACTTTTCTTGCCTTTTTGTGCACTCTCTCTTGCCTCTTTCTGCACGTCTGTTGCCTCTTTCTGCACCTCATGTGCTTCTTTCTGCACCTCTGTTGTCTCTTTATGCACTCGTCTTCCCTCTTTCTGTACCTTTCCTGCCTGTTTTTGCATCTCACTTACCTCTTTCTGCACTTTTCTTACTTCTTTCTACACCTCTGTTGCTTCTTTCAGCAATTCTCTTGCATGTTTCTGCACCTCTCTTGCCTCTTTTTGCACCTCTGTTGGCTCTTTCTGCACCTCACTTGCTCCTATCTACACTTCTCTTGCCTCTTTCTGCACCTGTCTTGCTTCTTTCTGCACCCCTGTTGTCTCTTTATGCACTCGTCTTCCCTCTTTCTGTACCTTTCCTGCCTGTTGTTGCATCTCACTTGCCTCTTTCTGCACTTTTCTTGCTTCTTTCTACACTTCTGTTGCTTCTTTCAGCAATTCTCTTGCCTCTTTGTGCACATCGCTTGCCTGTTTCTGCACTACTCTTGGTTCTTTCTGCACCCCTGTTGCTTCATTCTGCACTTTCCATGCTTCTTTCTGCACCTGTCTTGCTTCTTTCTGCACCCCTGTTGTCGTTTAATGTACCTCTTTTGCCTCTTTCTGCACTTTTCTTGCCTTTTTCTGCAGGTCTCTTCCCTCTTTCTGCACGTCTGCTGCCTCTTTCTGCACCTTATGTGCTTCTTTCTGCACCCCTGTTATCACTTTATGCACTCGTCTTCCCTCTTTCTGTACCTTTCCTGCCTGTTTTTGCATCTCAATTACCTCTTCCTGCACTTTTCTTGCTTCTTTCTACACCTCTGTTGCTTCTTTCAGCAATTCTCTTGCCTCTTTGTGCACTTCTCTTGCCTGTTTCTGCACTACTCGTGCCTCTTTCTGCAGCCCTGTTGCTTCATTCTGCACTTTCCATGCTTCTTTCTCCACCTGTCTTGCTTCTTTCTGCACCCCTGTTGTCTCTTTATCTACCTCTTTTGGCTCTTTCTGCACTATGTTTGCCTTTTTCTGCACCTCTCTTCCCTCTTTCAGCATGTCTCTTGCTCCTTTCTACACTTCTCTTGCCTCTTTCTGCACCCCTGTTGCTTCATTCTGCACTTTCCATGCTTCTTTCTGCACCTGTCTTGCTTCTTTCTGCACCCCTGTTGTCTCTTTATGTACCTCATTTGCCTCTTTCTGCACTTTTCTTGCCTTTTTCTGCACCTCTCTTCCCTCTTTCTGCACGTCTGTTGCCTCTTTCTGCACCTCATTTGCTTCTTTCTGCACCCCTGTTGTCTCTTTCTGCACTCGTCTTCCCTCTTTCTGTACCTTTCCTGCCTGTTTTTGCATCTCACTTGCCTCTTTCTGCACTTTTCTTGCTTCTTTCTACACCTCTGTTGCTTCTTTCAGCAATTCTCTTGCCTCTTTGTGCAATTGTCTTGCCTGTTTCTGCACTTCTCTTGCCTCTTTCTGCACCCCTGTTGCTTCATTCTGCACTTTCCATGCTTCTTTCTGCACCTGTCTTGCTTCTTTCTGCACCCCTGTTGTCTCTTTATGTACCTCTTTTCCCTCTTTCTGCACTTTTCTTGGCTTTTTCTGCACCTCTCTTCCCTCTTTCTGCACGTCTGTTGCCTCTTTCTGCACCTCATTTGCTTCTTTCTGCACCCCTGTTGTCTCTTTCTGCACTCGTCTTCCCTCTTTCTGTACCTTTCCTGCATGTTTTTGCATCTCACTTGCCTCCTTCTGCACTTTTCTTGCTTCTTTCTACACCTCTGTTGCTTCTTTCAGCAATTCTCTTGCCTCTTTGTGCACTTCTCTTGCCTGTTTTTGCACTTCTCTTGCCTCTTTCTGCACCCCTGTTGCTTCATTCTGCACTTTCCATGCTTCTTTCTGCACCTGTCTTGCTTCTTTCTGCACCCCTGTTGTCTCTTTATGTACCTCTTTTGCCTCTCTCTGCCACTTTTCTTGCCTTTTTGTGCCCCTCTCTTCCCTCTTTCTGCACGTCTGTTGCCTCTTTCTGCACCTCATGTGCTTCTTTCTGCACCCCTGTTGTCTCTTTATGCACTCGTCTTCCCTCTTTCTGTACCTTTCCTGCCTGTTTTTGCATCTCACTTACCTCTTTCTGCACTTTTCTTGCTTCTTTCCACACCTCTGTTGCTTCTTTCAGCAATTCTCTTGCATGTTTCTGCACCTCTCTTGCCTCTTTTTGCACCTCTGTTGGCTCTTTCTGCACCTCACTTACTCCTATCTACACTTCTCTTGCCTCTTTCTGCACCTGTCTTGCTTCTTTCTGCACCCCTGTTGTCTCTTTATGCACTCGTCTTCCCTCTTTCTGTACCTTTCCTGCCTGTTGTTGCATCTCACTTGCCTCTTTCTGCACTTTTCTTGCTTCTTTCTACACTTCTGTTGCTTCTTTCAACAATTCTCTTGCCTCTTTGTGCACATCGCTTGCCTGTTTCTGCACTACTCTTGGTTCTTTCTGCACCCCTGTTGCTTCATTCTGCACTTTCCATGCTTCTTTCTGCACCTGTCTTGCTTCTTTCTGCACCCTGTTGTCTCTTTATGTACCTCTTTTGCCTCTTTCTGCACTTTTCTTGGCTTTTTCTGCACCTCTCTTCCCTCTTTCTGCACGTTTGTTGCCTCTTTCTGCACACTCATTTGCTTCTTTCTGCACCCCTGTTGTCTCTTTATGCACTCGTCTTCCCTCTTTCTGTACCTTTCCTGCCTGCTTTTGCATCTCACTTGCCTCTTTCTGCACTTTTCTTGCTTCTTTCTACACTTCTGTTGCTTCTTTCAGCAATTCTCTTGCCTCTTTGTGCACATCGCTTGCCTGTTTCTGCACTACTCTTGGTTCTTTCTGCACCCCTGTTGCTTCATTCTGCACTTTCCATGCT
The DNA here is from genome assembly GCA_963921515.1 of Calotriton arnoldi. Lineage (NCBI taxonomy): Eukaryota > Metazoa > Chordata > Amphibia > Caudata > Salamandridae > Calotriton > Calotriton arnoldi. The sequence goes on along the minus strand of CAWUFW010000540.1, from coordinate 1,528,569 downwards.
TCTTTCTGCACCTGTCTTGCTTCTTTCTGCAGCCCTGTTGTCTCTTTTTGTACCTCTTTTGCCTCTTTCTGCACTATTCTTGGTTTTTTCTGCACCTCTCTTCCCTCTTTCTGCACGTCTGTTGCCTCTTTCTGCACCTCATTTGCTTCTTTCTGCACCCCTGTTGTCTCTTTATGTACTTCTTTTGCCTCTCTCTGCCACTTTTCTTGCCTTTTTGTGCCCCTCTCTTCCCTCTTTCTGCACGTCTGTTGCCTCTTTCTGCACCTCATGTGCTTCTTTCTGCACCCCTGTTGTCTCTTTATGCACTCGTCGTCCCTCTTTCTGTACCTTTCCTGCTTGTTTTTGCATCTCACTTACCTCTTTCTGCACTTTTCTTACTTCTTTCTACACCTCTGTTGCTTCTTTCAGCAATTCTCTTGCATGTTTCTGCACCTCTCTTGCCTCTTTTTGCACCTCTGTTGGCTCTTTCTGCACCTCACTTGCTCCTATCTACACTTCTCTTGCCTCTTTCTGCACCTGTCTTGCTTCTTTCTGCACCCCTGTTGTCTCTTTATGCACTCGTCTTCCCTCTTTCTGTACCTTTCCTGCCTGTTGTTGCATCTCACTTGCCTCTTTCTGCACTTTTCTTGCTTCTTTCTACACTTCTGTTGCTTCTTTCAGCAATTCTCTTGCCTCTTTGTGCACATCGCTTGCCTGTTTCTGCACTACTCTTGGTTCTTTCTGCACCCCTGTTGCTTCATTCTGCACTTTCCATGCTTCTTTCTGCACCTGTCTTGCTTCTTTCTGCACCCCTGTTGTCTTTTTATGTACCTCTTTTGCCTCTTTCTGCACTTTTCTTGCCTTTTTCTGCAGGTCTCTTCCCTCTTTCTGCATGTCTGCTGCCTCTTTCTGCACCTTATGTGCTTCTTTCTGCACCCCTGTTATCACTTTATGCACTCGTCTTCCCTCTTTCTGTACCTTTCCTGCCTGTTTTTGCATCTCAATTACCTCTTCCTGCACTTTTCTTGCTTCTTTCTACACCTCTGTTGCTTCTTTCAGCAATTCTCTTGCCTCTTTGTGCACTTCTCTTGCCTGTTTCTGCACTACTCGTGCCTCTTTCTGCAGCCCTGTTGCTTCATTCTGCACTTTCCATGCTTCTTTCTCCACCTGTCTTGCTTCTTTCTGCACCCCTGTTGTCTCTTTATCTACCTCTTTTGCCTCTTTCTGCACTATGTTTGCCTTTTTCTGCACCTCTCTTCCCTCTTTCAGCATGTCTCTTGCTCCTTTCTACACTTCTCTTGCCTCTTTCTGCACCCCTGTTGCTTCATTCTGCACTTTCCATGCTTCTTTCTGCACCTGTCTTGCTTCTTTCTGCACCCCTGTTGTCTCTTTATGTACCTCATTTGCCTCTTTCTGCACTTTTCTTGTGTTTTTCTGCACCTCTCTTCCCTCTTTCTGCACGTCTATTGCTGCTTTCTGCACCTCATTTGATTCTTTCTGTACCCCTGTTGTCTCTTTCTGCACTCGTCTTCCCTCTTTCTGTACCCTTCCTGCCTGTTTTTGCATCTCACTTGCCTCTTTCTGCACTTTTCTTGCTTCTTTCTACACCTCTGTTGCTTCTTTCAGCAATTCTCTTGCCTCTTTGTGCAATTGTCTTGCCTGTTTCTGCACTTTTCTTGCCTCTTTCTGCACCCCTGTTGCTTCATTCTGCACTTTCCATGCTTCTTTCTGCACCTGTCTTGCTTCTTTCTGCACCCCTGTTATCTCTTTATGTACCTCTTTTGCCTCTTTCTGCACTTTTCTTGGCTTTTTCTGCACCTCTCTTCCCTCTTTCTGCACGTCTGTTGCCTCTTTCTGCACCTCATTTGCTTCTTTCTGCACCCCTGTTGTCTCTTTCTGCACTCGTCTTCCCTCTTTCTGTACCTTTCCTGCATGTTTTTGCATCTCACTTGCCTCCTTCTGCACTTTTCTTGCTTCTTTCTACACCTCTGTTGCTTCTTTCAGCAATTCTCTTGCCTCTTTGTGCACTTCTCTTGCCTGTTTCTGCACTTCTCTTGCCTCTTTCTGCACCCCTGTTGCTTCATTCTGCACTTTCCATGCTTCTTTCTGCACCTGTCTTGCTTCTTTCTGCACCCCTGTTGTCTCTTTATGTACCTCTTTTGCCTCTCTCTGCCACTTTTCTTGCCTTTTTGTGCCACTCTCTTCCCTCTTTCTGCACGTCTGTTGCCTCTTTCTGCACCTCATGTGCTTCTTTCTGCACCCCTGTTGTCTCTTTATGCACTCGTCTTCCCTCTTTCTGTACCTTTCCTGCCTGTTTTTGCATCTCACTTACCTCTTTCTGCACTTTTCTTACTTCTTTCTACACCTCTGTTGCTTCTTTCAGCAATTCTCTTGCATGTTTCTGCACCTCTCTTGCCTCTTTTTGCACCTCTGTTGGCTCTTTCTGCACCTCACTTGCTCCTATCTACACTTCTCTTGCCTCTTTCTGCACCTGTCTTGCTTCTTTCTGCACCCCTGTTGTCTCTTTATGCACTCGTCTTCCCTCTTTCTGTACCTTTCCTGCCTGTTGTTGCATCTCACTTGCCTCTTTCTGCACTTTTCTTGCTTCTTTCTACACTTCTGTTGCTTCTTTCAACAATTCTCTTGCCTCTTTGTGCACATCGCTTGCCTGTTTCTGCACTACTCTTGGTTCTTTCTGCACCCCTGTTGCTTCATTCTGCACTTTCCATGCTTCTTTCTGCACCTGTCTTGCTTCTTTCTGCACCCCTGTTGTCTCTTTATGTACCTCTTTTGCCTCTTTCTGCACTTTTCTTGGGTTTTTCTGCACCTCTCTTCCCTCTTTCTGCACGTTTGTTGCCTCTTGCTGCACACCATTTGCTTCTTTCTGCACCCCTGTTGTCTCTTTATGCACTCGTCTTCCCTCTTTCTGTACCTTTCCTGCCTGCTTTTGCATCTCACTTGCCTCTTTCTGCACTTTTCTTGCTTCTTTCTACACTTCTGTTGCTTCTTTCAGCAATTCTCTTGCCTCTTTGTGCACATCGCTTGCCTGTTTCTGCACTACTCTTGGTTCTTTCTGCACCCCTGTTGCTTCATTCTGCACTTTCCATGCTTCTTTCTGCACCTGTCTTGCTTCTTTCTGCACCCCTGTTGTCTCTTTATGTACCTCTTTTGCCTCTTTCTGCACTTTTCTTGCCTTTTTCTGCAGCTCTCTTCCCTCTTTCTGCACGTCTGTTGCCTCTTTCTGCACCTTATTTGCTTCTTTCTGCACCCCTGTTATCTCTTTCTGCACTCGTCTTCCCTCTTTCTGTACCTTTCCTGCCTGTTTTTGCATCTCACTTGCCTCTTTCTGCACTTTTCTTGCTTCTTTCTACACCTCTGTTGCTTCTTTCAGCAATTCTCTTGCCTCTTTGTGCACTTCTCTTGCCTGTTTCTGCACTACTCGTGCCTCTTTCTGCAGCCCTGTTGCTTCATTCTGTACTTTCCATGCTTCTTTCTCCACCTGTCTTGCTTCTTTCTGCACCCTGTTGTCTCTTTATCTACCTCTTTTGCTCTCTTTCTGCACTAATGTTTGCCTCTTTCTGCACCTCTCTTCCCTCTTTCAGCATGTCTCTTGCTCCTTTCTACACTTCTCTTGCCTCTTTCTGCACCCCTGTTGCTTCATTCTGCACTTTCCATGCTTCTTTCTGCACCTGTCTTGCTTCTTTCTGCACCCCTGTTGTCTCTTTATGTACCTCATTTGCCTCTTTCTGCACTTTTCTTGCCTTTTTCTGCACCTCTCTTCCCTCTTTCTGCACGTCTGTTGCCTCTTTCTGCACCTCATTTGCTTCTTTCTGCACCCCTGTTGTCTCTTTCTGCACTCGTCTTCCCTCTTTCTGTACCTTTCCTGCCTGTTTTTGCATCCTCACTTGCCTCTTTCTGCACTTTTCTTGCTTCTTTCTGCACCTCTGTTGCTTCTTTCAGCAATTCTCTTGCCTCTTTGTGCACTTCTCTTGCCTGTTTCTGCACTTCTCTTGCCTCTTTCTGTACCCCTGTTGCTTCATTCTGCACTTTCCATGCTTCTTTCTGCACCTGTCTTGCTTCTTTCTGCACTCCTGTTGTCTCTTTATGTACCTCTTTTGCCTCTTTCTGCACTTTTCTTGCCTTTTTCTGCACCTCTCTTCCCTCTTTCTGCACGTCTGTTGCCTCTTTCTGCACCTCATTTGCTTCTTTCTGCACCCCTGTTGTCTCTTTCTGCACTCGTCTTCCCTCTTTCTGTACCTTTCCTGCCTGTTTTTGCATCTCACTTGCCTCTTTCTGCACTTTTCTTGCTTCTTTCTACACCTCTGTTGCTTCTTTCAGCAATTCTCTTGCCTCTTTGTGCACTTCTCTTGCCTGTTTCTGCACTTTTCTTGCCTCTTTCTGCACCCCTGTTGCTTCATTCTGCCACTTTCCATGCTTCTTTCTGCACCTGTCTTGCTTCTTTCTGCACCCCTGTTGTCTCTTTATGTACCTCCTTTGCCTCTTTCTGTACTTTTCTTGCCTTTTTCTGCACCTCTCTTCCCTCTTTCTGCACGTCTGTTGCCTCTTTCTGTACCTCATTTACTTCTTTCTGCACCCTGTTGTCTCTTTCTGCACTCGTCTTCCCTCTTTCTGTACCTTTCCTGCCTGTTTTTGCATCTCACTTGCCTCTTTCTGCACTTTTCTTGCTTCTTTCTACACCTCTGTTGCTTCTTTCAGCAATTCTCTTGCCTCTTTGTGCACTTCTCTTACCTGTTTCTGCACTTCTCTTGCCTCTTTCGGCACCGCTGTTGCTTCATTCTTAACTTTCCATGCTTCTTTCTGCACCTGTCTTGCTTCTTTCTGCACCCCTGTTGTCTCTTTATGTACCTCTTTTGCCTCTTTCTGCCACTTTTCTTGCCTTTTTCTGCACCTCTCTTCCCTCTTTCTGCACGTCTGTTGCCTCTTTCTGCACCTCATTTGCTTCTTTCTGCACCCCTGTTGTCTCTTTCTGCACTCGTCTTCCCTCTTTCTGTACCTTTCCTGCCTGTTTTTGCATCTCACTTGCCTCTTTCTGCACTTTTCTTGCTTCTTTCTACACCTCTGTTGCTTCTTTCAGCAATTCTCTTGCACTTTGCTTTCTGCACCTCTCTTGCCTCTTTTTGCACCTCTGTTGGCTCTTTCTGCACCTCACTTGCTCCTTTCTACACTTCTCTTGCCTCTTTCTGCACCTCATCTTGCTTCTTTCTGCACCCCTGTTGTCTCTTTCTGCACTCGTCTTCCCTCTTTCTGTACCTTTCCTGCCTGTTGTTGCATCTCACTTGCCTCTTTCTGCACTTTTCTTGCTTCTTTCTACACCTCTGTTGCTTCTTTCAACAATTCTCTTGCCTCTTTGTGCACATCTGCTTGCCTGTTTCCTGCACTACTCTTGCTTCTTTCTGCACCTCTGTTGCTTCATTCTGCACTTTCCATGCTTCTTTCTGCACCTGTCTTGCTTCTTTCTGCACCCCTGTTGTCTCTTTATGTACCTCTTTTGCCTCTTTCTGCACTTTTCTTGGCTTTTTCTGCACCTCTCTTCCCTCTTTCTGCACGTCTGTTGCCTCTTTCTGCACCTCATTTGCTTCTTTCTGCACCCCTGTTGTCTCTTTCTGCACTCGTCTTCCCTCTTTCTGTACCTTTCCTGCCTGTTTTTGCATCTCACTTGCCTCTTTCTGCACTTTTCTTGCTTCTTTCTACACCTCTGTTACTTCTTTCAGCAATTCTCTTGCCTCTTTGTGCACTTCTCTTGCCTGTTTCTGCACTTCTCTTGGCTCTTTCTGCACCCCTGTTGCTTCATTCTGCACTTTCCATGCTTCTTTCTGCACCTGTCTTGCTTCTTTCTGCACCCTGTTGTCTCTTTATGTACCTCTTTTGCCTCTTTCTGCACTTTTCTTGGCTTTTTCTGCACCTCTCTTCCCTCTTTCTGCACGTCTGTTGCCTCTTTCTGCACCTCATTTGCTTCTTTCTGCACCCCTGTTGTCTCTTTCTGCACTCGTCTTTGCCTCTTTCTGCTACCTTTCCTGCCTGTTTTTGCATCTCACTTGCCTCTTTCTGCACGTTTGTTGCTTCTTTCTACACCTCTGTTGCTTCTTTCTGCAACTCTGTTGTCTCTTTGTGCACTTCGTCTTGCCTCTTTCTGCACCTCACTTGCTTGTTTCTACACTCTCACTTGCCTCTTTCTGCACCTCTCTTGCTTCATTCTGCACTTTCCATTGCTTCTTTCTGCACCTGTCTTGCTTCTTTCTGCACCTCTGTTGTCTCTTTATGTACCTCTTTTGCCTCTTTCTGCACTTTTCTTGCCTTTTTCTGCAGCTCTCTACCCTCTTTCTGCACGTCTGTTGCCTCTTTCTGCACCTCATTTGCTTCTTTCTGCACCCCTGTTGTCTCTTTCTGCACTCGTCTTCCCTCTTTCTGTACCTTTCCTGCCTGTTTTTGCATCTCACTTGCCTCTTTCTGCACTTTTCTTGCTTCTTTCTACACCTCTGTTGCTTCTTTCAGCAATTCTCTTGCCTCTTTGTGCACTTCTCTTGCCTGTTTCTGCACTTCTCTTGCCTCTTTCTGCACCCCTGTTGCTTCATTCTGCACTTTCCATGCTTCTTTCTGCACCTGTCTTGCTTCTTTCTGCACCCCTGTTGTCTCTTTATGTACCTCTTTTGCCTCTTTCTGCACTTTTCTTGCCTTTTTCTGCAGGTCTCTTCCCTCTTTCTGCATGTCTGCTGCCTCTTTCTGCACCTTATGTGCTTCTTTCTGCACCCCTGTTATCACTTTATGCACTCGTCTTCCCTCTTTCTGTACCTTTCCTGCCTATTTTTGCATCTCAATTACCTCTTCCTGCACTTTTCTTGCTTCTTTCTACACCTCTGTTGCTTCTTTCAGCAATTCTCTTGCCTCTTTGTGCACTTCTCTTGCCTGTTTCTGCACTACTCGTGCCTCTTTCTGCAGCCCTGTTGCTTCATTCTGCACTTTCCATGCTTCTTTCTCCACCTGTCTTGCTTCTTTCTGCACCCCTGTTGTCTCTTTATCTACCTCTTTTGCCTCTTTCTGCACTATGTTTGCCTTTTTCTGCACCTCTCTTCCCTCTTTCAGCATGTCTCTTGCTCCTTTCTACACTTCTCTTGCCTCTTTCTGCACCCCTGTTGCTTCATTCTGCACTTTCCATGCTTCTTTCTGCACCTGTCTTGCTTCTTTCTGCACCCCTGTTGTCTCTTTATGTACCTCATTTGCCTCTTTCTGCACTTTTCTTGTGTTTTTCTGCACCTCTCTTCCCTCTTTCTGCACATCTGTTGCCTCTTTCTGCACCTCATTTGCTTCTTTCTGTACCCCTGTTGTCTCTTTCTGCACTCGTCTTCCCTCTTTCTGTACCTTTCCTGCCTGTTTTTGCATCTCACTTGCCTCTTTCTGCACTTTTCTTGCTTCTTTCTACACCTCTGTTGCTTCTTTCAGCAATTCTCTTCCCTCTTTGTGCAATTGTCTTGCCTGTTTCTGCACTTTTCTTGCCTCTTTCTGCACCCCTGTTGCTTCATTCTGCACTTTCCATGCTTCTTTCTGCACCTGTCTTGCTTCTTTCTGCACCCCTGTTATCTCTTTATGTACCTCTTTTCCCTCTTTCTGCACTTTTCTTGGCTTTTTCTGCACCTCTCTTCCCTCTTTCTGCACGTCTGTTGCCTCTTTCTGCACCTCATTTGCTTCTTTCTGCACCCCTGTTGTCTCTTTCTGCACTCGTCTTCCCTCTTTCTGTACCTTTCCTGCATGTTTTTGCATCTCACTTGCCTCCTTCTGCACTTTTCTTGCTTCTTTCTACACCTCTGTTGCTTCTTTCAGCAATTCTCTTGCCTCTTTGTGCACTTCTCTTGCCTGTTTTTGCACTTCTCTTGCCTCTTTCTGCACCCCTGTTGCTTCATTCTGCACTTTCCATGCTTCTTTCTGCACCTGTCTTGCTTCTTTCTGCACCCTGTTGTCTCTTTATGTACCTCTTTTGCCTCTCTCTGCCACTTTTCTTGCCTTTTTGTGCCCCTCTCTTCCCTCTTTCTGCACGTCTGTTGCCTCTTTCTGCACCTCATGTGCTTCTTTCTGCACCCCTGTTGTCTCTTTATGCACTCGTCTTCCCTCTTTCTGTACCTTTCCTGCCTGTTTTTGCATCTCACTTACCTCTTTCTGCACTTTTCTTACTTCTTTCTACACCTCTGTTGCTTCTTTCAGCAATTCTCTTGCATGTTTCTGCACCTCTCTTGCCTCTTTTGCACCTCTGTTGGCTCTTTCTGCACCTCACTTGCTCCTATCTACACTTCTCTTGCCTCTTTCTGCACCTGTCTTGCTTCTTTCTGCACCCCTGTTGTCTCTTTATGCACTCGTCTTCCCTCTTTCTGTACCTTTCCTGCCTGTTGTTGCATCTCACTTGCCTCTTTCTGCACTTTTCTTGCTTCTTTCTACACTTCTGTTGCTTCTTTCAACAATTCTCTTGCCTCTTTGTGCACATCGCTTGCCTGTTTCTGCACTACTCTTGGTTCTTTCTGCACCCCTGTTGCTTCATTCTGCACTTTCCATGCTTCTTTCTGCACCTGTCTTGCTTCTTTCTGCACCCCTGTTGTCTCTTTATGTACCTCTTTTGCCTCTTTCTGCACTTTTCTTGGCTTTTCCTGCACCTCTCTTCCCTCTTCTGCACGTTTGTTGCCTCTTTCTGCACACCATTTGCTTCTTTCTCCACCCCTGTTGTCTCTTTATGCACTCGTCTTCCCTCTTTCTGTACCTTTCCTGCCTGCTTTTGCATCTCACTTGCCTCTTTCTGCACTTTTCTTGCTTCTTTCTACACTTCTGTTGCTTCTTTCAGCAATTCTCTTGCCTCTTTGTGCACATCGCTTGCCTGTTTCTGCACTACTCTTGGTTCTTTCTGCACCCCTGTTGCTTCATTCTGCACTTTCCATGCTTCTTTCTGCACCTGTCTTGCTTCTTTCTGCAGCCCTGTTGTCTCTTTATGTACCTCTTTTGCCTCTTTCTGCACTATTCTTGGCTTTTTCTGCACCTCTCTTCCCTCTTTCTGCACGTCTGTTGCCTCTTTCTGCACCTCATTTGCTTCTTTCTGCACCCCTGTTGTCTCTTTCTGCACTCGTCTTCCCTTTTTCTGTACCTTTCCTGCCTGTTTTTGCATCTCACTTGCCTCTTTCTGCACTTTTCTTGCTTCTTTCTACACCTCTGTTGCTTCTTTCAGCAATTCTCTTGCGTCTTTGTGCACTTCTCTTGCCTGTTTCGGCACTTCTCTTGCCTCTTTTTGCACCTCTGTTGGCTCTTTCTGCACCTCACTTGCTCCTTTCTACACTTCTCTTCCCTCTTTCTGCACCCCTGTTGCTTGATTCTGCACTTTCCATGCTTCTTTCTGCACCAGTCTTGCTACTTTCTGCACTCCTGTTGTCTCTTTATGTACCTCTTTTGCCTCTCTCTGCACTTTTCTTGCCTTTTTCTGCACCTCTCTTCCCTCTTTCTGCTCGTCTGTTGCCTCTTTCTGCACCTCATTTGCTTCTTTCTGCACCCCTGTTGTCTCTTTCTGCACTTGTCTTGCCTCTTTCTGTACCTTTCCTGCCTGTTTTTGCATCTCACTTGCCTCTTTCTGCACTTTTCTTGCTTCTTTCTACACCTCTGTTGCTTCTTTCCGCAATTCTCTTGCCTTTTTGTGCACTTCTGTTGGCTCTTTCTGCACCTCACTTGCTCCTTTCTACACTTCTCTTGCCTCTTTCTGCACCCGTTGCTTCATTCTGCACTTTCCATGCTTCTTTCTGCACCTGTCTTGCTTCTTTCTGCACCCCTGTTGTCTCTTTATGTACCTCTTTTACCTCTTTCTGCACTTTTCTTGCCTTTTTCTGCAGTTCTCTTCCCTCTTTCTGCACGTCTGTTGCCTCTTTCTGCACCTCATTTGCTTCTTTCTGCACCCCTGTTGTCTCTTTATGCACTCGTCTTCGCTCTTTCTGTACCTTTCCTGCCTGTTTTTAAATCTCACTTGCCTCCTTCTGCACTTTTCTTGCTTCTTTCTACACCTCTGTTGCTTCTTTCAGCAATTCTCTTGCCTCTTTGTGCACTTCTCTTGCCTGTTTCTGCACTTCTCTTGCCTCTTTCTGCACCCCTGTTGGTTCATTCTGCACTTTCCATGCTTCTTTCTGCACCTGTCTTGTTTGTTTCTGCACCCCTGTTGTCTCTTTATGTACCTCTTTTGCCTCTTTCTGCACTTTTCTTGCCTTTTTCTGCAGTTCTTTTCCCTCTTTCTGCACGTCTGTTGCCTCTTTCTGCACCTCATTTGCTTCTTTCTGCACCCCTGTTGTCTTTTTCTGCACTCGTCTTCCCTCTTTCTGTACCTTTCCTGCCTGTTTTTGCATCTCACTTGCCTCTTTCTGCACTTTTCTTGCTTCTTTCTACACCTCAGTTGCTTCTTTCAGCAATTCTCTTGCCTCTTTGTGCACTTCTCTTGCCTGTTTCTGCACTTCTCTTGCCTCTTTCTGCACCCCTGTTGCTTCATTCTGCACTTTCCATGCTTCTTTCTGCACCTGTCTTGTTTCTTTCTGCACCCTTGTTGTCTCTTTATGTACCTCTTTTGGCTCTTTCTGCACTTTTCTTGCCTTTTTCTGCACGTCTCTTCCCTCTTTCTGCTAGTCTGTTGCCTCTTTCTGCACCTCATTTGCTTCTTTCTACACCCCTGTAGTCTCTTTCTGCACTCGTCTTCCCTCTTTCTGTACCTTTCCTGCCTGTTTTTGCTCCTCACTTGCCTTTTTCTGCACTTTTCTAGCTTCTTTCTGCACCTCTGTTGCTTCTTTCAGCAATTCTCTTGCCTCTTTGTGCACTTCTCTTGCCTGTTTCTGCACTTCTCTTGCCTCTTTCTGTACCCCTGTTGCTTCATTCTGCACTTTCCATGCTTCTTTCTGCACCTGTCTTGCATCTTTCTGCACTCCTGTTGTCTCTTTATGTACCTCTTTTGCCTCTTTCTGCACTTTTCTTGCCTTTTTCTGCACCTCTCTTCCCTCTTTCTGCACCTCATTTGCTTCTTTCTGCACCCCTGTTGTCTCTTTCTGCACTCGTCTTCCCTCTTTCTGTACCTTTCCTGCCTGTTTTTGCATCTCACTTGCCTCCTTCTTCACTTTTCTTGCTTCTTTCTACACCTCTGTTGCTTCTTTCAGCAATTCTCTTGCCTCTTTGTGCACTTCTCTTGCCTGTTTCTGCACCTCTCTTGCCTCTTTTTGCACCTCTGTTGGCTCTTTCTGCACCTCACTTGCTCCTTTCTACGCTTCTCTTGCCTCTTTCTGCACCCCTGTTGCTTCATTCTGCACTTTCTATGCTTCTTTCTGCGCCGGTCTTGCTACTTTCTGCACTCCTGTTGTCTCTTTATGTACCTCTTTTGCCTCTTTCTGCACTTTTCTTGCCTTTTTCTGCACCTCTCTTCCCTCTTTCTGCACGTCTGTTGCCTCTTTCTGCACCTCATTTGCTTCTTTCTGCACCCCTGTTGTCTCTTTCTGCACTCGTCTTCCCTCTTTCTGTATCTTTCCTGCCTGTTTTTGCATCTCACTTGCCTCTTTCTGCACTTTTCTTGCTTCTTTCTACACCTCTGTTGCTTCTTTCCGCAATTCTCTTGCCTTTTTGTGCACTTCTGTTGGTTCTTTCTGCACCTCACTTGCTCCTTTCTACACTTCCCTTGCCTCTTTCTGCACCCCTGTTGCTTCATTCTGCACTTTCCATGCTTCTTTCTGCACCTATCTTGCTTCTTTCTGCACCCCTGTTCTCTTTATGTACCTCTTTTGCCTCTTTCTGCACTTTTCGTGCCTTTTTCTGCACCTCCCTTCCCTCTTTCTGCACGTCTGTTGCCTCTTTCTGCTCCTCATTTGCTTCTTTCTGCACCCCTGTTGTCTCTTTCTGCACTCGTCTTCCCTCTTTCTGTACCTTTCCTGCCTGTTTTTGCATCTCACTTGCCTCTTTCTGCACTTTTCTTGCTTCTTTCTACACCTCTGTTGCTTCTTTCAGCAATTCTCTTGCCTCCTTGTGCACTTCTCTTGCCTGTTTCTGCACCTCTCTTGCCTCTTTTTGCACCTCTGTTGCCTCTTTCTGCACCTCACTTGCTCGTTTCTACACTTCTCTTGCCTCTTTCTGCACCCCTGTTGCTTCATTCTGCACTTTCCATGCTTCTTTCTGCACCTGTCTTGCTTCTTTCTGCACCCCTGTTGTATCTTTCTGTACTTATTTTGACTCTGTCTGCACTTTTCTTGCCTTTTTCTGCAGTACTCTTCCCTCTTTCTCCACGTCTGTTGCCTCTTTCTGTACCTCATTTGCTTATTTCTGCATGCCTGTTGTCTCTTTCTGCACTCGTCTTCCCTCTTTCTGTACCTTTCCTGCCTATTTTTGCATCACACTTGCCTCTTTCTGCACATTTCTTGCTTCTTTCTACACCTCTGTTGCTTCTTTCCGCAATTCTCTTGCCTCTTTGTGCACTTCTGTTGGCTCTTTCTACACCTCACTTGCTCCATTCTACACTTCTCTTGCCTCTTTCTGCACCCCTGTTGCTTCATTCTGCACTTTCCATGCTTCTTTCTGCACCTGTCTTGCTTCTTTCTGCACCCCTGTTGTCTCTTTATGTACCTATTTTGCCTTTTTCTGCACTTTTCTTGCCTTTTTCTGCACCTCTCTTCCCTCTTTCTGCACGTCTGTTGCCTCTTTCTGCACCCCATTTGCTTCTTTCTGCACCCCTGTTGTCTCTTTCTGCACTCGTCTTCCCTCTTTCTGTACCTTTCCTGCCTGTTTTTGCATCTCACTTGCCTCTTTCTGCACTTTTCTTGCTTCTTTCTACACCCTTGTTGCTTCTTTCAGCAATTCTCTTGCCTCTTTGTGCACTTCTCTTGCCTGTTTCTGCACCTCTCTTGCCTCTTTTTGCACCTCTGTTGGCTCTTTCTGCACCTCACTTGCTCCTTTCTACACTTCTATTGCCTCTTTCTTCACCCCTGTTGCTTCATTCTGCACTTTCCATGTTTCTTTCTGCACCTGTCTTGCTACTTTCTGCACTCCTGTTGTCTCCTTATGTACCTCTTTTGCCTCTCTCTGCACTTTTCTTGCCTTTTTCTGCACCTCTCTTCCCTCTTTCTGCACGTCTGTTGCCTCTTTCTGCACCTCATTTGCTTCTTTCTGCACCCCTGTTGTCTCTTTCTGCACTCGTCTTGCCTCTTTCTGTACCTTTCCTGCCTGTTTTTGCATCTCACTTGCCTCTTTCTGCACTTTTCTTGCTTCTTTCTACACCTCTGTTGCTTCTTTCCGCAATTCTTTTGCCTTTTTGTGCACTTCTGTTGGTTCTTTCTGCACCTCACTTGCTCCTTTCTACACTTCCCTTGCCTCTTTCTGCACCCCTGTTGCTTCATTCTGCACTTTCCATGCTTCTTTCTGCACCTGTCTTGCTTCTTTCTGCACCCCTGTTCTCTTTATGTACCTCTTTTGCCTCTTTCTGCACTTTTCTTGCCTTTTTCTGCAGTTCTCTACCCTCTTTCTGCACGTCTGTTGCCTCTTTCTGCACCTCATTTGCTTCTTTCTGCACCTCTGTTGTCTCTTTCTGCACTCTTCTTCCCTCTTTCTGTACCTTTCCTGCCTGTTTTTGCATCTCACTTGCCTCTTTCTGCATTTTTCTTGCTTCTTTCTACACCTCTGTTGCTTCTTTCAGCAATTCTCTTGGCTCTTTGTGCACTTCTCTTGCCTGTTTCTGCACTTCTCTTGCCTCTTTCTGCACCCCTGTTGCTTAATTCTGCACTTTCCATGCTTCTTTCTGCACCTGTCTTGCTTCTTTCCGCACCCCTGTTGTCTCTTTATGTACCTCTTTTGCCTCTTTCTGCACTTTTCTTGCCTTTTTCTGCACCTCTCTTCCCTCTTTCTGCACATCTGTTGCCTCTTTCTGCACCTCATGTGCTTCTTTCTGCACCCCTGTTGTCTCTTTATGCACTCGTCTTCCCTCTTTCTGTACCTTTCCTGCCTGTTTTTGCATCTCACTTACCTCTTTCTGCACTTTTCTTGCTTCTTTCTACACCTCTGTTGCTTCTTTCAGCAATTCTCTTGCATGTTTCTGCACCTCTCTTGCCTCTTTTTGCACCTCTGTTGGCTGTTTCTGCACCTCACTTGCTCCTATCTACACTTCTCTTGCCTCTTTCTGCACCCCTGTTGGTTCATTCTGCACTTTCCATGCTTCTTTCTGCACCTGTCTTGTTTGTTTCTGCACCCCTGTTGTCTCTTTATGTACCTCTTTTGCCTCTTTCTGCACTTTTCTTGCCTTTTTCTGCAGTTCTTTTCCCTCTTTCTGCACGTCTGTTGCCTCTTTCTGCACCTCATTTGCTTCTTTCTGCACCCCTGTTGTCTTTTTCTGCACTCGTCTTCCCTCTTTCTGTACCTTTCCTGCCTGTTTTTGCATCTCACTTGCCTCTTTCTGCACTTTTCTTGCTTCTTTCTACACCTCTGTTGCTTCTTTCAGCAATTCTCTTGCCTCTTTGTGCACTTATCTTGCCTGTTTCTGCACTTCTCTTGCCTCTTTCTGCACCCCTGTTGCTTCATTCTGCACTTTCCATGCTTCTTTCTGCACCTGTCTTGTTTCTTTCTGCACCCCTGTTGTCTCTTTATGTACCTCTTTTGGCTCTTTCTGCACTTTTCTTGCCTTTTTCTGCACGCTCTCTTCCCTCTTTCTGCTAGTCTGTTGCCTCTTTCTGCACCTCATTTGCTTCTTTCTACACCCCTGTAGTCTCTTTCTGCACTCGTCTTCCCTCTTTCTGTACCTTTCCTGCCTGTTTTTGCTCCTCACTTGCCTCTTTCTGCACTTTTCTAGCTTCTTTCTGCACCTCTGTTGCTTCTTTCAGCAATTCTCTTGCCTCTTTGTGCACTTCTCTTGCCTGTTTCTGCACTTCTCTTGCCTCTTTCTGTACCCCTGTTGCTTCATTCTGCACTTTCCATGCTTCTTTCTGCACCTGTCTTGCTTCTTTCTGCACTCCTGTTGTCTCTTTATGTACCTCTTTTGCCTCTTTCTGCACTTTTCTTGCCTTTTTCTGCACCTCTCTTCCCTCTTTCTGCACGTCTGTTGCCTCTTTCTGCACCTCATTTGCTTCTTTCTGCACCCCTGTTGTCTCTTTCTGCACTCGTCTTGCCTCTTTCTGTACCTTTCCTGCCTGTTTTTGCATCTCACTTGCCTCTTTCTGCACTTTTCTTGCTTCTTTCTACACCTCTGTTGCTTCTTTCCGCAATTCTTTTGCCTTTTTGTGCACTTCTGTTGGTTCTTTCTGCACCTCACTTGCTCCTTTCTACACTTCCCTTGCCTCTTTCTGCACCCCTGTTGCTTCATTCTGCACTTTCCATGCTTCTTTCTGCACCTGTCTTGCTTCTTTCTGCACCCCTGTTCTCTTTATGTACCTCTTTGCCTCTTTCTGCACTTTTCTTGCCTTTTTCTGCAGTTCTCTACCCTCTTTCTGCACGTCTGTTGCCTCTTTCTGCACCTCATTTGCTTCTTTCTGCACCTCTGTTGTCTCTTTCTGCACTCTTCTTCCCTCTTTCTGTACCTTTCCTGCCTGTTTTTGCATCTCACTTGCCTCTTTCTGCATTTTTCTTGCTTCTTTCTACACCTCTGTTGCTTCTTTCAGCAATTCTCTTGGCTCTTTGTGCACTTCTCTTGCCTGTTTCTGCACTTCTCTTGCCTCTTTCTGCACCCCTGTTGCTTCATTCTGCACTTTCCATGCTTCTTTCTGCACCTGTCTTGCTTCTTTCCGCACCCCTGTTGTCTCTTTATGTACCTCTTTTGCCTCTTTCTGCACTTTTCTTGCCTTTTTCTGCACCTCTCTTCTCTCTTTCTGCACATCTGTTGCCTCTTTCTGCACCTCATGTGCTTCTTTCTGCACCCTGTTGTCTCTTTATGCACTCGTCTTCCCTCTTTCTGTACCTTTCCTGCCTGTTTTTGCATCTCACTTACCTCTTTCTGCACTTTTCTTGCTTCTTTCTACACCTCTGTTGCTTCTTTCAGCAATTCTCTTGCATGTTTCTGCACCTCTCTTGCCTCTTTTTGCACCTCTGTTGGCTGTTTCTGCACCTCACTTGCTCCTATCTCCACTTCTCTTGCCTCTTTCTGCACCCCTGTTGGTTCATTCTGCACTTTCCATGCTTCTTTCTGCACCTGTCTTGTTTGTTTCTGCACCCTTTTGTCTCTTTATGTACCTCTTTTGCCTCTTTCTGCACTTTTCTTGCCTTTTTCTGCAGTTCTTTTCCCTCTTTCTGCACGTCTGTTGCCTCTTTCTGCACCTCATTTGCTTCTTTCTGCACCCCTGTTGTCTTTTTCTGCACTCGTCTTCCCTCTTTCTGTACCTTTCCTGCCTGTTTTTGCATCTCACTTGCCTCTTTCTGCACTTTTCTTGCTTCTTTCTACACCTCTGTTGCTTCTTTCAGCAATTCTCTTGCCTCTTTGTGCACTTCTCTTGCCTGTTTCTGCACTTCTCTTGCCTCTTTCTGCACCCCTGTTGCTTCATTCTGCACTTTCCATGCTTCTTTCTGCACCTGTCTTGTTTCTTTCTGCACCCCTGTTGTCTCTTTATGTACCTCTTTTGGCTCTTTCTGCACTTTTCTTGCCTTTTTCTGCACGTCTCTTCCCTCTTTCTGCTAGTCTGTTGCCTCTTTCTGCACCTCATTTGCTTCTTTCTACACCCCTGTAGTCTCTTTCTGCACTCGTCTTCCCTCTTTCTGTACCTTTCCTGCCTGTTTTTGCTCCTCACTTGCCTTTTTCTGCACTTTTCTAGCTTCTTTCTGCACCTCTGTTGCTTCTTTCAGCAATTCTCTTGCCTCTTTGTGCACTTCTCTTGCCTGTTTCTGCACTTCTCTTGCCTCTTTCTGTACCCCTGTTGCTTCATTCTGCACTTTCCATGCTTCTTTCTGCACCTGTCTTGCTTCTTTCTGCACTCCTGTTGTCTCTTTATGTACCTCTTTTGCCTCTTTCTGCACTTTTCTTGCCTTTTTCTGCACTTCTCTTCCCTCTTTCTGCACGTCTGTTGCCTCTTTCTGCACCTCATTTGCTTCTTTCTGCACCCCTGTTGTCTCTTTCTGCACTCGTCTTCCCTCTTTCTGTACCTTTCCTGCCTGTTTTTGCATCTCACTTGCCTCCTTCTTCACTTTTCTTGCTTCTTTCTACACCTCTGTTGCTTCTTTCAGCAATTCTCTTGCCTCTTTGTGCACTTCTCTTGCCTGTTTCTGCACCTCTCTTGCCTCTTTTTGCACCTCTGTTGGCTCTTTCTGCACCTCACTTGCTCCTTTCTACGCTTCTCTTGCCTCTTTCTGCACCCCTGTTGCTTCATTCTGCACTTTCCATGCTTCTTTCTGCGCCGGTCTTGCTACTTTCTGCACTCCGGTTGTCTCTTTATGTACCTCTTTTGCCTCTTTCTGCACTTTTCTTGCCTTTTTCTGCACCTCTCTTCCCTCTTTCTGCACGTCTGTTGCCTCTTTCTGCACCTCATTTGCTTCTTTCTGCACCCCTGTTGTCTCTTTCTGCACTCGTCTTCCCTCTTTCTGTATCTTTCCTGCCTGTTTTTGCATCTCACTTGCCTCTTTCTGCACTTTTCTTGCTTCTTTCTACACCTCTGTTGCTTCTTTCCGCAAAAATCTTGCCTTTTTGTGCACTTCTGTTGGCTCTTTCTGCACCTCACTTGCTCCTTTCTACACTTCTCTTGCCTCTTTCTGCACCCCTGTTGCTTCATTCTGCACTTTCCATGCTTCTTTCTGCACCTGTCTTGCTTCTTTCTGCACCCCTGTTGTCTCTTTATGTACCTCTTTTGCCTCTTTCTGCACTTTTCTTGCCTTTTTCTGCAGTTCTCTTCCCTCTTTCTGCACGTCTGTTGCCTCTTCTTGCACCTCATTTGCTTCTTTCTGCACCCCTGTTGTCTCTTTATGCACTCGTCTTCGCTCTTTCTGTACCTTTCCTGCCTGTTTTTGCATCTCACTTGCCTCTTTCTGCACTTTTCTTGCTTCTTTCTACACCTCTGTTGCTTCTTTCAGCAATTCTCTTGCCTCTTTGTGCACTTCTCTTGCCTGTTTCTGCACTTCTCTTGCCTCTTTCTGCACCCCTTTTGCTTCAATCTGCACTTTCCATGCTTCTTTCTGCACCTGTCTTGCTTCTTTCTGCACCCCTGTTGTCTCTTTATGTACCTCTTTTGCCTCTTTCTGCACTTTTCTTGGCTTTTTCTGCACCTCTCTTCCCTCTTTCTGCATGTCTGTTGCCTCTTTCTGCACCTCATTTGCTTCTTTCTGCACCGCTGTTGTCTCTTTCTGCACTCTTCTTCCCTCTTTCTGTACCTTTCCTGCCTGTTTTTGCATCTCACTTGCCTCTTTCTGCACTTTTCTTGCTTCTTTCTACACCTCTGTTGCTTCTTTCAGCAATTCTCTTGCCTCTTTGTGCACTTCTCTTGCCTGTTTCTGCACCTCTCTTGCCTCTTTTTTCACCTCTGTTGGCTCTTTCTGCACCTCACTTGCTCCTTTCTGCACCTGTCTCGCTTCTTTCTGCACCCCTGTTGTCTCTTTATGTACCTCTTCTGCCTCTTTCTGCACTTTTCTTGGCTTTTTCTGCACTTGTCTTCCTTCTTTCTGCACCCCTCCTGCCTTTTTCTGTACCTCTCTTGCCTCTTTGTGCACCCATCCTACTTTTTTCTGCATCCCTCTTGCCTCTCTCTCCACCCCTCTTCCCTCTTTCTGCACCTCTGTTGGTTCTTTCTGCACTGCTCTTGCTTCTATCTACACCTTACCTGCCTCTTTCTGTACTTCTCTTGCTTCTTTCTACACCTCTGTTGCTTCTTTCAGCAATTCTCTTGCCTCTTTCTGCACTTCTCTTCCTTCTTTCTGCACCCCTGCTGCCTCTTTCTGTACCTCTCTTGCCTCTTTGTGCACCTCTCCTACTCCTTTCTGCACCCCTTTTGCCTCTTTTTACAGCTCTGTTGGTTCTTTCTGCACTGCTCTTGCTACTTTCTGCACCTCACTTGCCTCTTTCTGCACTTCACTTGCTTTTTTCTGCATCTCTCTTGCCTCTTTCGTCACCTGTGTTGCTTCTTTCTGTACTTCTCTTGCCTCCTTCTGCACCTCTTAGTTAGAGGTAGTTTTAATCCCCCTGCCCTATTATGTACTAGGGCCATACAGGTGTGGTCATGCCAATCACAGGGGTACCCCAACCCATAGTGTACCCTAGTGTATGTAGGTGTTTTCACTGTATTCTAAGTGTCTTTCACCATAGCACTGGCTCCGGGCCTGGTTAGTCAGAGTCAGTTACCACCAGTACCCGTCAGCAAAAAGTTGGGGGCGCAGGATGACTTTGCAACAGACTATTTCTGCTCCTCTGTTGGTTCTTTGTACACATCTCTTGCTTCTTTCTGCACCTTTCTTCGTCTTTCTGGACTTCTGTTGCCTCTTTCTGCATTTCTCTTGCTTCTTTCTGCGCCTTTCTTCCTCTTTCTGCACATGTCCTACCTTTGTAGGCATAGTTAGAAATTAGCATTTAAAAACCTTTGAAATTCACTGAAAAAACCACAGGTTTCAGGGACATTATAGTTAGAAATTAGCATTTAAAAAACCTTTGAAATTCACTGAAAAAACCATAGGTTTCAGGGACGTTATAGTTAGAAATTAGCATTTAAAAAACCTTAGAAATTAACTGAAAAAAACACAGGCTTCAGGGACATTATAGTTTGTTGGACATTTCACTTGTACAAAACCAGAGAAATTCGGCCGTTATAGTTAGTTCAGCTAACTATAACTCGCGCCCCCGCAATGCACTGCTGATGACGTCACATATTACATCATTCATGACATGGTCAGTGACATTACTGATGACATCTCAAATGACATCACTGATGACATCACTGATGACATCATCCACGTGATAATCTGATGCACCTCCTCATACCCTAATATAACCTTTGATACACCCACTCTAAAATACAGACTTCCATTTTCGAAACCATAGACACACCAATACCAGTTAGTACATACCCACTCACTAGGTAACATCTTTATTGCTTGATTAATTAAAATCATTGCAATCACAACATCTTCACATCTCAATCTTAAAACCAGATTAATCATAAAAAAATTCATTACAGACAAAACATCTTCCCTTCACATAAAAACTGTCCCATATGTACAAGTTAAAAACTTATCAGTAAACTCAGATCTAGCCTCACAACATCATTAATTACATAGTCATATTGCACATTTTAAATTTTAAAATATCAATATGCGCAGCATAATATTTCCTTGTGCATAGCGGAAAAATAACTACTGAATAACCATTGATTTCTACTGCAAAACATAATACATATTGTATTACTAAGTGTTAATAATAAAGTGCAAAACTAACTGAGACAGGGAGGTTTCTGTTATACATTTAGTGCACAAATTACATTTCAAAGTGCTAATGTGCAATTATTGCAACAACCATCATATCAAAACAATAATAAAGTGCATCAATTTACTAAAAGGTCTAATGTGCAATTATAGCAACAACCGTCGTATAAAACAAGATTAAAATGCATCAATTTACTGTATGGTGACACTTCCATCGTTAAATTTCAGATTGTCACCCTCACAACATAGTATTCAAATGATAAAAGTATGGACCGCATAGCACTATTAGTCGGCAGCCATACAAATAGTAGAGAACTACCTTATTATATCAGACATTTTTCAGCTGCCGATAAAAATTTTACCAGTTGACATAGTAATGGGATCGATTGACCTGATAGTGACATGATTAAAGCCTGACGAGCAGATCTCACCCCGCTCACCTGAAAAAATGGTCTCAAAACTGTACGTCGGAGATTAATCAAATTGGGGCACACACACACTATATGGATTAGTGTTTCCTGTGGCCAACCACAAAGTCTACAGTTAGAATCCGACCACTGCATGATCCAGGATTGCGTGCCCTCCTTTGTTGGGTTTAATCCCATGCGTAACCTTAAAAACTTATTTTTAATCTTCGCTGAAAAGAAGACATTCAGATACGGCTGAATACGCAGGGATTGGTATGTATTAATCACATACCATGCATAATTTTTCTCAGCTAGTGCATTTTTATCCAATCTAAGCGATTCAGCTTTAATATGCTTTTTTAAAACTAACTTGTAATTGGGCATTTTCAGATCTTGCAGTTCAATTTGCAGGCCGATGTCTCTTATGGAAGTTAAAATGTAAGATCTCCATTTAGCTGCGTAAACAGACTTGTCTATTTCTTGCCAACAAATGGCCCCTAGGGATGCGGGTGCTGAAGTTGACAATGCAACCATACATTTAATAAAAGCTCCTTTTGATACCAGGCTCTGTCTCTGGAGACCAAACTCCAATCTTATTCCTGCCTGACACACTGATTTGGCAATCCCAAAAATTGCTTTGAAGACCTTAACGACCAATAGGTCAAGAACCTTCACATCTTTACCTCTAGTAATAGGAGAACCATATATGAGGGTTGGTTTTAATTTGGCTTTGATTACTTTAAAAATAAAATCATATGATTGAAAGTTCAATGATTTTTTTAAACATTTAAAAGCATGGATTAAGGTCACAGCCTTAGCCCTTAGATCCTTAAGATGAAATTTAAAAGACACACGGTTATCAAACACCACCCCTAAGTATCTATATGTCTTAACAACATCAATTATACCTGCTCTGGCCTTCCAGAAAGTAAACTTCTGTTTAACTACACCAATTTTCATCACTGTGGTTTTTTTGACATTCAGTTCAAGGCCATTCTGTTGAGTATAGTCCTCAAAGGCGGTAATAAGTCTTTGTAGGCCGATAGGAGTATGACTCACGAGTATAGTATCATCGGCATACTGGAGGTAACTAATTTGCACCCCCCCCATCCTAGGGACATGCCCATTAACAACATCCAAATGCAGGGAAAGATCAGATAAGAATAGGTTAAATAGACAGGGGGCAAGAACACAACCCTGCTTTAGGCCATTATATGTCCTAATCTTCCTTGATAACAAGTTGCCATCGCCCAATTTAACTTGGACCCAAGTTTCTGTATACAAAAGAATGATAGCCTTCAACAATTTACTTGAAATGCCACGATCTAACAGTTTTTTCCATAACAAATTTCGTGGCACAGAGTCGAAGGCTGCCTTAAGATCAATAAAAGCAATATATAAATTTTGTTTATTTAAGGCAGCCCTCTCCGCAAGTAGGGTTAAAGCCAACAGGTTTGTGATGGTGGATTGTCCTTTCCGGAAACCGGTCTGATTAAAGGGAATAATGCCCTCCTGCGTAGCCCAATCTTCCAATTCTATTAAAAGAGTAGAAGCGAACACCTTTGCATCGACATCAGTAAGTGAAATTAATCGATAGTTAGCAGGATTAGCCACCGGGCCGCTTTTATAAATGGGTTGCAGTATGCTGCCTTGCCATGATTCTGGGACAATCCCCAATGTCAATACTTCCCTAAATAGATTACCCACTCACTAATTCCTAGGTCTACACACACATCCACTCATTCACCCATACAGTCACTCATACATGCAGTCAACTATCAATACGGCACTATCATATGCACTCACATATCTATACAGACACTCACATACCGCCACTCATCCATAGAGTTTCTCACACACCTAGTCAGTCATGCAAAGAATCAATCACACTCCTATTTACTCACCTATACAGTTATACACACACCACCTCACTTATTCAAACATATACTAACTGTAGGAGAGTAGGATCTGCCTCTTATGTTGCCCCCACTTTTTTCTGATGTTAGCACTGGTTTCTGGCTATAGTCTGGCTGGGTCCCTGCCAATCAGGGCCCCAGCCTCTCTGTTCTCTCTAAACGACATGGAGTGCACTCTAGGTGCACTAGTGATTGGATACTGTGGTGCCTTATGAGTCCCTAGTATATGGTACCTTAGGTGCCAAGGGCATAGGTACTTCACAGGCCTCCCAGGGGCTGCAGCATGTGTTATGCCACCCCTGGGAAGCAGTCTAAATCTGACACCACAGGCCTGCTACTGCAGCCTGGGTGAGGTGGTGCTAGCACCCCTCACTGAGATATAGGTTTCCTATATCTCTCCTGCACACACATATAAACCTATCAGTCACCCCTATGGCAGGCCCTATCAATCCTGAGGGCAGGGTGCTTGGCTTCTATGTGAGGGGGTGCCTCTGCATGAGCAGGGCCCTCTGCAGTTCTCAGAGTCCATTCTCTGGTGCTGTTTGTGGATGCGGTTAAACCATATACTCTTAAGTGCATTATATCCTCGCGGTAAATGCTAACTTTGGAATGGCTGCATCAAAACATGTCGTGTTTGGTGTCAAACATCTTGAAATACTACCCCCCCGCCAATCTTGGCGGCGGGGGTAGCATTCCACCCTTCTAGAGGGATAAGACATGTACCTGCTGTGGAAACGCGGTAGAATCCTAAAGAGCCCTGGCATCACAAAATGGATGCCACCAGTCACAGACACTGGGCTGCCCTCCTGCTGATGACCGAAACTCACAGTGGAGGAAGCCCAACAATAGGCATCCTGTCACAGGGAGGTGTGACCACCTTCCAGACAGTGTTTAGTGTATTGGGGCTGGGTGGGTGCACTCTTAGAGTGCTTTGAAGTCCTGCACTGGGGGAGCAGAAGGCTCCTCTGTGCATATGCCAGTTCAAACCAGCTCAGGGGCTACCTGCCCCTGCTCTGGCGCGAAACTGGACAAAGGGAAGTGGGTGTAGCCACCCCCTCCCTTGACCCTCCCATAGGTGGGGTCATAGAGCTAGTCCATCCCCTCTTTAGTATAAGAGGGGGAACCTTGCCATTGCAAAGCAGATAACCCCTGGACGACGCTCTACAGAAGAATCCTGGCCCTTTGACGTTCCACTACCTTTGGAAGACAGAAGAATCTCCCTTGGAGTCAAGGAGTGACTCCCCTGCTTGGCAGGCACCAAAACGACAACGACGGTCGCAAACTACGCCGCTCCCGCCGGAGTCCGAAGTCCCTGCAGCCCAAGAAGTAGATTTCCTGACCTCTCCCAGGCCATCGTGAGTCCCCAGCGAAGCTGAGGCAAGTGGACCCCCGAGTAACGAGGAACCGCGACCCCTGGGTACCGTGCACTATTGTCGAGTGCAACCCCTTCACAACGTTCTACGAACTTGTGCTTTGGACCACGTGTGGTCCCGACCTCCAGCAGGAATCCCTCCGAAGATCAGAATCCTACACCGTCCCGAGTGACCGTGGGCCCCTGTTGAGTGATTCCGCCCGAGGTGTCTTCGCGATCCCTTGCCCGCTGGCTTGTGGGTCCCCAGAAGACTTCTTAAAGAAACCAAAGGGCTCCCCTGGTTGCTCCAGGCCTGCCCTGACTTACCCTCGCTGGGTGAGTCTCTCAGACCTTGCTGGTCTGCGCCATCGACTTTTCTTCATCTCCCCGAGACTTGCTGCTGCCAAGGCTTGTTGGCTCCTATCGAGTTGCCGACACCGCAGTCAGCTGCAGACGTTGAGGGACACACCGAATCCAGCTCCTGGTTGTCGTCGACGCCTCCTGGACCACGTGGCTGAAGAGTCAAGGCACCCGCAACCGACCTGAAGCGACCGACGACGGTGGGCATCCTTCTTCCTTGCCCCGGGTCACTGCCAAGTGACTTTGAACACTGTCCCCTCTGCTTTCAGGTCATCCTTCTTCAGAATCCAGGCTTGGATTCCACCGGACACTTCTTCAGCTCCCGCAAGCAGCAAGTCTTCTTTGTTCGCCATTGAAAACGACGCCGCGACCCGACACCAAAGGACACCTGTGCACCCGGCTTCCCTGGGTGAGGTAACTCCAGCACTACGGTGCTCCTGTGGGTGTGGGCCCTAGAACTACTTACCCTGTAAGTGACTTGCTTGTAGGTTCTCCCGAAGTATCCTAAAACTCTTTATTTCCAACCGCGACTTGCCCCATTGAAGTTAACGGCGATTCGCGCCTGTGTATCCACACTGCACGCGTCCCCCGTGGGTCCTTTACTTACCTGCCTTGGGTGGTTTTGTGAGGCCCCAGCACTTCTGAAGGCCCTAGGCCTTGTCTCCTTGCAAGTCGTTGTTTCTAAGTCTCTTACTTAGTATATGGTCTGGTACGCCCCTAGGGCCCCAGCCATATTTTGTGCTTAACTTATTGTGAAACGTTGATTTGTGCATATGTTTGTCTTCTAATCTCATAAAGAGATTAGTAGAGAGTTATTTAGAAATAAATACATATATATTTGATATATATACCTGTGTGGTGTCTTTTCATTTGGTGATTCAAGAGATTATATGGTAAAACAAGCTGCTTTACATTCCTCCGAGACTTAGCCTGAAGGCTGCTCTCCACAGCTACCACTAGGATAGCTTTCTTTAAAAGGTTGTCTTAAACCTATCTACCATAAGAGTCGATTTGCCCTGGTGCAAGGTGTCCACTTTAATTAGTGAACAGCATATACCAGGCCAACTTCTCACACTAACACATACTTACACTCTTATACAATAACTAATACAAGCACACACTCATCCATACAGCCACTCTCACAATCACTCACTCTCACATATAGTCATTTATATACTCCAACACTCACATATACTGCCTTTCACATATGCAGTTACTCACACATGTACCACTGAGGCATCCATTCACTCACCAACACACCCATACACACACTCACCCACCCATACAGCCCTTCACAGATGCACTCTTGAACCCATACACCCAGTGAATCACCCACTCACACATCTATGCACAGAGTCACAGCACACAGACACTCAGGCACCCTCACAGATACTCAGACAACCAATCAATAACCCATATAGACCCTCATTTAGCTACTCACCAACCCATGCAACTGCTTACACACCAACTGACAAACTAAACTGTGAATGTCTGTATCAGTCACTAACCCATGCATTCAGTAAGACACATTTAAACACTCACTTATACAGTCAGTCACGCACCTACTAAATCATCCATTCAGACACTTATACACCCACTCATTCTTCAATACACCTTGGCCTATAAACATATATATATATAAAACATATTTAAACTTTACAGAAACAAACAGTCACTGGATGATGTCATCAGTGATGTCATTTGAGATGTCATCAGTGATGTCACTGACCATGTCATGAATGATGCAATATGTGACGTCATCAGCAGTGCATTGCGAGGGCGCGAGTTATAGTTAGCTGAACTAACTATAACGGCCGAATTTCTCTGGTTTTGTACGAGTGAAATGTCCAAATAACTATAACGTCCCTGAAACCTGTGGTTTTTTCAGTGAATTTACCAATAACGTAAAATATATATTTTTTTAAACTTTCTATTATAAATTAAAACATTAAACTATTTAAAAATCTTCAAACTTAAATTTCCCACTCCAGCCAGTGCAACAGTAGGGAAAGTGTTGGATAGCGGAGGGGTAAAAATTACTATTTCCACTCCAATGAGTGCAACAGTAGGGAAAGTGTTGGATAGGGGAGGGGTAAAAATGACTATTCCCACTCCAGTGAGTGCAACAGTAGGGAAAGTGTTGGATAGCAGAGGGATAAAATTTACTATTCCCACTCCAGTTAGTGCAACAGTAGGGAAAGTGTTGGATAGCGGAGGGGTAAGAATTCCTATTCCCACCCCAATGAGTGCAACAGTAGGGAAAGTGTTGGATAGCGGAGGGATAAAATTTACTATTCCTATTCCAGTCAGTGCAACAGTAGGGAAAGTGTTGGATAGCGGAGGAGTAAAAATTACTATTCCCACTCCAATGAGTGCAACAGTAGGGAAAGTGTTGGATAGCAGAGGGGTAAAAATTACTATTCCCACTCCAGTGAGTGCAACAGTAGGGAAAGTGTTGGATAGTGGACGGATAAAATGAACTATTCCCACTCCAGTGAGTGCAACAGTAGGGAATGTGTTGGATAGTGGAGGGATAAAATTTACTATTCCCACTCCAGTCAGTGCATCAATAGGGAAATTGTTGGTTTGCAGAGGGGTAAAATTTACTATTCTCACTCCAGTCAGTTCAAAATTAAAAACAAACAAAATATCATCAACAGAATAAAAAGATATATTTGTTAAGTAAAAAAATATAAATATGTTAAAAATGAAAATATATTTAATATTAAAAATAAATAAAAAATAAAAACATATAATGTCAAATATATATCACAAATACCTACAAATATTATAATAAATAAAATAAAAAAATAATTTGGAAACAAATAAATATTTTTATTTAGAAATTATTTATTAACAAAAACATTAATTATTACATTATTTAGTCTATTTACTTCCTAGCCAATAACACCACACAGCTCACAACCCACATCAAAAATAAAAAAATGTATTTGCATAATAAACATAATTATCAATTAAACAAATATTATTAATTAAAACAAAATAAAACACACAAAATTGAATTAAATTCCCACCCTTTACACCTATAATCCCCACAACCCACACTTAAATTAAACTGTAAAAAAATTAATTGCACAATGAAAATTGTTTTTCAATTAAATAACTAATAGTATTTAACAACTAATTATGTAAGTAAAATTAATTTACTTCCCACCCTTCCCACCCTTCACCCCATAAACCCAAAATCCAAACATAGAAAAATTATTAAACAATTTCCTAATTACTTATCAATTAATTATTAATTAATTAAAAATAAATTACTTCCCACCCTGTACCCCTAAAAAACCCACAACTAAAATTAATTACACAATTTCTATATTTAATTGTTAATTAATTAATATTAATTAACTAAAATTAATTACACAATTACTATAATTAATTTTCAATTGATTAATTAATAATAATGACAACTAATTATTAATTAATTACAAATAAATTACTTCCCACCTTTTACCCCTATAAACCCCACAACACGCCCACCTCCCTGAGCCTCTCAGAGGCCCTGGGACCCCCATCCCTCAGGGTTGAGGTAAACAAGAAGGAAGGGGGCAAGCAACCCTCCCCCCCGGAGACCCAGGGACTCCATTCCTAGGGGCGTGTAAATAAATGAAGGGAGGGGTCAGGGCCGGACTGGCCGTAGCGGGCACCGGGCGTTTCCCTGGTGGGCCGCCAGGGTGGGGTCGGTTTTGGGCCTCTGGGGGCCGTTTTTGTTACCGGGGGTCGGCAATATCGGCCCCCTGTAACAAAATCGGCCAAAACCGGCCCTAGCAAACCGCTCGGCTGCAACCCCTCACCCCCCAAGGGGGGCCTGACCGAGCAGTTTGCCAGGGCCGGTTTCGGTTCCCAGTCCGGCCCTGGAGGGGGTGCACGCCCCCCCCTCAGAGCATAATTATGCCCCGAGTACCCCATCCTCTGGGACTGAAATGTAAATTATAGGGAGGGGGCCACACAGCCTCCCTCCCCGAGCCTTAAACAAACCACTGGAGCCCATCCCTTGAGACCGTGATAGTAACTAAAAGGGAGGGGGGACCATGCGGCCCCACCCCCTTGAGTCTTCAAAGGCCCCAGTGACCCCTTCCCCCAAGGCCGGGTCAGTACTGTGTCCTGGGGAGCCCAGCCTCGGGACACAGTAGTTTCCCTGCCCGCAACAGCATGGGAAGGGAAACATACATTTGCTACCACCTGGCGGGAGTATTTTTAAATCTCCAACCAGACGGTAGCAAACATGCAAGTCTTCTCCTACCCACCTGGAGATTGGAAAATGCTCCCACTGGCTGGAAGCAGACTTCTCTTCTGTTTCCCTGTCCGCACACCTGCAGGCAGGGAAACAGGACGCATATTACTCCCACCTGCAGGGAGCAAGCATAGATAGCTGCTCCCTCCAGGCGGGAGCAATGCCAGCTCCTATACCATGCAGGGAGCCGGCTGGTTCCACGGGGGCTCTGTGGCTCCCCCCGCTTCTCTCAACATGTTGCTTGGCGGGTGCCCCTGGTGAGCACCGGGGCACACACTTATAATAAAGAGAGGACTCAGGAATTGGAGTCCCTTTTAAATATGATCCGGTCCAGGAAGATGGGGTCCCCCGGGCCTCTAGAAGGCCTCAAGGGCATGGCCCCCTCTCCTTTTTTGTTGAATTTGGCTCCAGGGGATGGGGTCCCTGGGGCCTATTGAGGCTCAGGTAGGGGGCCCCCTTAATATATTTATTTTGTCCCTCGGGGATGGGGTCCCCTGGGCCCGAAAGCCAACCCTACGCGAGGCACACCAAAGGCTGTGTGCAGCTTAGGGTTGGCAGCCTGTGGGGGTGATGGCTGCTGCAGGCCAGGCCCTGTGGCCACCCGCCCGCAGCGCTTGGCCAAAGGCTGTGCGCAGTGTGGGTTTGGCTGCCTGCGCTGGGATGGCCACAGTGCCTGGCGTACACTCGAAAATAGCCTTTTTAACTGGTGTGGAACCACCTATTGAGTTAACAAAAGATGCTTTGCCACTTGTAAAAGGATTTATTCAAGTGAAGATTTATATGTTAGTAGATCTTCTTTCCGTGACAGGGAGATGTCATTCCAGTTCTTGAATGTGGGAAGTTTGTTCACAACTATATACTTACAAATTATTTGGTATTCACAAACTTGTGTCTGGCCCATTCCCACTAGTTCCCACACTGGAAAAGGTAGGATAATCTACTCTTGCCAAGGACAGGACTAATTTTCTTTCCATAGTGCAAATGGCATTGGACTACCTTTAAAATTAGTGGGGAAGGGTTTTCTCCACTGAGAGAAAACAATTCCTCTGTGGAAAAAAAAATAACATTGCACAAATGTGATGGCATTTCCCCATGCACAATTGTACAGCTTTTCAGGAATTTGCATGGATGCCTGTGACTGTCAATGTTTCTCGGTGTAATCTATGTAGATTCACCAATTGTTTTAGGCTCTGCACGGTATGCCACCATAAATGCTTAACCTGACAGCAAAGAGCAGAGCCACACAGTCAGAGTTATCCTGACCCCAGGGAGAAGGGATCAGCCACATCATGGCACTGCCCAGCAAATGTTCAATGTCAGTCTTTGTGAGAAACACCTCCTGCAAACACTTAACACTGCACTTTTCCCGGAGATCTGTTATCTTTATCAATAATTAATGCCTCAGCTTTAAACGGAGGCGGATTTCACTGGGTCTGTGGGGAGCTGTTAGAGAATCAATAACCATGCCTGAAATATTAATGACTTCCTTATTACTTTTGGTTACACATTAAGGAATTGTTTTGTCACCCTGTGTTAATAGCACTTCCCACAGAGCTGCGGGCAGCAGGAGGAGAGATGCAAAACTGGCTGCATATTAGCAATTACACTGGGGAAAGGGCAGGGGCCTGCTATTGTGAGGGTGCAGGGCATGGGCCTCGCCTGGCACTGGCTTCTTGTGAACAGAGCGACTGGGCCAGCTGGAGCGAAAGCACAGGACCAGGGCCTTCCCAGCCATAATGCTTCCAGTAAACAGAGCATCTGGGCCTGTGACTGTGGGCCTGTGACTGTGAGAGTGCAGGACCAGGGCCTTCCCAGTCACAATGCTTCCAGTAAACAGAGCTAGTGGGCCTGTGACTGTGAGAGTGCAGGACCGGGGCCTTCCCAACCACTGGCTCCTTGTGAACAGAGCATGTGGGCTTGTTTCTGTGAGAGTGCAGGACCAGGGCCTTCCCAACCACAATGCTTCCAGTAAACATAGCTAGTGGGCCTGTGACCATGAGAGTGCAGGACCAGGGCCTTCCCAGCCACAATGCTTCCAGTAAACAGAGCTAGTGGGCCTGTGACCATGAGAGTGCAGGACCAGGGCCTTCTCAGCCACAATGCTTCCAGTAAACTGAGCTAGTGGGCCTGTGACTATGAGAGTGCAGGACCAGGGCCTTCCCAGCCACAATGCTTCCAGTAAACAGAGCTAGTGGGCCTGTCACTGTGAGAGTTCAGGACCAGGGCCTTCCCAGCCACAATGCTTCCAGTAAACAGAGCTAGTGGGCCTGTGACTGTGAGAGTGCAGGACCAGGGCCTTCCCAGCCACAATGCTTCCAGTAAACAGGGCAAGTGGGCCTGTCACTGTGAGAGTGCAGGACCAGGGCCTTCCCAGCCACAATGCTTCCAGTAAACAGGGCAAGTGGGCCTGTCACTGTGAGAGTGCAGGACCAGGGCCTACCCAGCCACAATGCTTCCAGTAAACAGAGCATGTGGGCCTGTGACTGTGAGAGTGCAGGACCGGAGCCTTCCCAACCACTGGCTCCATGTGAACAGAACAGGTGAGCCTGTCACAGTGAGAGTTCAGGACCCAGGGCCTTCCCAGCCACAATGCTTCCAGTAAACAGGGCAAGTGGGCCTGTCACTGTGAGAGTGCAGGACCAGGCCTTCCCAGCCACAATGCTTCCAGTAAACAGGGCAAGTGGGCCTGTCACTGTGAGAGTGCAGGACCAGGGCCTACCCAGCCACAATGCTTCCAGTAAACAGAGCATGTGGGCCTGTGACTGTGAGAGTGCAGGACCGGAGCCTTCCCAACCACTGGCTCCATGTGAACAGAACAGGTGAGCCTGTCACAGTGAGAGTTCAGGACCCAGGGCCTTCCCAGCCACAATGCTTCCAGTAAACAGAGCAAGTGGGCCTTTCACTGTGAGTGTGCAGGACTAGTGCCTTCCCAGCTACAATTCTGCCAGTAAACAGAGCAGGTGGGCCTGCTACGCTGAGAGTGCTGAGCCTGGGCCATGCCAGCCACTGGTTCTAGTGAACAGAGGAAGTGAGCCTGCAACTATAAGAGTTCAGGTTCTTCTATCATACATGCCAACATTTTAGAAGAGAAAAGTGGGAGATTTTTAAAAGAAAATTGGGAGAATGTATTTCCCCCGTTGATTTCTATTGGGGCCTGAATCGGGTTACTGTCATGTATGTGCTATGCAAGTCTGCTTCTGCATGATCGGATATTAGAAACGCAAATGTACGTTATTTTTTTCTTAACTGTCAAAAGCACGGAGAAAGCGCTATGGCAGGCAGAGAGAGCATGATGCAAGTGCTGTGCACTGGCCTGCAGGAGCAGATTACTGGCAGTGCAAACACCAAGTTACACAACACCAGGACCTGTCAACTGAAGCCCGCAGAGGAATCGGGTTTTTGCATGCAGGAATCGGGAGGCGGGAGACTAGCCTTGAAATCGGTAGTCTCCCGCCTGACATGTATGTGATACTCCCCTGCCGCTGGATTATTGGGAACAGAGTGAGTGGGCCTGCTGCTGTGAGAGTGCAGGGCCTGGGCCTTGCCATCACTAGCTTCTTGTGAACAGAGTGAGTGGACCTGATACCCTTAGAGATACGGGTCTGGTCCTTCAAAAGCACAGGATTATACTAAACAGAGCGCCTGGGACTGCTACCTGAGATTCAGATTCTGGGACTCCACTGTTACTGCAGCATTGCAAAAAGTACACGTAGGACCACTTTACTAGACATTTACAAGTAAATTAAAATAAATTTGCAATGGGTGTGAGCCAGTTTTACTATTTTTAAGGGAGAGAGAACAAGCAATTTAGCACTGGTTAGCAGTGGTAAAGTGCACAGAGTCCTAAAAGCCAACGAAATCGGGCTCAGAAAACAGGAGGGGTGTAGCCAAAATGTTTGAGGGTGACTGTGCAGAGAGGGCCAAGGCGAACAGAAAGGTATATTATCTCAGACAGGAACCCCACTGACCACCTACAAGTAAACATTAGAGAAAATGGGGTGTCACCTTAGGGGGACTCCTCCCCTTTAACCTGGAATACAGCCCAGTCCTAAATCCTGCTTTTGTTTCTTTCCTTGACAGACATCTGTTGCACTTCACTAGATTTTTTATTTTACTTACTTCAGACCTAGTGCTGGGCATGGATAGACAGGTACTTCTGATTAGCCATGTTTGCCATTACCTGAACCGGAAAAGGCTTAGGGCTTGACAATTTCAGTGACAACACACAGTGAGTATTCCTGAAAAATGCCTCTTTTTGTGTGGTCACTTTTGCTGACGTGTTGGTTGGCTTTGAACTCTGCACACTGGGACTCTGATGTACAGGCCTCAGTGTATGTGCTCTGGTGAAGCTGGGTAAATCCTAATTGGCATATTTAACATCCCAGTAAGGCCACAGTATGTGGTGCAGGAAATACAAGAATTGCATGGAAAAGTTAAATATCACCTGTGAACTGCAGCACATGGAATATACCTCTTTTTTACGCATTATTTTTCCCCGCAGGAAATTACAATGCGGTCGTTACAACGACCGCATTGTAACCACGCATACCATTACCCCGAAAGTCGTAACAACGACTTGTGGAGGGGGGGCGCTGGATGTTGGAATAGTATCATTTACTATTCCAACTCCAGTCTGTGCGGACAGTAGGGAAGGTGTTGGATTTTAAATCCAACACCTTCTGCCCCCTCTGCAAGTCGTTGTTCCGACTTGCGGAGTAATGGTATGCGTGGTTACAACACGGTCGTTGTAACGACTGCGTTGTAGTTCCCTGCGGGGAAAAGTTTTCGTGGTAAACGTTGTTTACCCAGCAGATCTAGTGCCATCAATTAGGCTAACAAAGCAAACAAAGTTTCAAGACTACCGATGTACTCTGATCCCTGCAGCTTTGAAACAAGTAGGTGGACTTTTTTGACAGAAAACAACCCTACTTTTAAATATTAAATAAGCCACCCCTAATTAGGCCTTGTAATCCACAAGGCAGGGTGCCTAGTATTTAAAAGTGCTACATGCAAATATGTAATGGTGGCATCTACCTACAGCGACTAGCCCACAACATCTATTGTCATTGTCAAGGGCTGTAGCTGTCCTATGAGAAAAACTCAAGATCAAAATAAAATCATAACTGTGCTATTTCTAAATTGAGACAAGCTACCAGAATAATTGAAACACTATTTTAAATTTTTATTAAAAATCCAATTCAGTGGTAAACATCAGATTTTTTATTAAAATGTAGGAAAAGTGACTTTTATAAAGTTCGACTTTGTCTGCCTGAACCTCCAGTTAGTTAATTAGCATTAGCTTGACATCAGCTGGTCAGTGGATGATTCACCCTTAGCAAGGTGTGAAAAGTGCTCCCAGAGCAGAAACAATGACTTAGGCCTTTTAGCAGGAAGACCTATGTATAAGGTATGTGATACATATCAGCTCAGGAAGGGCAGCTGGGAAGGGTTCAGGAACTTAATTAACCTGAAAGGCACCAGAGTGAGGCATGCTCATTCGAGGTTAAATGTTAAGGGAGGCCTGGGGAAAGAGGAACCTTTTGTTTCCTGGGCTCTCTGTGATCAATTTGGCAGCAGCCCAGTGGATAAGACAGCTGACCCAGAACATATTTGGTATAGCTGAGGAGGAGGGGACTGCTCATTTCCTTAAACGCACCTCTGGCTGCCACACAAGCTACATCTAAGGGCAGAAAAGCTGTGCCACCTTGGAATATTCTTAGAATAGTGCACTGTGGGATAGTTTGCAGTAAGGCATACATAATATGCTGCAAAAGTGAGAATATTTGCTCTTGGGAATGTTTTCCTCATTGGCTAGGGAATGTCTAGGCGTCACCCCCACTCAGTGGCCAGAAAATGCTACAAAAGTGGCACTTCACCCATAGCTCATCAGAAAATTCTCTGTAACTGTGGAAGAACAGAAGAAGGCTGTACTTGCTGTTTGAGGCCTGTGTGGATACCTGAAGGGTTGGACCTAGTCACACTTGTACCTGTGACTAAGAAGTGGACTCCTGTATGGTTAGAGGGACACAATAGGCTTCAATGGTCGACTTTCCTGAAGAACACAGCTAACCAGTAGCCTTTGCTGAAGTAAGTTCTGAGCCCTAAGTACGGTTCCTGAGGTCCTGGGGCCATTAAAAGCTATTAGAAAGTCAGAAAAGTTAGGACTTAGAATGTTTCTGGCATTCCAATACCTCTGGTGCATCCGCAAGACCTCATGGCAATGGGTCCGATTTAGAAGGGACTTTGTTCGATACAGCTTGCTCCGCTGGAGGATTTTGAGCTCCCTAAAAAAAGACTAAGGGGCCGATTCCGATCTCGGGCGGAGGCGCACCTAACACTATTCGTCCTGAAAAAAACCAAGCCGAATGCGTGTTTCCCGACCGATTCGAACATACGTCCGAACGAACAAGTACGATGCGCACAACAGCCCCGATCCCGACCCAGCCGTACTCACCCAATGCAGCTCCTGATCCCCGCCCGAGCCGGATCCGTAAACGCAGAATCGAATCGCACGGAAGCCAAAATACAGCACTGTCCGGCCAGACTAGTACGATGCGCACTCCGTACGCGCCGAACCCGTCGCTACGCACGGCACGTCAGAGCATCCGGGAGAGGCGCACATAAGCTCCGATTCGCGCTACAAGACGATCCACGGCTACGAGACGAACACGCCAGCCACGAGGACGAGGCGAAGCAACGAGAAAGACGAACGAGGCGAACCAACCATGAATCCCATCGCGCAGGTCCTACCAATCCTCTACATCTATTACCGGAACTGGTACGGACACGTACGGCGCAGAAGGTAAGTCAAACACCCACCACACAAACAAACGACACGTACCAGACATATAACACACACACATAGGGATGCAGAAATGACTCACACCAGCAACAGCAGAACCATAGGGGCGGGATGGCTATCACCAATGCCATATACACCCATAGGGGCCTGGATGCCTACCACTACCACCACCCCTACTCAGGGGGTGCTAGATGCCTACCACTACTACCATTCCCACTCATGGGGGGCTGGATACTTGTCACTACTACCACCCCTACTCTTGGGGTGCTAGATGCCTACCACTACCACCACCCCTACCCATGGGGTGCTGGATGCCTGTCACTACCACCACCCCTACCCATGGGGTGCTGGATGCCTGTCACCTCCACCACCCCTACCCATGGGGGGCTGGATGCCTACCACTACCACCACCCCTACTCAGGGGGTGCTAGATGCCTACCACTACTACCACCCCTACTCTTGGGGTGCTAGATGCCTACCACTACCACCACCCCTACCCATGGGGTGCTGGATGCCTGTCACTACTACCACCCCTACCCATGGGGGGCTGGATGCCTGTCACAACTACCACCCCTACCCATGGGGGCTGGATGCCTGTCACTACCACCACCCCTACCCATGGGGGGCTGGATGCCTACCACTACCACCACCCCTACTCAGGGGGGGCTGGATGCCTACCACTACCACCACCCCTACTCTTGGGGTGCTAGATGCCTACCACTACCACCACCCCTACCCATGGGGTGCTGGATGCCTGTCACTACTACCACCCCTACCCATGGGGGGCTGGATGCCTGTCACAACTACCACCCCTACCCATGGGGGGCTGGATGCCTGTCACTACCACCACCCCTACCCATGGGGGGCTGGATGCCTACCACTACCACCACCCCTACTCAGGGGGGCTGGATGCCTACCACTACCACTACCCCTACTCAGGGGGTGCTAGATGCCTACCACTACTACCATCCCCACTCATGGGGGCTGGATACCTGTCACTACTACCACCCCTACTCTTGGGGTGCTAGATGCCTACCACTACCACCACCCCTACCCATGGGGTGCTGGATGCCTGTCACTACCACCACCTCTACCCATGGGGTGCTGGATGCCTGTCACTACCACCACCCCAACCCATGGGGGGCTGGATGCCTGTCACTACCACCACCCCAACCCATGGGGGGCTGGATGCCTACCACTACCACCACCCCTACTCAGGGGGTGCTAGATGCCTACCACTACTACCACCCCTACTCAGGGGGTGCTAGATGCCTACCACTACTACCACCCCTACCCATGGGGGGCTGGATGCCTACCACTACCACCACCCCTACTCAGGGGAAGCTAGATGCCTACCACTACTACTACCCCTACTCAGGGGGTGCTAGATGCCTACCACTACTACCACCCCTACCCATGGTGGGCTGGATGCCTACCACTACCACCACCCCTACTCAGGGGGTGCTAGATGCCTACCACTACTACCATCCCCACTCATGGGGGGCTGGATACCTGTCACTACTACCACCCCTACTCTTGGGGTGCTAGATGCCTACCACTACCACCACCCCTACCCATGGGGGCTGGATGCCTGTCACTACCACCACCCCTACCCATGGGGTGCTGGATGCCTGTCACTACCACCACCCCTACCCATGGGGGGCTGGATGCCTACCACTACCACCACCCCTACTCTTGGGGTGCTAGATGCCTACCACTACCACCACCCCTACCCATGGGGTGCTGAATGCCTGTCACTACCACCACCCCTACCCATGGGGGGCTGGATGCCTACCACTACCACCACCCCTACTCAGGGGGTGCTAGATGCCTACCACTACTACCACCCCTACTCAGGGGGTGCTAGATGCCTACCACTACTACCATCCCCACTCATGGGGGGCTGTATACCTGTCACTACTACCACCCCTACTCCTGGGGTGCTAGATGCCTACCACTACCACCACCCCTACCCATGGGGGGCTGGATGCCTACCACCCACACCACCCCTACTCATGAGATGGGTAATGCATGACACAACCAGCATACCCCAACATAAGGAATGTAAGAAAAAAACAGACCCCCAACACCATGACAAGCGTGTGTAGACTGTGTCAAATGCCTACAACACTGAACATGACATTGAACATACAATGTGACCCCCTATCACATGTGTCACAC
Source organism: Calotriton arnoldi (assembly GCA_963921515.1). NCBI lineage: Eukaryota > Metazoa > Chordata > Amphibia > Caudata > Salamandridae > Calotriton > Calotriton arnoldi. The sequence goes on along the minus strand of CAWUFW010000540.1, from coordinate 1,490,954 downwards.
ATAAATGTGTGTGGCCTCCACAATGCAAGCAGACCATGACCACTGTGGCAATGGGGTCCAACCCCCATCATCACAGTGACCAAAAGGTAAGTGTGGGGTCCATAGCTGAAGCACATTTTGAACATTGTGGCAATGGGGTCTAAGCCCCCATCATCACAGTGACCAAAAGGTAAGTGTGGGGTCCATAGCTGAAGCACATTTTGAACATTGTGGCAATGGGGTCTAAACCCCCATCATCACAGTGACAAAAAGGTAAGTGTGGGGTCCATAGCTGAAGCACATTTTGAACATTGTGGCAATGGGGTCTAAGCCCCCATCATCAGAGTGACCAAAAGGTAAGTGTTGACATGGAAAAAGCTGCAACTGCCAAACAGCATGGATGATTCCTGGTCACAGAACAACAAACACATCAGTGGCAAAGTAGTGCTTGTGTCCCATAGCAACATAGATTGTGGGAGGCAAACAGTGCAGTGCAAATAAGACATACCTTTGGCCATGTGCAGACAAACATCACCCATGGGGGCTGACACTGTCAACATTCATCAATGACACAATGACAGAAGTGACCATCACAATGCAGACCCACATATTTGCACCAATGGGCACACAAATGTAGATATGCTGTGGAGTCTGCAGATGTGAGGTGAACAAATACCATACCATGGCAGCAATGGGACACACAAACCATGATCATTGTGCTGACTGATGACCTAGGAGTCCCAGGGACAGCAGGGGAAACCCACAAAACAACACACAGCCAATGGCACACCAAAGATATGCCAATGCAGTGGTGCAGATGCACAAACACAAACAGGCAGCCCCACACTGCATATCAAACACAACAGGTGAGGGGGGGGGGGTGCCAGTGTCCCCAGGCAACCACACAACACATGAGGAGGCCTGAATACCAATTACACAGATGTGCATACAGTGCCACACAAAAGAAACTCCTGGGTCCGAATCCCCTCTGTGGGCAATAAGGCATTGTCAGATGAGAGTGAGCCCAAATTACACAGGTCACACAGGCTTGTAGGAACAGCAACTAACACAGCAAGACACAGACCCACCACAGCACTACCCCCAGGGTCCCCACATTGTGTTGACACTGGCCTGCATGATAATCCCACTGTGATGACAAAGCTAGATGTCGTCCACGCTGTGAACCACAGTCATGTGTCCTGAGCAACAAACTACCACCACACCTACACAAGCACAAATCTATCAGCACGGCCTGTCAGCCAAGGCCAACATGGAGGCAGGGGTCTAGCCGTGCAACAACTCCCATCTGCACACACTCAACACCACACACCATGATCTCCACCAATGTGCAGCAGTGAAGCTCACATGCACTGGTGACATTGCACATGCACCCATGACAATTCAGGGGTGGTGGCAACTAAGGTGCAGAAACCCATCACACATGGCCACTCAACAAGACTCGTGAATGTCTGACACACTGCACAGTACGCCGTACATGGACATGACGTCAATACCACACCAACCAATGGGATCCCGGCCACAAACACACAACAATGAAGAAGCCAGGGTCACCCACAAAGAACACACATAGACAACTTCCAACATTGCAGCTCTGACCCTGAGGAGTGGCAGCAGTCACACACACAACGTGTCACAATCACTGAAAGCCAACACAAACTGGAAATCACATGACCGGTGTAACCAACAAGTGCCAAGGGGAATCCTGACTGTGTCCCATCTGTGTTTGCCCACAAACCCAGCCCTGACAGCAAACACACCTATGGGTGACACTCTGATGACCAGTAATGTGCCATGCACCCACATCACAGCGAACCCAGGGAGATGACTTGGGGGGGAACATAGGTCAACTCAGCAAGCATCACAAACAGGAACATCACTAGGGATCCCAGCCTGCCTAGCAAAACGGAAGTGAACACACACAGACATGCTCACACAACACACACCTTGTGCTCAGGCAATGTCACAGATTCACACACTGCCATGAGGGGACTCCACTCCTGTGTAAGGAAAGGTGTGCCATACGTTGTCTCAGTAGGGCTCTATCATGTCAGCAGAACACTTGGTCACACAGTCAACAATTTGCACAAAATGAAGGCTCCCGTCATATCAGCCTGGTCATGGGAGTGTCACCGAAATCATCAGCACAGATCCAACACACATGTATAGCAAGTTGCACTGATAACACAGCTGATTCCTTCTCCATTGATGCCCAAACTTGCATGTCCAGTGGAGATGGTCACACGGTCAGGGAAGTAGACTAATTGAACAATGGCAAGCACAACAGATGTGCAGGGGTGTAGGTCACAGATGTGATATTGCAAATGTAAGTAGGAAATCCCATTGCCAAAAGTGAAAACATGACACCCTCATATTGCTGCAAAGGATGACATGGATACACAACAGGATAGGACACATTCCCCCTGGACCACATGGGGTCCTGCACAGTAACACTTCATTTTCCTGAGATCAAAAATCGCCATCACTGCAGCAAGGGCACGGTTAGCAACATCAACATCATGTACATCAGAAGCAAAACCACTAGAGAACAGAAAGTAGCTTTTTTCAGCATGTGTGTTTTTAAAAAGTGGAAGTCCAGACAAAAACACAAAGGCCAATGGCCAGTCCATAACAAGGGTCCAAACATGGTGACAGTGCCAGATGTCACCCTTCGCATGCCTGCACTGCTACACACCAGGGACATTCCCCTCGGATGGGCATACGGGGGGGCAGGCCAGGCACCGCAGGGACAGGATCAGGGCTCACCAGAAGGAGGCAGGGAAGGGGTGGTGGGTGCTGGAGAGTCACTGACAACTGCAGTGGAGGTGTCTGACATGGTGTGTGCCAGCACAACTGGGGGGCATGAGTCAGATGGTGTGGGTGCCGGCACGACTGCAGTGGTCCTTGCAGATGGAGTGGACAGGTTCCCCACTGCAGTGCCCAAGTCAGATGGGGTGGTAGTGGACTCCACTGCAGTGCCTATCTCCAGGGGAGTAGAATGGGGTTCAGGTAAGGTGGGCAGGACAGAGGGGGAGGACACCGTCTCCACACCAGTGGCACAGACATGCGCAGTGGGGGGTGTGGTGATGGAAGAGCAAATGGCAGGGGGAGAAGGCCGGATCATTTTGGGGATGGTGTATCTGTGGGTGGAGGAACCTGGGGCAGGGTGTGGTGGGGGCACCTGTGGAGTGGGGGCCTGAGGGATGGAGGAAGGAGACTTAGTGGTTGAGCTGGAGGGCGGCGGCGGGGTCTTGCTCTTCCGGGTCCGGGGGGACTTGCGGATGGGGGCGTCAGTCTGTCTGCGCCTGGGGGAGGGTGTCCGGGGGTGAGGGGCACTCCCCTCTGTGTGGGTGTGCCTTCTCTTCCCCCTGTATGCTGGATCAGCTGGATTGGAGGGGAAGAGGCCGAGGTCACAGAGGAAGACCCGCTGTGTAGGTGGGGTTGCAGGTGAGGCAAGGGAAGGGGCCTTGGAGGGAGAGGTATCGGAGGACTGTGGAGTGACTGTGGATGCCTGTGTGTGTGTCTGTCCCCCATCCCCTGTGGGTGTGGTATCAGTCCCCTGAGGATGCCTGCGTGCACGTCTTGTTTTTGGAGTGGGTGTGTCTGTGCTGCCCGTGTCTGTGTGTTTGGGTGAATGTGCAGGTGTGCATGTGCTTGGGACAGGTAGGGTGCCAGGAAGTGTGGATGGGCCAGAGGTAGGAGGGGTGAGGGACTGTTGGAGGAGGGACACTGCTGCCGTCAGGGAGGAGTCCATGGACCTATTGCTCCTCTGTAGGGCAGACATGCCCGATGAGATACCCTCCACGAACGACACCAGCTGAGTCAACAGAGTGGTGTGGGCATGGAGGACACTCAGCACTGCTGTTTGCCCTACATGGAGCTGGCGAAGTAGGTACACAGACTCCTCACTCAGGGCAACAGGGGACACAGGGGCAGGGGGTGCGGTGCCTGGCACGAAGGAGACACGCTCCCGAACACGGGAGCCTCCACGGACCTCTGGAATGGGAGCCGATGGGAGGGCAGTGGTGGTGGCGGGGACAGCAATACTAGCTGGGGTGTGGTGGCTGCTGACACCCGCCTCCACAAGGGAGTCATCCTCCGAGCTGCTGTGGTCCTCAGCTGAGGTGGATGGTGCTGAGGACTCCTCGGTGTGGCTCCCCTCGCCCTCCGTGCCACTGGGTTCCTCCGACCAGTCCTCGGCTGCTGACCCAGTCTGGCTCTGCGGCTCCTCCTGGTCCGTGGAGCTGTCCCCTCCTGTGGCCGTGGATGTATCTGCAAACAATAGGGAAAAAGACAAACATCAGTCACCTGCACTGACCGCACACACCACAGGAAGTACAGCACATTACAGAGCAAGCCCTGGCAGCCTTAGTTGAAAATTGCCAAAAGTGCCCAAACAGAGTAGGAGAAGCCAATTGTCAGTCTGATGGTCAACCATGGCACTCACATCCCTCCTGGCCTTGCACCCATCTGTCTGGTGTCTGTCGGATGGCAATACCCCAGTGTGGACACATGCACCACCTACACAGTAGTTTGACAGTGCAGAGTACACGGTGAAGTATGTGAACATGCACACATCACAACTCTTGCCACTGAGTCAGTACAGATGTCCGGATAAAGGGATGGCCAGAGTCTATCTTGAAATGCATGTGATGCATACCAGCACCAGACACCATGATGCACCCATGTCCTGATAGTCAATGCCACAATGGGGTGCATGTAGCACATGTCACTCCCCTGCAGGATCACTCATAGGAAGTTTAATGCCATGGCACAGGCATGCCTGCAAAGTCATACATCACTGTCTCCAGTCACATGGGCAGGGCAGCCAGACAACAACAGTCTGCACTGTGTCACAATCATAGGTCATGGGGAATGCAAGTCCTGTAGCTGACAAGTGCACATGTCCATCCCCCACAAACCACATCATCTGAACTCTTATTTGTCGACGTCATACCAATTGGACATATGGGAGACCTGAAACACAACCCTCTGAACCTGAGCACCTCACAATCTGCTGTGAATGGGAAACAGCTGCCTGAACTTCACATTCGCATACCCCAGTCTGCACGGTCAAGTGATCAAACACCTATATGTCACACAAGTATCGTCTCCTATGGTCACATCTCCGGTGGCATGCTGAGCCCTAACCGAGAAACACCCCAGTAGTCCTGACAACGTAGCCACAGCACAATGACACAGAGGCAGACACCTGAGGGAACATTTCACTGAGCACAACGTGTCAGCTGATACACGGGAGTGGGAGTACTGAGTGTATTGTATGGTCTGGAGTAGGCATGACTGTCCTGCTCCACGTGAATGAGGGATGAGCCCTGGACAGTAGGCAGGTGGCTAAGCATGTGTGACACACTTGATATACATACTCCTGAGGCCCAAACATTGTTCCCACCCGCAGCATGGGTGTGTGACAAATACCCCAGGCACATGTGGTGAATCAGAACAGCAATTGGACCACATATCAGAGCAACACGCAGATTACATGTGAGAACTCAGGCATTGTGTAAGCAATGGACCCACCCATGAAGCCCACCACAGAATTACGGGAACAAATGCTGCCCCCCACCTTGAGCTAAGCAAAATGCAAGGACACAGTACCCAAGTGACACAATTTCCTGACTGTAAGGGCCACACCTGGGTATCAGATGAGGAGTGGGCAGTGCACAATTGAGGGACATGGGTCCTGGACCACATGACTGATGTACTGTTGAAGTTAAACCAGGCCAGAGGAGGGCACATAGCATGGCAGACAAAGTTCACAGTGCAGTCATGGACTCACCCCCTCCTTGCTGCTCTCTGGCCTTCAGCTGCCCATCCAGATCAGGGAAGACCACCGCCAGGCTCCTGAGCGTGTGGGGGGTCAGGGTCCGGTGTCCGCCCCTCCTGCGAGGAGGCGACAGCTTCAGCTGGACCGTGCGATCCTCCGGGTCCAGCCCCGAAGGTCCTGCCACCTCTTCTGGCAGTTGCAGATCCGGCGCTTGTAGACCCCCACGGATCTCACTGCCCGGACGATGGTCAGCCATATCTTCTGCTTCTGGTGGGCATCAACCTGTGAGGATGACAAAGTGAAAAGCCCATTACTACACATGCAACATTTCCGTGCATCACACATTTGGACATACATGTCTCAATCACAGGGCCACATGATGTACACAGGCAGTGCAACGATGGCTATGAACAGTTTGCCAGCAGTTACTACATGGTATCATTGCCTGGGAAGTAAAACCTCGTTTAAATGCACTGTTACTGCACTATACCTGTTCAGTGCATGTAACTACACACTATGGGGGTGACAACTACTCAGTGAGCCTGCTAGCCAGTGGCGTGCAGACTGTAAGTCTTGCTAGTCAGACAACATGCACATTTAGTGAGGCAGTGGACAGCACACTCACCTGCTCCCCTGGTTTCCCATACAGCTTGCTGTACTGTGGAAGGAGGCTGTCCAGCAGGGCCTGGTTCTCCTCAGTGGTGAAGGCTGGGGCTCTCTCCACAGTACGTGCCATTGCAGGATCAAGAGGATGCAGATACAGCAGCAGTGGGGGTGGCAGATGTCGTCCTGGAGCATGTAGTGCAGGCAAGTGAGCTCTCAGGGGAACAGCCAGCATTATATGTGTGCTGCTGAGGCAGATACTGTCCCATGTGTCCAAAGTGATAGGTCCAAGTCGTTTGCATCTTCTGAATCTGGCCAATCCATGGCATTGTGCCACTTACACACGCCCACAGCATCCTTCAAAAGTTCAACTTCATGAGACCCATGAATTTGCAACATTGTTGTGGCTGGCCAACTGAATTCACAGCATCAGACTCGTTAAAGGTTTGAAAACGCGTCCGTTGCCATGCCAGGCCATAGCCAATGCGTGCACACCGATCGGTCCATTGCTGTACAACGCGTACATCGGATGACAACGCGTACCCGCTCACATCGTATGCAATGGCCAATGCGTGCGCACCGATCGGTCCATTGCTGTACAACGCGTACCCGCTCACAACGTATGCAATGGCCAATGCGTGCGCACCGATCGGTCCATTGCTGTACAACGCGTACCCGCTCACATCATATGCAATGGCCAATGCGTGCGCACCGATCGGTCCATTGCTGTACAACGCGTCCCTGTACAAGTCACTGGCATATGTCACCATGCCTGTCACAGGTGAACGTGTGCCAGCCACATTTACTTCCCAGGGAGTGAGGGGCACACCTACAACACCACAGCCTGTCCACACTGTATCCTAGGGCATGTAAGGCTGCATTACCTTTTCCGTGTATGGGGGTCAACATGTGGTTTTTTGGGTGGCACTTGGGGCAGCCACTCCCAGGCTGTGCACGTGTTCATTGGGACAGAATCCTTGGTGTGTTGTGCACATGACCACTGTGATGTGCAACTGTTCATTTCAGAGCATGTGGCATGGTCACATTTCACGGTTGTGTATGTGTATGTCATGTCACATACCCCCTGAGTCCCATGTGGGACGGTATGTACGTCCCAGGGTGACCCATTGCCACAATAGTGATGGCCCTCCACAGTCTGTGTGCATGTTGTGTTTACAATGTCACTGATTCCATGTGCACAATGGGAGACAGTCTCCACATCCACGTTGTTTGTGCATGGACTTTGATGTTGTGCGTGTGTGTGTCACAGACGTCCATGTCTGTCCTGCCGAGGCCCACAGGTAGTGGGACCACTACCTGTGGGCCACAGGTAGTGGTCCCACAGGTAGGGACCACTACCTGTGGGGGTCATTGTTGTTTTGCTGTGGTGTATTCATGATGCACCATGTCATGCCAGTGTCCATGTGGCAATACAGGCTCCCTGGGAATCTACCTGTCGATGAGCTGTGATGCCTGGGGCACATCTGTCCTCACATGTCACTGTGGTGTGTGTTTGGAACGTGACAGCAGTACATGGGTACTGTGACACAGCCTAATGATATCCCATAGCACAACCTGGGACTTGTTGAGGACACATGTTGAACTGTGATGTTAGATGTTAGCCATGTAGGTGCCATACATGTCCTTACGGAATGGCACACACATCATGTACTTGTGTCTCGTAATGATGTATCATGTGATGTTGAGTATGGTCTATGCCACATATGTGGGGTGACTGACAATCTTTCTTTCTTCACCTATGCACTGCAGGGCACCAGCTGTCCATCGACCATTCCCTGACCTTGCAACCATGGTTGAACGGGACTGCATCCGACGGTACCGCTTCACCAGGCCACTGATTGAGGAGTTGACGGTGCGGTTGGCCCCACATTTGCAACCTGGCCGGACATACCCTACAGCGCTGACCCCCAAGGTGAAGGTGATGGCAGCCCTATACTTCTTTGCCACCGGTACCTTTCAACACACTGTGGCGTCTGCTGGTGGGATGTCACAGACCATGTTCAGCCGTGTGCTCCGCGATGTTTTGGAGGCTATGTTGAGATACCTGAACCAGTACATCTATTTCCCTAAACGTCAACAACTCACTGACGTGAAGAGTGACTTCTATGCCCTGGGGAGGATGCTGCATGTCATTGGCTCCATTGATGGGACACATGTGGCTTTGGTACCACCACAGGCACATGAGCAGGCATACAGGAACCGCAAACATTACCATTCGGTCAATGCACTGGTGGTATGTCTTGCAGATATGAGCATCTCACACGTGTGTGCCCGTTTCCCCGGTTCTGCACACGATGCCTACGTGATGAGGAGTAGTTGCATCCCGAGGATGATGTCACAGATGCGGAACCAGCGTGCCTGGCTTGTCGGTGTGTACTGACTTTGTACCATTGTGTGTGTTCTGCAATGTAGTATTCCACCGTCTTTTCCAACTCAGCTAATGTGCAATTGTCTGTATGTAGGTGACTCCGGATACCCCAACATGCCGTGGTTGCTGACGCCCCTCAGGAACCCTGTGACACCAGCCCAGATGCGCTACAATGAGGCACATGGTCGGACCAGGAGAGTGATTGAGCGGACATTTGGTCTCCTGAAGAGCCGCTTTCGCTGCCTGGACAAGACAGGAGGGGCCCTCCCATATGCCCCAGCAAAGGTGTGCAAGATTGTCATCGTCTGCTGCATGCTACACAACCTGGCAGTGCGTAAGGAGTTGCCTCTCATCCTGGATGACGATGACCAACATCCGCCACCTGTGGAGGATCCTGGCCTGGGCCACGATGCCAGTGATGGTGATGATGATGAGGGTGATGTCCGCACACAGCTCATCACCAACGTCTTCAGCTGAATGTGAGTATCCGGAGATGTCATGTCAATGATGTGAGTTTGCGTGATATGTGTTGGTGGTGCTCTGGTGCTGTTTGAGTGTGTCCATGTGCTACTTGACTGTATGCGTGCAGCGATGTGTCCTTACAGGTAGTCTGTACTCCACAACAGTGTTGACATGCTAACTTGGTTTTGTGTAGGTATCTTGTGACATGTATTGGGCATGGGTCTTGCAGTTCTGTCCTGTTCTTCAGTGCTTATGACTGTGTGTCATGTCTGTCCTTCACAGGGTACTTTCAGAGTTGTTTGGTCAACTGGGATCCCCCGACACCGTGATTCAACTTCCAGGGTGGAGGCTGTCGTTTCCCTACAGGTGATGTGCCCCACACCCCTGGACTTCCTTTCTTGTACACTTGTTGACTGTGTGGCCACTGCCACGTGGGATTACCTTGCATCTGTAGTGCAAACAACATGTTGCAAATGTGTAATAAACCTGTGCTTCACTTTGGGATGTGCGTTGTCTGTGGTCACACATTTGACTGACATTTGTTTACTGCACCAGTGGGCTAGTTAACACAGACTGTGAATAGGTGTGGTGTCTGTGCATTGCACTGTATTTCCTGGCAACATCAGTGTAGGCGATGAGTCAGATGGCCCTGGTGTGTATGTGTTGTGTAGCCCTAGTGGTGTGTCTCCCTCATATGTGTCACGTCGCCATGACTCACATGACGGTGTTGTACTTGCTGTAGCAGTTAGCATGCACAGTGTCATTTAGCAGATCATCATCTCCATGACAGAAACCACGTTGGAATAACAACAGAGGCAAGTATGGTGTATTAGTGAGTTTATTTACATACATGTGTGAGGATAGTGCACAGGATGGTGGGTGCTGTACATTGGGATTGTAATCCAAAGTTCCCAGATGAGTTGGAAGTCTTGGTAGCAGAAATGTCCAGGGTAAAGTCAACAGTCATCTGATACATTGGTTCAACTTAAACTCCCCATGTCATGTGAGGGAGTTGGGTTGCATGCGACAGGGTGAACAGTTTGCACACAAAGGTGGATTTCCAGAACAGGTGTTGGGTTCCTGGGGGATGTGCATGGCCATCGGCCTCTCAGTTCTCCTTCCTCGGACGACCCCTCTTCTTTGGGGGGGGACCCTCACGTGCAGGCTGCTGCGGTGCAGGGGACTCTCCGCCAGAGTCATCCTCCCTCCCTGTGGCAGTTGCAGTTGTTGTGGCACCAGATATTGTGGGCACACAGGGAGGTGTGGCCATGTTGGTGCTAATCTGGCGGAGGCATGTCAATATGTCCCTATGCACCGCCGTCAGTTCTTGCAATGTGTCCCACTTGGACTCCATGCCAGCCATGTGTGTCTCCACACGGGACATGTGTGTCTCCATACGGGACATGTGGGAGTCCACACGTGACATGTGTGAGTCCAAGCGGGCATGATGGGCAGCCTTCTGTTGTTGAATGTCCTTGAGGATCCCCACTACCTGGCTGACCTCTCCAGTGCTATTCTGGTACGCATCAGCAATGCGTACCAGTTGTGGGTCATCATGCAATCCAGACCCCTCTGCAAACAGCGACCTATGTCTACCACCCCTCCCACCACCCCTGGCGACACGTGCAGGACCTGCAGTGGCACGCACAGGTGACCCTAGGCCCACTTGGGGGTTGTCACTGGTGTTGTTGTCCGTTGCTCCAGGTTGGGCCGGGGTCACTGTGCTGGTGTTATTGTTGGTCCTTGGTCTGTCCGTGTCGGCGGGGGTGGTCTGTGTGTTGGCAGTTGTTGGAGGGGTGGGTGCAGGGGGTGCAGATGGTGGTCCTGCTGGTGCTGCATGATGACTCACACCGGAGGTGCCAGGTAGGTCTTCGCCATCCGAGGAGGCCAGAGGCTGTTCCACACCAGTGAGCTCAGTGTCCCCCGGAGCCTGGGACAGGGACTCCTCATTGTCTGCTGCTGTGTCCCCATCATCACCTGTTTTGGGAGACACACACAATGTATGTTATGTTTCCGCAGGCATCAATGGTTCACACACCTGACAGTTGTGGCTGTACCTCTGGATGCAGGCCTGTACATTGCATTGTCCTAAGTTGTCACAGTCAGGGGTTGATATTGGTGTGGCACATTGTCCTGCAAACTTGAAGCATTTCAATGTGAATGTTGAAGTGTGTACATGGACAGCATTGGTTGTATTTGGTGGACATCCGGCCCTCCTTCTCCCCCAGCCCAGTTATCCCACCATGAATCATGCCACCCTTGCAGTGGGTTCAGGTTGACTCTCAGGATGTCAGTCAGTGGTGTCCTGCTGTTGGTTGGTGCACAGTTCCCAGCATGGCCTTGTGCTCCCCACAACAGAGCACCATTGTCATACATCTTTGAAGTGGCTTTTCACTCCCTGTGAGGTGTGCATGCTTCAGTGTGGGCTTGCTGGGCCTTGTGGGTGTGGGATGTTGAGCTGCGACTACCACTCCCATCATGCTATTGCCTACACCCGCCTTCCCAGCATGCCCATACTTTCTTCCTTTTGACTCTGCTTCCCTGTGGGGTAGTGTGCCTGTGCTGACAGGATGGCTGACAGTGTTGTCCTGGCGTTTGTTTGGCTACAAGTCCCATGTGTGTCTCTGTGCTTCCCACAGCATAACCCAGGGTGGTGGTTCTTTGTGGGATATTTAATTTTAGTGTGAGGCAATGCATTCTCCCAGGTGAGTTGTGTGGAGTATGTGTTAAGGGTGTGTGTGAGAACAGCTGCTGGTAACTATGGTCAGAGCTGTCAGTCCTCCTTCCCACCCAGCCAGATATCCCACCATGGAACGTGCTTCCATTGCAGGGAGTGCAAGTTTGCTTTCAGGATGTCAGTCAGTGGTGTCCTGCTGTTGGTTGGTGCACAGTTCCCAGCAGGGCCTTGTGCTCCCCACAGCAGTAGCCAGTGTCAGCCATCTTGTCAGTTCTTTTCCACTGCCTGTGATGTGAGCATGATTCAGAGTGGTGTTGATGGGCCAATTGTGAGGGTGAGCAATACCTGTGACTACCACTCCCATCATGCTATTGCCTACACCCCCCTTCCCAGCATGCCCATACTTCCTTCCTTTTGAGTGGACTTCACTGTGTGTGAGTGTGACAGCAATGGCAAGATGGCTGACAGTGGTGTCCTGCTGTTGGTTGGTGCCCAGTTCCCAGCAGGGCCTTGTGCTCCCCACAACATTGCACCAGTGTCAGACATCTTTGAAGTGGCTTTTCACTCCCTGTGAGGTGTGCATGCTTCAGTGTGAGCTTGCTGGGCCATGTGGGTGGGGGATGTTGAGCTGTGACTACCACTCCCATCATGCTATTGCCTACACCCCCCTTCCCAGCATGCCCATTATTCCTTCCTTTTGAGTGGACTTCACTGTGTGTGTGTGTGACAGCAATGGCAAGATGGCTGGCAGTGGTGTCCTGTTGTTTGTTGGTGCCCAGTTCCCAGCAGGGCCTTGTGCTCCCCACAACAGTGCACCAGTGTCAGACATCTTTGAAGTGGCTTTTCACTCCCTGTGAGGTGTGCATGCTTCAGTGTGAGCTTGCTGGGCCATGTGGGTGGGGGATGTTGAGCTGTGACTACCACTCCCATCATGCTATTGCCTACACCCCCTTCCCAGCATGCCCATACTTCCTTCCTTTTGAGTGGACTTCACTGTGTGTGAGTGTGACAGCAATGGCAAGATGGCTGACAGTGGTGTCCTGCTGTTGGTTGGTGCCCAGTTCCCAGCATGGCCTTGTGCTCCCCACAACAGAGCACCAGTGTCAGACATCTTTGATGTGGCTTTTCACTCCCTGTGAGGTGTGCATGCTTCAGTGTGGGCTTGCTGGGCCATGTGGGTGGGGGATGTTGAGCTGTGACTACCACTCCCATCATGCTATTGCCTACACCCCCCTTCCCAGCATGCCCATTATTCCTTCCTTTTGAGTGGACTTCACTGTGTGTGAGTGTGACAGCAATGGCAAGATGACTGGCAGTGGTGTCCTGTTGTTTGTTGGTGCCCAGTTCCCAGCAGGGCCTTGTGCTCCCCCACAACAGTGCACCAGTGTCAGACATCTTTGAAGTGGCTTTTCACTCCCTGTGAGGTGTGCATGCTTCAGTGTGAGCTTGCTGGGCCATGTGGGTGGGGGATGTTGAGCTGTGACTACCACTCACATCATGCTATTGCCTACACCCCCCTTCCCAGCATGCCCATACTTCCTTCCTTTTGAGTGGACTTCACTGTGTGTGAGTGTGACAGCAATGACAAGATGGCTGACAGTGGTGTCCTGCTGTTGGTTGGTGCCCAGTTCCCAGCATGGCCTTGTGCTCCCCACAACAGAGCACCAGTGTCAGACATCTTTGATGTGGCTTTTCACTCCCTGTGAGGTGTGCATGCTTCAGTGTGAGCTTGCTGGGCCATGTGGGTGGGGGATGTTGAGCTGTGACTACCACTCCCATCATGCTATTGCCTACACCCCCTTCCCAGCATGCCCATTATTCCTTCCTTTTGAGTGGACTTCACTGTGTGTGAGTGTGACAGCAATGGCAAGATGGCTGGCAGTGGTGTCCTGCTGTTTGTTGGTGGCCAGTTCCCAGCATGGCCTTGTGCGCCCCACAACAGAGCACCAGTGTCAGACATCTTTGATGTGGCTTTTCACTCCCTGTGAGGTGTGCATGCTTCAGTGTGAGCTTGCTGGGCCATGTGGGTGGGGGATGTTGAGCTGTGACTACCACTCCCATCATGCTATTGCCTACACCCCCCTTCCCAGCATGCCCATACTTCCTTTCTTTTGAGTGGACTTCACTGTGTGTGAGTGTGAAAGCAATGGCAAGATGGCTGGCAGTGGTGTCCTGTTGTTTGTTGGTGCCCTGTTCCCAGCAGGGCCTTGTGCTCCCCACAACAGAGCACCAGTGTCAGACATCTTTGATGTGGCTTTTCACTCCCTGTGAGGTGTGCATGCTTCAGTGTGAGCTTGCTGGGCCATGTGGGTGGGGGATGTTGAGCTGTGACTACCACTCCCATCATGCTATTGCCTACACCCCCTTCCCAGCTTGCCCATACTTCCTTCCTTCTGACTCTGCTTCCCTGTGGGGTAGTGTGCCTGTGCTGAATGGATGGCTGACAGTGTTGTCCTGGCATTTGTTTGGCTACAAGCCCCATGTGTGTCCCTGTGCTTCCCACAGCATAACCCAGGGTGGTGGTTCTTTGTGGGATATTTAATTTTAGTGTGAGGCAATGCATTCTCCCAGGTGAGTTGTGTGTAGTTTGTGTTAAGGGTGTGTGTGAGAAAAGCTGCTGGTAACTATGGTCAGAGGTGTCAGTCCTCCTTCCCACCCAGCCAGATATCCCACCATGGAACGTGCTTCCATTGCAGGGAGTGCAAGTTGGCTTTCAGGATGTCAGTCAGTGGTGTCCTGCTGTTTGTTGGTGCCCAGTTCCCAGCAGGGCCTTGTGCTCCCCACAGCAGTACCCAGTGTCAGCCATCTTGTAAGTTGTTTTCCACTCCCTGTGATGTGAGCATGGTTCAGAGTGGTGTTGATGGGCGAATTGTGAGGGTGAGCAATATCTGTGACTACAACTCGCATCATGCTATTGGCTACACTGACTTGACCAGCATACACAGGATTCCTTCCTTTCTGTGGGCTTCCCTGTGAGGTGGTGTTCTAGTGGTGGCTACATATCTGACTGTGTTTGTTGGTTAGATTTGTGCCACTGCCTAGCTTTATTTGTTGTTGGGTTTGTACATGTCATGACACAGTTATATATCACTATGAAATGGCATGTATTGTGTTTATCTGACTGACATACACATCTTGGGATGATTCTGTTTTTGTTGCTGTGGATTTGCTAAGGGTGCATGGTTTGACTATCCACTTGACAGTGATGTGTGTATATTGTCACACGATATTGGGTATATTGGTTGTGTACTCACCAGGCTCTGGGATGTTTGATAGTCCATAAATGCTCACTGGTGGTAGGATGGCCCGCACCTTCTCCTCCCAGGGCCTGAGGTATAGTGGTTTGGCAGGAGGGCCACTGCCGGTGTGTTGGCTCAAGGCGTAATCCTTCTTTAGTAGGTCCTTGACCCTCCTTCGCACATCATACCACCTGTTCTGGATGTCTTCCTTTGTGCGCAAACATGGTGATTGTGCGTTCACCCTGTTGACGATCCTCTCCCACATCTTGGTTTTCTGCGACATGGGTGTCTGTTGGACCAATGTACCAAACAGCTGTGGCTCTACCCTGAGGATCTCATCTACCAGGACTTCCAATTCACTGTATAGGAACTTTGGATTCTTCTTTGGGGGCATGGTGATGGGTGGTGGTGGTGATTGATGTGGGTGTGGGTGTGCAAGTGAGGGTGTGTGAGTGTAGGTTTTGCTGGGTGTATGTGAGGGTGCTATTTGTTGGGGTGCTGATGGTGTGTGGCTTGTGTGATGGATGAGTTGTGAGTGTGTCTGTGGTTGCTGTCTGTTGGTGTTCTGTGCTGGCAGGTCAGTTGAATTTGCAAAGGATCATGGTAGGGATTTGTGGCCTTTATATGGGTGGAGTTGTGGGTGTGTCTTTGTTCCCTGTTTCCCCCCCCCCCAGTATTTATTGGCTTTGTAATTGCTTGTTTGGCCTTTTTTTTGTTGTATTTTTCCCTTTGTACTTTTTGTGCATGTAGGAGACGTTCTTCTGACCGAGTCGGACGCTGCAGTTGTCTCGTGCGAGCTTCTCTGAGTCGTTCACGCTGTGTTTGTGCTGTGTTTCATGTGCGGCGTACGCATCGGTCGCGGAGTATTGGGTTGCTTCGGCTCGCTGTTTTGTATGCGTGTCGGTCGTACGGCTTGAACTCCGTGCGACTCGGTCGGGTTTTCCATGCGTTGCATCGTACTGCGCGGGTCGGACTTCGCGGGTACGTTTCGTTCGGGTTCATTCCTGGTGCGTGTCGGTCGGTTCAATTCGCATGGTTTTCCGGCCGGATGGCTGTTTTCCGTGCGGTTCGGTCATTCGGCTTGTGTTCCGTACGACTCGGTCGTACTTTGCACGCATTTCATCGTACTAGGCGGGTCGGGCAGCACCGGTACGTGTCGGTCGGAATTAATTCCCGAACCGAGACGGTCGGTATGTTTTCCGGCCCGAATCGGAATCGACCCCATTGTCCGAAGGAAGAAATCTTGACAAGGACAAGGCATGAAAAGTATCTGTCCAATGCAAAGTCTTTGGTAGCCAAGAAATTGGAATTTCTCCTGTTGTGATCATTTCTTGCCAAAACCAACGGCTTCAGCTGCGCCTCTTCCAACAGTTATCAGGCTTTGAGAGGACTTCGTTGAATACAGCCTGCAACCTTGCCCCACTGGAGGATTTCAATTTCCATTTCAGAGACTAAGTCAGAAGGTAGAAGCTCTGACTGGGACAACATGGCAACAACTGGCTTGATGTATCTGACCCAGGGTCTATTGTAGTTGGCCTGCAATCATGCCTGAGTCCCGGTCAACTGTGACTGGTGGCTACTGAGTTGCATTTTACTTCTTCTAGTCGCTTTTGCCTTCATTTTAAAAAATTCATATCTCCGATTCCCCTTAGTGGGTTTCTGTCATTTTGGTGTCAATGTACTTATTATTTTTTCTCCATTTTGATAAATTAGTAATGGCATTTTTAATGTGTTGTGTTTTGACTTTTTAACCGTTTTGTTGCTGCTATATACTTTACATATTTTCCTAGGTCAAGTCTGTCTATTCACTGCCATAACCTACAAAGAGGTTGAGCCCAGGTTTAAAATATTCATACTCTGTTTTATCATGACAAATATGTGGCCTTATTCCTCGTGGTGGGTTCACATCCACCACAATTAATAACCCACTTTCTTCTTGTATTTATATGTATGTGTTTTTACCCTGTGCCTTTAACTTTTACTGGGTTTTGAGTAGAAGTAGCGGGCTCTTATTTTAAGAGAATTTCATCAGCCTTGAAGTTAAACATTCCCCACCACCTTTTTTCAATTAGTTTATTATTGTTTCATTACAGTGGATTCGTAGATTGCATCCCCATTTCTCTTCCCAGCAGCGCTACTAGTGTTTTTTTTGGTTTAAATTATCATAGAGAAGCATTCTTCTGAACACTGTCAGCTCTCTTTGTGTGGGCCAGGTTGTAATCACCCACATTGCGCCGTTTTTCAACGATCCACAATACCAATACTGGTATATACCAGGTCCGTATGCATAGATATATACTTGCGCTCTTACGTGAGGTTTCTTATTTCTTCCTTTACAAGTTTAGTTGGGTTCCTTGATCTTGGTTGCTGCCAGGAACCAATTATTGCTGGATGGGATTCTCAGCAAGTCACGCAGCAATGTCTTTTATTGCTGAACAAGAACCATGTAAGCCTGTCTATGAAGCAAGATTGCCTAGCAAAGGCGTGGCAGGGACTGAGTGGGGTGTTTATACCCTTGCCTTCAAAGATGACAACTAAGATCTCATAATCTCACATGATTACAGCCCTCTTCCTCTAGAATGTTCCTTCCGTTAAACAACACGATTGATACTCAAAAGCATTCCTTGTACAATGCTAGTCTTGCACTACAGTGTTCAAGTTTAAATTTTACTTATTGGATATGTAGAAGTTTTTGTGCATTCATAATATTTGTGCATTATTAGCAATGTGCATAGTATAGATCTACACTCGCATTCACATGTGTATATCTATACGATTTTATTGCATTTGGAACAATTTTGCTATGACCTGTTAAAGCCAGGAAGATGTGACTTATGCTAACTAGGCCTCAGCTAGGTCTCAATGCCAACTTTTCTTTTTTTTTTTTATTTCGGAGGATTGGCACGATACATAAAATACAACCACAACATCTCATAGTTGATAAACTCATTAAATCATTAAAAATGCAGGAGTTTTAAATCAAAAGTTTCATTCTGAGAAGCCAGGTATTCAAACACAGAGCAAAAAGACCACAATTATACAATCATCTAATACGTCCTATGCGAACATAATCGGTTCATCAACTTTATCAGACTTTGACCTGGTGAAACATGATTCCATATTTTATCGAACCTCATTAAACTACCCACCCACATCGAAAACAGCCTCTCTCTCTCCTTTACTCTTCACATTTGTCCAGCCAGTCGAAAAAGCGGGAAACAACTTTGGAACTCCAATTTTGTAAAAGTCGTGATCGTGCCACTAACTTCAAGATGAATATTACCTTCTAATGCCTCAGTGCTATATTCAGCATATGACAATAGCCTGCTAGCCCTATCAGTGGGTTTC
Source organism: Calotriton arnoldi (assembly GCA_963921515.1). Lineage (NCBI taxonomy): Eukaryota > Metazoa > Chordata > Amphibia > Caudata > Salamandridae > Calotriton > Calotriton arnoldi. The sequence goes on along the minus strand of CAWUFW010000540.1, from coordinate 1,472,454 downwards.
AGGGAATTTCAATCTGCAGATGGTTTTCTAAGCATCTAAAAATATCCCCCCAAAATTCACCCAATTTGCTGCAATACCAAATAATATGAGACCAGTCACCGCTGTCTAGGATACAGCACCTAAAGCATTGATCTAGATGGTCCGTACTAATTCTATTTAAAAATCGTAGCGTGCTATACAGCAACCATTTCGAATAAATCAGCATTTTACAAAAATTTGCACCTTCTATAATTTTAAATGCCATTAATTTACTCTTCACCAGGTGCCCTCAGTCAACGTTATCCCCTCCTCACTTAGCAATTTTGCTGGGATCTGGCTAAATATATCTACTTTATCCTGTGGCATCAGATACCTATACCATATCCCCACTTTCTTTTGAAGAGGAGTGCAAATTTAATACTCCACTAACTCCTTTTTTATCAATAAGGCTCTTAGCATCAATCTATTGTTGGTCACCGGGAAGATTGAAGAATCCTGTATGACCACTACAACCAAACTTTATTACAATTTGTCGTTAAATTTCTTTCCAAGTTTTCCACTTTTCATCCATCCAAAAATTGGCAAATTTTATGGAACCATTGCCCTGCCAACTTTTAACAATTCCTGGGTCCAAAGCAACCCCACGACCCATTGAAGAAGCCCGAGAGTTGATTCAAAGTCTATATAGGAGAGGCCATATTGTCTTAAGAAATTGCACTTTTCTTTTGAAAGAACCATAAGAGTGCCTTATATCTCACTTTTTTTTTAGGATATTTTGTTAATCAGAGAGGATCTTGTATTTGATTCTCTGTGTTCAATTATGTCTGTATGACCATTTTGCAGATGGGAAGGCACAGAGCAGGTTTTCCAAAATCTAAAAGAATACTGAGCAAAATGAGCAAAGTATTAAGGGGCATATTAGCAAGACCGGCGATAAAATTATCGCCGCTTTAGCGGCAGGAAACTGCCGCTAAAACGGCGATAATTGGCTTGCTAATAAGCGTTATAGAATTCCAATAGAAGCCCAGGTTAGATGTCCTGCACATCTAACCTGGGCTTCTATTGGAATTCCATAACGCATATTAGCAAGCCCATAATCGCCGTTTTAGCGGCGGTTTCCTGCCACTAAAACGGCGATAATTTTATCGCCGGTCTTGCTAATATGCCCCTAAGTTCTTAAACTGGGAAGAGCCAGCCTGCCTTCCTCCAAACTCCTTTATAAAGTCCCAGGTGCTAATGTTGGGCTACGTTTCAACCACAAAAAAGACAAAATCATGGAGTCCATAGTCTTAAAAAAACAAGTGCATAAAATAAAGGGTGCTGCGCAAAATAAAAAATCAAATAGGCGAAGGACCAACATTTGTATTAAAGCTGCCCTACCCAAGAGCTTAAAAGGCAGTGACCCCCACTTATTTAATAATCCTTTAACCTCATTTAAAAGAGGCTTATAATTCGTATCATATATCCCACCAATATCTTCCATATAAAAGACGCCCAAATAAAGTTTTGGTTGGGTGTGTACACATGCTCGAAATCCTAGAAGCAACTTTTCAACCGAACAGTTGCTAAGAATAACCTCTGTCATAGACTTATTGACTTTATACCTACCCACAATACTGAAAGCTGAAAAAATCTCAAAAGCTCTTTCCTGCACCACTTTTTCAGGCGCCAATAATAACATAACATCGTCGGCATACAATTTAATTCTTGACATCTGAGACATAGGTGCCTGAATAACTTTGTCTTGCCAAATGGTCTGCACTAAAGGCTCAATAAAAAGGTGGCAAGGACGGGCGAAAGAGAACAGCCCTGCCTAGTTCAACGCCAGATTTTCAATGCATCCACTTCAGATGCACTTAAAATTAATTTTGCTTTAGCGTTACTATATATTTTCTTAATAAATCCCATCCTCTTGAACAAAAATCCAAACTTCTCCAAAATCAGAAAAAGCGTTTCCCAGACCACGAGAACAAATGCCTCCTCTGTATTAAGCAAAATAATTGCTAATGGAACCTGTTTTGTTGCACACAAGTCAAGAGCTGCAATTAAATAATTGATGTTCGTGCAGAGCTGATGTCCTGCAATAAAACCATTCTGATCTTCATGATTCAGTCTCAATGCTAATTTATTAAATCTTTTTGCTATTAATCTTTTAATAATGTTATAGTCTAAATTTAAGAGCGTTATAGGCTGACAAGAGTTTAAATTGGAGGGATCACACTGCATTGCCCAGATTACAAGACGAGGGTGGAGTTCCACCTCTCAAGATAACGTTAGCCACTTCCAACAGAAGAGGATTTAAAAGATCCACAAATACCTTATAAAATTCTGAGGGGAACCCATCTGGTCCACCAACTTTACCCCCCGGGTAAACCGAACTCAACTTCCTTCAACTCTTGCAGAGAAAAGGGTTATCCATAAAAAGCTGATCCGCCTCTGTTAATACTGGAATTGAAATGTCATTTAAAAAGCCATTTAGTGCCACCCTATCTACATCAAGGGAGATGCTATAAATATTCTCAAAATGTTTTAAAAAGATGTCTTTGATCTGATCTTCAGAGGTGGCAATTAGACCTGTCCTAGAACATTTGATTGTTCAAATTGTATTGTTCGCTCCCCGTTACAGGGCCTCCCATGCCAAAAACCTTCCTACATAGTCACTCTCTTCATAATCTTGTCTGACAATTCCTAATGTGGTCGGAGTGCCAGCTTAGTCTCTTCTAATGCCTTCTGATTTTCTCGGGACCCATTCCTCAAAAATTTCCTATATATTTATTATTAATCTGATTCTCCAAACAAGCTTTCTCTTCCTTTATAGTTTTAAAGCAAAATATATCTCTAGAAATCAAAAAAGCTCGCAAGGAGACTTTCATGCCATTTCAAACCAAAGTAACAGCAGCTGTACCTTTATTTATTTCCAGAAAACTCTCAATCTCGACTCTACATGCCCCAACCCAATTTAAATCCTCCAAATAAACTTTATTAAAATCCCACCTTTGGGATGTAGATACCAACTTGTCCTAATATTTCCATCTTTAATGCCAAATGATCTGAAAACAACACATTTAATCGTTGAAACCTGACTGCAGGGGAGGTAAACAAAAGTCAATACGAGTCACTGTTTTATAGCTACAAGAAAAACAAGAAAACTACCTTTATACAGGAAAGGCCACTCTCCAGGGGTCAGTTAATTTAAAAACTCCAGAATATTTCCTAAGAATTCTTGCGGTTTGGGGTTTATGTTGCTTCTCATTACTCATCCTAGTGCCTACTACAGGATTCTGTACAAAATTAAAATCACCTCCCATAATAATTTAACTTTCATTAGACAAGAGAGATTGAAAAAGCTTCCCTAATGGGCCAGTATCATCAATCAATCAATCAATCAATCATGTCATTTATAAAGCGCACTACATACCCGCGAGGGTCTCAAGGCGCTGGGGGAGGAGAGGGGTGGTGCTGCTACTGATCGAAGAGCCAGGTCTTGAGCAGTCTTCTGAAGGCCAGTAGGTCTTGGGTCTGTCGGAGGTTGGTGGGGAGGGTGTTCCAGGTCTTGGCGGCATCCTCTTCTGGGGCATACACACTAACTAATTCTAATTGTAGAGAATTTATCCAACAGTTTACCCAACACCATCGGCCTTCAGAGTCTGCTTGCCATGTATGGATTTTAGCTCCTGCACTCCTTTTAATATAAATCGTCACTCCTCTGTGGGAAACATCCACGGAGGAGAAGCATTTAAAGCCTGCCTAGGACTTAAACATGGCGAACATATTTAATTTACTACAGGGAATATGGGTTTCTTGCAAAAATATTTCTGTCAAAGTATGCCCTTTCACCCAAGCTTCTACAGCTTGCTTTTTCCGGCCATTGTTCAACCCATTGACATTAAAAGAAAATGCTTTCAGCATAGAATTGATCATTACATTAAATGGAAAAGTGCCTGTGCATAGTAAAGTGCATCTTCATAAAGCAGCAATATGAAACAATACCATTAAGTGCAATCTGTTACCTAACTATTCACTATATCAAAAAAGTGCATATTTTATAAAGTGCATAATGCTTATATCCTTTAACCCAATCTTCTGAAAGAAAATACTTCTAACATCCAATTGGCCTTTTCATAAATAAACAAGTGCATTTGTTTAATGAAGTTCATCTCTATAAAGCAGCAATATAGATATTATAAGGTGCAATCATTTCCCAACGTACACAATATATTTAAAAGGCATACTTTATAAAGTGCATTGTGCTTAAACAAAACTAACAGCATCCTAATATTAGAAATCCTCAACTCTCTGCCATCTTCCACCCACTGTACTCAACCTATTTATTTATATTTTATTTTATTTTTCGTGTTTTATATAGAGCGAACTTGACCCAGGGCTATCAGAGTGCTTTACATGATATGCAGAGCAACAATGACAGATAATATACAGGAAAATAATAAAAACAATGGGTATACATAATTAGCCGTGAGAGCCAGATGCGGGTAGGTCCCATGCCCACAGGAAACTTGAGTGAAGTTTCCTCCATCGCTAAATTAGCGAGTATCCTGGCCATTCACGGTTGGGGCAGTTATATTCCTCAAATGAGGTGCCTTTCTTCAAGAAGGTAGACCAATTTTAACCTCTCGCACTTTTTACACATTTGGGATTACCTTTGGAATCCAGACTACAGGGGAAGTGACTTTTTCGCAGTACCTAGTAATAGCCATCCCTGACGAGTAGTAGATGTATCTTAGGTCCTGAAGAAATGCCGAGATCCGTTTGGACACCATAGGACATGAAACATGTCGACCACCCACACACCATACACATTTTTCTAGACCGAAGCGGGTTTAATTCCCCCCCTTCAGTCCACGACTCAACAGTCGATTTTTTAATATATAGCACAAGAACCCAGTGAATAAAATTACCCTTGGAGTCTCTCGTAGCTATTTTTAGATCACATTCACTTCTCTCCACTTCTACTCACGACATACAAGTTCCCTCATAACACCTAGCTTCACAACGGCAACCAGAAAAGAACTCAGGCAAAGAGCCCCCTCATGGGGCCCGTTGGGCATTGCAGCACCGGCCCAACGAGGAGCTGCCCTATGATGAAGCATGACACCCCTCAGGGTGTGTGAGGGCCCTTGCTCCTTATTGGAGCACTCCCAGTGCTATTACACATTCTCCATTTAGCGCCTGGATTTCAAACCCTTTCCTCCTTCCTCCCTTCTTCCTTTCATCCCCTCATAGGAACAGCATACTTTTTTGTTTTGTATACATAATTAGCACCTCCTTCCTTTTCAATCCATACTTCACAAGTCCTGCATCAAACTGCACCCTCTGCACCTCCATTTTGTTAACTGCTAACCCTTCCCCCCATCTCCCCTCCTTGCCCACCCTGCTGGCCCTAACTTACCAGCTGCAGTGGGAGCGCTGCCCTCCCTCCCGCCCCAAGCAGCCCCCCTCATGCCCTAGGGCCATCAACACCATGGTTCGGTGTTGTGTGTTTGACTCCAATTCCAAAAAGACTACCCCACCCCACTCACCTTATACCACGCAAATTATACTTAGTGCACTTAACTAATTTTTACTGTTGCCCCAAAAAGCCTAAACTAGAACAGAAAAACCTAACAATGGTGCCTAAAAATCTATCGACCTACTTATCCAAAGCATTGCACTGCCCCATCAAGTTAGACCTCAAACTAGCCCTTATTCAGCCATGACCCCCATGTTGGACCACCTTCTTTATCTTGGTTAAAAAAGCTTGTGCTTCAGATATCTGCGAGAAAAGATAAAAATGCCCATTGTACAAAACCTTTAATTTTGCCATAGTAGCCAATGAGGCTTGAGCACCAACAACATGAAATGATACAATCATATTTGTAAATTCCTTATGTCTCTGGGCAGTCTCAAAAGTCACATCAAAAAAACTTGAAAAAGGGAACTCATTCTTCGCTGAAAAGGACTTTTCCTTAATGGCCTTAGACTGGACCTTCTCTTTAATACTATAATCAACAAAGTTCACAAGATCGTACGGGGGTATTTAGCATTGAGTGGAATAAGCGTCAGTACTCTGTGAGTCTCATAATGGTCAAATCCTGAGCTACTTCTGGGAGGGCATATGCTTTTATCAGCGATTCCCCAAGAGCAATCACCCCATCACTGTCCTCTTTGCTCTCCGGCACTCCAATAATCCTCAAATCTGATCTCCTAGAGTGATTTTCCAGTTGTTCCTGTCTCTCGCAAAGGAGTTTGATCTCTTTCTCGAATCACGCAATCTGTGCCGATGTTGCCTCTAGTTTATCCTCACAACCTGCAACTCGCTGTTTCAGCTCATTGCAACTATCTAAAACCAATGCCAGCTGCTACTCTATTTACACCAGTTGCTGTTTGATCTCCTTGGCCTGTTCTGCCTGCTGTTGTCTCATGATTTTGATTTCTCCCAACAGTTCCTTGAGCAGAAGCTTCATAGGCCTGGAACCAAGGCTTCCCATGGCATGCTTTTTAGGGAGAACTTCTGGGGTGACGGGTACTTTCAGAAGCACAGTGGCCAACCTTGAATCTCCAGAATCAATAAGCTGGCACGACCATTGTTCTAAATCTTCCAGGCTGGTTTTATTCTGGACTCTCATCAGGTTCTGCTGACCTTCCACCTCTGTCTCCAGGCATGAGTGAGTACCCCCTCCTGAGACCAAACTATCTCTCACATGAATGGTGCCTGGGGCCCCATTTCCCATGGTCGTAATCACATGACTCTAAATTTTGGACATGATTTAAATCTCTGGCCATGACTTGTCCAATTTCTGTCCCTCTATTAGGACCACCAGGCCCACTAGACACCTCCTTCACTGATGTTGCTGTTCCTACTTTCATAGCTGTTTGGCACCGCCGTCCACTGTTGCACTTCATACCACTGGCCATATCTTGAATCGAACTAGTCAGCTCACTTTGGCCCCTCACATTGTCTGCTGGTCCTGTTATGAGATCTAAATGATCTCCATCGTTTTTATCTGTGGCTGGAGACAATTGAGGCGGCTGCTGCACAGATGCTAAATCTGGTCAAATAGGGGCAGCATATCGAATGTTAGAAGCTAGTGAAGGTGACTGAATTTCACAACCCCATTTAGCAGCTTGCAGCAAAAAAAACTAGATGCAGCTTTTTATATGGTGCCTTGCTTCGCACCTTTTATTTGCCTGTCTTTCACCCCTTTTGGAGGCTTAGCTTCCCCCGAGCACCTTGTAATATATAGACTTCATGCAAAATATTAATTAACAATTCCTGACACCATAGACAGGTTGTCCTCCCCCCTCTACTCCCAATCATGCAGTCGGAAAGAGGCCTTCCTTGGCTGCCACTGCTACGGCTGTTGCTGCTCGAAATGAGAAATTACGCCACCATAATTGCTGCCCCCTAGGTCTTTCTGATGTGCACAGTTTTCATGGTCCGAAAACTCTGCCTGTGCTCTTCACTCTCTCCACCCTCATCAGCAGCTGCTGGTTCTTCGACACGTCCGCCGACATTATCAATACCGAGCACAAGGCTAGTTACAGGGCAAACCACTCCGGTTTGCTGCTCAGCTGTCTGCACTCCAAAAACAACTGCACACCATGAATGCTGCTATCGTGATCATCCATGCTCAAGAGGGGGGAGGAGTCTTTCTGGAGCCAGAATCGACGCAGCGCTACTCACGCAGCATACCTTCATCAGCTTGCCATCTTGTTAAAAATGGATTTCTCACACTGCACATTCACTTTTCATTATTTCCGTTGTACGCATTCAAGCAAGTCATGTTTGTTTATTTCCGAATTACGTTCTCAAAGAATCACAGGCTCAGTAATGTAACTTTCCTCCAAGGTTTCCTCCGCCTGCTAGCTGTATTACATTCATTCACAATAGTTCACCATTGTTTTGTAACTAGTTTGTTCTGCCATCTCCAAATGACATTAGCAAAGAGGGTGCTGAATCAATATTCATCTGGTGGTATAGTGCTTAGGTGGTAAGGCAGTATGGCGTTTATTACTTCTAAGCTCTTTTGCTCACACCATTATGGATCTGCAGTTTCTATTTTATTCTATGAGTAGATTTCCTATATAAACCCCTCAAATTTGGGGAGTTTCTGGATACCTTTCTGGTGTTATTAGGGATTCTGTCCGATTTCTTACTGATTTTGCTGCTCAATTGGTACTTGGAATATTTTCAATTTTGCCTATTATTCTGTATTGCTGTATTTCTGAGAGCCTTCATGGCAATGTCTTTATGCATCTGCACTCACAAGTTCTGTAATTAACCTTTTATAATTTTTGTAATAAACCATTTTAAATTTTCTAATTCCACCCTAGAACTCACTTATTGAGTCTGTCCTTCCTTATTTGACTGGATTTTTGATATGTTGTTTACACCTTATTTTGGGATACATTGCCTCATGAAACTGAGATTTAACACCGTCCCCAAACCACCCACCTGTGTAAATGTTGCTGATGTATCTATTGGGATGTAAGATTTTTGTGACCTCCGCACCCACAAACCATTTGTAGGAGGATAGTTTTGAGATAAGAAATGGGAGTATAAGGGGAGTTTTTACAAATTCCTTTTTGCCCTATTCCTAAATTGGCATCTGTTTAGATTGTAAAATTCACAGTGGATTTTTCTTTTGGATTATTTGGTGAGCTCCTAACAGCACTGCAGCTGTTCCTGAGAAAAAAAGATTGTAAATAAAAAATAGAGCGGAGTGATGCTTGAGATTGAAAGTGTTCTGGTGTGTTAGTGATGCATTGTGGGATGCCTAGTTGAGAGTGTGGTTTGTGTTAACTGATTAATTGATATGCTGCGAGATCTTTGGTTATGTGATGTTGATTCTTGGTTCAATTGGTAGTTGATTACTGTGATTTCAAATACTTGTCATATTTGAGACATGCGTTGATGAAGTTTTGGTTTTGTTATTGGCTGATTAGATAATCGGATTCGTCATAATCCAGGATCTCGTGGTATTGCTGTTAAACTTGTCTGCAAAATGGTAGTGTGTTTTGTGAGGTGCCGCATTCACACAGAGAGGGATTCTTCCTAACAACCAATTTTATTTAGAGGGTTTTGAGTGTCCCATTAGGTTGCCTTCATGGCAATGTTTTTATGCATCTGCACTTACAATTTCTGAATTGTACCTCTTTGAATTTTTGTGATAAATCAAGGCTAGTGTCACTTGGTGGGTGGGAACAGATTCAAATCCTTGGAAACTTTTGCAGGAAAAATCTGTTTCTTACCAGAGAATGGCCTATTGTTTGTTATATCCATTTAGATATGGGCAGTGAATTCTCTCAGTCGAGTGTTTTCTTCCTCCTAGGGTTTCTGTCTCCCCCAGAGATTTTCTTAACATTATGTAAATTATTTGGTGTTCCTCCTCTGTACCTCTTTGCTATGACGGAGAACAACTTGCTACCTTAGTTTTGTAGCAGCTACTTGGATCTGAAGCATTGGGGGTGGATGCTCTTCCTTGTCACTGGCCTCAGAATCCCTTTTATAACCTACTCCCCTTTGCTCTCATTCTAGTTGTGGTGACTCAAGTTAGAAGGAAGCCTTCTGTGGTCATCCTGGTGGTTCCTTCCTGGAGGAGTATGGGTTGGTTACCTATCCTTAAGTCAATTGCAAGTAACCAAGGAATGGGTGCTCCCCTTAGTTCCCTGTCCCCTGAGATTTGCAGCTCTCCTTACAGAAACCTACCAATAGCTGCATCTCTCAGTTTGATAGTTGCAAGATATTGGCTCCAAAATCAGGGACATTCCTGATGGATAGCCATTCAAGCTTCTAGTCAACTCGCTGTTTGAAAAGCTTATAAATGTCACTGGTGTTCTTTAAGCTTCTGGTGAAGTCAGGAGGGTTATTATGCATGAGACTGTGACGCTTCCCTTATTTTAGAGTTTATTTAGGAAGGATTTGCATTAGGTCTTGCATCTTGTACCCTCAAGGTGAGGTAGGCATCCATTTGTTCTTTTCTTGGCTTTTGTGGAGCTATTCAGGGCTCTGCAGTTTGCTCTCCATACTATTGAACGTTTTTCCTAGCTAGACCATGTTTCAAGTCCCCACTCCAGTGTGGCATCTTCGTTTGGTTTGGTTTTGTTTATGAAATTCCCTTTTTGCGTAGTTGGAGTATGTGTCTTTAATTTTGTTTTAATTCAAAGAACTTTCCATTGTCACCATTCACTCAACATGTGGAAGTAGAGAATCATTGGTTTGTCATGCACCTTAACTTAGATTTTTTCAAGACCCTTTGGTGCTCACACATTGTCTGGGTTTTTGGCCACCAAATTGCTTCTAAGTTTCTTTATAAGCAAGAAATTGTCCTCCCTCTGTTTTTGTAAATTCTTCCTCTCCATAAGATGTTCTTCTACATTCTCTTGATGTCCATTTGGCAGTTCCTGTCTAGCTGGATCAGGGGTACAAATTTCTGAAAACCATTTCATCAATTTTGGTCTGTATGGCATAGCCTTACACCCTCTGTTTATACCCTGAGATTCCTAGGGGAATGTCCACGTCTGGGGCTGAAGCCACAGAGGCCTTCGTTCAGCATGTCTGCTGTTGCTACTTGGGTTTGTCTCTCAGCATTCATCTCCCACTAGGGATTGCAAGTGGAATCCAATGGGGAACTGTGTTTGTTTCACAAGTGTTTTTTTCCGGACTGGCTGCTTAGAAGGTTTCTTGCAATACTTTGAAAAAGTGTGTATGTACCTGCCTTCCCTTCTGTTGGTGTTATTCCCTTCCTGAATGTCACACAAGTCTTCTCGAAGATATCCTCACTTAGGGCCTGATTACGATGGAGGTGGGACTGCCACCGTCAGGCTGTCGATGGCGATCCCACCACCATCGGACCCTGCAGGACTGCCCGCCGCATTACGATGGCGGGCAGATGGTGGGCTGGCGGAGAGACCAACCGCCATGCATCCGACGGGCTGAGGAGCCACTCTGACCATCGGAGAAACTGCAATCCCTACAATAGTCAAGTGCCTGATCAGGCACCACCGTAGGGATTAGAATGTCCCTTTCCGCCGGCCATTTCATGGTGGTTAACCGGCCATGGAAAGGCAGGCGGAAAGTGACTTTGGGGGCCCCCTTTCCACCTGGCCCTCCGGTATGGGATCTGGGGGGCATCTATAGTGCCTCCCTAAACATCCCTGCACAATGTGGCAGGCACCGCATGGTGCCTGACACATGGTGCAGAGATGTTTACAAACATGCCCCTTAGCAGTGAGGCTTGCTCTGCAGCCCTTTTTCGGCCCGCTGCACAAGCCTTAATGCTAGGAGGCAAGTTTCCGCCCACCTCCACGGCGGTCGGATCGTAATTCCCCTGGCAGGACCGCCGACTTCCTGAAGGCCGGTCCCGTTCCCGTCAGGATGGCGGTCGGACACTTGTCCGACCGCTATCATAATCAGCCCCTTAGTAAGAACTGGGACGAGGTAGTGGTAAAGAGGTCATTCTTCGATCACTTACTGGTCAGATTCAATCTGCCGCGTCCTTACAATCACCCAACCCCATTATGTAGACTTATTTCCTCAAGTTAAATGGACACTTTGGTAGCCAACACAGGATTTGGAGTCAGTTGTATTCAAGGTTATAGTTCATGGAGCTAAAAGAGAGGATCCTCCCAAAGGTGGGAACCCAATTTCTTTATGTTTTTTTCTTCTAGGTGGTGAGTGGAATGCCTGTCAAGGTTCGGTATTACATACAACCTTCTGCAGATAGCGATGGAGCTATGCAGCTGCTCCTCTATCCTGCCTTCTCCTTTGTTTTAGCTTACAGCCTTCTATTCACTATGAGTCAGGAATACTAGAGGGGTGAAGCAGAATGTGAAGAGTCAGAACAGTTGACATAAGATGTCTTCTGGCAACACCTGGTAGAGAAGGTTGCTTGTCATGGGTGCCTGGCTTCTAAAAGTGAATGACAATATATTAAGACACAATTCATCAATACGTGGAACTTTAATCTGTACTTTATTATACACTGGAATATGTGTATATCTGTATTGCTAACATCTCCTTCCTTCAGCCATTCTTTTTATTTTATTTAGTCTCGATAAAATGCTAAGAAAATTGAGAAAGCGTTAGCATTGCATCTACAAGAAACCAACCCTTTTCTGGTATAACGCTCTCTCACAAGAGTATTTTGTGAAATTAGTACTGCTGAACAGAAGTTAGCTTCACTATTGCCAAATCGACATAAGGTATCCAACGTGTTCAACAGTATAAAAATACTCTCCAAACAATTAAATAATGTTCCAGTGCAAAATAAATTAAATGATATATACCTGCCAGAGTCTCTTTCCAGGGTTCTAAGAAAAAAGCCTTTTCATTCAAGTTGCAGTCCCAAAAACACAACAAAACCTTCACCAGAAGAAGAAGAAAGCCAGTGGTATTCCACAAATCCCTCCTAGCACCTTTCTATAAAGCTCAAGAAGCAGATCCAAGAACCAACGTAACCGCTACCAAGGAGAATCCAAATTTTCAATTCAGTTGGGAAGCCTCTTTCTGAAGTCAGAATCCTTCGTTTTTGTACATAGTGACATAGTCATTTAATACTGTTGCGGTCGTAGAAGGTGCCGCACGATGACTTGAGAGGGCCTTACTTAACTCCGTCACTTTTTAACATTTGTCTGTGGCTTCTGCAGCTTCTCAGGCATTCTGATGGTTCAGTTCCTACATAGACGTCAATAACACCCAGATCTTTGTCCATTTACATCCACATTAAAATTTGGCTTGAAGACCAAACTATCTCAACTACCTCAAGGTTAAGGGTTCATTTAGAGGACGGTAAAGGGATATTTGCCAATGAAAGTTGAATATCTTGTCTGCCTGCCTTTTTTGCTCCCTCACTTCATTTACACTATATGGGTAGAGTTCTGGGGATGGAGCTGCCACTGAGAGCGTCTAGCGCTGAACGCAATGCAGCAGAAATGGTGTTGGAGAGGCTAAGTAGTTTAGGTCAGCCCCACCCCAAAACATCAATTCCCAAAGGTGTCCGTTCTGTCCAGTACTATCCTGTAAAACCATGGCATTCCAGGACAAAAAATGTCCTGAAATGTTCCTTACATGATGGAATAAATCTCTATGCTCCTGTGAAGCTTTAGCTATATTAAACTTGAAGATAGACATTTGCTCGGGGGTTTATATTCACGAATGGCATAAATGATTAAAGGTCCACCATGCCCTCCTAAGATGCTAGCATGTCATCCATCATTTTGTCTGCTAAGCATCTCCTGCTAGGTTCGCGGAAGCCACATGAGGGTCAAAATGTCCACAAAGATGACCAACATCTTTACATTGGGCAGCCCAGTCATGGCGCCGCCCAACCAATGGGAAAACAGAGGTGCTAACTGCAGGTGACAGATCTTCTCTCTGGAAGGGAGGTAATGGTAAGAGATCTATTACATCTTGGACGCGCATGATCATGCAGTTGGGGGGCCGCACCTATTAATTGGACTGCAAGTTGACAATTGGGTTTGATTGTGGTTTTATGCTTTAGTTCCTTATAAATGCAAAACTGTTTTTTGGAATTGTAGGCTATTGTAATCAATTTTGGAATCTGGAACATAATAAGTGGGTATGTAAGACACTGAACAAATATTTTTTTTAAAGTTAATACAGCTTAAAATCACAAGAAACTATAAAAAAAAACAACTTTCAAATAAGAAAGAGGAGTAGAGTCCCCGGACTCGGAGCTATCACACAAGAGGTTACTTGTTGGCTTACTCAGAGCGTAAGAAAACTTGAAATAAAAACATTAAAATATTTAAACAAATGAAAATTGGATATAAAAAATAAATAAAACGCCAACAAGGGGTGTGGTGAAAGGACATAAGGGCAGGCTGGGAACAGATCATAAACCTAACGGCCTCAATAAATTGTGGTTTTATGATTAGAAGCAAAAATACTTCTTATAAAGCAAAGGCAAAGACGAGTGCCTGTGCCGACATGCAATTACCAACACCTTTAAGAGCACATGACCTTATTATCCACATTTATGTATTTATATGTGACCTTTTTATTACATGCACTTAAGTACTTTGTTGTGACTTCATTATCTTCACTTATGTATTTTTCTGTGACCTTTTTATCTTTGGTGACCACAGTGCACTAACCCAGAAATTATAATGAAAGATGGTGTATATATAATTTGTCAAAATATACTATTTTCTCGTGTGTGTGTCCGTGAGTTTTGTTATCATTATGTTATCTGCTACTGGTATAGCGCACAGAACAACTGCCACTAGTGTGGAATCAAGGCGCTCTAACTGTCCGTTACAGCAATTACAGGTGGACATTGATGTTTGAAAGCAGAAGTGTGTGGTTATAGTCTGACCTTTGTGTTAAGCTTGTTAACCTTTAAAGTCGATATGGTCTAGAGTCTAAGTTGTCAACTTTGGAACCTGGAGACCTGGATTTGCATCACAGCTTCCCCAGTTGGCAAAAAACATGTGATTCTGGGCAACTCAATCTCACTGAGCCTAAAATTGTAAGTATGTGTGAATTATAAGAACATAAAATGTAATGTATGAAACAAGGAAGGGTTTGCAGTGATGCGGTATGCGATGGCGCCTGCTCGTGTGTACGTGCGTAAGAAGCAATGATCAATGAAAGACGGTGCCACAAGCGGGGGGATAACCCTGAACCCCCAAGGCGGACACGAAGTCACTGGATAATTGGTACAGGTGATAACGCTGATCCTTATCGTATCTTTTCTAAGGATTCCCAAGTCATCAGGATCTTTTTACCTGCTGAATAGTGTGAAGGGAAGAAAATCTTTTCAGTTATGCAATCATTTCTTTAGGATCTGGTTCACCTACAAATATCACTGACTCCGAATTTAGTTTCGTGGGTTTATTACAGCCAAAAATAACTGCACGTGCAAACACCTCAACACGAGGTTAAAGAAATAAATGGGCACTAATACAAATAGCATCCTATGCAGGAGTCTCCGACTCAGGATGAGAAGAATTGTTAACTCCAGAAGTATTAGACAAGCAATAATAGCTCCAATCTCTATGTTATTCTTCATTTATCTAAACAAGCTTAAATCCCATTGGCTGTCCCTACTCTACTTCTAAGATGACATACCTACTTAACGAATTTCCCAGGCAAGAGTAAGTAAAAGGTGTCAGCTGTGAAGACTTCCTAAGAAGTGCACTCACATAGCACTTTGAGCTCGATTCTAAGATGCTCCTTCACCGAATCCCTCTCTGTCCTCCTCTCTGGACTCCCTACCTCTTCTCTACTCTCCTCCCTCGGGGCCCTGTCCCTAATACAAAACCCAAATACAATTGAACACGCCTTTTGTCACGCCTCTTCGGCCAGGTCTTCCTTCTTGTAATTTTCCATCGAAACTCTTACTTCATCCGGGACGGTTACGATGACCTTGAGTCCCAGGCACCTTCTCCGCTGAAAGTATCATCCCTAAATTCCATTGCACTCCCATTTCCATGCCTCCCATCGCCCTAACTCGTGAAACAAAGAGCCAGTCTTTAGCTAACGAGGCATATGTCCTTGCACCTGCAACAGAAGATACGTTCAACAGAAACCTTCTACTGTGCTAATTAAATCTACTGTCGGTGCCCAGAGAGCCTTTGCAAGAGAACCTTTTCTGCCTACAAAATAAGCTAACATAAGAACAAACAGGCCTTTCCTTGGCGTATGTTCAGTCAGGCCCTTACACAATTTAAACACAATTCTTAATCACTTCTATAAGCCTTAATACATACATTTCATATGCGAAAAGTGACCTACACGTGCAACTTAATATGATACACGTTTAAACTACTACATCTCGATTACATATGGCCTACTTCATCTACATAGTTGGGCACGTTCAGTTAAGCATTACATTTGCAAATTATAATGCCACAATTACCCTCCTATTCACTCTAATAATACACATTACGACTACATTTTACTAACCATTCATTGATATATAACTGGATATATGCGGGTACAGACTAACGGTGATTATGATGCACCCCTACAATTTTCACAAGAACATGGCGCTCTATCAGTTCCCCCCTTTGATGACTCCTGTCATCACATTTTATTCAACTCCCTTGGAGAAAGAACCGACCTAAACAGAACTTGTTGCCATTCTCCCTGGTCTGTAATTCTCCAATCTCTTGAGTCTTTGATATTGACTGTCCTGCAGTCTAGCCATTCTCGTCTCATTTTCTCTCAGAGCTCTCTCAACTCTGCCTTGCTCGATACCATTTGTAGGCTTTGATCAGACCCCACAGACAAACCACACAAACCACCACGATAAGGAGAGGTCTCAGAATATAGCCAAGGAATCCCTTCCCCAAATTCGCAAACCAACTCCCCACTTGACCAAATCCTTTGCCAACTTTCTCCCATGCTCCCTCTTCAATCAAATCCGCTATCTTCGTGTGGATAGTAGTGATGTTACTTATATATTTCTCCAGATCCTTGCTGTGGTCTGGTATATAAGTACAGCACTCTTGAACCTTCAACAATTTACAGACTCCGCCCTCTTTTGCCAATAAGACATCCAAAGCAAGGCGGTTCTGTAAAACCATTGTCCTTATCGACAACATCTCCCCCTCTACAAGTACCAACGATTTTGCTGTGTTCATCGATAGTTCGTCTATCACAGTCGCCAGTCTCCAAATCTTCACATCATTCAGGATCGCTCCCAAACTCGGTATCATGGCTCCAAAGATATCTCCCACCACAATCCCTGCACTCGCACCTCTTCTCACTCTTGAATGCTTTCCGCCTTCCAAAAGTTCCAAATCCTCTGTATGGTAAATCTTTGGAAATATTATTCCCAAGTAACATGTCCCATACCAGTTCGCAGGCAATCTCACATAAGCATTCCTTCCACACACAAAATACACCGTAGGTATCACTTGTACAGGGCCCTGGAGAAAGTTCTTTGCTGCATCCGCCATAGTGAAGACATGGTCACACGTACTCTGTCCCACTGGAACCTTTTCATAGTAAGTCTGATAACGTCTCACACACAGCTTTCCCCTCTGTTCCTTGTCCAAGGCTATAGGACCATAACTTCCTTTTGTTCGGTGCAATTTTTCCTCCTCAGTCCAATCTACGGTACTATGCCCTGTGTACCGGGTCTGTGTTAGTTTTCTATATCTATCTTCTACCTGATCTACAAACTTTTTCTCTACATTTGATAATGAGCAAGTCAAGTTATGTCGGTGGGCATATGCTGTGTCCAGTTCCAAAGACGGTATGAAGAACTTCCTAAGTCTATCCTCCGACTTATAATAATCATACTTATTCAAATGTTTGTAAGCTGGGACTTCAGGAAGCACTGCATCGTAATTGGAAAAGAAATACTCAAACTGATCTCTTTCATAGAATATACTAAGCAACAGACTACATGAAATTCCATATGTCAGTGGAAGATGGTGATATCTAATACCCTCATCCACTGAAGCAGGCAACTGCATACATACATAGCAATCCTTCGCATCCATCGCATCCACGTACTCATATAGCAGCTTGGCGTAAGCATTAAGCTTAAAATCACTTCTAGACAAATCTACATGCAACCTACGACTTTCTTCTATCAGCAAAGCCTTGTCAGCTCCTATGTTTCCCTCTTTTTGGCTAGGTGTAGTAGGTGTAGGAGTCCCTGGCACCCCCTGCACTGCTAGCTCATGTGGAACAGTATATGAGACTACAATTACTATGATTATAGAAACTATCACACCCCCTATAAGTATGCCTACAATCAATTTGGATCTACGATTTGGATCTCCAGCCTCCATGATCTCGAAAGTTCTCAAAAGTTCTTGGTTTCAGCAATGAACACTCAAAAGTCTTTGTTTTCTCCACTCGTGACTTGCTTAACCAACTCGAGCAGCACTCGAAACCTCTGGAAATCCCCTTTCAACAACAGTCTCTTATTTACATAGTCCAGAAAAAGACTTCCCTAGGTTCTCGTTCCTCTTCTGTGGAAAGTCCCTAAGTTTATTCTTCTTCCACTCGGATCTAGGTTAACTTCTCCTTTAGACTTTTTATTTACAGCAGGTTATATTTCATCCACCATAAGATCCTCTGCAAGCGCTTCCAAGACGTGATACAAAAGTTCAAGATGAAGAATTACCATTTCATGTGAATACGGCTCAAATCCAAAGGACGTAAATTCGAGTCGATGCAGAACCAGTTCTCGGACTTTACTCAGAAGCGGGGGATTCGGAACGGTGAGGGTCAGTATTCCTTCGACTTCGAGCCCTGGCAACAACAGCACCACCTTCACTACCACATTCGGGCTCTTGCTGACCACCTGCACAGACCTCAGTCTCCCCGTACTCACTACCCCCTGCATCAGTCACTGTGTAAGTCCACTCAGGGGTAGAGTATCTCCGGCAAGGTACTCTTGTTCTTTTCGACCTTCGCCGACCCTCTTGAGTCTGCTCTTCGTCACTTGCTTCTGTTTCAGACGTTTCAGACACTGGGGCAAGATCTCTTTCGGGTGCCAACCTCAGATTCAGTCGCCTCTGTCTTTCAGGCCAACCTTCCTAGATTCTGGTCGTTCTACCGCCTTCCCCTGCTATACCCAGTGCACCACTTCCTCCTTCTGCTGAATCTGACTCTACTCCACCCACTGCACCATTTCTGTCATCTGAGTCAGAGTCGAGTTTTGGTTGTCGGAACCCCCTTCAGCTTGCTCTGGTGCACCACCAGCTGCGTCAGCGACCCTTACAGCTTGACTTGTCCTCTCATGTGGCCCTGCCACATCAGCTGGATTTTCATTTACGAGAGGAGCTGTTTCTTCCGAGGGTGCTGAAACTCTGCGGGTATGGGAAGCATGCACCCAGTTCGGCAATCCTCCACACTTCACTGCTGTGTTCGTTACCAGTATCACCTGGTACGGGCCTCTCCACCGAACATCTAGACAGCTCTTCCTCACGTGCTTTCGGACAAGCACCCAGTCGCCTGGACACAGATCGTGGCACAGATCACTTGAAGCTGGAACAGCTGCAGCTTGCACCTGCTGGGACACAGAACGGACCACATCAGATAGTCCTTTACAGTAATCGAGAATCAAGTCATCAGTGATGTTTATCAAAGCTGTAGCTGGTACTGCTGGCAACCGCATTGCCCTTCCCATTAATATTTCGTGAGGGGACAACCCGGTCCTCCTATCTGGGACACTTCGCATGCTCATCAGTACGAGTGGCAACGTGTCAGGCCACTTCAGGGACGTTGATGAACACATTTTTGCCATCCGGGCTTTCAAAGTTCCGTTGACCTGTTCCACCATCCCAGAAGCCTCTGGTCGGTAACTGCAATGGAGTCTCTGATCATCATTCAATGCAGCACAGAGCAACTTCATGATCTCACTGTGGAAGTGTTTTCCTCTATCTGATTCCAAAGAGGTTGGAATCCCGAATCTCGGAATGAGTTCCCTCAACAATAACTTAGCCACTGTGAGAGTGTCACACCTGCGTGTTGGGTAAGCCTCCACCCACCGTGAGAATACGCTTACCAGCACCAAGATGTATCGCAACCCATTGCACTTAGGCATTTCTACGAAATCTTGCTGTATCCTATTGAAGGGCCCTCCTGACCTCCCAATGTGACTCAATGTGACTACTGTTTTCTTTCCAGCATTCATCTGCTGACACGTGACACACCTCTGACAAACTGCTTCAGCAATTGCACGAAATTGTGGGTTATACCATGTTTGTCTAAACACACGCATCATTGCATCTCTACCAAGGTGCACCGGTCCATGTATTAGTCTCGCCATCGGACTCAGCAGATTTTCTGGCAACACAGCTCTCCCATCACTGGAGACCCAAACATCCACATCCCCTCTTTCACATCCTGCTTTGACCCATCCGTTCCGTTCCTGGTCTGAGACTTCATCTTGCAGTCGCTTGAGCTTCCTCCCAAGTGTCTGCCATGGCCAACATCATGTTGAGCTCGGTTCTTTCTTGGCTCTCTCCTGTGTAACCCTCTGTAAATATGCATCCTTGTTCTGCACAGAAGCGGGCGACTTCGTCCGCATAATTATTTCCCAAAGACACAAAATCCTCCCCCTTCATATGTGCAGTGCACTTGACAACTGCGATTTCCTTCGGATATTGTAATGCATCTAACAGTTGTCTTACATATTCTCCATTCCTAATGGGTGAGCCAGATGATGTCAAAAATCCCCTCTGGGACCACAACTGTCCGAAGTCATGAACCACACCAAACCCATACTGACTGTCCGTGTAAATCGTGATTCGAATTCGATCAGCGGCCAAACAGGCACGAGTCAAAGCAATGATCTCAGCTACCTGCGCGGAGCGTACTCCTTCTAGGCAAGCAGCCTCAACCAGCCCGGAAATGGTACATACAGCAAACGCTGCTCTCAGTTGACCAACACTGTCTCTTAGACATGAACCATCGACAAATAAAATTTCATCTGGGTCCGTCAGTGGTTCATCGACAATGTCAGGTCTCGGTTTGGTGCAGAGTTCAGTCACGTCAAGACAATCATGGTCCGCACAATCTTCATCATCTACATTCGGTATGGGCATTAATGTCGCAGGATTTAAGACGGAGCACCTTTTCAGAGTCACATTGTCTGCGGCAAGTATGACTTGCTCATACCTTGTTAACCTGTTATTCGTTAGGTGCTGAGTCTTAGTCCTGGTCATCAACAATTCAACCGAGTGTGGCACATAAACAGTCAAAGGATGACCCATTACAATACTTTCACATCTTTCAATGCTGACACATGTTGCAGCAACGGATCTTAGACATCCGGGCAACGCAGAAGCTACTGGATCTAGAGTAGCTGAAAAGTAGGCAACTGGTCTACGGACACCTCCATGGTTCTGAGCTAAGACTGCTAATGCACACCCCTCTCTCTCGCAACAGAACAATGAAAAAGCCTTGTTGTAATCAGGCATTCCCAGAGCTGGGGCACTACACAACTCCTCTCTCAGTTTTAGGAATGACACCAAGCACTCCTCGTCCCATGGTACCGGATCACTCACATCCTTGTGCGTAAGCCTCTGTAAAGGCTTTGCTCTCAAGGAAAAGTTGGGTATCCACTGCCGACAATAGCCGACCATTCCCGAAAACATCCTGACTTCTCTCTGAGTGGTGGGCACTGTCATGTTCATTATTGCCTCAATTCGATCTGGTGACACCTTCCTCTTGCCTTTTTCTAATCTGTGTCCTAAGTACTGTACCTCGGTTAGGCAGTACTGCAACTTGTTTGGAGACACCTTGTGCCCATTCTCTGCTAAATGGTTCAACAGGGCTACTGTGTCTATCCTGCAAGCATCTTCCGTTTCTGAGGCAACAAGCAGATCGTCTATGTACTGCATGAGAACCGAGTTCTGTGGCAATACCAGACTCTCAAGATTCTTTTTCAAGATCTGATTAAAGATCGATGGACTTTCTGTATACCCTTGAGGGATACGACACCACGTTAACACACGGTTTTCCAGCCGGAACGCAAAAAGAAATTGGCTTTCTTCATGGAGCGGTATCGAGAAGAATGCTTGACACAAGTCAATGACAGTAAACCACTTGGCTTCGCATGGGATCTGAAACAGTATCACTGATGGATTCGGTACCACTGGCCAACAAGGGACCACTATCGTGTTGACCTTTCGCAGGTCTTGCACGATCCTGAATTTCCCGCTCGGTTTCTGTAGTCCCATAATGGGTGAATTACATGGGCTACCTCTGATCTCCTTCAGAATGCCTTGGTCAATGAAAGACTCCTTTACAGGTTTAATCCCTGCGATCGTTTCAGGCGACAGATTGTATTGGGGCGTTCTAGGGAACTCAACATTCTGTTTCACCTGGATCTGCACAGGTTCAACCCCCTTGATTAATCCTATCTCTTCGCCGGTGAAGTCCCATACCTCGGGTGACACGGTGTCTCTCAAATCTGGTGGAAGTTCTTCCACGGTCACCATTGGATACACGTCTATACACAGATGCTGATTCGCAACTTTGAATGTAGCATCATCATCCCTCGTCTGAACCTCCACTCCCCTGGGCGTGCAATAAATAGTGCAGTTTAATTTACATAACAGATCTCTTCCCAGAAGACAAACTGGACTCGTATCGCACACCACAAACTGATGTCTAGTTTGGAAGGAACCTATCCTCACTGGAATTGGTTCGGTCAATGGGCTGTTTATCTTTTTGTTCGCTACTCCAACAACTTGGATCGATTGTCCCGAGAGGGGTAGGTTGGGGACTACTGCTGATCTTACAGTAGACCGGGTAGCACCAGTGTCAACCAAAAGTGTGGTAGGATGACCATCAATGTCTGCCTCCACAAAAGGTCCTCTCTGGTCTACCTCCAAGACTGCTCCAAGGGTGCAGTCTTCCTCCCCCCTCAGGCACCGTCAAGATAACGGGTCGGGACTGGACCCATCATACCCTTCAAAAAGGGGCATCTGCTGGTAAGTCCGCATTCCTTGCGAAATTCTTGGTGGCTGGGGGATCTGTACTTGTGGGTTATACGTCCCCCCTTTCATCGTTCTGGGCCTCATCACAGTATTAGCTACCTCCGGCGCAGGTGCCTGAACCACTTCTACCTCCTGCTGCACCTGGTTGGCGGGGTTAAAGGGACACTCGCGCTTCCAATGTCCAATCTGATGACAAAGATGACACGCAGTGGTCTTCTTCAGTGTCGCCACATCCACCCCCGTCTTGGGATCTATGGGTTTCCCCTTTCCCTGGCCTTGCCCATTCTGGTTCCCTTGGTAATTTCCTTGTCTTCTTCCTAAGGTCCCTCCACTAGGCTGGACCTGAGCTGTCTGCATCTGAACGAGCATCAGCTTGTCCTTTAACTTTTGGTGCTTTGAGTCCACTTCATCGCTACAGTACCTCGCATACCGCAAGATTTCATGTACCGGCTTGTTCTGCCAACAGATCAAATGGTGCTGTATCGTGAGGCTGACTTCTGGTCTTAGGCCTAGCACAAACTTTGAGACAAACTGTCCCATATCTTTGGGGTCCAAAGCATCTAATCCACTATACTGTTTAAAAGCTTGCAGGAGTCTTTCATAATATTCATGCACTGTCTCCTTTGGTTCCTGCACAGTTCGATCTATCTTAACCCAATCTATACCTTGAGGTGAAATCTTCAGCTTCAACCATGTGATCACTTGCTCAACTTTTTTCATAACAGTGGGTGACGGACCATTTGTGACAGCATCCCTTTCAGGTTCAAAGGTTGGCCACTCAACTGCGATTTTACAAGCTGTCCACAAATCTCCCGGCACCACTATATCAAACAAGGTGTTCAAATCCGTCCACAGCACTTTCAAAATTTTAACAAACCGCTCAACCTGTTTGTACCACTCTACGGGTTTCTCCCTCAGCCGAGGAAAGTCATTTGTAAACGCAGCCAAGTCACCTCTACTCCACGGTACATGCATGTACCCTCCATTCTGTACTTCCTGTAAAGGAAAGTTCCCAACACCCGTCGCCCCTCCCCCCGGGGGCAGAGTTTCTCCTACACTTTTCTTTGTCAATTTTTTCTTTGACCATCTTGCTTCCCATTTGTCCAACAAATTCCATATACGCATCCCTACAATCAGATCTTTAGTATGCGTCCTTAATCCTGTGATCCTTTTCTCTTCCTGTTCCTGATCACTATATTGCAGCCTATGCGGTCCTTGTAACGTTTTGGTTTTATTCAAGTCTACCTCATATCTCCTGGCTAATGCCGTCAATTTCTCATGTGCTATCCTGGTTTTCCGAGTTACATCTTTTGCTATGAAAAGCAGCTCATCTGACCCATAAATTTCTATTCTTTCCAAAGGCAGGCTTCCACTAATCATTTCGTCTACTTCCGCTTTCGATCTTACTACGTCTAGCAACCTTGCCTGCACTGCACTCTTCAGTACTTCTTGGCAAGCTGCTCCATCCCGCTCATCATAGTCACTATTTTGTCCTTGTGACTTATTCCCTTCTATCGTACTCCTGGAACTTGGTCTACCTTCCGAAATGTCTTGTTCCCTATCGCCTGGCATCCTATCACTTTGGTTTCTTACTGTTGGTGTCCACATCCTCAAAGCTGACTTAGATTCGTGTAAAGATCTTGGTCTGACTGGTCTCTCATCCTCCTGCCTAAAAGAGGAGTCTGCAGTGGCTGGTAATGGTGTGCTTGTTTCTAAAGGTTTCGGGAAATGAACCACTTGTACTCCTAAGCCCTTCCCTTCCGCACTGGTCCCTTCTCCTCCTGTTGTCTGGATTGAGCTTCCTTCACTCGTTCGATCTGGGTCATATACCGATACTATGGGACCAATGGTAACGGGTACCGTCAAGGAGTCCGGTAACCGCATATTCCCAATGGAAGGCTGGGTTCCCGCTCCTTCATTTCCTGGGAAATTTTCCCCACTACCCTCATGTTAGTCTGGTTCTGTAACTCGCCAGTTTCTACTGCTGAAGCTGATTTTCCCTCTCCTGAATCTGGATTAAATGGAGGTGGTCTCTCTGCTAGCAACCTATCTAACAGGCTGTCATCTGTATCACTGTCGTCCTCTTCAGCCCACCTCTTCTTTGCTTCTCCTACATTTATCAACAGTGGAAACAGCCTGTCCCCTTCAATAGTTTCCACTCTCCACCTTTTCTCCAATGCATCACATCTCGCATCTTGAAATGCCCTAATCGATTTCTTCACCCTTTCCTGGCTCTTATCTCTTTTCCTGTCATACGCTGCCCTGATCCATGCATGTAGCGCCTCGAACTGTGTCGGTCTAGGCAGCGGTCGTAAAGAAGCCATTATAGTTTTTAGCTGGTACAATACTTCTAACCTGAAAGTGCCATAGCGTGGGAAAGTCAATTCTCCTTCCCCTTCTGTCATTTTATGCCAGTTCTCAAGCCAAATTATAGTATGCAATCCCACATTCGTAGCCATATAATGTGCCAGCGTATCCTCGGGAGGGGCTTCCTCTCCACCCCGAGTAACCACATGTCTCTCACCTCTGCAAAGTTCTCGTAAAACTTTAAAACATTTCATGGTAAGGCAGATGTCTGTTCGTACCCAGTATTTCGTTTTTGCTTCCTGATTCAATCCACCAATGCCAGCGCGGCTCACACCAACCGGCCTATCGCAGCGCGGCACTGTCTGGCATCACTCTTCCTCCGCTCGCAGCAGTTCCCCTCCTTGCTAATTCTCTCGTTCTCGTTCACACGTGTCCCAATCACACTCTGAAGCAATGGTCCGTACTACCGTACATTTACCTCTCCGACTGTCGGTCCTCCAATGACCGATCAGCCTCTCGAAATTGTTGACCTCAATCTGGCAACTGTCTGTCCGCGAAACGACCGGACAATCACCTCTAATACAATCGATAGGATTCAACCGCTCAATATTCTGCACACAACAACCTACGACCAGCGTCGGTTATTCACACACTCACACATGTACTCCCTATCTTCAGTGGTTTGATCAATGACGTCTCATGATCCCCACAATCTCTGGTCAACGATATCTTGGTGTCTTCTACACCACAATAATCAAATCTCTCGGTCCCGCGCGCGCTCACGGTCCGATCCTCAATCACACAACTCTCATTCCAACTCCGCAAGACATCACACAACAATTAAACACCGCAATCTAACAAGTGTCACCCCTTTCATACTCACTCTACCACGAACTGCTACTTACGCCGCACCATCACTCTCCGTCAGTTTTCAGCGACCGCCGACGTCCTCCTCCTACGATCCACTGGATCACCATCACTCGGGCTCTATGGGGCAAATAATCTCTTATCCTAATCTTGATCTCCCCTTACTATCAGAAGTAACCACCCTACTCTGCTACCAACTGATAACGCTGATCCTTATCGTATCTTTTCTAAGGATTCCCAAGTCGTCAGGATCTTTTTACCTGCTGAATAGTGTGAAGGGAAGAAAATCTTTTCAGTTATGCAATCATTTCTTTAGGATCTGGTTCACCTATAAAGATCACTGACTCCAAATTTAGTTTCGTGGGTTTATTACAGCCAAAAATAACTGCACGTGCAAACACCTCAACACGAGGTTAAAGAAATAAATGGGCACTAATACAAATAGCATCCTACGCAGGAGTCTCATCCGACTCAGGATGAGAAGAATCGTTAACTCCAGAAGTATTAGACAAGCAATAATAGCTCCAATCTCTATGTTATTCTTCATTTATCTAAACAAGCTTAAATCCCATTGGCTGTCCCTACTCTACTTCTAAGATGACATACCTACTTAACGAATTTCCCAGGCAAGAGTAAGTAAAAGGTGTCAGCTGTGAAGACTTCCTAAGAAGTGCACTCACATAGCACTTTGAGCTCGATTCTAAGATGCTCCTTCACCGAATCCCTCTCTGTCCTCCTCTCTGGACTCCCCTACCTCTTCTCTACTCTCCTCCCTCGGGGCCCTGTCCCAAATACAAAACCCAAATACAATTGAACACGCCTTTTGTCACGCCTCTTCGGCCAGGTCTTCCTTCTTGTAATTTTCCATCGAAACTCTTACTTCATCCGGGACGGTTACGATGACCTTGAGTCCCAGGCACCTTCTCCGCTGAAAGTATCATCCCTAAATTCCATTGCACTCCCATTTCCATGCCTCCCATCGCCCTAACTCGTGAAACAAAGAGCCAGTCTTTAGCTAACGAGGCATATGTCCTTGCACCTGCAACAGAAGATACGTTCAACAGAAACCTTCTACTGTGCTAATTAAATCTACTGTCGGTGCCCAGAGAGCCTTTCCAAGAGAACCTTTTCTGCCTACAAAATAAGCTAACATAAGAACAAACAGGCCTTTCCTTGGCGTATGTTCAGTCAGGCCCTTACACAATTTAAACACAATTCTTAATCACTTCTATAAGCCTTGATACATACATTTCATATGCGAAAAGTGACCTACACGTGCAACTTAATATGATACACGTTTAAACTACTACATCTCGATTACATATGGCCTACTTCATCTACATAGTTGAGCACGTTCAGTTAAGCATTACATTTGCAATTATAATGCCACAATTACCCTCCTATTCACTCTAATAATACACATTACGACTACATTTTACTAACCATTCATTGATATATAACTGGATATATGCGGGTACAGACTAACGGTGATTATGATGCACCCCTACAATTTTCACAAGAACATGGCGCTCTATCACAGGTGGCCTGTGCACACGTAATCCTAGTTAGCAGCACAAATACTGCGTGTCTAAGGTTCAAACATGCATTTATACAATATTATGACAGTAATCCAATGTTGCGTTTGCTCTTTGTTTAATGCAGATCAGATGCCCAGCCAACACGTGTTTCGTCAGGGTAGGGACCCACGACTTCTTCAGGGCTAAGGATGTACAATGGCAAGGTATCAGACACTGTTACAAGCTAAAAAAACAAATGTTGTTACTAGGCGAAAACAGTGGCTCAAGTGCAAACTACACCCGGGGTGACATACCCAAACATGTAGATCACAACAAAAAAGAACGGTATCGACCTGTGGGTGGCTCAAGAGCCCGTGAGGTGTGATTGTCTCAGACAATAAAAAACGATTTTAACAGCTAGAGGTATGTCAAAGCAGATGACTGGCGTCATATTCAAACAGTGACTAACGGTCTTAGTAAATGTACAATCGTAAAGTGCATAATATGTTATCATAATTCTGTTCACGGTGAACATAGAAATTAGCGATACAAATGGTGAGCAATGAGTTGGTACGAGTAGATAGCAGAACAGAGGATAGACTGAAAGCAAAAGGGAGTCGAGGGAGAAAGAAGAAAGAGGAAAACAATGTGTTTTAAGAGTGTCCTAAATATTCTGAGTGGTAGAAACTTTCCAATAAGGGTGAGAAACTTCTTACCTAATAGACAGATCGACTGTGTAAAGATCAATCTGTAAATACAAGAGTGTGTAAGAAGACCCAGTGAATCATCGGTCCAAAAAACCACGATTAAAGAGTACGGGCGTGCAAATAGAAATGTATCGAGGAGATCGGAGGCTCACCTCAATGCCGGTTGTACTTCCGTCCCGGCTGGGATGGGTGAGTTAGTTCGGGCGATGGGCGTCAACTTGAGAAGTGGATAGTTCCACGAGTGTTGAGCTATAGACAAAGGTGGGAACGGCAAATTACAGGAGAAGTAACTGATGGTGCCAAGCTAACCACCAGATCCTATGAGAGTTGGGCCAAACTTGAAATGTAATTCTATCTGAACGCGCTCACTGAAACCAACAGTATGGTATCTACGCTGCAAGACTGGTCACACGTAAATAAAGTGTGAAAGAGGAGATCCCAAGTGACATTAGAACCGGAAAATACATATGCTGAGTAGGAAATCGCGCAATCCATTAGTACTGACACAGGAGATGAAGGCATAAAGTGACAGGATGTGCGCGGGTAAACGGTGCGCAGAGATGCGGTCAGTGGAAAACCAGATCCCACAACGATAAGAGGAACGGCTCAAAATTGCCGTGGTGAGTTGCGAGGTGTGCCCGCCCAGCCTAACTAAGGCGGGCGCGTGCACATATGGTGGTGATAACCACACATCCTGAAGTATTTAATAAAATACCTCCAAAGCGAGACTACGGGTCACTCGAGATAAAGACTAGTTGCAAACGGGAAATTCCCGTAGCTTTCTAGTGGGTGCCTTTAAACCGGTCATGCGATGGCGTACAATCTATGCGGGTCAGGTATTAAAAAGGTCTGGCATTAGGAAGGATTCATACCTTAGTTGGAGCAGCGAGTACGCTGTGAATTCCCCGGACCTGCGGCGATAACCGGAAGTGAGGTTGTCTCGCAGGTCCGCCTATTTATAATAAAAACAAAAACAGAGAAAGGCTACACCGGTAACCTGTTGTCACGAGGGAAATCAGGAAGTGAGTCAAATGTAAAAAAGGCAAAAAGAGAGGCTGCACCGATAGCATGCTGTCCCGAGGGAAATCAGGAAGTGAGTAAAAACTGCACGCGCACTGCGTGTGAGGAATTCTGTTTCCCGGCATGGACCTGGGAGAAAGGTGTAAGTTCAGAGGTTGCCACAAAGAGGTGTGTGATTGAAAGTGACCATTGATAGGTTAGAATGATATGAAAGAGACAGAGCAGTTCAGGTACAATAAGATTACTATTTTAACATCACAATTCAGACAATGTCGACAGAGAAATAACACATTACAAGTCGTAAGGATATATAGATGCAAGTCAGACATATAAGAGGCAATGATCACAATATACGAGTGGGAACAGTGCACAACCACGGGGAATACTCCATGTGGTGAACATGGGATTCAGAAGACTATCACAGGTGCTTTATTATACAAAATCAGGTGTCATGCGCACGGCGGATTGTCAACAGGTGAACCGCTCATGATCACCTGCTCCACTATCCTGTCACATGTGTGCAGATGTGCGCTGGTAAGCGTTTTACAAGGTATTAGTCGCCTAAGACGAATTGCAGCTCATGGTCTGTGTTGAGTCCGAGCTCAACCGACTTCAGACGCATGATCCAGGTCGCTTCTGCGCAGCGTAATGTCAGCTCTCTATCTCCTCCCCTGTGGTGAGATAGGATATGTTGTATTCCAAAGAATGTGAGTTGTTTATAGGGGCTTGTTCTTTGCAGCTCATGGCATGAATAGCCATGGGGTATCTGACATCATCTTGTTTAAGTGCCCGGGCGTGTTCGCTGATGCGATCCTTTAAGCATTCGAATGGTGCTACCCATATATTGTTTCTGGCATTTGCAAACAATTATGTATACAACAAAGTGTGTCATACCGTTGATATTTTGCTTGATCTGGTATTCTCTCCCATCCGGTCCGTGGAACCCTTTGGTGTTGTGTAAAGCCCATCTACAGACACCACAGCTCCCACATTTATGGAAGCCAAGTGTGCGTTCAGTAAGCCAATCATTTTCTTTGGTGACTATGGGGACAGTGGGACTTAGGATGGTCCTCAACGTGGTGCCTCTCCTATAAGTGACGAGTGGCCTACATGATGTGAATGTGTCTAGAGACTTATCTGCTCTTAGAATATTCCAATGTTTCTGCATGCTTTTTGTCAAAACAACCGCTCTCTCATTGTGATTCGTGATAAGTCTCACGGGTTGTGTCGAAGTGTGCCTGGTCTCCTTATCTTTCAGTGTCCCCATTCTTGGAAGTCTGTTAACGCGGCTTTCCGCCCTATCTAGGGTGGTTTGCTGATAACCTCTAGCTCTGAATCTCTTTTTCATGTTTTGAAGGCAGGAGATGAATTCGTTATCCTGACTGCAGTTTCTCCTCGCTCTGGTGAATTCCTCATAGGGGATGGCCTTGATTTGATGTGTGGGGTGTGCACTTGTGGCATGCAGAACAGCATTGCATGCAGTGGGCTTGCGGTACAACATACTATGTATTGAACCCTCTTGGACATATAACTCCACGTCCAAGAAGACAAGATGTGTCCTGCTGTGTTGATGGGTGAATTGTACTCCTAATGTGTTGGTGTCTAAGTGTCCATAGAACTCTTGTAATTCCAACTCTGTCCCTGACCAAAGTAGCAGACAATCGTCTATGTAACAGCCCCAATATAAAATGTGTTGGTTGAATTGGCTGCCCTTGTCTCTCCAGATCCATTTGGCCTCAAAATACCCCATGAAGAGGTTTGTAAAAGAGGGCGAACATTTAGAGCCCATAGCTACTCCTCGTGTTTGCTTATACCATTGGCCCTCAAACATAAAGCAATTGTTGCTGAGTATAAGTTCTGTCATTGATAGGAGCATTCTTGTGTGTTGCCATTGTGTTGCCGGTTTCTTACTGAAGTGCCACTCCATGGCCTGTAGGCCCACGTGTGGATCGATGTTGGTGTAAAGGGAACCTACATCCAGTGTGGCTAGAATGATGTCATTTTGCCAGGTGAGGTCAGTGAGTAAACTGAGGATATGTTTTGTGTCCCTTATGTAGGCAGGAAGATTTTGTACAATGGGTTGCAGAAACATATCTACATATTCTGCTATTCTCTCTGATGGACCACCTATACATGACACGATGGGCCTTCCTGGAGGAAAGGGAAGGTTCTTGTGTACCTTGGGCAGAGTGTATAATACCGGGAATCTAAGTCTCTCCACTTTAAGATAGAGATATTCCTCTTGACTAAGTAGTCCCTCTGTGTGCCAGGTTCTGAGATGTCTGTTGATAAGTATGGTGAGCGGCCCAATAGGGTTAGTAGCAAGGGTTTCATAGCAGGTGTTATCGCTAAGTTGGTTTAGGACATCTGCACACATGTGACAGGATAGTGGAGCAGGTGATCATGAGCGGTTCACCTGTTGACAATCCGCAGTGCGCATGACACCTGATTTTGTATAATAAAGCACCTGTGCTAGTCTTCTGAATCCCATGTTCACCACATGGAGTATTCCCCGTGGTTGTGCACTGTTCCCACTCGTATATTGTGATCATTGCCTCTTATATGTCTGACTTGCATCTATATATCCTTACGACTTGTAATGTATTATTTCTCTGTCGACATTGTCTGAATTGTGATGTTAAAATAGTAATCTTATTGTACCTGAACTGCTCTGTCTCTTTCATATCATTCTAACCTATCAATGGTCACTTTCAATCACACACCTCTTTGTGGCAACCTCTGAACTTACACCTTTCTCCCAGGTCCATGCCGGGAAACAGAATTCCTCACACGCAGTGCGCGCGCAGTTTTTACTCACTTCCTGACTTCCCTCGGGACAGCAGGCTATCGGTGCAGCCTCTCTTTTTGCCTTTTTTACATTTGACTCACTTCCTGATTTCCCTCGTGACAACAGGTTACCGGTGTAGCCTTTCTCTGTTTTTGTTTTTATTATAAATAGGCGGACCTGCGAGACAACCTCACTTCCGGTTATCGCTGCAGGTCCGGGGAATTCACAGCGTACTCGCTGCTCCAACTAAGGTATGAGTCCTTCCTAATGCCAGACCTTTTTAATACCTGACCTGCATAGATTGTACACCATCGCATGAACGATTTAAAGGCACCCACTAGGAAGCTACGGGAATTTCCCGTTTGCAACTAGTCTTTATCTCGAGTGACCCGTAGTCTCGCTTTGGAGGTATTTTATTAAATACTTCAGGATGTGTGGTTATCCCCACCATCTGTGCACGCGCCCGCCTTAGTTAGGCTAGGCGGGCACACCTCGCAACTCACCACGGCAATTTTGAGCCGTTCCTCTCATTGTTGTGGGATCTGGTTTTCCACTGACCGCATCTCTGCGCATCGTTTACCCGCGCACATCCTGTCACTTTATGCCTTCATCTCCTGTGTCAGTACTAATGGATTGCGCGATTTCCTACTCAGCATATGTATTTTCCGGTTCTAATGTCACTTGGGATCTCCTCTTTCACACTTTATTTACGTGTGACCAGTCTTGCAGCGTAGATACCATACTGTTGGTTGCAGTGAGCGCGTTCAGATAGGATTACATTTCAAGTTTGGCCCAACTCTCATAGGATCTGGTGGTTAGCTTGGCACCATCAGTTACTTCTCCTGTAATTTGCCATTCCCACCTTTGTCTATAGCTCACCACTCGTGGCACTATCCACTTCTCAAGTTGACGCCCATCGCCCGAACTAACTCACCCATCTCAGCCGGGACGGAAGTACAACCGGCATTGAGGTGAGCCTCCGATCTCCTCGATACATTTCTATTTACACGCCCCTACTCTTTAATCGTGGTTTTTTGGACCAATGATTCACTGGGTCTTCTTCACACTCTTGTATTTACAGATTGGTCTTTACACAGTCGATCTGTCCATTAGGTAAGAAGTTTCTCACCCTTATTGGAAAGTTTCTACCACTCAGAATATTTAGGACACTCTTAAAACTCATTGTTTTCCTCTTCCTCTGTGGAGAGGTGTGGTGCAGCGGCCAGGGCAGCTGACTTCGGAGCACAGGGTTCACGGTTCGATCCCCGGCTCCGGCGGCAGCTCAGCACCATGTGACTCTGGTCAATAGCTCACTTAATTTCCACTATGGCCCCCAGTGCCTTGAGACCCGTAAGGGTGAGTAGCTGCGCTATATAAAAACTGACTTACATTTTTTCTTCTTTCTCCCTCGACTCCCTTTTGCTTTCAGTCTATCCTCTGTTCTGCTATCTACTCATACCAACTCATTGCTCACCATTTGTATCGCTAATTTCTATGTTCACCGTGAACAGAATTATGATAACATATTATGCACATTACGATTGTACATTTACTAAGACCGTTAGTCACTGTTTGAATATGACGCCAGTCATCTGCTTTGACATACCTCTAGCTGTTAAAATCGTTTTTAATTGTCTGAGACAATCACACCTCACGGGCTCTTGAGCCACCCACAGGTCGATACCGTTCTTTTTTGTTGTGATCTACATGTTTGGGTATGTCACCCCGGGTGTAGTTTGCACTTGAGCCACTGTTTTCGCCTAGAAACAACATTTGGTTTTTTAGCTTGTAACAGTGTCTGATACCTTGCCATTGTACATCCTTAGCCCTGAAGAAGTCGTGGGTCCCTACCCTGATGAAACACGTGTTGGCTGGGCATCTGATCTGCATTAAACAAAGAGCAAACGCAACATTGGATTACTGTCATACCGCATCACTGCAAACCCTTCCTTGTTTCATATCCTCTTGGACTAGCGGTAGTGGCAGCTCCAACGTTTCTCACAAACCATATATTCATTGCTCACGATTGTACCAGTGGTTTCATCATGAATAGAGACAAAGTAGCAGAAGAGCTCTTTCAAAACTTATGAGCTTCATTTTTGATGAAAGTGCTTCTGCTGACAACTCAGGAGCACTTTCATCAGAAATGAGT
Source organism: Calotriton arnoldi (assembly GCA_963921515.1). NCBI lineage: Eukaryota > Metazoa > Chordata > Amphibia > Caudata > Salamandridae > Calotriton > Calotriton arnoldi. The sequence continues at coordinate 1,438,683 of CAWUFW010000540.1, read as the reverse complement.
TCCAGGTGGGTAGCCATTTTGGGTGGCATGTCACTTTTTCCCCCCTAGAAACAAGCCCCCAAAGCAGAGGGTGATAGATGTTTCTGAGAAACAAAAATCAGAATGGGCCTGATGCGCCAAAACATTTCTCTCGGGATGTGGGGCCATTGACTAGCAAGATGAACCCAGGCAGGGAAAATCTGTGTCAGGAGGCCTGCTCTAAATATAATGGGCCTCATGTTGTATCAAAGATGGTGGGAAATAGGCTGCAACCAATGATTGACAGCTAGTGGGTCCAACAGAGGCTCGACCGGCTGCTGATCTATGGTTCCCCAACTCTAAATGTGGTGAGGGAACCGCAGATTTAGCAGAAGTGGAGCACCACCACTTTACAACAGAAATCTCACGCTTTAAACCTCTTAGTGAATATCCCCACTTGCTTCAAACCCCCCCTCTCTGTACTCCTTTGTGGAAATTCCAGTTGACCCGTTACAAATTGTTTCTACTGGATGCATTTTCAGCATGTGGGTTTTTCACACTGGGCTACATGTAGCATGTGGAAAAACTAATTGAAATGCTATTGGGTATATAGAACTACAAATTAAACCCGTGGATAGCATTAGACTCTAACAAATAGTTCCCAAGATCCAGCTGAGAAACTCTCCATAGATTTACAGTGGCTGCCTAAAACCCCTTTACCAGCAAATGGGTCCAGTAGAAGCCATTTGCAATCAATCGATCAACAGGAATTTCAACTAGGAAAGATAAAAACTGAAGCGCTTCAACTAATACTTATACGTTTCTGTGAATCCCTTCGGGCGCTAACATTTTAGATAACATTATTAGAGAAGGCTGGTGGGGGAGGAGGCATTGTTATAAAAAAAATATTTAAAAAACAGTCAGCCAAACATTGTACAACCACATCGTTTGGCTAGCAAATGTTCAAGCCAGCCCCACATTACCAGTGAGTGAGCTTAGTGAACGAGTGTTGCCCTCGCCAGAGGGCTCGGGGCCCAGCTTCCCAAAAGACTGAATATTACAGCATCTGTTTTCTGAAATAGTGTCTAAGTGCTTTGAGGGATGGGCTCGTGCCTTCCCATCCAGCCATAAATGCAGCCCCCTAGCTTGCCGCCTTCTGGGGATTGCGACAAAGCACAAATAGCAAGCCCCTCCGTGCCACAGAGGCCGCTAGACAACTGCAGTTACCTGCAAGGGGTAATCTGGCGCCCTCTGCTGGAGGTACAGTCCTCGCCTTGCCAGAAAACCATCACAATGCTCACGAGCTCCTTGAAGAAAACCCCTTATGTGACCTAGAGGGCGCTATCGCCTTCCTTTGCTATAATGCTGTCGTTTGTGATATTCTATGTAAAATCAATAAAATGTGAAAATAAAAAAAATCTCCCTCCGCGCGCACGAGCATTAATACTGGGCCACGTGTCCCCTGTCCTTCACTGCTTTTCAAGGCTGACAGAAGCGACCGTCTCTCTTGTACTTTTGAAACACAGAAAAGGTTGAGCTCTCTCTGTTGTCTGATGAAGACTTATGTTTCCTTTCAGTGCGTTTTTCAAAGCGCTCCGGAGGAGGAATTAAACATGATATGGCTTTGACATTGTTACTGCTAAAAGCTTTGTGAATGAGGGTACTTAGGAGCTCTCGCTTTCCATAAATCATATTTTCTTTGATTAAATCAGTTTTGCTCATTTTGTTTCCCACAAGGACACGTCCGCCTGTAGGAGTGTGTGCTTCTATTGAGGTCTTTCAAAGGACACGTCTTTTTTTTATATATACTCAGTATTCAGGCTCTGCAAACAGGGAAAAGGCAGTTTTAAAGGCTTTGGGGAGAGGTTTGTCCCATCAATTCGGACACGCCTTGGTAATGACCCACCGACTAACGGAGCCAGGGTAGGGAACCAAAACAGCCCTTGAAAAACATGTTCAAACTCGAGCCGCTCCCTTCCCCTCCTTGAGCAATCTCTCTCTTTCAATCCATCCATCCAATCTCTTTCTCCCCAAAGCTCCCCATCTTCGCAAGAAACCTCAAAACCTGGCTCTTTGACAGACCCCCTCCTTGATGGACTGGAACCTGCGACCCCCCCCCCCCAGCGCCTTGAGACCCCTACGGGTGAGTAGTAGCGCTTAACAAACACCTGATTGATTGATTGATTTCTCCTCCTCTCTCTCCTCCCTCTTTGATGGTATACTCTCTGCCTTCTCTCTCACTTCCTCTCTCTCTCTCTCTCTCTCTCTCTTTCTCTCTCTCTCTCTCTCTCCCTCTCTTGAAGCCTTCCTCTCCCTGCTACAATTAACCTTGGGGAGCTTGGAAAAGTGACAGAGGCACCAAGAGTGGACATGAACTTTAAAAACTGGCCTCCAAAGGGCTCCAGCCCACAGAGGAAATGCCTAGTGGAGTAAAAGGCCTGTCCAGCCCTGCACAGACAGTTCCTTCTGAGGAGCTCATAATTTACAGACATTCTTCGTTTTTGAGCCATGGATACTGCTAAGAAAAAATCCCAGACAACAAAGAAGTGGACTTTGATAACCCAATGCAGTAAAAAAACGGAGGTGCAATTTGGGATGGGTCTTAGCCCCAGTGAAATTTAACCAACACCAACAGCCCCAACACCATCTATGACAACACGCTATCAACACTCCCCTACACAAATAAGGCTTAAGCATCCCCCGCTCAGCATACAAACATCTCCCAAATCCATATTTCTCCCTCTCTCACACTACACAGAAACTATACTCACACACAACCCCACACACTTCTCCTTCAACATACACAACTCACCAGTCCTCCACACTCAAACTATACACCTCAAATATCCACCAAAATACCAGATACTACAAGCTCTCAAAACAATACCAAATACACATAAACACATTATCAGCACATACTCTCACTCATCTAACTCATCACCAACATCGCAACATACATACACACATCCACTCTTTCCCCAAATACCAGCATAAATAACCCATATTTAAAGCCATCTCAAACTCACCATCTACATTGATTAAATACACCAATCACTCAAACCACAAATAAACAACAATACCTACTCACACATCTATCTTTCATTTCTCAATTCAGAGCCATTCAACATGACACTCATTCTCCACCACCACCCCTCTTCCACACACCTTCAATGTACGCAAAAGGAAGCAACTCCACAACACTCTTCAGAACCCAGCATCCCCTTATCTATACCAAAACAAATCCATTATTCACACACAACTCCACAGCCCAACCAATGCACTTCAAACAGACTCACCACCACCCACACCAGACCCAAAAATATGTCTTTTAAGCCTTTTGGAAGAAGATAATGACAACCATAAACAGCACTTCATCCCTCCCTCGACAGTTAACATCACCAACAATAGCACAGCACCCACAGCTTCAATGGGCAAAACTCGTCCTCCTGCAGCACAAATTCTCTACACTTCCAAATTAGATTCTTTACACTGCCTACTGATAAATGCTCATTCTGTATCAAAAAACAAGTACCACATATTCAGCATATTAACAGACACACAGCCAGACTTACTTTGCATTACAGAATCATGGCTCGGAGAAGACATGCCACCGGTATTGCATGAAGCTGTTCCGCCAGGATATAAAATATTACACAATATTGCATAGGCAAAAGAGAAGGTGGCAGTCATCATATTTCATGAAACAACAAATCTCACCAAAGCTGAGGAAGTTTATGTGCAAGGTTGTGAGACCCTTCTTGTCAGATGCAACCCTACACCAACATTTTCATGTTACTTTCTCCTTCTCTGCAGACCACCACCTAGTAATGCTACATTCCCAGACACATTGCTCGATACAATCTTCCACATTCTTACAATATACTCAAACCTATCATTCCATGATGACCTCAACAAATGGTTTGACAAACCTAATATGCAGCACCCTAGAACCATTCTTATTGGCCTAGATATGCACAACCTACAGCAACTCGTTCCTAAATCCACACACATAACAAAAACCTTCCAACACCCAACCACATACTGACCATGGAACAAACTGAACTTGGAGGAACTAGAAAATTTGCTCACCTCCAACAGAGATTTGGTCATCATCAATGCTGTTCAAACACTGCATTGATGGCTCCAGAGAGCTTTAGATCTCTTAATTCCTCTGAAGACATCTAAGCTTAACAAAGAAAACACTACCTTTGGATGAATGCAGAATTAAAAAATATCAAAAAACATAATGCGAAGCCAGTTGCGTTAAGCAACTGGCTCAAAACAAATAACCTTGAAGACAAGATATGCCTGCACAGTCCAGACTCATCAGAATATACAAGTCAACAATCAAAAAAGCAAAAAAAAACTGTACTGTTAAAACCAAATCCACAATGCAAAGTGTGTCAATAAAGAATTCTATAAAATACTCACCAAATTCCATAAGCCAAAATGCACAGAAGCTACCAATTTCATTTCTAACAATTTTTGTGACAAACCACCTAACCATTACACATCTAGGGAAAATATGTTAAATACCTATTTAAACAACAACAAAAAACAACAGCCCCAACCTGTTTCCCACAATGCCCTCCAGCCAAAGGCAAACACAGCAAGTATTCTCCTTCAAAGAACTATCACTAACTGCATTTATGGATCTTCTCAAAACAAGGAAGCAAGCCAGCTGACCCTTGTCCACCTGAAATCTTCAAAAACATCTTATGATCAACTTCAGCGGCAATCACACTAAAAACACTTGGCAACAACTCTTTAACAACAGGAGTTTTCCCAGAAAACCTTAAAACGATATACAAATGCCCCTTTAATAAAATGTAAGCTGGACAATCAAGCCCCGACAACAACAGACTCATAGCAAATGGACTATTCCTGGGCAAAATTATAGAAAGAGCAGCTTCCGCCTAGATGTCACAATTCATTGAAGACAATTCCATACTTTCCGACTTCAAAACTGGATTCTATCTAGAAAGGGACACTGAATCAGCCCTAATCTCTACCTTTGATTACCTTAAAACCACAGAAGACCAGAATAGAGTTGCTGCCCTTCTTCTCTTGCACCTTTCAGCAGCCATTTGCACAGTGGATCATTATACACTCATCCAAAGACTAAAGGAAGCCAAAATAGTGGGCATAGTTCTAATTTGGATCTCATTCTACCTGTACAATAGAACAAATAATATACATACGCCTCATTCCCTTCTAAGCCATACAACATTAAAGAAGGAGTACCTCAAAGTACAATTATCTCACCCATGCTTTTCAACATCTACCTGAAATCTTTACCAGATTTGATAAAGGGGTTTGACATTACCTGCTATAACTAAGCCTGGGCGGAGTTCGCAGAGTTTCACTCAGTGGAACTCCGCAAAGTGGCAGAAAAACTCTACTGCGCCCTGTGGAGTTCTGCCAGCGGCGGAGTCTATTAAGTTGCATTGCTCGCACTGAAGTTTGTCCCGCACTCTAAAATCAGCGTGAACAGCACTACACGTTTCACCAGAGGGCGCTGCTGTTTTCTGCCGCTCCAGTAGACATTCTACTTGAGCAGCAGCTTCCTCAATGCAAGTGGCAGACTTCTCAACGCGAGTGGTCATGACCTGCCGCCACTGCCCGCGACGAGAAATCTCACCAGGAGTAGGTCTAGCGTGTTATTTTTTCTCGCAAGTATTCACCAACTTACTGTTGGCAAGCCACTCGAGGGAAAAAACTCCACTCCGCGTCACTTCGCTGAGTTTTTCAGGACTTCATACGGAGCGCAGAGTGGGCAAAACTCCACAAAATCCACCGGCGGAGCGGAATTCTTCGCCCACCCCTAGCTATAACTACGCAGATGGCATTCAAATACTTCTCAAATTGGAAAACCCAAAGGACATTAACACATCAGAACTCTTAGATTGCCTCCAGGCTGTTGACCAATTGATGCCATGGAGCCACCTCAACTTGAATGCCTCCAAAATGGACATGCTTGCCTGTAGCATCTGGAAAACCAACAAATCTCTCTGCACCTGGTCTGATGATCTCGGACCACCTCCTAAAATATCCAAGGAAGTAAGAAATCTTGGAATTACCATGGACGCCAAACTGTCAATGAATCCGCAATTGGATAGGCAGCCAAATCAGGCTTTCTCACAATGAAAACACTGCAACGCATCTACTCACATCTAGGATCCCCACACAAGGTTCAAGCTACCCTCTCTCTTGTCCTATCAAAACTGGACTATGCTCATAGTCTGTATCATGGCTCAACTTTCTCAACTATGAGAAGACTATAAAGAATTCAGAATGCTGCTATTAGACTCCTCCTACATGTAAAGCCACAAGCACACATCTCCCCTGCTTTGAGGGCTTTTGGTTACCCATTGCAAGAAGATCCTCCTTCAAGCTGCTTGTATCACACACAAAGCAATACCTGGCAAAGGACCACTCTTCTTCAGGAAAAAAATCAACAAATGCATACAACAAAGGAATCTACACTCAAGAATGACTCTCTGCCTCAAAATTCCTACATGCAAGAAAAAACATGGGTGGAACATCTTTCTCTGCTCAAGCAGACAAACTATGGAATTCACTATCCACAAACCTAAGATCTACAGAGAACCATCTCTCCACTTCAGAAGATTAGTCAAGGGCTGGCTCATACCCACATAACCATAATACTAGTGGTTCAAGAATTTACAACAACAGTATACTCAGACATAACGAACTATACTTCTTAAAGCAATGGAACAGAGCTGGCCTTATACAAGTACACATCATTGTACGTTGAACTATGCCTCCTAATATAAACAGATTCATTTATATTAGGGAAAAACTATATATTGCACCCCAAGATACATGTTTATATCAGACCATGTCAATTTTACTGCTTCTATGTACATATAGGTACATATACAGAGGGATATGCCGGCTACTAATAACTACAATAAATGGCATGTTTATATTTATATATATATAAGTTATTTACACTTATTAGAAACCATGAAAAATGTACCACAAGATACATGTAGACAGCAGACCATGTAAATACTGGCGCTTCAATGTACAATGTGTATTTATATAGAGGGGTTTAATCAAGATTAGCTTTACCAATTATCATGTGCAGATATGTGTATGTATAAATTATTTACATCATGCTATTAAAAAATGCCTTTCCATCCTTACCATCCCTCCCCCCCACGGTCTCATGCCAAACTTTTCTGGCTACTACGAACTCCCAAACATCTTTCTCAAACCTTCAGCCATCCCATCCAACTAAAAAGCACATTCAACCACTACTTACACAAAGCCTACTACTTTCCCTTTACAAATCCATTCCTATTACTCTATCCCTACTCCAAACACCGCCTTTTCAAACCCATACTATCATTCTATCTCTACTCCAAACTCTACAAAACGCACATGAAATCAAAAGCACAAACCTAACACAACCAATGCACAAGAAACCCCCCAAAAAAGGTTTACTAACTACTAATCTTGGGTTCTGGAGTAGCATGCTACTCACCTAAAAAGCACTTTAATGCCTTGTCAGGGGTCGTAAGCGCTATATAAATAAATTTACAATTACATTTACAATATCTGGAGCCTAACTCCTAGATGCCAATGCAACAGATTGAAACAGAGGTACACAACTTGTTGTAACTTCCCAAGTACGTCAGAAAAACTATGATCTGGAGGCCGGTTTTTGACTTTGCTCAACTCATGTATATAAGAGATATTCGTGCAGTGTAAGAACGTCAGATGTATGGGTCTGTATGAGTAATTGCACAAATAGCGCTTTAAAAGTAGCACTTACTAATTTATTCTTATATCTTCTATAGTGCTACTCACCCATTGCAGGGGGTCAGAGCGTTTTACACCACACACATACATTGTAAAGAAAAAATAAATTATCCCAAAACCAGTCCTCCAGATCACAGTCAGTGACACTATGAGGTGCCCCGCTGCCACAACAGACCTACTTTTTACAGACTTCATTACACGCTACACTATATGTAGCCCTTCCCTCTCTGTTACTACAATTTTTGTTTCTCTCTTTTCTTGAGGCATACTGGCAGGCGAGCAGCAAAAGATGAGAGTAGTTATTAGGGTCGAGCCTGTGAAAGCATGCGCTACCACACGCGTCTCGCTTGCAAGACACTCTTGTATACAGAAAAGGGCTTGGAGTCCGCCTGTTGCATACACTTTGTTGGCTTGCGTGGCAGTCTTTTTTACAGCCTCGTAATTCGTCAATGCAGGTCTAACATTACTTCCGTTTCTCTCTGTGGAGCAGGGCCCAAGCACTGATTGATTCAACCTAATCAGTGCCCGTATGCTGCTCCTGATGTAATTGAGGAACTATTTTGTTCTGTTTAACTTTTAGTGCCCTGCAAACAGAAGGCGTGTGAGTGGCAAAAAAAGTGCCCAGCAGGACAAACACAATTTCAAAGATTTATTTTCTGTAGTTGTTAGAAATGGGGGTCACTAGTTGGCAATGGTTTGCACCTTTGTCCAAGTAGGGATCCTTCTTTCTAGTCAGTGTAAGGGGGATACACTTCTAAAATAACCCCTGCTCACCCACTTGGTAGCTTGGCACGACCAGACAGGCTTATCTCAGAGGCACTGTGTAAAGCATTTGTGCATGCATACAGTAACACAGTGAAAACACTACAAATGGACATCACACCAGTTTAGAAAAATAAGTAAACTTGATCTAAACCAAACAAGACCCAAAACAACAAAAATCCACAATACAGTAATAAATATATGACTTTCAAAAGGTAGAAATAGTTCTGTTCAAAGCAAATTGCAGTTGCGACACTTTCAACACAAAGTATCTTGGATGCGTTGAAAACACAAGCAAAAAGGGACACAGGGAAGGTGATGCGTCGGTTCCTTATACTCAAGGAAGGTGATGCATCAGCTCTTTGCTCTGGGGGAGGTGATGCGTCGGTTCCTTACTACTGCGCAGGGGAGGTGATGCGCCCGTTCCTTACCGGAGAGGAGGTGATGCGTCGGTTTCTCACTGCGTGGGGAGGTGATGCGTTGGTTTCTTACTGCGCCCCTCAGCGATGCGACAGACCTGGTGCCTCGATGCAATTTGACGATACGGGACGATGCGTGGGTTCTTGCAGCCGCTCAGCTGGGCTTGCGTCGGAATTGGTGCGGTGATCTCGGACTTCGGAGATCGGTGCACTCGATGTGGAGTGTGGCGATTTCTCGAGCCGCGTGCAGGCGCTGGGTCGGTTTCTTCGACGATGCGTCGGAAACAGGTATGGATGCGTCGCACTTCTCGTCGTTGCCTTACTTTTCCAGCTCCCAACAGCCAGAAGAACCTCCAGAGGCCGAGAACAGCTACAGGCACCTCTTGGCAGGTCAGAACTCCCAGCAAGGAAGGTCAAGGGAGCTGGGAGTGAAGTCTTTGTGTCCCTGAGACTTCAGAACAGGAGGCAAGCTCTACTTCAAGCACTTAGAGATCTTTCTCAAGCAGGGGACACAGCTCACAGGAAAGCCCTTGTCCTTTCCTTGGCAGAAACAGCCACTGCAGGCCAACCCCAGACAGCACACAGCAAAGGGGCAGTACTTCTCCTCAGTTTCCCCCGCTCTTCTCCTTGGCAAAGGTTCCTCTTGATTCCCAGAAGTGATCTAAAAGTCTGGTGTCTGGGCGCCACTTTTTATAGTACAAAATCCTTTGTTCTCTGGAGGCAGAGAGTGTCTGTGCTCAGCCAAAACCAGTTCTGTCCTCTCTGGTGCGGCTGCCCGGCAGGAGGTGGAGACAGCATTTTCACAGGCAGACCAGGCCCATTCAGGTGTGAAAGAAATCTCCTCCCCCTACTCTAAATGCAGCCCAGGTCTATTCAGCCCAGCCCTCACTCACCCTGGAAAGGCAGGACACACCTAACCCCCCCCAAGTGGCTGTCTGAACAGAATGCACATCCCCAGCCCCTGCCACTCCAAAACCAGACAGTCAATACACAAACCAGCAGAGGCACACAAGATGGCTCAGCAAGAAAATACCAACTTTCTAAAAGTGGTATTTTCAAACACAGAATGTAAAAATCTCCTTTACTAAAAGATGTATCTTTAGATCCTGAGTTCAGGCATACTAAACTTTATCTTCCTATCTAGTCCCAATGGGAAGTTATATTTATAGGATGTTATAAATGGACTCCCATTCTTTCCTATGGGACAGATAGCCTTTCAATAGTGAAAAACGAAATTGGCAGTATTTCACTATCAGGACATGCCACACACATCAGGGCATGTCCTACCTTTCACCTACACTGCACCCTGCCCACAGGGGTACCTTGGGCCAGCCTTAGGGGTGACTCACAAGTAGGGAAGGTTAGGGCCTGGCAAGTGGGTGCACCTGCCAAGTCGACATGGCAGTAATTTAATTTTAATCAATTTAGAGGGTAGTTTATTTATTTGTTTGCATAAGTAAATTAAAACCATTGCATTACAATAAAACATTAAAAAAGGACATCACAATTCATAGAGGTAAAAAATAATCTGGGAAAGTGCAATAGTTAAATGCCAGCGTTTGACTAGGGGCTTCTTATCATGTTTGCAATTGGGCGTTGCCTTTTGGCTGGTCCCATAAGAGAATGTCACCCTACTGGCTCCTTCAAGTCACCAAGACTACTTTGGTTTCCATTCTTTTCGCTGATACTCTTTTTCTTGAAAAGGGCTTGTGCTTTGCGACTGTGTAGGGGAATGTTCTTTCGCAGGTGGTTACTTTTTCTCTCAAGCAAAGTTTTCTAAGGAGGATCCTCCTTTCAGTTGCAAAGGTCGGGCAGCAGCACAGGAGGTGTAGCCATGATTCTCGTTTGTATTCACACAGACGGCATGCTCCTCCTGTGTTTTGGTTTGCCCAAGCCCGGCTAAAGTCTGTGATTGGGAGTGCCAGCAGTAGCATGTACATAATCTCTCTTCTGGCCTTAGGGTTAAGCAGGGCAGAAAGATAGGGCTGAGGTTTATTTATTAGATATGAGTCATTCAGGGGTATCAGGAAGGGTAATGTTTTTAATGTTGCCTGGTCTTGTTGGAACAAAACTTGTTTGACTTGTTTATTGATACGCAATTTCCAGGTAGTGTATGAAATGCAAGGCAGAGAGAGTGCTAGTTTGTTTATTTCAATGGAGACCATGGCGATCCAGTTTTTTCAAATGTGTCTCTGAGGCAACTTTTTAAAGAATCCCCCGGAGATTTTAAGATTTGAATGTAGTATTTTAAGAAGTCGGCCTCAAGGGTTAGTGATTGTTTGACTAACCCGAGCTCCAACCTAAGTCTTGCCCTGGAGAGGTGTTTTGAAATTTGAAAAATTATTTTGAAGGCCACACATTGAGCCAGCTCTAGGGTGTCTTAACAAGCGCCCGGGAACGCTTGATGCCCATATGAGAGTACTGGGAGAAGAGAGGCTTGAGTACTAGACTGCACACAGACACCGCAGTGGAAGGCCTGAGTTACCTTTGAAAGGCTGCTTGCGTGGGTGGCACAACCAGTGCTTCAAGCCCACTAGCAGCATTTGATTTACAGGCCCTGGGCACACATAGTGCACTGTACTAGGGACTGACTAGTAAATCAAATATGCCAATCATGGAATCACCAATCCATAACAACAATTTACAGAGGGAGCACTTGCACTTTGGCACTGAACAGCAGTGGCAAAGTGCCCAAAGCATCTAGACCAGCAAAACGAAGTCAAACACACAGCAAAATAACAGGAGGCAAGAGCAAAAATACAGGGGAAGCCCACGCCAATGATGCCAGGTCTAACAGTAGTTAATTTTTTTGTTATTTTGCCAGGTCTTCTTTTCTCACTTTGCACTTATGTTTTCTTTTGTTTTTGCTTGTGGGCCTGAGGATTGTCTTATTGCAAAGCAATACTGTTTCTTACTTTTGTGTAATTTCTGAAATGCTGTTTTAACACAATCATGTGGTACACGCCAATCCAACCCACTCAATCCAATCCACCCCAGACTAGTCCAATCCAATCCACCCCACCCCACTCCAATCCAAACCACTCACCCCAATTCAATCCACTCCAATACTCCCAATCTACCCCATACCTCCCAACCCACTCCACTCCAATCTGCCCCACTTCAATCTACCCCACTCCAATTCTCCCCACTCCAATCCAAAACAATCTGCCCCACTCCAGTCTTCCGCACTCCAATCTGCCCCACTCCAATCCAAAACAATCTGTCCCACTCCAAAACAATCTTCCTCACTCCAATCCAAAACAATCTGTCCCAAATCCAAAACAATCCGCCCCACTCCAGTCCAAAATAATTTGCCCCATCCCAATCTGAAACAATCAACCCCACTCCAATCTGCCCCACTCTAATCCAAAACAATCCTCCCCACTTTAATCTGCCCCACTCTAATACAATACCATCTGCCCCACTCCAATCCAAAACAATCTGCCTCACTCAAATCCAAAACAATCTGCCCCACTCAATCCAAACCAAGCTGCCCCACTCCAATCTGCCCACGCCAATACAAAACAATCTGCCCCACTCCAATCCAAAACAATCTGCACCATTCCAATCTGCCCCACTCCAATCCAAAACAATCTACCCCACCCCAATTCAAAACAATATGCCCACTCCATCTGCCCCACTCCAATCTGCACCACTTAAATCTGGCCCACTCCAATCTGCCCCACTCCAATCCGCTCTACTCCAATCCCAAACAATCTGCCCCACTCCAATCTGCCCCTCTCCAATCTGCCCCACTCTAATCCAAAACAATCCACCCACTCCAATCTGCCCCACTCCAATCCGCCCCACTCCAATCTGCCCCACTCCAATCCAAAACAATCTGCCCCGCTCCAGTCCATCCACTCCAATGTTCCCCAATCCAATCAAAGACAATCTGGCTCAATCCAATCCAAGACAATCTCCCCCACTCCAATCCAAAACAATCTGTCTCACTCCAATCTGACCCACCCCAATCCAAAATAACCCACCCACTCCAATCCACCCGACTCTAATCCACCCCACCCCAGTCTAATCGACCTCACCCTAATCTAATTCACCCCACTTCAAACTAAAATCCACCCACTCCAATCAAATCCAATCTACCCCACTCCAATCCACCCCACCCAATCCAATCCACCTCAATCTATTTCACCCCACCCCAATCCAGTTCATCCCACCCCAATCCAATCCACCTCAGTCCAATCCACCTACTCAATCCAATCCACCTCCCTCCAATCCAATTCACTCCACTGCAATCAAATCTACTCCACTCCAATCCACCCCCACTCCATTTCACCCCACTCCATTCCACCCTACTCCATTATTCCACCCCACTCCAATCCAATCTACCCCATTTCACCCCACTCCACTCCACCTCACTCCAATCCACCCCACCCTACTTCAAACTACACTCCAGTCTAATCCACCCCACCCAGTCCACCCCACTCCAGTCCACCACACTCCACTGCAGTCCAATCCACCCCACTCTACCCCAATTAAATCCACCTTGCCCCACCCGAGTTCAGTCCACCCCACTCAGTCCTATCCATCCAGCCCCCTATACTCCATTCCACCGTACTCCAACCCAATTCACTCCACTCCAGTTCCATCTATCCCACCCCACTCCAATCCAATCCACCCCCCTCCAGTCCAGTCCAACTAAACCCCCTCCAGTCCATTTTAATTCACCTCACTCCAAACCACCCTACTCTAATCCAATCCACCCCACCCCAAGCATTGTTTTGTGAGCTCCGATGGGAGCGCAAGATCTCTAATGAGGCTCAAGTAGTGGTATCTACCACAGTGGCGTCTAGCGACAAGAGACTTCAATGCTACAGAACCAGTATATCACAATAGAGCCTGCTAAATTTTCACAAAAAAGGCACCATGTAGAGGAAGAGTAACAGGGCACTATAACCCTTTCAATAGCTGACCTGTAATCCCTGATTCAGGAAGCAGGCTCTTCAGCTCTATGAACCTGCCACAAAGAAGGAGCTATTGGCCTTTACCAATGATGATGAGCAGGAAGCTGGAAATATGTATTAGATGTTCATTTTGAGTAAATGTTTGTGCATATAAGGGAGGTACCAGGATTTGATTGAACCTTTGCAACAAGTTCCAGTGGAGTGTTATAACTTATAGTATGAGACTCAGGTTGAGGATGATGTTCTGAAAAACATTCTAATGAAAAAATGGAAAGGCATTGATAAAACCAGTTTTCCCAGGTTCCTAGGCAAGAGATGTCTTGGAAAATTTTGATGCAGTCTTTCCACAAATACCAAAGGTGAATTCAGTTTTGTTCAGCATGGCCTCATCTTCCTCACTAGCTTTGGAAGAAGCCCTATTGTCAGATCCATGTGACAAAACATTAGATAGTGCTCCCAAGTGGGCATATGCTGCATCTAATTTTGCGATAAAGACCAGCTCGGATGTGGCCTATGCACCACAGACCCGTCTAAAGAACCTTCAAGCCTTGTTTAACTGTCTTCAGGTAGGGGATGATCCCACATCTATCGTGGAGAATATGGAGTTTTTGGTGATGCTCTTGTCAAATATTACATTTGATTATTGTGGCTCAAAATGTGAACCCAACACAGAGGTCATTCTTTCTTTGGCTTCTGTTCATATGGCAAAAACCTTTTGATACTGAACTCAATGATCGAATTCAGAAAACAATGGAGGGAAAGAAATCCTTCAACCTTTTGACTCCTTTGCAACAAAAAAGAATTTCATGCAAGAGAAAGCTGGGACAGTTCACACAGCAGTCACAATGTCAGTTTTGAGGCTGAGGGGTGTGCTGGGTGAGAAGACTATCCTGTGGGGGCAAGACTGGCCAATTACAGCGACACCTGGAAAAAGTTCTGTGTTTAATTTGAGCTGGTGGTTGCCCGTGGGGCACTCATTTTTGGGGACCGTCACTTATTTTTCCTCATCAGACATTGACCGAGAGCAAGAGAGGGAAAAAACAAACAAAAGGCAAGAAGAAGGAAGAGAAAGACAGAAAAACCATTCCAAAGGGAGAAAGCCGGAACCTGCACAGGTGAGATAACAGGGCAGGGAGTGTCTGACAGTGAATGGAAGAGACATTAGGTCGATTCTAAGCTACGTAGCCTTGGTATTCCATACAGCAACATTAAAAGCACAAGGTGGGGGTTTCTGAGCCGTGCTTTGGGCACTGCACTGATTCTATTACAAATTAAGCACTGAACAACTCAGTCATGGACAAGTGGGTACTTGCAATAATAAGAAATGGTTATTCTACAGAGTTGAGAGAAGAACTACTGCCTTGCTTTTGAGAGACTGCTGTGCCAAAAGCTCCAATAAAGAAAGGATATCTTCTGAAAGGAGTAGCATACCTTTTGGAGAAAGTTGCAATAAGAGAGGATCAGTTTTCACAAAGAACACAAGGTGTCTACTTGATTTTGTTCTTGGTGCCCAAGTTGGACAGACGTACAGGCTAGTCATGGATCTAAAATGGCTTAATCAGTTTGTTTGCAATACCTTCTTCTGAATTGGCAACTCTGCAGCAAGTGATTCCGCTGTTAGTCGAAGGGACTGTATTTGCTGATCCTAGATATTCAGGATGCTTCTTTTCATGTCCCTATTCACCAGTAGAGCCATGCACTACTCTCAAAGGTTTTTTCCAAATATAATAGCACTAGAAGTGTATTTGTTACATCGGGAGTATATTAAGATAATACCATACCTAGATGATTGGCTAATTTCTTGTCCTTTGTCTAAGGCACAGAATGATGTGAAAATGGTAGCCACATGTCTCAACAGTTTAGGATTTCTTTCTAAACCTAAAGAAAGCGAACTTGAATCCGGAAGAAGTCAAACTGTTCAATTTGAAACTTCAAAGGAACGGGTGTTTCTTCCAGAATCAAAAGCTCTCATTGCAGGAATCATTAACTCACCTCCTGAAAGCATCAGCTATGATGTTATGAGAGTACAGGGTTTGATGGCAGCGACAAGAGCAGTGGTTCCATGTGCACGTCTCAATCGAAAGCCATTACTTCAACACTTACTAGCTCATTGGTCACCGGAGACACAAGCGTTTGGAATGATGATTGCACTCTCTCAGACATTAATACTAGGGGCACGATTTGTAAGTTGGTGGAAAAGGTACTCCATCACAATGGAGATGGACTATGCTTCCCTCCAACATAATGGCCCGCCCGCCATTTATGAAAAAGTTATATGATAGGCTCTTCTCCTAATGGTCTCTCCTCGTCTCTTCCACATGAAGGACTGCTCGCCATTTATGAAGAAGCTATCTAATAGGCTCTTCTCGATAGGGATTAGAGACCAAGATTTGAAGTGGTTCTCATCCTTTCTTCCTAATTGGTCCCAGGCAGTTATCATCAAATCGTATTAATCTAGTGTGAAGCCTTGTCTATTTAGTCTTAGTGCTCCTTATTAAGTCCTGCCCTGTTTAACATTTACATGACCCCATTGGCCAATCTTATCCATAGCTATGATTTAGATTTGATGTCTTCTGCAGATGATACACAGATTGCCATCTCATACATTTTTAATGCTTACCTAAAGAGAGTGGCCTTGTGGATGAAAAAATACTCTTTCAAGCTCAATGGTGATAAAATTACCTTCTTCACTTTGGAGAAGCCTCTTTGATCTGGTCTCCCTCCAGGGGGCCCATTGAATTGGTTAATACTCTTGTACCTTGTGAATCAGCCAGGCATCTGGGAGTCTTTTTTGACGTTCTTGTTTCATTCAAAAACCTATCTGGTCTTTTGATGTACACTCAGAGACTCCATTGAACACCTCCAAAAACATGCCACATCTCTAGGTCTTCTCTGATCTTTTTCTTTCTCCTGACCTTGTGAAAATGTTACATCTGTGTTGAGAGCTGTTCTGAGCATTTACCAGAGCTTACCAAAGAGTACATTTACCTGATTAGATTTCCCTGGTGACAGCCCAGGCTAAATTCACATTTCCCAGCATACAGGAAACTTCCATAATCCCTATCCTTGGACTTGGATGTTAGATATCAATTTTTAAAACTGGATTTTTGTATGGCTAATAATGATTCCATTTCAGATCTATTTTGTGTAGGTTAGAGCGTCCTGAGTTTCTAGGTACTTTGTGGGTAGTACCCACCTGGTCGGCATTACTCACATCTGAAATGTTCCCATCTTCACTAGATTCAGTTAATAAATCTGTCCCAGAACCATATCCTGACCATACCTCATCCGACAATGAAAAAAAGCAGTCACTGGACTCAAAGTCCTGCTCATTAATGGCTAGACCCGCAAGTTGTGCCTTTGGCTCTAAAAAAACCTGAGGGGTCTGCAATGCATTCTGCTCACTAAGGCCACCGGACCCCCCGACCTCCCCTGAAGACTGGACTCCAGGCCAGTTAGACAGGTCTACACTGTTCCCTCCATCCACTACCTTGCTAGAGTTAGAGGTACATAAAATTACCTCCTCACTTGCAGCCTACCCACTCTGCTCAGACTGTTCGCGCTGGGGTGCTGTGTCCCTTGCCGCACTGGCGCCTCCTGCACTCTTTGTGTTCTCCTCCACCTGGGCCACTGCCTGCCGATGGTTTTCCTCCTGCTGAGCTGAACCGGAGGGAGTGGAGTTCCACCCATAGAGGCGCACAGCAAATCGATTACGGAAGAGCCGAGAGAGCGCTGCTGGGGCACAGTCCCGCCTTTGCCCTTCCTCTCCTCCACGGTCTCCTTCCGGGTCATCGAGACTGCCACAGAGAGCTTCCAACCATTCCTCTTTGCTTTCACGCTAGCTTCAGCACCGCGCCTGAGCTCCACCAGCGTCTCACCCTTCGATGGGGGGAGCGCTGCATTCTGTGCCTTTCCCTTTGGGTTTCCCATGCCGGGGATCTTGGGCCCCATCTCCAGCTGGAGGGAGAGTTGCTAACAGCCACGGCAGCCTCCATGTTCCCCACAGTCCGTCAGCCCAGCCAACAGCGGCCGTGAAGCCCAGAGCAATTCAGCCTGAAATAGGGAGCCTCTATAGCAGTTGAGACAGCAAGGTAGGCACTTATCTGATATAATAGTTCCCATCAACTTTTCTGTAATAACCGACATAAGGGGGGTTCTGTATCTTTAAGCCATGTTGCTGCTTGCTTAAGCTAGGTCAGGGAGCTGCATCACGGCTGTGTTAGACAGCCGCCATCTTGCCCTCTTCCACTCAAGATTCACCTGTCTCAATACCTCCGACCTTGGACACCATTCTACAATGCATACTCTCTCACCAGGAGGATACTCGCCAGGATAGTCGGCAGTCACCGACAGCCATGCGAAATCTCCAAGGATCACTAAGGAAAGTGGCAAAAACATGTAGTGCAATTGGGTAGCGGCTGTCCAATCTTGAAACTAGAGCTGAGACCCTTGAGAGTGATCTGGCTGGTACCCGAGAACAAACCACGGCACATGCGGCACAGCTAGTTGACATACAGTGGAAGTTGGAGGATAAAGAAAACCGCCAACGACGTAATAATCTCCGAATTCTCAGGGTCCCGTAGGGAAAGGAGGGCTCTGATGTTCGGGCATATGTGGTGAATTTATTGACTAAAGCTTTCCCAGACCTAGAGGAATGGAACTGGCCATTGGAGGTGCAGAGGGCCCACCGTGTCCCATTCAATCTAAGACAACCAGTCAGATCAGGTTCGAAACCTCGGGCCATCCTCGTTTACTTTGGCAATTTTCTCTTGAGACAGTCTATTTTTAAGAAGGCTAGACCAGAAGCGAAACGGAGTGGGGGAGATTTCATCTTCTTCCCCAGACCGGACTTTTGTCATTTTACAGTCGAGAGGCGATGGCACCTCCGCCAGATGATCAAGCCCATTCAGGACAAGGGTGGACAGGCCTTCCTGTTAAATCCGGCCCGCCTCAAGGTGATCCAGGGTGATCAAACCCGGTTCTTCACTTCGGAGATTAAGGCAAAGGAGTATCTAGAAAAGTGGGGGTCCAATACTTGAAAGGACTTGGGCTAGGGGTTGGTAAGGGCCAGGATAGTAGGAGATTCGCCATTTCTTTATCTTTTCTGAATTCTCATTTCTTTCTTTTTTTACAGGTACTGTGGGGTTCCTTTATACTTTTATTTATTTTTTCTTCTCTTTCCGGTTGGCATGGCTGCTGCCATGAGAAGTCAGCTGAAATATGGTTGAATTGCTGGTCAGGGAGCTGCGCTCATCATCACAGACTGGGCTCAGTCTGGCAGCTCATCAGCGCTGGGTGGGTAGGGAGGGGGTGGAGGGCATGTTGTATAGAGGGGAGAGGAAGAAGTGGGTGGAGAGGGGGGTGTGGGGTGGGGGAAGTGGGGCGCACTAGGTGTAGGGCACGGGAAAAGGGTGGAAAAATTGGAGAGAGAGCAAAACATGGTATGTGAGAAGATTCAGTAGGAGAAGGTGCTTGAGAGTATTTGGAGGGTCAGCCTCTGTTTTGGGAATGGGTAAAATAAGTATATGTACCATCAATGTGGGGGGTTTAAATGATAGGACTGAACGAGCAAGGGTCGCCGAGGTTCTAAGGTCTCAAGGGGCCGATATAATCTGTCAGCAGGAAACACACATCCCATGGGGGAAGCAGGATATCCTGATGATTAAAGGCTATACCCTGGCAGCATGTTCCACTCAAACTTCCTAAGGGGGGTCGCCATTCATGTTAGAAATAGCATGGGCTCTGTAACACGGGTATTGGAGGATAAGTGGGGTAGATGGACGATTGTGTTGTTACCCTTGGGGTTGACAGTTTGTACCATATACGGATCAAACCAGAATGATCCAAAAGATTTTAATGACTTAGGGGCCGATTCCGATCTCGGTCGGAGGCGCACCCAATACCATTCGGTCGGGAAAAAGCCATGCGAATGCCTGTTTCCCGACCGAACCGCACGCGGGTCCGGCCGAGCGAGTACGATGCGAATTCGCCGACCGACTCGTCCGGGCGACCCGACCGCTCCGACCGACTCGTACCCGGATCGTACCGCTCCGACCGACTCGGTCGGACCCGATTCGCACCGCGCAATGGAGACGTTTCCCGGCCGGGTAAGTACGATGCGCGCCGCGAGCAGTCCGACCGAGCCGCGCACTCCGGCTCGTAAGAGCTGTCGGAGCCGTACTTTGGGGGTCCGTGTCGGACCCCCCTGTACGCGTACCCGTGCGAGGCGCACACAGGGGGGACCCATGGGTCCCCCCTACCTGTGCGTGTACGCCGCGAGCGCTTCGCGGCGTACTCGCTGTAGGGGGCGCCCTTGTCCGCCTCGCACCCATTGAGGCAATGGGAGCCCGCGTACGCGTTGTACGACCGGCTCCCATTGAGTTCAATGGGAGTCCGACCGACTCGTGTCCGATAACATACGGACGCATCGGACTCGTTCGGTCGGACTGCACGGGTCCGATTCGGTCGGAAATCTCTCCGGGTCCGGCTCGGTCGGAGAAATTTCCGGCCCGAATCGGAATCGACCCCTTAGAAGTTGAGTTGGCATCCTGGCCAGAACCATTAGTCATTTGTGGGGACCTAAATATAAATCAGCAGGTGAGCAGGGGTCAAATGCTTAAATATTATGGAAGGAAGTCACTAGTGTACAAAGCCTTGGCTGCTCTAAAATCCAGCTATGACTTAGTTGATGTGTGGGCCGACAAGAATCCCACTGACCAGGATTTACTTATTTTTCATATCCCCATAGCAGGTATGTTAGGTTAGATTACTTCTTGGTTTCTTCCTCTATGCTCAATGTAGTAGGAATCAAGAAGCTACCAAAACTGCTTTCTGACCACAATCTGTTAATCTTAGATTAGGCAACACAAATGGATGTCCAGGCTCAGTCCAAGTGGACATTCAATAGAAAATTGCTTTTCAATGTTTCCTTTGTACAACACATTAGGCAGAGGGTGGCACAGTATTTTGATGCAAACCGGTATAGCGCTTCAAGTGGTATGGTTTGGGATAGCTTTAAGGCTTGCTTAAGGGGGTAAGTTATTAGTTTTGTTGGAAAGAATAGATGATTGCATAAGGATGAAATTGATGGTCTGATTGGTAGACTGGCAGCTTTAGAAAAGGACCATACCCTAGCAATCAGCCAAAACCAACAGGCGACAGAATTAACACTGCAGCAAGAAATAATGATGACTAAAGCTAAAATTAGTAGTTACTATAATAGGAGGAGTGCAGCAGGGTATCAGGCGCATAAAAATGAAAGCTATGAATATGGAGAATCTGTGGGTTGAAGGAAGTGACCCGAAAAGGGCCACTCGGGTCACTCACGACCGCCTCTCAGCCTTCCATACAAATGAAGAGTCGGTCAGACAGTAGAGAATACAAACCAAATTATTTATTGATATTACGCTGCAGCGGAGCCCAGTCTGACCAGCCTCCTGCGATGGCTGTCGAGGGACTGGACCCTGTAAGCATAAAATTACATTATGTACGTTGCGGAGTCCACAGAGACCCGCCTACTATGAAAAAAAACACTGGTAGGTGTCGTAATACAATCAGGGTACAGAACATAAGTTTCGATTCTGAAGCCGGGCACAAGCTACCTACTGCCCAAGGTCGTCTGGCCTATCCTCCCCACCAGACAGGTGGGAGAAGGCCTCTATCTAACGGGAAAGGAATGCACTAATGAGGACACTTGCAATTACAGAAAGAAAAGCTCAACCTTGGGAAACGAAACTTACCAAAGACCGTTTCTCGAAAATAACCAAGCAGCAGTTTCGATTATAATACAAAATGGCGTCCAGATTGCAAGATGGTTTCGCGAATGCTAAGATATACAGAGAGAAGGGCCTTTCAGTATTAACAAACCCTCCTGTTAGCATGAGATAACCATCTACAATTGGAAACAAGGGCAAAACATAAATGAATAATAAAAGCATATAGCTATTTTTATACACATTTCATACCATCAACAGTAGGAATGTGCTCTATGCGAAGAGAAGATGTTTCGAAGAAACCCTCATCTATGATCATCATTTCGTCTATTTCTTTCTGTAACACTATTGCAGCATTGGTATCATGAATCGATATCTTCCCCTTTGGAGTCAATACAGAGATACAATAGGTGCAGCACATTGGAAGACATTGAATAAGGACACAGCAAAGTATTAATATAGCAACAAGATAGATTACTTTTTCTATTAGCCAGCCCCATGTTCCAAAAAGGGACCAACTCCAATTACCTGTTTCCATGCCAGAATGTCCAAGATATGCATTGTAATATTCTTTTCCATATTTGTTATTCCCACTACGCACTGATCGCCAATAACTGCGCATGCACCACCATTTTTTGCTAAAATAAAATCAACTGCATATCTAGTTTGTTCAGAATAGATCCTCATATTCTCTAATTGAATGGTGATGTCACGTAATGCTGCCACTGTAGTTTTGGACAATATCTGCAACTTACAGCCAAAGTATTCACAGGCCTTTTCACCTCTACTCATAGCCATTCCCCCCAACGTAAAGATAGCAGACAGGATATAACCAAAAGTAATACCATTACTGTAACTGTTGATCTCAATATCTGTTACTCCTTCGCAAAATTCCTTTGTAAGTGTTCTCTTCACCCATTTTACCTGTCTGTGGGCATATTTACAAGGGACCCCCAGAGGCAGCACCATCCCAAGGGCTACATCATTGGTGCCATTATGAACATTTGAGTACATTCCATTAGATAAAAAGAAGAACCCGGGATGGGCATATATCGGTCTGTCATAGTTCACAGCTGAATAGCGAGAATTACCTGTAATGGTGCTAGAACCTCTCGAACCTTTCAAAGGGAATGTCTCTTTGGATATGATCACCCCAGAGCAATTTATATACAATACGGTATCAGTACTATTTATGATGGGGCAACAAGCAGGGTAATAGCCAGCTTTTCGAGGAACCGTCACTTCTTTATAATGCCAACCCACCAACGTTATATTTTGCTCTTCCAAGTAGAAATTATCACAATACGTATTATTGTCACAGCCGGGGTAACCTGTTCCCGTGGGCTTACGATGATACAAGCATGGCCCTGGGTAGCCAAATCCAAACTCCCCTTTTACCTCAACAAAATTTGTCGGCTTAGAATACGTATAATTTATCAAAGACAAAGGATAAGCAGTCCACAGGCTCGTCACAGATTCAGTAGGATAGCAAGCGATACCATTACCAAAAAATCTCTTATGAGTGTCCAAAAAAACATTATTAGAAAGCACTCTCTTCTGTCTTGGTGTGAAAAAGATATCATTGTCAGGAGTAGGCGAGTTACATGTATACTCTCACGCCCAGAGAACCCCACAAAAGATAATCATCAGCAGAATAGCAAGAAAGGGAACTATTACTCTCCGCTGTTTGATCTATGATGATCGTGACAAAACAACAAGACCCAATGGCTGTTCTTCATCAATCATTGGCCTGCCAAAAGGATACATGATAGCAGAACGAAAAGGTACTATTAATATAACCTCAATGAAACCAAATAAACAATCTTCTTTCCAGCGTCCGTTTTTTTTCTCTCCATTGAGCCTTGCTGGCAGACTCCTATTGTTCATCTACGGTGGTGCTATTGAGCACTTCTCGATGGAGCTGTGCGATTGCAGCCCTTCGTGAAGAAAATCCACTTCACTCAGAATAGGGTACCCCTCCCTCCTGGGAGGACACCCCCAACTTATCCTGTCCAGTGTTTCGGACAATGCACCAATCTCCCTGTCCCTACTCTATCGTCCCTTTGCTTCATCCATGAAGTCCATCCCTACTAATCTGACTTTTCCTTTGGTGCACTGCCCTCCGTCGAGGACGCAAATTGTACCTAACAACTCCAGAAACAGAGGGATCAAGAAACAAAGGCTCACTTTCAGAGGGACCGACTGACTCAGGCTCAGACTCAGACTGGCCAGCCGACTGAAGCTCTTGGCTAGCCTTAATCTCAGGTGGCACTGCCTCATTCAAAACTGCATCACTCTCCTCCTCAGAAGGTGCCCATGTTACTCTGGCAACGGAGAAAGGAATGAAACGGGGAACCTTCTCCGTCTCGGAATCCCCAATGCCGTCGAGCCTCCATTGGTCATAGGGCAGAGGAAGTGGCACTCTCTTGCAGTGCGTTGAATGAATCCAATTTTTCCGACCGTCCACCTTCACCGCTGTACAGGTAGCAAGGAGGATCTGGAAAGGCCCCTTCCACTGGGGCTCCAGACTGCTTTTGCGCTGAAAGTGGCGAACCAACACGAAATCCCTGGGCCGGAGGTTGTGGCCTGGTCCCTCTGGAGTGGATGGCAAGGCCTCTTGAATCTGCTGATGAATAGCACGCAAATGTTTAGTCAACTCACATAAATAATCTATCAACAAAGGGTGATCTATCTCGGAGAAGTGGCGAGGTCTCGGAATGCCCCAAACATTAGCCAAAAACAACCTCATAAGGGGACAACCCTGTTCTAGTATGGGCTGTAACTCTTGTCAACAGCAAAGCCAATGGTAAAGCATCTGGCCACTTCAATCCTGTACTCTCCTGAATTTTGGCCATCTTTAGTTTGAGTGTACCATTGTACTTCTCGACTAAACCTGCTGACTGAGGGTGATTCGCAGCATGAAACATTTGCTTAATGTGCAGGCCATTGCACACCAACTGGATGACTTTCGTATTAAAATGGCTGCCGTTATCGCTCCAAATCAAACGGGGCAAACCAAAGCGAGGGAAGAACTCCTTTAAAAGAGCCTTCGCTGTCGCCAAAGCTGTATTCTCCTTTGTAGGATAAGCCTCAACCCACTTACTGAATGCACAGACCACCACTAACACATACTTCAGATTATTCACCCGTTCCATCTCAATGAAATCCATTTGAAGGACTTAAAAAGGGAAAGAAGGGGGTGCAAAATTACCGGGAGGTGTGGGAGTACCTTTTCCAGGATTGTACATCATACACACCATGCAATATTTCAGCAAATGGGCAGCCGTCTTTGGGATATTATCATTCTGCCATACAGGGTCTAGCAACTTGCAAATACCCCTAGCACTAATGTGAGCTGGTCCATGAGCCATATTGACTACAGAAAGAACATATGCATCTGGCAGCATCCATCTCTGCTTCCCCGACTTATCTACCCAGCACCCATCATCATCCAATTGCGCTGTGCTTTCCTGCCATATTGCTAATTCCTCAACCGTCACCTCGCTCTGAATCTCTTTCACATTATCTAATGTGTCCTCAAACATCGTAACTTCTGGCACCCATCTAGCAGGACCTGCTACAAACATCTTTTTCATCTTAGATCGGGCCGTCTCCTTAGCTGTTTGATCTGCAAAAGCATTTCCCCTTCCCACATCATCAGTAATTGCTTTGTAAGCGCTACACTTCACTATTGCCAGTTTCTTGGGCAGGGTTAAAGCCGACAGAAGCCTATTTATCAAAGGGCCATGTTGAATTTTCGAACCATGGGAAGTGAGAAATCCTCTCTCTGCCCAGAGCCGCCCAAAATTATGAGCGACTCCGAAGCCATACTGGCTATCAGTATAAATATTGACCGCCAATCCCTGACTCAACTCGCAGGCTCGAATTAGAGCCCCCAGCTCTGCAGCTTGGGTCGACTGATAGGGAACTCGTGATGTCTCAACTATCGTGTGCAGTGTTGTGATTGCATAAGCAGCAGTTGTGGTGCCATCCGGTAATTTAAAACAAGAGCCATCGACATATAGTTCCCCTTGGGGGTCAGATAAGGGAAAATCAGTCAAGTCTACCCGTCCCTTCATCTCCTCTTCTGTCCGAAACATACAATCATGTATGTCTATTTCCTCACTCTCCGAAGGGAGGGGTAGTAACGTGGCAGGGTTCAGAGTGGCACATCTTTTAATTGTAATGTGTGGTGCAAAGAGAGTTAGCTCATAGCCAGTCAGACGTGCACTGGTAAGGTGCTGTGTCTTTGTTCTGTTCAAAAGCGTATCCACAGCATGAGGTACCATAACTGTGAGATCAGTATCAAGAACAAGCCCTGCCGATTGTCGATTAGAGACGGCCACAGCCGCGGTCGCTCTTAAACAGCTCAGGAGGGCTTTCGCGACGGGATCAAGCACAGCAGAAAAATACGCACGCGGCCTCTGCTTACCTCCAAAGGCCTGTATTAAGACAGAAAGCGCACAACCGGCCGACTCGTGCACATATAACACAAACGGCTTGTTGTAATCAGGTGTGCCAAGCACAGGAGCCGAGCAAAGCTCAACCTTCAATTGCTCAAAAGCTTGTTGACATTCAGGCATCCAAGGCAAAGGTTCATGCACATCTTTAGTTGTTAAATATAACAGCGGCTTTGTTAGTAAGGCAAAATTCGGTATCCAATGACGACAATAGGAAGTAATACCAATGAAGGCTCGTACATCGCTTTGAGTCCTTGGAAAAGGCATGTTAACTACAGCATTAATACGCTCAGGAGTTAGTTTCCGACCCTCCTTCGACAGTAGGTGACCTAAATAGGTGACCTCCTCTCGACAATATTGAAATTTTGAAAAGGACACTTTGTGTCCATATTGAGCCAAATGCAGCAACAATTTTACTGTAGCTTCTTTACATCCTACCTCAGTATCGGACACAATCAAAAGATCGTCCACATACTGCAACAATACATTACCTAGGGGAAGGGTGAGGGAGTCCAATTGACCTTTCAAAGCCTGGCTATATATGCTAGGACTCTCAGTGTACCCCTGAGGAACTCGATAAAATCTAAAACTACGACCTGCCAAGGAAAATCCGAAAAGATGCCTGCTATTTGGATGAACAGGGATGCTAAAGAAGGCATTTTTCAAATCAATAACAGAAAAGAATTTAGCAGAAGAAGGAATCATAGTTAAAAGAGCAGTAATGTCAGGAACCACAGGAAACTGAGGAACCACAATTTTATTAACTTTGTGCAAATCAATCACAAAACGATAAACATCAGCAACATCATCAGAGGAACCCGGAGGTGGCCTCTTAAGAATAGGAAGGATGGGACTATTAAACACATTTGTCGCTGTTTCCTCCACAACTCCTGACTGAATCAAATCTTGTATTATGTGCAACAACGCCTGTTCTCCTGCATGCAAAATTTTATACTGAGGGATACGAGGCAATATTGCATTTTCTTTAACCTGAATAGAAACCGGAGGTATCTGCAAAAGTCATACATCCGTGTCGCTTGTGGCCCACAACGTAGATGGGACATCCTTAAACTCAACTGGAAGGGGAGCATCTTTAGACAAACATTGCGTATTACTAACCACACTTGGACCCATTGTCATATGGACACCATCCGGGGAACAGTAAATAGTTGCATATAACTTCTTCAACAGATCTAATCCCAACAAGTTCTCTCCACAATTTGATGTTAATAAAAACGACGAATCAACGGTGAAAGGGCCTATAGTCAAAGCAAGGGGTTTGGAGATGGGGCTTACTACCAGCACACCAGAAAAACCAACCGAAACATTGTTATGGCCAGACAGGGCTGCCCCAGGGACCAGTGACCTCGAAACAGAACTATTCATTGCTCCTGTATCCACCAAAAATTTCATTTCTGAGCCCTGCAAATCCACACTAATATAAGGTCCACACTGATCTACAGGTATCGGAACTGGTCCCTTACCCTGTCCCTGGCTGTCCTAGCTGTAAGAAATCCCCTTCACCTCGTCCAAATCATAATCATCATGATAATACTGCCATCCCCGAACTTCATCAAAATAATTTTGATCGGAACGGCCCAGTGATGTCCCAGTAGCCTGATCTCCAACCTGATCACATGCCCCCTGGCCTCGCCCTCTCGCCCCCCGTCCTCTAGGAGCCGCAACCTTTTGCAGCAAAACTGGGCACTCGCTGCGCCAGTGCCCTTCCACCTTGCAATACGCACATTGATTTGGGCCCACAGGCACAGCATTTCGGCTCGTACGAGAAAGCTGCCTGGATCCAACACCTCGACCCCGTCCCTGGCCCCTGGATGCCTGCTGCATCAATACCTTCGTCTTCAGCTCCTTCGTCTTTTTTTCTACCTTCTCTTTCTCCTTGTTCTCTCTATGCTCATAATACTGAGCCATACTCAATATCACCGAAGGGGTAGAAGTAGTCCAC
Source organism: Calotriton arnoldi (assembly GCA_963921515.1). Lineage (NCBI taxonomy): Eukaryota > Metazoa > Chordata > Amphibia > Caudata > Salamandridae > Calotriton > Calotriton arnoldi. The sequence continues at coordinate 1,410,693 of CAWUFW010000540.1, read as the reverse complement.
GTGCTCTCAGCAGCCTGCAACCGTGTTGCAATCTCTGGGCGCAAATTCGTGACAAACCTGTTAACAAACAATCCGATACCCCCTTCCAAAGACAAATCATGGCCACTAAAATCCAAGAACATACCTTCGAACCGGGTAAAGAAATCAGACACACTTTCCTCTTTCTTCTGACGACATGCGGCCAGCTTATCCCAGTCCACCTTCCGAGGTGGGATAAGAGAGTGCATATAAGTAATAATGCGGCCTGGCAAAACCAAGATCTCAGCCCTGGGCTTTTCACCAGGCTTCCTCTCCCCATCCCACATCCTAATCTCGTCCCAAGTACCACCCAATTCTAGGGCATGGTCCTGAGTATGCACCTGTCGCCAGATATCCACTGGCACCAATAAGCCAAAAAACATTTCAATATCTGCCAACGTCATTACCGTCGATGCAGCAGCCTCTGTCAATTCTTTATAATACGCAGTAGGATTTTTTTCTGGGGTCGGGTAACTGAGCCTTAATCGAGAGGACTTCACTCCTCTTCCATGGAGTATAGACCCATTGTTCTTGAAAACGGGCCTCTACTCGCTGCCTAGTCACCTGATCATGCTGATCACATAGCTCCGGTATCTCCGGGTGGAAAATGGGGTGAACTTCCCTCATCGGGATTTGGGATATCGTCATCGGAGATTTCTGATGCAATCTACCTCGATATCCAATCAATGTGGTAACACTAGCGAAAACCTCATTTGGAGCCATGCCCATGGCATACACTTGGTCCCTATTATCATAAACGGCCTGAGGTGCGACACCTTTAAAACACAGTTCCCATAGTCCAATCAAAGTAGCCGACATGTGCTTAAGGGTATGCTGCTGGACAAACTGCTCATAGCCCTTTAACACACTCCATACATCTTCAACACCATGAATAGGATTACAGGCCCACTGGACAGCCTGATTGGCCACCATCGTTTTCTCCATATCTCTCACAGCAGATCGAATCAACACCCGTCCCAATCGCTCCTTTGCAACTGTCCCATCCCCGTCGTCCTGGCCACGCACCGGTGTCTCGGCACCTAACAAGGGGGCAGAAGAGAGAAGAGGGGACAACACAGTAATCGAAGGGGGAGGCATCAAGGTCAACATCAGCTGAGTAGTAAGTGTCTGTGAAGGAGAAAGTGACGCAGTACAACAGGAGTGGCAGGAAGACTAGCAGCCACGGCAACTGCGGGGGACGGAGCCAAAGAAGAAGCTGGTGATGCCGGAAATAAAGCACTTTGATCAATACCAGAAACAGCAGGAACAGGGGGGGCAGAGGCAGATGGCAAGGGCTGTGGGACGACAGGATATATTCTATGTGGGGCATAAGGAGGAGGCGGTCTTTTTTCCAATAATTCTTCCACAAACGTGTCTGCCTCCTCCCTAGCAACATAGGACTTATCAAATTGCAATCGAAACCTCCTATCAGCACATTCTATACCCTTCTCCACTTTCTCTTTATCATGAGCCACTGCTTTCTGAGTCAGTGTCTGCATTTTCTCTCTCCGTGCCTCCCTTTCCGCCCTCATTCATCTCTGTTTAGCTTCCTTTCGCCATACCTGAAGATAATCAAATATCGACTGCCTGCTACGTTTAGCAAACAATTTCTCCTCCAAATAATTCAATTTCTGCTCATCAAAGGTGCCTGTTGACGGCCACTGCAGTTCAGCGTTGTCCCTCGTATATTTGTGCCATAGTGTACTAAATATATTGGGGCCAAGGCCGTATTTGACGTACATGTCATAATTCGGAGTGCCCTCCGCAGGTGCGGGCTGCTTTTCCTCCAATCAAGAACAACGACACCCCACACAACACAACTTACTCCAGCAAGGCATTCTGTTCACACAAAGAAACACATTCACCACACAATTACACTAAAATGCACTCGTGCCTTTACCAAAAGTCGCTTCCGCGGATTGCATCAATCACAAATTAACAAAATGGTACCATATCTCAAAAGATATTCAAAATCAAATGCAAGCGCTTGTCTAAAACTGATTCCTAGACCAACCAAAGTACCCACCAAACAAACGTCATGATGACAGAGAACCAAACAAGCTCACGTGGTGCACACAGGTCAAACGAATTTATTCTCCACTGCCGACTATTCGGACCAAACGGTCAGATCCAAGGGTTTCGCCATTCAGGACCCCAGTCGGGATGACCACTGGGCAGGGCACCGCCTGATCAGACAGGCGGGGCAGCTGTGAGTACAAAACTCTATCGTGCAGGGGTCCCCTGATCCACCTATCAGACCCAACGCGGCCCCGTCCTCCTCATCCATCCGCGGACGAGGATGAGGTCACCCGATGGAGTCCCTGTTCGGGCGACAACTGAAGGAAGTGACCCGAAAAGGGCCACTCGGGTCACTCACGACCGCTTCTCAGCCTTCCATACAAATGAAGAGTCGGTCAGACAGTAGAGAATACAAACCAGATTATTTATTGATATTACGCTGCAGCGGAGCCCAGTCTGACCAGCCTCCTGAGATGGCTGTTGAGGGACTGGACCCTGTAAGCATAAAATTACATTATGTACGTTGCGGAGTCCACAGAGACCTGCCTACTATGGAAAAAAACACTGGTAGGTGTCGTAATACAATGGGGGTACAGAACATAAGTTTCTATTCTGCAGCCGGGCACAGGCTATCTACTGCCCAAGGTCGTCTGGCCTATCCTCCCCACCAGAAAGGTGGGAGAAGGCCTCTATCTAACGGGAAAGGCATGCACTAATGAGGACACTTGCAATTACAGAAAGAAAAGCTCAACCTTGGGAAACGAAACTTACCAAAGACCGTTTCTCAAAAATAACCAAGCAGCAGTTTCGATTATAATACAAAATGGCGTCCAGATTGCAAGATGGTTTCACGAATGCTGAGATATACAGAGACAAGGGCCTTTCAGTATTAACAGGGTAAACTCTTAGCGCTCCGTACAAGGCAGGAGCTAGCTAGGAATAATATCTCACAAATTAAAGGGCAGGATGGACGGTATGCTACAAGCTTAAAAGATATCATTAAAGTATTTGAATGTTTTTATCAGGACCTATACCGGCAGGATGACACCAGCCCTTTTTCTCCGAATTGGATTGAAAACATTATGGGGGACCCACAAGGGGTCGATGATGAAATGCGGCAGGAGTTGGAGGCGGAGATTACATTGGAGGAAGTTGTAAATGCACTACAATCTATGGCCTCAGGAAAGGCGGCAGGCCCTGATAGAATCCCGCTAGAATAGTACAAGATATTCCAGGCTGAGATAACTCCCTTACTCCTAGACTTGTTTATAGGGGTACAATATAGTGGGATTCCCCCGGACTCCTGGCAAGGAACGGACATAGTCATTTTAAAAAAAAAGATAAGCCCTCAGACAATCCGGCTTCCTATCGGCCTATATCTCTTATCAACTCAAATGCCAAGCAATATTCCAAAATGTTAGCGTCTCGGTTAGGTAGGATCATAGCTCACCTAGTTTTCCCTTGGCAACACGGCTTTATGCATGGGAGAGGCACCACCAATCATATCAGGCGTGTCATTGCTTTATTCGACATAGCAGAAGTATTAGGGGAGAGGATAGCCCTGATTCTCCTGGATGCAGAAAAGGCCTTTGATCGAGTGTCCTGGCAGTATTTATGGGGAATCCTGGTGCATAAGAGGTTCAGCCCGGGTCTTATAACAGCTATACGTGCAATGTATTTAAGACCTTACGCCAAGCTGCAAATCATGGGCCAGAAGTCAGGCCGTATTCATGTTGCCAGGGGGACAAGGCAGGGTTGCCCCTACTCTCCAATTTTATTTGCCCTATACATCGATCCGTTTATCCAGCAACTCCTTCAAAATCGGATCATAAAGCCAGTATGTATTAACAGATTTGACACCAGGGTAATGGCATACGCCGATGACAATGCTATTGTGACCTCAGATCCGGAGACGGCGATGTTAGGAACAGAAAGGATGGCTGGGGAATATGGTAGTAAATCAGGATACCTATTAAATGCAGGGAAAACTCAGATTGTCTGTAATTCCTATACCCCGTTTTCGGATCCCCAAAGGCTGGACGCAGCAGTTAATCTTTGGGGTTAGGGTTAGCAGTAGGGTCAGCTCTATATGGTCGATAAATTTGAGTCCTATGCTTAATAAGATTAGTATGGATTTAAAACATATGGATAGGTTCCATCTCAAAATAAAAGGAAGATGCAACATTCTAAAAATGATGATCCTCCCCAAGATTTTGTATCTGTTCCTCTCTCCTTTCCCCTGGAGATTGAAGGGCTCTTCTTGAAGAAACTAGACTCTATATTTATCAATTTCATCTGGAGATACAAGAAAACTCGGCGATCTTTAAAGTTATTAAGTCTACCGCAAGATCGTGCAGGATGGGCGGTCCCCAACTTGTTATGCTATTACTATGTTGCCTTCTTACAGCAGATGGCTGAGCTGTTCTCATCAGAAAATGCTGGTGCGAGTTTTAGGGACCAGGAGTATGGTACAGCTATCCCCACTATCTATGAGCTGGCCATGGGCCGATCGGCACATGGTATGCTTCTTAGACAACTTGAGGCTAGCTACTACAAGAAAACACGATTTAAGTGTGTGATAGCGGTCTGAAAAGTGTGGTCTTAAGTGGTGAAACTTATGCAGATACCCACCTATAATAGATATTCACCATTGTGGTGATACCCCCTGTTTCCCACAATAACTTATGACGTGATGGGTAGACAATGGGAACAAAAAGGCATAACTAGAATTGGGGATTTATATCGGGCCAATCAAATTCATTTGTTTTCTGACCTCCGGCAGGGGCATGGAGTAACTTCTGGATCACATTTCAAATATATTCAGATCACTAGTTTTCTAAACCAAGTCAAGACCGAAAAACTCTCTTTAATCAAAATCCCACTTTAGGAACCTATTTGCCCCCAATCTAGGATAAAACACATTTAGAAAACCTTACTGGATAAAATCCCCGATGATTCAGAGAATGTTGAAGTCAACTGGACTAGGAAGTTGGGAGATTGCAACGTTGATTTGTACAGATCAATTGCACTAGGTTCTGAAACCTTTCTCTCAGCCAACCAAAAAGCCCAGCACTATCAAACTATTTTTAAACTTTATTTTACTCCGGCTAAGCTTTTTAGTTGGGGTAGGAGGGAGGATGATAAATGTCATAGATGTCCTCATGGGCTAGCCGATTTGACACATACGTTTTCAATTGTGGGAAATTGTCACTCCTAATAGAAGGGATTGAGGGTTTTTTGCATGAAGCATTGGGTAGGAGAGTCTGCATAACCCCATTACTGATGCTTCTGGGCTATGACAATAACGTGCAACTTGATAACTCCCAGATGAACTTTACTTTTATTGTGGTTTCTATTGCCCGGTTGCTCATTGCTACGCAGTGGAAAGATGTTGAGCCCCCTACCTATCAGGCCTGGCTGGGTCGCTTACTTGCCTTTTATAACCTTGAAAGAACACTATATAATTGTAAGGGTAGGCGCCCCAGCAAGAGAGGCCGTAAGATCTGGGCTCCAATGAGCAGATGGCTCAGAAGGCGTAGAGGGGGGAGGGACTGGTTAGCTTTGGATGGTTAAGAGAGGGCTGGTAGGTCCTGAAGCCCTGGTAGGATTGCCGAGAACAAGATCTAGGAGAATAGTAACACTCATCATATACAGTTTTATCTTCTGTGCTTAATTGATGTTTTATGATATCTTACCCTTCTGTCTAACTGTGTTGTCTTTCTCTTGTGTACATGACATTTATAAGAAATGTATATCCAATGTTTGAAATTCTCACATGTATTATTTTGTAAAGCTTTAATGACTGTTTTTTTAATCATGTTACTACTCTCTCCTAATAAAAACAAAAAAAGAATCTAGCACACTCCTCTGCAGATAAGTAATATGACGTTGGATGGCTGTTTCCTTTTAAATTTTACACTCCATGCGTGACTTATGACTTGTAATCTTTCCCTCAAATCGTGTCAACGTATTCCCTCTGACTACACCCTTTAAACAGGTTTTGGTTCTCCCTTAACTCTGCAATTAATTTTATAATCTATTTCTTCTTGCATATCTGAAATCGTATTGCAAACATTGTCTAAGAATGGCAATTCTCCAATTAGCATACAGGGAGAATCTTGATTTTATTAACGACAACGGAGGCCAACATTATGCAATAACCTTTTATTGCTGCCCCAACAAGCAGCCCTTTAAAGAACATAAAATACATCATAAACAAAACATTAAATTTTTAGAACTTTCAAGACAGTATATAACTCCACGTCACTTAACATAGTCCTCATTTAGGCTGCGACGAAAACAAAAGATGCTCCTTGGCTTGAGTGGAAAGTATTCTTACTGAAAAGAGTTATCTGAAAGAAAGAAGAAACCAAGTGATATTACAAAAGATTAATTCTGAAGTAAATAATCATTTACCTCTGTAAAGAAATATCAGGTTAATGATATTATCACAATAAAACCTAGTGAACAACTTTAATTACACTATTGAAACTAAACTAATTGGGAGTGGTGGGTGGGATAATCGTAGCCTCAGTTGTCTTTAATGAAATCAAGATTCTTTCTGTATGCTAATTGGAGATTCACCATTTCATTACAACACTGGAGACTACCATTATGCATGTTTAAAGCTCCCCATCGCCACAATACTTACATGCTCCACTGATTTAAGATAAAAGCTCCCAAAAGTTCTAGCACTTGACCAATCTGCCTCTTTCAGAATGTCTGCAGGTGTACCACCTGCCCAAAACACTTTACTGGCCATTGCACCTCTGGAAGAGTGTGCCCCAAACTTGGAAAAATCAATTCCTGACTTGGATATTACTGCTGTCACCCACCATGAAAAAGTAGCTTTTGAAACTGCCCTATAGGGTTCTACATCAGAAATTAATAACTGATCCTCGCCATCTGGTCTAAATTCCAGCATTCATTGTTCATAAACTCTCATGCAACTCACTACACACAATCTCTTGCTGTCTTTGAAAAAGGGATAAAATATGTTTTCAGACATGGTTTTAGTACTCTTTGAGATTTCAAAGTGGACCCCAGCCTGGGAATAAAACCTATTGCAAACTTCTAATGCCTTAACATCCGATACTCTTCTAAAAGAGATTAGACAGAGTAAACTTGCTAACTGTGATAGTTGTCTCCTAGAAAGATAGGTATTATCAGGCCAAGAGACAAAAAGGTCAAAAACAAGATTAACATTCCTTAAAGAATCATACCTAGCCATAGGTGGTCACTACATTTTATTCCTTTCATTACTCTGCAGACCACTTCTACTGCAGGAGCCTCCATGGGATTAAAAGTCCTCTCCAAGCACCAACTACACCACTTTCTTCATACTCCTGTGTATCTCTTCCTGGTAACTGGTGCCCATGACTCACCCAGTAGATTCTTAGCCTCTCCTGAAAGGCAGAGTTTCTACCAGATCTCCTGAAATCCTCCCATCAAGAAGGTTCAAGTTTCCTTCTAGCTCCTTCCTGCCCTTCCAAAAGACCTGGACTCCCTGGTATCAAACAGGAGACCTCTACAGCTAGTTCCATTACCCAGAGGAAGCAAACTTGTGAGTTCCAAAACAGAGTTACCAGAACTATGTTGCATTGTTCCCTCCGGACCTTTAACAACACTCTCTGGATTAATGCAGATGGAGGGAAGGCGTAGCAATTCACTCCGTTCCAAACCTGTGTCAAAGCGTCCACTGCCAATGTCCTGGAATCTGGCCTCCAGCTGTAATGCAGTTCTAAATGAAATGTCAATCTGCTGGCAAACAGATCTATCTGAAAAGGACCCCACAAATCCTGAATCTTCCTGAAATACACTGGACTCAGCTTCCAGTCGCTGGTGTCCCTCAAAAATCTTGAGTTCCAGTCTACTCTCTTGTTCTGATAAACTCTGCTTTCAAGAGAATTTTCAGATCCCAACAAAAATATCAGATTTCCTTGGCTAGATCTGCAAGTTGTTTTGATCTTGCTCCCCCTAGACGGTTGATATAGGATACAGCCGTGAAATTGTCCATCCGGATCAATATCATGCTGTTTGTTAAAATAGACCTGAAACTCATCAAGGCGTCAACCTTGCTAACATCTAGAAACAGAATATGCCTCTTTTTAACGCATGCTTTTTCCCCGCAGGGAATTACAACGCAGTCGTTACAACGACCGCATTGTAACCATGCATACCATTACCCCGCAAGTCGTAACAACGACTTGCGGAGGAGGGGCGCTGGATGTTGGAATAGTATACTTGCGGAGTAATGGTATGCGTGGTTACAACGCGTCGTTGTAACGACCGCGTTGTAATTCCCTGCGGGGAAATGTTTTTGTGGTAAATGATGTTTACCCTACAAACAATGTATGTGTAAGGATAGTTCTTCCCTGAGCCATTCCCCTCCAGTTTCTATATCTCCTAATCCTGCACCCCAACCAAGGTTGCTTGCATCCGACTCTACAGTAAATTCTGGAGCATTCCCAAATATTGTTTTGCCGTTCCATTTGTCCAGGTTGTTCAACCACCATTGTGGATTCTTTTGCGCCTCTTGGGACATGGAAATTACATCTGCATACCACAGACCTTTCCTCAAACCGAGGGGTTTCAGTCTCTGAAGAGTCCTGTAATGCAAAGGCCTGGGGAAACAGCCTGAATGGAGGATGACAAATGTCCTACCACTCTTGCTAGACCCCTCAAAGTCACCACTTCCTTCGCTAGAACATGAGCTACCTTCCTCTTGATTTTTGTAAATTTGTTCTGAGGGAGACAAAGCTGCGTCAGATTGGTATCCGCCTAAACTCCCAGAAATTCCAAAATCTGTGTAGGAGTCATGATTGACTTCTCCACATTGATAATGAACCCTAAGGCTTGTAAGAGATCCGTTGACCGCTTTGTGTGCTCCAGCAATTCCCCCTGATCCTGAGACATCAGTAACAAGTTGTCAAGATAAATCAACAAAAGTACTCCCCTCTTTTGCAAGAAAGCAACTACAGGGCACAATACCTTGGTGAAGCACCAATGGGCTGATGACAAACCAAAGGAAAGATAGGAGAACTGGGACAAATTACCTCCCCAACTGAGCCGTAAATACTTCTACGAATCTAGATCCATGGGAATTGTGAAGTAGACATCCTTCAGATCCAACTTCACGAGCCAGCCTTTTTCTTGTAAAATGTCCCTCAGAAGATGGATCCCCTCCATCTTGAAGTGCCTGTAAACAAAAACCTGTTTAATTCCTTCAAGTTTATTACGGGTTACCAACCCTTGTCCTTCTTCACTGGGAAGACAGTACTTACAAAACACTTTTCTGAGTCCATGACATTGCATCGCCCCCCTTGAGCAACATTCAGGTAACTTCCATATCTACCAGTGACATTTGTTCCTGATTTAAGGACAACTCCCTTGGCTGACACCTCTGGTAAGGAACCTGGCAAAATTCTTTTTTGAAACTCATCACAATTTGTAATATCCAAGGTCCAATCCTTGGTTATGGCAGGCCAATTTGGGTGAAAAAACATAACTATTCCCCTACCTTTGTGTGGAAATAACCAATTAAAGGGTTGAAGCTTACCTTCATCTCCAGCTCCCTGGAATCTGCCCCTGCTGCCTCGTGAGCGAGGGGTTCGTTCTCTTTGTGTGAAGAAGCTACTGTTTGCATGGAAGTTATTTTCCTATCATCGCTGGTCTTGATGGTAATACTGGTGCCTTTGTAGCCCACGGCTGACAGCCAGACCCCTCCTGTCAGCCCTTTGAAAAAGGTGGTGCACAGTCAAAATATCGACATTTTCTTATCGATGTACAGAAATATCGAGTTCACAATATCGATAGTGTGAAATATCGATGTTTTGTATATTGATGTAGTAAATATCGATTTGAGGTGTTCAGGTAAATATCGATGTTAGAAATAACGATAGTAAAAATATCGAGATGTTAAAATATCATTTTTGTATGTTTTTTTAAATATTTTATAGTCAATGTTAAGTAGTAAATTGTGTTTAAAATGTATATAATATTTATTTTTTTTGATACTGTTTTAGGAGCGGGATGTTGGGTTATAGGGGATAAGGGTGGGGAGTGTTTTAAAAAAAATTATTTAATTTGTATAAATGTTTAAATTTTAAGTATGAATTTATTTTTAAATTTCAAATTTCAAATTAAAATTTAGGAGCGGGATGTTGGGTTTATAGGGGATAAGGGTGGGGAGTGTTTTAAAAAAATTAATTTAATTTGTATAAATGTTTAAATTTTAAGTATGAATTTATTTTTAAATTTCCAATTTCCAATTAAAATTTAGGAGCGAGATGTTGGGTTTACAGGGGATAAGGGTGGGCAGTCTTTTAAAAAAGTTAAAATTAATTTGTTTAAATTGGAAATTTAAAAACAATTATTATAAAATTAAATTTCCATTTTGAAATTAATAAAAAAAAAAAATTGAAAAATGTAAGTATGAAATTTTACTTAAATTTAGATTTTGAAATTAAATTTTTAGTAGTGGGATGTTGGATTTATAGGGGATAAGGGTGTGGAGTGTTGGAAAAAATATATAAAATATTTGTATAAATTTGTAATATTTAAGTATGAATTTATAATAAAATTTTCAATTTCAAAATAAAATTTAGTACTGGGGAGTTGTGTTTATAGGGGATAAGGGTGGGGACTGTTTTATAAAAATATATTTTATTTGTATAAATTTGATAAATTAAAGTGTGAATTTAAAAATTAATTTCGAATTTAAATTTAAATTTTAGGAGTGGGATGTTGTGTTTATAGGGGATAAGGGTGGGGAGTGTTTTTAAAAAATAAATAAATATTTTGGAAAAATTTTAAATTAATAATTATGAATTTTTACATTAATTTCGAATTTAAAATTTAGGAGTTGGATGTTGAATTTCTTGGGTATAGGGGTGTTTTGTAAAATTAATATTTTTATTTGTATAAATTGTAAACTATAAAAAATTTATTTTTAAATTTTTTTTTAATTTCAAAGTAAAATTTATGAGTGGAAGGTTGTATTTATAGGAGATAAGGGTGTTTTAATTTGAAAAAAATTATATAAATATGCAAAAATTTTACAAAAATATTTTATTGTATACTATAAACATTTTACAATTTAATTAAATGTAGGGAAATGTAAACAAATTTGTAAAAAATTAAATTAATACAAAGAATTATAAATTATGTTACAAACAAAAAAGTATAATGTTATACAATGTATGTACTAGTGTGAACATTTGTTAATTAAATAGTGATTATAGTGGGAATAGTAAATAAATGAAGTTTAGTGTCCAGCACCTACCCCAATTAAATACAGACTGGAGTGGGAATAGTAAATTAATTAAGTTCAGTGTCCAGCAACTATCCCAATTAAATACAGGCTGGAGTGGGAATAGTAAATTAATTAAGGTCAGTGTCCAGCACCTACCCCAATTAAATACAGACTGGAGTGGGAATAGTAAATTAATTAAGGTTAGTGTCCAGCACCTACCCCTATTAAATAGTCATTGGAGTGGGAATAGTAAATTAATTAAGTTCAGTGTCCAGCACCTACCCCAATTAAATAAAGACTGGAGTGGGAATAGTAAATTAATTAAGGTTAGTGCCCAGCACCTACCCCAATTAAATACAGACTGGAGTGGGAATAGTAAATTAATTAAGGTTAGTGTCCAGCACCTACCCCAATTAAATACAGACTGGAGTGGGAATAGTAAATTAATTAAGGTTAGTGTCCAGCACCTACCCCAATTAAATACAGACTGGAGTGGGAATAGTAAATTAATTAAGTTCAGTGTCCAGCACCTACCCCAATTAAATACAGACTGGAGTGGGAATAGTAAATTAATTAAGGTTAGTGTCCAGCATCTACCCCAATTAAATACAGACTGGAGTGGGAATAGTAACTTAATTAAGGTCAGTGTCCAGCATCTACCCCAATTAAATACAGACTGGAGTGGGAATAGTAAATTAATTAAGGTTAGTGTCCAGCACCTACCCCTATTAAATAGTCATTGGAGTGGGAATAGTAAATTAATTAAGTTCAGTGTCCAGCACCTACCCCAATTAAATACAGACTGGAGTGGGAATAGTAAATTAATTAAGGTTAGTGTCCAGCACCTACCCCAATTAAATACAGACTAGAGTGGGAATAGTAAATTAATTAAGGTCAGTGTCCAGCACCTACCCCAATTAAATACAGACTGGAGTGGGAATAGTAAATTAATTAAGGTTAGTGTCCAGCACCTACCCCTATTAAAAAGTCATTGGAGTGGGAATAGCAAATTAATTAAGTTCAGTGTCCAGCACCTACCCCAATTAAATAAAGACTGGAGTGGGAATAGTAAATTAATTAAGGTTAGTGCCCAGCACCTACCCCAATTAAATACAGACTGGAGTGGGAACAGTAAATTAATTAAGTTCAGTGTCCAGCACCTACCCCAATTAAATACAGACTGGAGTGGGAATAGTAAATTAATTAAGGTTAGTGTCCAGCACCTACCCCAATTAAATACAGACTGGAGTGGGAATAGTACATTAATTAAGGTTAGTGTCCAGCACCTACCCCAATTAAATACAGACTGGAGTGGGAATAGTAAATTAATTAAGTTCAGTGTCCAGCACCTACCCCAATTAAATACAGACTGGAGTGGGAATAGTAAATTAATTAAGGTTAGTGTCCAGCATCTACCCCAATTAAATACAGACTGGAGTGGGAATAGTAACTTAATTAAGGTCAGTGTCCAGCATCTACCCCAATTAAATACAGACTGGAGTGGGAATAGTAAATTAATTAAGGTTAGTGTCCAGCACCTACCCCAATTAAATACAGACTGGAGTGGGAATAGTAGATTAATTAAGGTTAGTGTCTAGCACCTACCTCAATTACATACAGAGTGTAGTGGGAACAGTAAAATAAGTTAATTAAATAAAAAATATTATTGAGTATTTATGTTGAGTGGAGTTGTAAGCATAATTTAGGTGAGTATTTTTTAAATATATTATAATAATATTATTAAAGGTAAAATTAGTTAAAACATATTTAGTTATATGTAAAACAAGAACAGATATATCATATATATTATTTAATTTAAATTATGTACTTTAAATAAAATAAATTATTACAAAACATTTAATTATGTACATTAAAAGTGATAGCAATGAAAAGGTAGTCAAAAAATAGACATCTCATTTTGATTAACAAATGTTATTATATAAAACATAGAAATGACAGCTAAATCCAAAATGTTATTTTTTATTAAACATTAGAAAAAAAATCACAAAATATATATATTTGCAGGAGAGTGTATTTATTACAGAGAAAATAGATTTGATCAGTATGTATATTTTAACAAGTAAATTATTCAAAAAAGATTTAATAATGAAAATATTATATTTCAGAATTGTATATATTTTACAAATATAGCATGATGCATATCAATTTTTTTAAAGGACATTTTGTACATTAGTATATATTTTTTAATAAGTACTAAATATTGTTTGTCATTTTTAATATTTTTACAACTGTAACAAAATGTGTTAAGTATTTATTGACATTATATACTGTAAATATTTCTACAATACATTTCACATAACAATAACATAGTTTAATTTTGTTATACAAACTAAATATATTTTAATTATTAATATTAATAATAAACTATTAATATTAATTATTACATTTAATAACAGTTGTTTATTTTATTTACAATTCACATATGTTTATAAACAAAAAATAACATTAATACAATGTTTTAGTAATTGTTGTTTGATATATATACATTTTTATAAGTATAATATTAAATATTATTAGTTCATAATATTTATTTTTATAATTTTACATCATATAAAAACAGATAATAAATATGAAAAACCAGGTATATTTTTAAGTATTTTATTAGAATGCAACAGTAATTTTTAAACTATTATATAATAAATAGTTTAGTCATTTATTTAATATGTTTATAGTTGACATCTTTGTTTGGGCCTTTAATTTATTAACCGCTCGTTGTTGTTTTGGGTCATTTGGGAAGAAAGAAGCTCGCGGTTGGGAGCTGCTTCGCGTCTGAGAAGGTAAGAGTAATTTTCTTTCATATTAAACTATTTTAAGTGTGTTTTGAAGGTAGTAATGTTGTAATTAGGGTGCGTGGAGTTATGTTTTAGAAGTTATGGTGTTTTTAGTTGTTTATTTAGGTATTAATTGTTAACGTTGTGTTCCGTATTTGCGGCCTAGTTAGTATTTTTCTATTTATGTCGTTTTTACGTTAATATTGTGTGAATAATGTTTGTAGTGATGTTTTAAAGTGTATTATGTGTACATTTGTGTGGGTGGGAATGTTTGTTTTCTCTTTTAGGTTTTACGACTAAGAAATTTGGAAATACGGAACATTGCGTTTTTTTTTTTAAAGGAAGTGTGTATTAGTTATATTAACTAATATTTATTTTACACTTCCTTTATTATTCGGTTTTCATGGAGCGTTTCTTAATTTTATACGATTTTTCGGGTTTTTTATGGTTACTGGATTGTTGATTTTTACATGGAGGATTAATTTTTTGACACAGTAGTATTTTTACATTTTATTGGGGTTTATTTTTAATATCTATGGATTGTGAATTACCTGGATTATTTTGGAAGATGTGGCATTTTCGTATTAGAGCAGCGGAAAGGTAAGTGTTTTTAAATATTTTAATTGTGGGAGGGAAATTATATTATTTTAAATACTGTAGTTGTTTAGTTGCTTTGCTGTTTAATTAATTTGTCTATATATATGTTTTTATAAATTAATAACATATATTAGACAAAATAATTAATTTTTTGATTTAAAAGAATGCACTGTTTTTATTCTAATAATTGTTTGTTGAGAATGGTAAATTTAAATTGTTTACATGTTTTAGAGTAGAGTTTTAGCTATCATATTTAAGTACTCAAGGCCTCTTGTGGAAGGGTATAGCTGAACTTGTTGTTGGAGATACTGATACATTTGACTAGTTTGTCTAGATAGTTTTGGTTTTAATTGGATGACAGATTGTTGCATTCTCAGTTCTTGGAAGCTTTGTTCTTTTTGTATGGCAAGTAATAGTTTATGTAGGGTAGGAGTGCTTCGTCCTGTAGAAGATAGGAAGGCATTATGGCAACCCTCAACTGCGTTGTTTGTTTTAGCTTCTTGGTTAAGTGTAGTTAGATACACATTCCACCAAGGAATTTGGAATTTAGGTTGACGTCTATGGCCTGATCTGTGTAATCTCCCCACCCAGGTATCCTCAAAATAATCTAGGAGGGGAGATAATTTTTGTTCATTTTGTTGGTAAAATGGACTTTCAATTAAAATGTTATAATGCTCAGCCACATCTGTCACTGGCACATAGGCCAGGGCTATTAGATTTTTTATTTGGTATGCAAAGGTAATATTTGTTGCATATTCCACACTAAGGGGGTCATTACGATGACGGGCGGATCGCCACCGCGAGTTTCATTGATATTTCTAGTTACCCCTGACGAAGGGCTGGAATTGCCCTTAATGCATTGGGTCAATAAAATACTGCCTCTGATGAATTTTTGCGTCTGTACTTGTTCTTGGAAAAAGGTCCGGATGGACAAACTTGAACATGAGAAAACTTTGTAAATTGGCATGATGTCTGACGTGTGGGACTACACAGAGATTTAAGGAAAATGATAAAAAAAATGATGAAAAGGATGAATATGATGATTAAAATTGTATACACAGGCGGAATTGTGCAAACAGCACTTTTGCTGTGCCATTGGTTTTGGGGCGGAGTGTCGCCCCAGCATACGGTGGCGATCCGCCCGCCATTCCCCTCGCCTGCATGCCATTTCCCGCCCCGCCACATTACGATGGCGGGGGGGAGCCCGGCGGACGGAAAGACCGTCCACCGGTTTTCCGCCGGCCACACAGGTGACCGGGCGGAAAAGGGCACTAATATGGTGGCGGTGTCTACAAGACACCGCCATCCATATTAGGATGGTTGCGGAGAGCAGCCTTTCCATGGCGGCAATGCCGCCATGGAAAGGCATACGGTCTTCGCTATTGGGGGCCCGTAGCAGGCCCCCAGGATGTTGGTGGGGTGGGGGTGCACATGGGGGTACCTATGGTACCTCGCTGGCATGCACAAGGTGGCAGGCACCGCGCGGTGCCTGTCACCTTGTGAATGCCAATGCACGACGTGCATCTCAGTATCGTGGCGGGCGGTGCTGTGAACACCGCCCGCCACAATGTTGGGAATAGGGATGCCACCGCCACGGTGGCGGTGGCATCCTAATACTCACGGTGGGACCACCGCTCCTATGGCGGACGGTCCCATTCACCGCTACGGTGGCGGGCGCACTTTGTCCGCCCGTCATCGTAATGTGCCCCTAAGTGCAGATTTCTGTAAATGTCTCCATAAACATTGGTTGAAATGGAAGTAACATCCTTGTATAGATGTGTGGGGGTACAATTTAAGGATAGAATTTATCATGGCTTGCTCAAAGTCTATTACTATTCTTTGAGGAAAAAAGTTGTTTGTTTCTTGCTTTATTTTACCTAACATTTCAGTATATGTTGCATTCTGTTTATTTGGTAATAATGCATATATAAAGGGGATGCAACTGTTATGATATTGCCCATGGATACTGTACAGTTGGTAGAATGGTTTGGGGCATATGGTGAAGGTGCCATCCATCATCCATGTTTGGCATTGTTGAAGTTTAGTTATATTGTTTGCTGTAGCAAACATAATAATCCTTTTATCTTTATTTTTATTGTCAAGGAAAATAAAAGGTTCATCACTGTGTGTTATGCTTAGTTCTGGGGGAATTATGACATCTTCAAAATTTTTAGGTGTAGGTATTGTCGGTGTTGTTGCTTTTTTGGTCCTAGCTATTGTTCTTTTAATAGAAGCAATTGATGATAATTGACCTGTTGCTTCTTTGGGTATTTTAGGTAACATTTCTTTAAGTATAACACTTGTAGGAAGTTGTGAGCTACTACTTAATTCTTTTATATTCTCAAGGGTTGATCTCACTTCAATTTCAGAAACATTTGGCGGATGGTTATGTTCTCTAGTATATAATACAGTTGTTTCCCTGGTGGTAGCACGCACCATAACATTTATTTGAGTAATATTTTGAACATTTCCAGTTCACTTTAAGGTCCGTTTGCTTCTCTTGGGTGTAGACGTACCCCATATAACACAATAAGAATTTCCCTTTCTGAGATGTTATAAATTGGGCACCTTCAGTCATTGTGATGTGGAAAACTCTATAAAAAATGTATATGAAGATATATGAAAAAGATTATTGTACATGTTTATATGAATAGTAAAAAATGCATTTTTAATATATACTTACCAAGTGTTATTTAGTTGTAGTTAAATGGAGATGTTCTTTGTTCAATAAATGCTGTTTGGTTGAAGTACTCTGTGAAAGGAAAATAAAGCAATTGAGCCAAACAGGTGACGCGTGCAGTCCGATTCTCGGCTGCGGCGCACAAAGTGTGTGTGATTTTTAAGGTTTTAACTGAACTAGCGATTTTGCACATTTTTTAAAATTATTACTGTTACCTGAATCTGTAAATTGAATCTTGTGCTGGGCAAGGAGCTGTGTTCTATGCTCCGGGTGGAGGCAGACATTCCGGGGCAGGGATAGGTTAACGCTCTAGCTGCCACGGTCCTCACGCTCGCCCCTCATTGAAAAGGGGCGGATGACGCGACCGCGCAGCGGAATTGAGCCGAACAGGTGACGCGTGCAGTCCGATTCTCGGCTGCGGCGCACAAAGTGTGTGTGATTTTTAAGGTTTTAACTGAACTAGCGATTTTGCACATTTTTTAAAATTATTACTGTTACCTGAATCTGTAAATTGAATTTCGTGCTGGGCAAGGAGCTGTGTTCTATGCTCCGGGTGGAGGCAGACTTTCCGGGGCAGGGATAGGTTAACGGTCTAGCTGCCACGGTCCTCACGCTCGCCCCTCATTGAAAAGGGGCGGATGACGCGACCGCGCAGCGGAATTGAGCCGATCAGGTGACGCGTGCAGTCCGATTCTCGGCTGCGGCGCACAAAGTGTGTGTGATTTTTAAGGTTTTAACTGAACTAGCGATTTTGCACATTTTTTAAAATTATTACTGTTACCTGAATCTGTAAATTGAATCTTGTGCTGGGCAAGGAGCTGTGTTCTATGCTCCGGGTGGAGGCAGACATTCCGGGGCAGGGATAGGTTAACGCTCTAGCTGCCACGGTCCTCACGCTCGCCCCTCATTGAAAAGGGGCGGATGACGCGACCGCGCAGCGGACGCACGCAGCGGGCGCGCCGCTGGCGCGCCAAAGGCGTGCCTAAGGCAAGCCCGTCTGCGCCCGTCCGCGCCCGAACGGGTCCAGGGGCTACATCCCCTGGCTCTTCCAAGAGGTCATCCTGCCCTTACACAGCAAGTCAACTGATTGATCTCAGAGGAAGAGAGGTGCAGGTATGCGATCATAGCTTGGGGCCACCTTTTGTTAGTAATAAATGCCCTCACTGCTCATTAGTACTTGATCCCATACTTTCAGTAAACAAGACTTCCCTTTACACTAGTGCCTATAAAATGTGTATGCTGAATTGCCGCTCGCTTCCCAAACACGCCATTGAAATCCGGCTCATCCTGGAGGATGAAAAACCGGATGTGATGTTTCTTACAGAAACTTGGCTTACCAGTTCATCAGACCCGACAGTGGTCCAGGCTCTTCCACCAGGTTATGTAATTCAAAGACAAGATCGGACATTAAGTAGAGGAGGGGGCTTAGCCATCATACATAGAGACACTTTTAACTGTCGGATCAAAGCAGGTCTGATTTCCGATTGTGAAAGTGTTTCGTTTGCCATTTGTTTCTCGCAGACCTGTACCTTTTCTGGGGTCTTAGTTTATAGACCGCCAGGAGCAATTGGGCGTTTCAACAACGATCTACCTGAAACAATAGCTAATTTAGTGAGTTCCCTGTCCAATTTTTCAATACTGGGGGACTTGAATGTCCATTTTGAGGATATTTCCTCACCATATGCGGAGGAATTGATCGATAGCCTAGGTGCCCTCTCCCTCAATCTGAAAATGAATAGTCCCACTCACCTAAAAGGTCATTTACTCGATCCCATTTTTACCAATATTAATAATTTAATAGTGGAGAATCCTGTTCCATTACCTTGGACTGATCATTATTTAATATCCTTTTCATGGTCTCCGTTGATTAGTGATCTACCATTGGAGCCAGTCAAGAAACTTAGCCGTAACTGGTCCAAGCTTTCCATCGAGGCATGGGCAAGTACTCTTAACAATACCCGCCCGGTATTGGAAGCCGATCCAGATTTAGCCAACCATGAGTTTAACCAATGGATTGAAGGCTCTCTGGATTTGGTGGCTCCAAGAAATGGACTACCATTAAGAAGGGCCCTAAGAGCATTGCATGGTACACTCCTAAGCTTAGAGAATTGAAACTAAAACGTAAACAATCAGAGAGGCAGTGGAGGAAAGATTTCTCAGATGAGAGTAAGGGCGTTTACAGGGAGGCTACAAAAATTTATAAGCTAGAAGTCAGGAAAGCCCAATCCCTGTATTACGCAACTAAGATTTCCTCAGCTTCCAATTCCCTCGTGAAATTTTTAAAATTGCCAAATCTCTAATTTGCCTCCCGTCCCCAGCCCCACCTGCTGCTGATACTTTAGGACGCTGCAACAATATAGCAGAGTTCTTTTTAAAAAAATTCAATCTATTTATTTAGCATTTCCCCAGTAACTTTGAAGGACTTCACGTTGGAAAACGAATCGAAATCATCTGTTACTTCATTGGTGGTTATTCCTCCCCTGGACATAAAATCCCTCAAAGTCCATTTTAATAAATTAAAATCAGGCTCCCCTAGGGATATGGCCCCTCCCACTGTCCTGAACCAAGTTTTTGATACAGTTGCACCCACGATTTTAGAACTTGTTAATCTCTCTTTGGCATCAGGGACTGTTCCCTCCCTATGGAAACGAGCCATGGTGAGAGCATTGCTCAAGAAATCTGGGTCCGACCCTGAAACTATGGCGAATTACCGGCCGATCTCGCTACTTCCGGGGATTGCAAAAATTGCGGAAAGGCATGTCAATTCCATTTTGTCCACCTTCTTGGAAGAAAATGACTGCTTTCACCCATCGCAAACTGGGTTTAGACCCCATCAGGGCACAGAGACAGCTCTGATTGTAGTGGTTGAGGAAGCAAGGAAAATCTTGGATGCCGGAGGTTCAGCGGCAATAGTCCTCTTGGATCTGAGTGCGGCTTTCGATACCGTTAATCATCAGCTGCTGGTCTCTAGACTTAGAGATGCTGGGGTGACGGGAACTGCACTAAGATGGTTGGAGTCTTTTTTAGACGACCGCTCATTTCAGGTCTTTGAGGACAACTCTATCTCCAAAAGTAGGTCATTGAGTTGTGGGGTTCCTCAGGGTTCGTCCCTGAGTCCCACCCTTTTTAACATTTACATGAGTCCGCTAGCCCATATCGTTAAACCCTTTGGCATACAGATCGTCACATATGCGGACGACACTCAATTGATTGTTTCCCTTAATCAATCTGGGAACGGGGAAATCAAGTTAGCCGATTGTTTGGAAAAAGTGTCAGCATGGATGGAGGGCTCATATTTGCAATTGAATGGAGCAAAAACTGATCTGATGTTTTTGGGTAAACCTTCCCCATTAGCTCCTAGCTCTTTATGGCCTAAATGTCTGGACAGTATGCCCCTCCTAAAGAACAA
This sequence comes from Calotriton arnoldi, assembly GCA_963921515.1. Lineage (NCBI taxonomy): Eukaryota > Metazoa > Chordata > Amphibia > Caudata > Salamandridae > Calotriton > Calotriton arnoldi. The sequence continues at coordinate 1,389,925 of CAWUFW010000540.1, read as the reverse complement.
ATAAAAAGCCTTGGAGTCTGGCTTGATCACAAGCTAGATATGAAGGAACAATCCCGGAAGGTAGCAGGAACCTGTTATGGACTACTTAGGATGGTTAGGAAAATTCTTCCCCTGCTGCCATTTAAGGCAAGGAAGCTGCTGGTCCAAGCCTTAATCCTTTCTCGTCTGGACTATGCAAATGCCTTGTATCTGGGCTCCCCATGTTCAACGATAAAAAGCTCCAGACTGTGCAGAACTGTGCAGCTAGACTCCTCCTACAGACCCCTCACAGAGAATCTGCACGAGCATCTATTGCCGCACTTCACTGGCTTCCAGTTGCGGAGAGGATCCAGTTCAAGTCCCTATGCATTACTCACAAGATTCTTGCCTCCAAGGGTCCTCCTATTCTGCAGTCCATTGTTACTCCGCACTGTCCTAGCAGAGCCTTGCGCTCTGGAAATAAACGTTTGGCGGTAGTCCCCAGAATATATAGGTCTAGGAGTGGTGGTGGTAGACAATTCTCCTATATAGCCTCCAAGAGCTGGAATGCCCTTCCAAATCACATTCGCTTGGAGGACGATTATATGTCCTTTCGTAGACAACTGAAAACGTTCTTGTTCCCGGTTGTTTAAACCCGGTCATCTGGGTTGGCTCTATTCCTAGCGCTGGGAGGCCTTCTGGTAGCCACGCGCTCTATAAATGCCAATTCATTCATTCATATTTTATTTCATGTTTTACAATTTTACATGGGGTGGTATTGGTGTTTAGGATAGACTATAGTTTTATTAATGTTTTCGTTTGATTTTACAAAGGCTTTTAAAAAAGTTTAACAGTCTAAATGGGGTGGTTTTGGCGTTTAGGATATATTAGGTGTTCAGTTTACTTTTAGTGAGATTTTATAAATGTTTTTTAAAGTATACTTACTTTGTTAGTCAGCTGTTTTTGCAAGGTGAAATATTTTTTCTTGTTTTTGGAGTAATATCTGTAGTGGACATATAAAGAGGTAAAATATATAAGTTAGTAATTTTAGTTAGCAATTGAAATCTATATTACATTTCAATTTAACAGTTTATTTAGAAATGGTAATTTACTTACTTTTTCTTAAGTGTAGTAGGATTGATTTTAAAGCTGTGTTTGATAGTGGTGAAAATCCAGCAGAGTTTCCCCTTCCTTAATTATTTTGGTTTAAGGTGTAAAAGAAGACTGATTTTTCTTTGTTTATATAGTGTGTTTTTAATTGTTTGTTGAAATTTATTGGTTTATTTCGATCTTCTGTATTTCTATTGGTTAATTTGTATTTTCTTTTCTTTGTTTGGTAATTGTTTTCCTTATATGGAAAACGCTAATTAAGAGTAATTTTTTTTTGGGTGAGGAAGGAGATGTTGAACTAATTATATTAAAAAAATATGTATAATATGTTTTAAAAAGTTTGAATATGTTGCAAGTATATGTTTAGAAATATTATTATTTGTGTGTTTATTATGTTATTATTTATTTATGTTGTTATTATTTTGATAGATATGTTTTTAGTTTAATTTAATGTGATATGTATGTTTATGTAATTTATTGTATTTATGGTGTTTAAAGTTATCGTTTTTATGTATATTTGAGTTGTCGATATATTGTAAAAACGATAATATTGATGTCTATATTTTTGTACTCGATATTTTGGACATGTCCAATACTTATTTATAAACGTCGATAATTTGTATTGCGATATTTATGTGTGCGATATTTGTGTAGTCGATATAGTTGCATTACGATATTGTGGTATCGATATTAGTGTATTTTTATAATTAAGTATACAACATCGATATTTTTGATGTCGATATTTTTGCGTCGAAATATTTGCAGTTCGATAATGTGACTTTCGGTATTATGTCAGTGATTGGAAAAATTCTACTGTTGAACATCCATCTCATGTTGGATTGTGCCTTAATAAAAGCAGTAAATGTTGAGACGTATTTGCCTAGAGTTTTAATAAAGCTTTCCCCAAAGAGAAGACCAATTGGCTCCCCAGGCATTTCCTTGTTGGCAAGATCGCCCAACTTTGGGTTGGTCCTCATCAGGATAGCTCTTCTTCTTTTGGCAATTAACCCGGCATTGGCATTGCCCGCTAGCTCCAGCGCCTGAGTAGGTCAACATCTATGGGCATGCCCTTAAAGGAGGCTTCCTCAGCCATATCCAGGGGCCTGGGCAGTGGACTCATAGCATCCAATAATCTGCCTTGGCACTGCTTGAGGCAGCACTCCAGGCCTTACCTAGGATCTTTCCCTGACTTAAAAAGAAAAGTTAATAGCTAAGGGTCCAGATTAGGTGTCATTCCTGATTTATTATCCAGGAATGGTCTGGGACATTTAGCTCTCATCAGATTCTGCATCTCCTTAGCGAGAGGCTTACTGATCCAGAATTTAATAAAGTAGGTCACATGGTCCATAGGTTAGTAGATCTGGAAAAGCACATTTCATGTTTGCAAACGCTGAAGCAGAGCATTTGTTCGACCCGACCGTAAAAATGTTTAATACATTTTGCTCACAGTGCCTCAATAGTGTTAATAAAGTCATTTGGAAACCTACATTTCCACATCACAGCTCAGAGAAACCTCAAAATAAACCTGTCAAAATCTTTCGCTGAATTGAAAAAGATGAGCATCAGAGGACAGCCTTCCAAGTGAGCTATCTCAAACCACTGCAACCAAATTAGTGTGTACAGTGGTATTAATCACCTGGTATCAGCACTGAACTCTGGTGACATTTAAAAGTTGTGGGGTATAATATTTGCCCTGGATTTCAGTAAGCAAGCAAAGCGAGAGAGCCTGACAGCTTCAAGAAGTCTTATGGGGTGTGCTCTGCTCTAGAAAATGTAGAAAGTAACGTATACATAGACTACATTTTAAAACCACCATTTTCACATAAAATTTCTAAGAAGCAATAGGCTCTGAAATGACACTCATTAAATATTCAAATACTTTCATGAGGTGCCAGGCCAATGAAGCCAGTCGCTCCTCAGAAGTTGTCCCCATTTTTTCAAAATGTGTTATAGGTCACCTCAATATATCAATAATTGCCCCCTGTGTTCCATGACCTCATATGCCATGGGTGTCTCCCTTGTGTTAACAATGGTCTACAATATGACAGTGCCAGATATTTTCCATTGATGCTACAACTTTACCTTGGATGACCCTTCTCAAAATTTACATTCAGTGTGTCAGGGGCAGCATCTTGTCATGGTTCTCTCATATGACATGATTGCCCTACTTTATGCCAATGGTTATCTCCACTGATTATCTCCAATATGCCTGCAACATTCGATTGTCATAGGCACCCCATATACCACAAATCACCTCCAGTATGCCAAAGCATGCATTTGGCCATAGGTGCTTTCTCCATTATGCCAGAAATTATGTCCAATAATCCAGCATGTTGCCATGGGTTCCTCTGTAAGCCAAGAATTACCTCACGTAGGCCTGGGCCAGCGGCAGACTTGAAAGCATAGTGCATACATTCACACACACACACACATGCGCACACACACACACACACACATATACACTCACATACTGTCTCGCATACTGTCTCACTCAGTGTCACTCACTGTCACTCACTGTCACTCACTCACTCACATGCTCACAGTGGGCAGTACCATGATGGATGATGAGTCAGATTTTCTCCAAATTGCATGAACTTTAAACAGAGTCGGAAACAATGCGCTGAGATTGCCTCTCTCTGTTTCTGACTAGTTGTGTCTAAAGTTCATGAATTAACTCAGAGAAACTCCAAGTTATATATTTGAACTATAGACACCTCAAGTGCAAAAAAACTGGCACTTGACTCTGCGCAGACCTGTCATGATCAGGCCTAGTGTCTCACTCATTGTCTCGCTTAATGTCTCACTCACAACTCCCAAACCACCACTCAATTTCTCCCTCACTGAAACACACTCACTCACTGTCACTCAACTGCTCTTACATGCTCACATTAACTAACTGTATCCCACTGTCTCACTCATCATCTCACTAACCGTCTCACTCAGTCACTGAGTCATATCACTCACATGCTCACAGTTTCAATTACTGTCTCACAATCACTCACTCTTACAAAACAAGGCAGAAATTATCACGAGCTGAGCCATATGAGTGAGGCACCCCTGGTATAAAGTTATGCTATTGTCAGGCCACCAGAATTTTTTTAAAGAAATGTTAATCTTAGAGCGAATGCTTTCCCTAAAAAATATTAAATTACATGTTGAAAGGAAAGTAGGTGCCATGCTGTATTATATTTTTTGCTGCTGACTTTTATGAGGAAGAAAGCTATCTGTATGATGAATCCAAGTGATTTTGCATTTTCCAACAGAGATTCAGTCAATATGAGAGAGAGGGATGGTATGTGGACTGCAACTGAATCATGATGTAGTAGTGTTCATTAAAAAGGTGCGTCTTCAGCTGTTTCCAAAACTGAAGAAGGCTGGGGAAAGGAACAAAGACAGCCTATTGCTTTGTTTTCCCCTTTTTTCACTTCTTCTTGTCCAGTTTGATGGTGTCTGGCTGCTGGTGTCACCAGAGATGGTGGGTTTGTCTGCCAGATAGCCAGAGGTGTTGGTTATGATGACTTTGTAGATGATGCAGCTCATTTTGAAGCATGCTGGAAGAGGAGGAAGCCTGTTGAGTTCCATTAGGAAGGGGGTGATGCAGTTATATTTCTTTAGGACATTTGCGAGGCATACAGCAGGATGTAGAGGCCCACAATGAAGGTGGCAGTGTGGAGTCTGTGAGGCATTGTAGCAGGGCATTGTCACCATCCAGTAGCAAGACGAATGGCAGTTCTGTACTCACTTTTTCAGAGAAATGTTTTCACTTTCTTAAGTGATTGAACTGGTGCAATGCTATCTTAGTTTTGTTGGTGATGTGTTACTTGAGAGTGAGAGGAAGTCTACTGTGAACTGGACGTTGGTTGAAAGTTGGGCTTGGATTCCATCCAGCTTCGTGTCGCTGAGTAAGATTTGGACTAATTGTTGCTTGTTGTTCTAGGCGAAAAGCAAAAACTATGATTTGGTGGGGTTAAACGTAGGTGCTAGGCATCCAGCTCTGGATATGGTGCAGGCCACCTCACCTTCAAGAACACATTGCCAAAAAACAAAGAAGGCCTGGTACCAGCTCTCTCTTCAAAAGTTTCTTCTAGACAGTGACTTCAGAACTGCTGTTCAAGCCCTTGTACTGTTGCTCCTGGATGGTTGTAACACCCTGCTCCACACTTGCATCTCTTGCGTCTCATCCAGAGCCTGAAATAATATATCCCCACCCCCTCCCCCATCCCGATGGAACTCTATTGGCTCCCGTTGCCAGCCTGGACCATCTCCAAAACCAGCTGCATCATTTACAAAGTCATCATGTCCATAGTTCTCACTTATCTTGCAGACAAGCTCACCAAACAAGGCAGCAGGCCTTTTCCTTGTATGCAGCCAGGATTAAAACAACATCCTGTATTTATCAGCACTGCCCCAGTGCTGCTCCAATTTAGGAAAGAGCGGAAGACACACCTCTTTAAAGAACACTACATCACAATGCACTAACATTTCCACAAACTAGCTACCTCTATATCAGTTGTTGACTTAATGCTTGTCCTTGACCCCTGTACAGCGCTCTGTTGCCTTTTGGCTATGTGTGGGCTATAGAAATTACATACATACATACATACATACATACATACATGCATAGAGTTTGGTTCAGTAATACTCAAGGGGATCCAATTATGATTGTGTACCAATGCAATTATATCACCTGGCAGACTTCAGGTTACTGGTAGGTTCAATGCAGAAATATCCCTCTCGATCAGTGGTTCTTAACCTGTGGTCCTGGGACCCCTGAGGGTCTGTGACTCCTTCTGAGGGGGTCCGCAACTGCTTACAAAATAAAATAATATTAACAAAATATTAAAGTGTATATAAATAAAGAATTGCAATGTAAAACTGATGATTTTAAAATGTTCTGTAAAAATGAAGGAATTTTAAATTGGAGGCTATAAATTAAGTTGGTATCCTCAGAACGTTTCGTGGGAGCCGTTCAAGTGCATGAAACAGAATATAGTGTGGGCCCTGGGTGGCCTCAACTCAATTTAGAAAAGCTGCAACCTTCCATTAAAATTAAAAAAAAAAAAATTTACATTTGTTTGTGAATTAAATAAAATATTTCAGCTTTTCTGTATTTGTTTGAAGAATGCTTCTTTTTGTAATTGTGCGTATTGTTTTGCAGTTCAAATCATCTAAGTTACTTAGGCCGGGGCCCCAGATTCCAATAATAACTCAGTGGGAGTATCCAGATTCCAATAATGATTCAATCTGGGTCCTCGGATTCAGTAATGATTAAGTGGGGGTCCACAGAAGTCAAAAGGTTAAGTACCACTGCTTTAGATCATTGGTTTACAATTAACTAAATCTTACTTATGAATGCCCAGCTGTTCTTGGGCTTGTAAATATAAGACTAACCATATATAAAGAAGCTTGTTCCATATTATCGGACGGCCTGCTTAATAGTGTAAAGGCCCTATACATGGTCAATCGCATCCAGTCCCTGCAGGCTCAGAGCATTTTTTATGGTCACTGTGTTCTAAGAGGAAACTCAATCAATGTCTTTCTGTAAGGTCTGGTGTTCAGTCTCATAGCCAATAAGCTCTCGTGGTCCATGTCACAGTCTCTATCATTTTTAATGTTTCAATACCAACACCCCTCACCAAAGTAAAGGCCCAAGTGAAGGTAAATGCGTTCCTATACACAAAGTGATTTCCGCAAATTGTTTCAGGTTTTCAACTGGTTTTTGCTGAGAGAAGAATTTGATTATTAATTCTGGGCACACTGAGTTAATTATACGATGCCTAAAATATTGGGTTCACTGAGAGCTTGCTATCAGTTTAGTCCAAAGTGAAGAAATTCCCTGATTAATCAACTGGGTTTTAGGCTTCGCTCTTTGCAGCTGATGGTGACTCAGGCACATATGTCTACAACCGACCCTTGGAAACATTCATCTGTTGAACGTGCAGAGCATCAGACATGCAAAATCTTCACTATATCACAGGCACCAATCACAAACCTGCACAGCGAGAAACCATGCACAAAATATGACAATCTGAAGAACTCTTGATGTCAACACTGTTGGAAGCTTTTCATGCCAAATTAATCGCTGGCATTCTTTATAAGTGTGAAATGTCATTGCTGAAAATGTTTTTTGTGTAACAATTGTTGTAGCTTGGTTCAGGGACGCCTACTATTATTCCATTTAAAATGGAGTTAGCGCATGAGCCTGTTGATGAGGTTCTACCTACGGCAAAACCCTTGTGTAAGAATATACCAGGAACATCTCAAAGATGCCTTTAAAACGAGTTGAATGACTTGAAATCAGCCACAGGAACACACAACTAAACAGGAATAAGGAGCTTCTTGGAAAGGGTGCTATACTGTGGGCAGTCATTGTGAAGTCGTTGCATTGACCTCCTTAAGTCTTGAACAGATTGGAATTAGACAAACTCAGAAGACTGTGGTCTGAGTGACTGTTACCTGTGGCCTCTGCCAGAAGGGCACTGACTTCCACTGAACAAAGATGCTTCCAATTAGAAGGGGAAGCTAATGAATGCAATTTGGCAAGTTAGGAAGGAGCTGGCTACTGTCATGAATCATTTCCAGGAACTTGCACTCTGAAAGAGTGCACTGCTGCTGAGGCGTTTACTCATAGCTATGTCTCTACCCGTCATGACCATGGAGCAAGGAGAGAGGCTGTCACCCACCCTGACCAAAACGATGGAAAAGGCACTCCTGGAGCCTGCAGCACACTATGTCAAAGGCAGCATTTTGGAGAAGTTCTCATAGCTCAGAAGTAGAAGTGATCAATTCCACCTCAATGATAACTGCTTTCATACAAAGCTGGTTACCCACCAAATCCCATGGGGAAAAAGATTATTGCTGGCCCTGATTCCAGGGCAGGATGACTAGAGAATCCCAGACTAAAACGTAGCAGCATCCTTCTTTGTTAGAAGAGAATGGTCAAGCAGACAATCCGCACAGTTGAGGATTAAACCTTGGTCCTGGAGGAAGCCTTGAGTGGTTCCTCCAGAAATGTTGTTCCACTTTCCTTTCCTCAACCAACTGCCCTCCTGTGGGCAGGCTAATGGCTCAGAAAGCAGTGGGAGCAATCCCATGTTAAGCTTCAGAAATGCCAATTCTGCTACGCCCCTCCGAAGTCACAGAAAGAAGAACAACAAATATCAAGATGAGATGGCAGAAAAGTGGATGTTATCCACTTGGGTATCTTCTTGTAAAAGACCAACATCCAACAAGAAAATTCAAGATGTTTGTCAAGGTGGCTTGTCTTCCAGATGGATGTTACTATCAATAAGCCAACTTTATTGGGAGTAGGAACGGCTTATTAATAAGTTATGCTACCTCATTCATTTAAGGTTGAGGTAGCTGCTTTCTCTTTCCACGTTCCTTTGGTAACCCATCAGCAAAATGTGTTAATCCCCATCTACACTTACTCTTAACATTTAATGCCAATTTATTTTTGGGGATTAACTACTACTGTCTAAATTCCTGACACATATCTTGCTACTTAATGGGGTGTTTATTAGGAGACTTGCACGTTTGGAAGAGGGGAGTATGACAGTATGATAAAGGAACAGGCAAATAGCTGGGAGAGGTAAGAATAGAGCTGGGAATAGGGGAAAGGAGCATGGGAGACGAGGCATAGACATAGAAGGGCTGGAAAGAAAAAGGAACAGAGCAGGGGGAGAGACATGGTGACATAGCTGGGGATGTGCCACAGGCAGGCAGGTGAAGAGACAATTGTAATTGTAACAGGAATTTTTAAAGCGCGACTATCACTCCGAAGGAGTATCTTGGCGCTGTGCAGACTTAGATGAAAAAGGTACAGGGTAGTCAGAGTTGCCTTGGGGAGACTGAAAGGAGTTAAATGAGAGAGAGAAGCATAGAGAGTATGGGGCTAAAAAAATCCAAGTTTTTAGGGATTTCCTGAAAGAGGCTTCAGATTGGATGAGACAAAGTTGGCTGGGGAGTGAATTCCATGCTTTTGCCCCCAGGACGCTTACTGATCTACCTCCTCTAGTTTTAAGTTTGAAACAGGCAGGTTTTAAGAGATTAGCTGAGGTAGATCTAAGAGTACGTGTGGTGATATAGGGCAAGAATCTAGATCTTAGGTACACGGGTCCAGTGGCCCTGAAAGCTCTAAAAGTGATGACGAGTATTTTAAATAGCACTCTTTTGAGTATGAGTAACCAATGCAACACTTTTAAAGCTGCGGATGCTGAGGAGCGATGTGGCAGCTTGAGTACCAGGCGGGCTGCTGAGTGTTGATCGGTCTGAAGTTTTTTTAGGATAGTTTTGTTAGTACCTGCATAGAGGCTGTTGCAGTAGTCAAGCCTAGAAGTTATTAGAGCTGCTGTGACAGTTTTTCTTGCGGTGGCTGGGAGAAGGTCAAAAAACAATTTCAGGGATTTAATCAGTTGAAAACACTTCCCTGCCACTGATAGAACTTGCGGACAAAAGGATAGGGTAGAATCAAATTTTACCCCAAGATTGTTTGCTACCTCTACCGTATTAGGTGGTGGAGGGGTATTTAGTGGCAACCAGCGACTGAGGGTGAAGGTGTTGGCTTTGCCTAGGAGCATGATTTCAGTCGTTTCCGAGTTGCACTTCAAGTGATTCTGCTTCATCCAATGAAGAACCTCTGTGAGACATTGTTGGAAGTTTACTTCAGCATTGGTAGATTGTTTATCTAATGTTAGAATCAGCTGAGTGTCGTCTGCATAAGATGTAGTATTGATGTTGAATGATGATATCAGTTCTATAAGTGGGGCCATATAGATGTTAAACAGTACTGGACTCAATGTAGATCCCTGCGGGACACCTATATGCAGAGGTTTCATGGCTGACTGGTAGGCCCTGAGCGTGGTTACTTACTGACGGCCTGTCAAACATGATTTGAGCCAAGCCAAAGCCAGATGGGAGATGCCACATGCGTTGAGGCGATGTAGCAAGATCTCATGGGAGATGGTTTCGAATGCAGCTGATAGGTCTAACAAAATCAGAACTGCATTTTTCCCTTCGTCCAAGACGGATTTAAGGCTCTTCGCGGTATGTAAAAGTGCTGATTCTGTGGAGTGTAATGGCCTAAAGCCTGATTGAGTTGGAGATAGGGTGTATGTGGTTTCTAAAAAGGTTGCGAGTTGACTGTTGACTATTCTTTCAGTAATTTTACTGAGACAGGGTAGTAAGGAAATGGGCCGGAGATTAAAAAGGGTGGTAGGGTCTGCCAACTGTTTTTTCTGGAGGGGCTTGACTGCCGTGATTTTCCAGTCTGAGGGTACCTCTGCTCGTGAAAGTGATGCATTGATTATACTATTTATGAATGGGTTCACCGTGTCCATAATGGCGTGAAGGATTTTTGGGGGGCGGGGGTCAGAGGGGGATCCTGATTTGCAGGAGAGGATTGTTTGGCAGGATTGTTCCGTATTAATCCTTTGAAATGAATGTAGGTGGTGTGCTTTATTCTGGGTTTTAGATGTAGGGTTAGTGGTGAGAGGAGGTATTTCCTTAAAGTCGGCATGAATATTTTGAATTTTCTGTTCAAAGAAATCCGCTATTTGATTACAGAGAAACTGTGAGAAAGGGATTTCTCGTTTGAGTGCTTTGGGATGCGTGAAAGATTTCACTATCTTAAAGATAGTTTTTTGGTCAGAGTCAGCTGAGGCAAGTACTTTGGAACAGTATACTTTCTTCTCTAGTCTGATTAGGCGATGATAGGTTTTTAAGGCTAGTTTAAACTGGGAAAGATCTTCTGATTTATAGTGTCTTCGCCATCGGCACTCGAGCTGTCTACATTGGAGAGGTTGATCTATCAATTTATGTGTGAACCAAGGGGAGGAGGTTTTGATGGTGGGGTTTTTCCTTTTTAAGTTGACTGGGGGAGCTAGAGTGTTATAAAGTAGGGACATCCAAGAGGAAAAATGTTGTGAGTTCCTAGCTGGGACACCTGTCAAATTGGGTCTGAGGTCTAGAGCTATAGTGTTGAGATCAGGGTTGCTTAACATTTCGTTCCATTTCTGGACCGTGGTGGGAGGGCCGCTAGCACGATTCTGTATGATGTTGGTAGACTAGTGATTTATCTCAAATGGGATAAACCAATGGTCCGTCCAGGCCATTGGTAGTGGGGAGTTGATTTTGAGGGAGTGGTAATTGGAACATATTCCATCCGAGGTATGACCAGCACTGAGTGGGGGAGCATACTAGCTGTTCAAGACCTAGGGTGTTCAGTGTGTCTAGAAAGTTTGTAACTCCCGGTTCATTTTTACATTCTAGGTGTAGATTGAGGTCCCCAAGGAGGGTAAAATTGGAGTACCTGAGGATTAGAGGGCTAAGGGCGTCACCCTGTGAATCTAGGAATTGGGTGCTTGAGCCTGGCGGGCGGTAGACTAGGGCTCCAGGAAAAGAAGTAGACCCATCGATCTGCAGACCGAAACCTAAAATCCCTTAAGATCAGTGATCTCGAAGGAGGAGCATTGGAACATATTATGGTAGAGGATTCCAAGCCCCCACCGCGTGAATCCAATCTATCTTGTCTGTGTATGGAGTACCCTTGAGGAAGGGCCTGCACAATGTCTGGGCCACACCATTCCCGGAGCCATGTTTCTGTATCAAACAGAATATCAAGATTCTGATCCAGGATCAGATCATGAATGTTCTGGGAGTGCTGGGGGAGAGATCGAGCATTCAGTAGTCCTCCTAGGAGTGATTTGGGGAGCCTTGCTGCTTTCTTGGGTTGTTCTATATAGGGGTTAAATGCATGTTTGCATTTCAGACATGTGATGGGTCCATTCCAGTTTTCCGGATGCAAGTAATTGTTGCAGTTCTGTGGGGCTTTATTAAAACTTAATAAAAACATCTCTTGTTAGTGGCGTACCTGATTTAAAAAGGGCAGCGTGGCTGGCGCTGGCCTCAATCCAGCCGCGGACGGGCGCAGACGGGCTTGCCTTCGGCGCACCAGCGGCGCGTCCGCTGCGGGGCCGCGGTGGCAGGCACATTTTGTAGTGAGAGTGCCGCCAACCACTAGACCGCAGGTAGACAGGAAGTGCCTATACTTCCGGTGAGGCTACCGGAACTCTACTCCCCCTCGACAAGTGTCTGAGCTGAGGGCCGGTTTTAAAAAAAATGCATTGCTCTCAACCTGAGAGCGGATGGAGGGAAAGGAACTTGCCGCATATTACTGGAGTGAGCAGGTGAGTGTGCATACAGATTCAAATTCAAGACATAGGCAATTCAAAGACATAACATGACTAAAAACCCCGAACAGCAACGAAAATCCTGTACAGCCCCCCCTTCCCGCACTCCCTCCAACGTCTGGTGTGAGAGATAGTTTAAAATATAATAAAACAGATTGTTAAAAAGCTAAGAGTTGTGTAGAACACAGAGAGAAAGGCAGCAGAGTACCTATCTATGACCGCTGCATGTCCGAGGTGGCAGGCACATTTTATAGTGAGAGTGCCGCCAACCACTAGACCGCAGGTGGACAGGAAGTGCCTATACTTCCAGTGAGACTACTGGAACTCTACTCCCCCTCGACGAGTGTCTGAGCTGAGGGCCGGACAAAGGCACAGAGCAAAAGGCGAATCAACTGCAGGGAGCTAATGGAAGTAACAAGTAGATACAGAGAAGAGGGCACTTATAAAGAACAGGATAAGAGGGGAGAAGGAGAAGCAAAAGGTGCAAAGAGATACTAGGTGATGAGACACAGCTTTAGAGATGAGATTAGATCATTCTCTCTCTCCTTAAAGACCTATGGAAATGAGTCACTGGTTCAGGAGCCCTGTCATGACTTGCACCTTGTCAGTAGGATTTCAAGTCTAGCTTTCAAAAGGTGATGCCCTGAGTCCTGAGGCCAATCATTGGCTATTTATAGTCCTCCAAATGCCAATTAATTATAATTTTCCACTCATGTTTTGGTTGAGAAGCAAAGTTCAGAGACATTAGCACAGTCTCACAGCCTCACATGGGTTATCAAGCCCCTAGAGTAGCTGTTTACACTAAAAGTTCCAGTTAAACCAGGGACTTGGCTTTGAGCCCTTGTTTTCCGGGGGAGGGCACAAGTCCTCTTCCTCTGAAGTCTGTTATATTACATTGCAACCAACAGAGGTATCTACACTACAGGATAAAATTGTCTCTTAATTCCATGGGTTGGTTGTGGAGCGAGAATGTGCAGATTACTTTCTGGTAATCGTCATTGAGTCTGCCTTCTCCAAGACACCATTACATCTAGAGGAACCAAAAATATCTTCCTTACTCTCACGTTCCTCATCATTTCTCCCTTTGATAATAACATTTGAGAAACTATTACTATACTCATAACAACCCAGTGAAAGCTTCTAAAATAAGAGCACTATGCAAAATTCACAAAAAATAGCAGTTACCAATAAAAACAATAAACAAACTACAAAATGATCACTGAGAATAACAGATTATTGTATTACAAACTCCTGAAATTGAGATTTTTTACGCACTCTAGTACTTCTTCTACACTCAATCTCATTATAACTGGCTACCTGAGATTTTGTAAATGTTCTTTCTCTACCCTCTTGAGGTCCAGTTTTCTGCTGCCAATACTGTCTCAGGTTTTTTGTTACCAAGATGGATGCGAGTGCCCTTGCACCACCACCAGTCTACTTTTCCAAATTCTCCCATCTTCTCTATTTACAAAATGTTTTAGTCTAGTAACTCTCATGGGGGCATATTTACAAGGGCTTTATTTCCGCTTTTTTGTCTTACAAAGCCAAAAAAGCGGAGATAAAACCAGCGCCCTATTTACAAGAGGGTGCTAACATGCATAATCGCATGTTAGCACCCTTTTTCACAACGCCTCACTTAGCATCTCTAATGAGATGCAAAGTGGGCGTTACTGGGCGTACCCAAGATGGGCTACCTTGCAAATATCGCTGATGTTTACATCGCGATATTTACAAGAGCAGCCCACATAACTTTAGCACACATTAGATTTTGGCGTACACGGCCGTTTTCGCCAAAACCTAACGTCTGCTAAAATCCTGACTTAGCCATCCCTAACATAGGGGGTGGATTATGCTGATACGACCCTGTGGGTCGTATCAGCAAGGTTATCGCCCTTTTGCAGGGAACATTGCTGAAAAACCAGCGATGTTCCCTGCAAAAGCGATATCCTCGCTATCTCTGGAATTTTATCGCCCTGGAGTAACACGTTGTTAATAACGCGCTACCAGGGCGATAAATACCAGAGATAGCCTGCGATAATATAATTATCGCTAAGCACGGCCAGCGATAATTATCGCTGGCCGTTGTTAATATGCCCCATGGTTTTTAAGTGTTTGAACTGATCAGCACACCCAGTTGAAGCTTGTATTTTCACGAAATCTCCAACTGAAACTCTATTGATCTTAAATTTTCTTCATTTGTCAACATTTTTTTCTCTCCATTTGTTGAGTTTTTCCTTCCGATGCCAAGAGCTAATTCCATGATTCCTCACTCCTTTATTCTGAACCATCCACGCAGACTAATTTTGTACAGGGCACATTCCCTTAAAATAATTGAAAAAGTGCTTTACCTGTAGCCCCATGTGTTGACATTCAATATGCAGTTATGCAACTCTGTAACTCTTCTCTCCAGTCCAAATCATTTGCTTTTGCTACTTGAATACCTTCTTTCAGCATTTTATTCATTCGTTCTACAGCATTGTTTGTCTCTGGGTGATTTGCTCAGCTCTCTATGAATCTTAACCTTTATTCTTTTGCCATTTCTTTCTTTCTCTCCTTCTGTTGAGTTTCTTCTTCGCTCGCCAAGAGTCAATTACAATGTTTCTCACTCCATCCAGCCTGAACTCATTTTTGTACGTGACACAAAAGCAGATATGCAATTATACGACTTTGTAACCCTTTTCTCCAATCAAACCACAGTTCCTCATGTATCTTATCACTATTGCATCACAGGAGAAATTGATCACAAGTACTTTCTACTCTCATGCCTCTCATGTACATGTAGAAGCAAATTTTTTTCAACTTGAATGTATTCTTCCACAAACTCATCTTTTCCTTGTATCCTTAAACCAAAGTGATATTGTTCAAGTATAGTACTTATTCTTGGTAAGGCATGTAAATCCAGTTTTCTAATACATAATTCATGCTCATTTAAATTCCATGCTACTTCTTGACTCAGCTCCTGTGGATTTTCCAATACCTCCTGCCCTTCAGCACCCAGACAATGTAATAATAATAGTGAATATTTTCTCTCTGCACTCAAGTTTGTCCCACGCAATTGTGCATAATTCGCAAATACTTTATACCACTTGCTCCCTCTGATGTTTGGCTTGCCAGGGTTCAATTTAAAAAAAAGAAGGTGGTATAACATTTTGCATTGTCATACCTGACTAGTATGCTGTAATATAGTGAGTCACAAATAATGTATTTTATTCTTTCTTGCCTACTAAAACGTAAAATCAAACTGCTCCACCAATAATATTATTCAGTAGTGTACTGATACCCGGAACCCTCTTATGCACTTTCTATATTACAAAGTAAATCAGCTATAGATAAGATCGTGACCAACATCCATCAAGTAAAATCCATACTGGTTTTATCACAATGGTTTTAAACCTGTTTAGTGGATCTCTAGCTCCATAAGAGCTTAGAAAGTGTCTCTTTGACTCCAAGATGCAGGCCAGCTCTCCATCAAACCGGAGTTTTGGAGAGCGTGGGGTTGTCCAATGATGAAGTATGACACCTGGTAGGTGTGTGAGGACATCCGTCAACCTTTTTGTATGTGTCAAAAAGCTGTGAGACAGACGGTAAAAAGCTAGTAGATAGAAACTGTGAAGTAGACCTGGGTAGAGTTCCCAGGGTGCTCTCCCACAGTTAATTATGTGGCCTTTTTTTAAAAGAATCAAACAGGGCCAACAGTACATTTCCATAGGGAGGGGCGGGAGGTGATCACACTCCCCACTTCCCACCAGCGCATACCTTTGAGCATCAAGGGCAGGAGGTAGCAGAGGACTGTGTTTTAACAGCTCAGGCTTCCCATCTGTCCATGCCCCGCAGGAGTGCATGTATTTCAATGTCTTCCCTGAAGATCAGAGGAGAGACATAGAAATACTCCCACATATTATTGGAGAACATGCATTGCTGATCTAACGCCAATCCTCGAATATTTGGAGAAAGTTTGTGCTTGTGAGCCTTGCTGTACTTTTGGCAAACGAGAAGATTAAAAAGACATGCATGCATGAAACGCATTGACATGCGCACCGGAGGCTGTGGGGCATTGACAGACACAGGAATACTGATGAAGCGGTGTCGCCTTTGTCATTTTGCATTTAAATAATGTATTAATGCTTAACACATATAACCATTGCTTCCACATCTGCACATATGATTTTATATTCACATCACTTATAATGTGTGCTTTTATATTCTTAGTTAACTATAACTAGATAGAGGTCCTATTTATGTTAGCAGGACTTGTTGTAGGCCTCAGATAACCCACTCCAGTTTAAACTAAATGTTGTATTCCTGTTTGCTGTGCATAATTGTTTTTCTCATTTCAGGCACTAAGAGCTGCAGTGATCTTGTTAGTGTATTGTTTTTGTAATATTTCTGTGTGAAGATAATTATTGTTGCAGTTTAACAGGTGGACAATGATTCTGAGCACCTGTGAGAGAAGGGAGACAGAGGAGAGATAACTCCATTGTGTGATAAGCTTGGAGGCCGTGAAGATGGAGAATTCTGAATTTACTAACCATCAAAAGTGGGCCAACACCAAAGTAAGAGTTGATTGGTTCCTGCATTTGCGGGAACTGTAGGGGTTGTATGTGTCTTGAAATCTTCTGTTTTAATTGTGTGCTTTTGGAATTAGTTAGTCAGACTTCTCTTGCTCATCCTTGGAGGCGGATGTCCCTTTTCCCCTCTGGAGAGTCTATGATCCTTTTTCTTTTGCTACTACGGATAGCTCCTCGTGGGAGCATAATTTTAGTTGTCCTGATTAGAACCTTTATTTGGTTCTTTTTTTAAATATTATATTTACTGAATTTGTGAATTCCCTGACTTTGCCCGGAACCTTACCTTATCATTAGGGAGTTTCCCCTTAGTAGAACCAAAACTGCACATTTTTGTCTGTGCTACCTTTAAAAAACTTTCCTTCGCATTTGCCTTATGAATTGTCTGGACTATATTCACAAATGCTGTATGCAGGTGATTATTGATTCACGATTAACTGATTTGTTTCAGATTGTAACTTTACTAATGTGCTAATAAACCTTAATTGTTTGCAAATTAACTTGTCTCTGTCGTTACTGTGGGGCGAAATATGCTTAACTGTCATTGTTATGTTGTACTTTTGATGTTTTAAGCCTGAGCTCGACAAAAAGGTCCTTCACAGTAGGTAAACCAGAGTTCTGACATTGCACCGAATTTGCATGGTGCAAAGCCCACGGTATCTTCCTGCGCTATCAAATCTGGTAATAGAAGATGGTTGTCGTGGAGGTGTAGAGAGTTGCAATTAGTCTCAATTTCCCCCAGAGACAGTTAGAATCTACCCCAGCCCGGTCCGCGTCCACAAGATTTCCATGGTTGGATTTAAAGAATTAGCGGTATCCCGGCATTCCTGAATCGATTGCAGTGTTCTAGGACTGTGAGTATAGTGAGTTTATGTGCTTGGTTATGTGCTGTTGAAGCCATGTGTTTGACGGGTTCTGATAAGTTAGTGTGTTGCACAGTGTGGTGTCCATTATGAGTCCAGAAGGGCTCTGAGTTGAGATGCAGCTTGAGGTGTTGTTTTTAGGTAGAGCCTAGGCAGCGTGCATGCGCTGTCTGCAAGACCTGTTGTTATCTCCTCTATCGGCTTTTGGAATGCCCATGAATTGCCATTTGTTCATTGTTGTGCCATTTAGAAATGCGGGGTTTTGATTGGGGCATTGGGTCTGATTCTCTCGCCTTTGCGTGCTTGGGTCACGCCCAGGCGATTTCACTCATTGTTTGCTTGCGTTGGCCATCCCAACACGTCTGCGGTTCCTCCTGGTCATCTGATCTGCCTTTTTATTTTGTAGGCTATCAACATCGATTTAGGCTTTCAGGCCATTTCACGGACCAATGCTCTGTTCGGCACCTGCAAAGTGGCAATTTCTGTCCGGTAGCTGTTGAGCTATGCCAATAGCTCTAACTCAAAAAAATGCGAGACCTATTGCATTTCTAATGCTTGTTATATGTTGCTTGTACTTATGGAGTGAAAGATGCTTAACGTAAAGGTTGAAGCTTTGGTTATCAGACTTGTCGAAATCTAAGATCTTAGGATAGACAATGAGTAATACGTTGTAACTTGTCTGTTAAAGTTTGTGATGTTGGACTGTGAAGCATTATCGGCTTCACAAAGGATAGAGTCTTTTAACTTTCTGTCGTGAGACTGTACTAATTTAGATTGGTGTTTGGTTAATCCTTTTGCACAGAGGAGCAGACCACACTAGTCAGAGTGATTTCCTACTGGTTCACAATTCACTGCGCATGTGTGATAGCGCCAGGAGGGCATTATTCCTTCATTCTCCTAGAGTGATCATGTAGTTTGAATTCTTTTTTAGTGGAACATACACAAATTTACTGTTTTGATTAATTTTAGTGTGATTTGACCTTCTGTTGAGTGAGAGATGCTGTGAAGAGCTGCGAGATGCATCATGGCGAGCCGCGCTGGTATTGGTCAGTTGCAGTGTGTGCTACACTGGGATTTGCTGTTACGTCAAAAGGTGCCACAAGTTGGTTCTGTGGTGTCACGCTGAGATAGGAAGATGGTGTTGTTGCATTCTGTTTTGTGATTTGTCGAGGTTTACCAGTTATTTCAATTGAAGTCATTAAAATTTGTGTTGCGCTATACATAGAGACAAAATTAAATTTTTCAAGAAATTAGGGGCTTTGCTTAGAGATAATGTGAGCATGCCTGTCCGTAAAGGTGAGGAAGCCCCTCCCGGGGGCATGCCTGCGCATTACATGTCAACTCAGATCGGTTTAAACACATGTATCTGGCTTAAAATTTAAAAATAAGATCAACTTAAATGAAAGGACCTTGCAGTTTCCTCCCTATGGTACCTTTAATTTTAAAATTATTGAAAATTTGAGGAGGGTCCTGTATGAGATGAAGCCTCCACCCAGGCAAGCCCAATATGAAGCTTTCAATGCCCGGGACTGGCAGAACATGCGAAAGAGAAGGAAAGATATTAGACCACGGCTAAGAACACAGTCCTTAGAGGGACGCAGAACAGTAGGTGATGAAGTTTTAGATGACTTGTTGACATCTCGACCACCTTCACATAATGTAATTTAAAAAACTGGGGAAATCGACCAGTGGTGGGACTTCCACCACCTGTAGATACAGGTGCTAGTACACCAGTTGAACAGGACCTCCTCAGTGGGTGAGAGCCTGGTACCCTTCCACCTCCAATCCACAATTAGTGCCTGTTCCACTCCTGACTCTACAGATAATGCTCCCATCCCACTAACAGCTTCCCCCGATAATACCACATATTCCATTGCCACCTCCACTGACAATGTCTCTGAATAATGCCATTTTTGCAACATCTCCCATGCCCGTGGTTACAACAACCACGGTTTTACTTGGGAATGATGCCTTTGCAGAGATGGGAGCAAGACCCTGAACAGGAGGAACTCCTGCAGTGAGGCTGCCAACTATAGAGCTTAAGAGCCCTGATTCACAGTCACCAGAAACTGACACCACCTTTAGACCATTAGATGTAGTAAGGGTGAATGTAGAGTTTGAGGAAATCATGAAAGGAACTCTCAAGTTGGGGTTCATAGATGGGTACAATAAGGAAGAACTTAGGAAGTTGCTTGGCGTGCTTTTGTGACATATCAGGCCCTTGAGGGGATAGCTACAGAATTTTGTATTGACCTTCCCTAAAGCAGACATTTAGGAAGAATTTTAGGATGTTTTTGACTGAAGATGCCCTCAAGAACATGAGAATCCCAGGGTTAAAACTGCAACTAAGGGAATCAGTTGGTAACCTTAAACTGGTGAGTAATACACAGAGGTTTAGGGATACATGGGCATGAAACCTAAAAAAAAGAAGAATGGTGAAAAAGAGACAGATGTGAATGGGATTAGGAGTAACTCTGAGATAAAGGCTTACCCATTGAGGGAGATGCATGGAGGAACATATGTGCATGTGACTTGGAGTCCTGGTGATCTTTTCACATTTACCAACCAATGTTCAAGGCTGAGATAGTCCTGATATTTGGTATACACAGGTTGATAAATTTTTGAAGATATTTTTTGGAAAGTTTTTAAAAAATATTTGACATCGTGGTCTTCAACGATTTGTGGGTTGAGTGTAAAGTAGCTGTTCAGTGGCCAACCACAGAGCCACTGAGGGATGCACAAACTCATGCTCCATTTGCTGTAGTCATGGAAAACTATCATCAGCTTGTTAATTTCTTGAAAACTAAGGTTCCCTAGAATGAGATAGATTGGTTGAAAATCTCAAGAACTACACAGGTATCCAAAGAGCCAATACATGCTTATTAGAAAAGGATAATGCAAGCCTTTTGTCTGCATAATGCTGTCGAGAACCCTGAGGAAGGAAACCTCAGTAGTTTTGTGTCTCAGTTTGACTTTGGTTTGCAGTCCAAGATAAGTTTGCACATCCAACAGAGTATGATTAGTTTGCAATCAAAGCCTCTGGATGAGATTTTGTGCTATGCCAAGTATTGCAGTGATGATTTGGAAGCTAGACAAAAAAAATCAAGAAGAAATTCATGTTGCCTTAGACACAATTAGATCAGAAAGGATTTCAGAATGGTCCATACATGGCGAAACTTGGTTATGCTGCCAGAATGCAGGGAGTTGGATATCCAGGTGGGGGTCAGACGATGCAGGTTAGGAATGGTGTCTCACAAGGTAGAGGACAAGGAGTTCCGGTTGATTCAAGTTCTGGAATTGATATAGCCATGTCAAGGAAAACCACTCTGTGTCAAGTGTAACAAGTTGGACCACTGGAAGCAAGAGTGTAGTAGGTCTAATCCTAATCGAATGCAATTTGATAGTCAAGTACCTAATATGAATGTTAAGCCAGCTCCAAATGTGCAAATGCCAAGACCCCAAAATTCTAACATGCCCCAAGCTCTATTAATGCAACATAATTTAAATATCCCAAGGTTTACGGTGAATTCAAATCCCAAAGGTCAACAAAACCTTTTCTTGACTTCTGACAGTTACCGTCAGTTCCCGGTCTTTGACAGTTTCGGAGTTACAGGGTCCGACCAATCACAATGACGATTCCTGAGAGGGGAGAAAGATTGCATACTTGGTGCAGTCTAGGATGGAGACCAGAGTAACCTTTATGTTGATAGAGAAGTGAATGGCCACCTCTGTCCTTTTTAATTGACACTGGTGCTACCCGTTCTACTGTAAGGACAATGGAGGTTCCAAGCCTACACCTCTCCGTAAGACAAGTCCAAGTTGTAAGTGTTGCCAATAAACTGATTGTGAACCCCATTTCAGTTAAGGTCCCTGTGAAGATTGTTCCTCTAGAGTAGGACCATCAGTTTGTGATATGTGATTCTAGCCCCGTCAGTTTGTTCGGTAGGGATCTTTTATGCTTACTCAATTGTGTGATTTATTGTAGACCGGATTGTGTTGAACTCCAAACACAGGATGAGGATGCAGATCCTAACCAGTGAAGACTTCCCCCCTGATTTGAGGAACTCCGCAAGAGAGAAAGTCTAGGATTACACTGGAGAATACATTAACCTGATCAAAGGCATTGAACTTGGGCTAGTTACCATGAAGAAAAATGCAGAGTTCCCCCAAATGCCACAGTATAACCTCTCACCAGAGGCTGTGATCCCTGATCATGGGGATCCAGAAATCAAATAAGAAATGGTAGGCTGTACAGGATTTGCGAAAATTCAATAACATTGTTGTCCCATGTTGTCCTGTGGTACCGGATCCTGCTGTAATATTGTTTCATAATCCCTGTGAGGCTGCGTGGTTCACAGTCATCGACCTGTGCCAAGTCTTCTTTTCCATCACATTGCATCCAGTTTATTTTTGCGTTCCATTCCAATATTGAGTTTTAGTATGGTGCAGAGAAATCCCCTTGATCTTCAAACAAATATTGAAAAAGACTCTGCGGTTGCCATGCAGCTTGTATTGGTCCAATACATCGATAACCTATTAGTGGCGTCGACAACACAAGAAGCATGCAAACAGGATACCGTTGCTCTGCTGAATCATTCTTTGAAAATGGACACAAAGCGCCCCCAACTAAACTGCAGTACTGTCAGAAAGAGGTCCTGTATCTGGGACATCATATTCAAAACGGACCAAGGGAAGTGTCTCAAGAGAGAATCTTTGCCATATTGCAGATGAACCCTCCCCAAACAAAAGAGAAGTCAGGATGTTTCTGGGCATGGTGGGCTACTGTTGTCAGTGGATTCCCAACTTTCCCTAGTGCCAAAGCCTCTCCAGGGGCTATTTTAACACACAAATATGTGTCTGATGCACTACCATGGGTCAAAGAGAGTGAGGTTGTGTTCCTTGAGCTGAGAGAAAGTCTGTGTTGCACCTCAGTTCTAGGCAGGCCTGATTATGATAAAACATTTGTACTGTATTGCTCTGAGAGGGAAGGGTGCTCCCTATCAGTGCTCACCTAAACACATGGAGATTCCCCACTTCCTGTTGCTTATTTTTTAGACACCCTTGACCCAGTAGCCGCAGCGCTGCCGGGGTGCCTAAAGGTGGTGTCAGCATTCAGCAGTGTGAGGGTTTTGTAATGGGTTACTCTCTTACAGTAATGGTCCCCTTCTCAGTCGAAATTCTTCTCACCCGAACGCAATCCCAACACATGAGCAACAACCGATTGACCAAATATGAGAAGCTTCTGTCTAAACCCTGCCACATTGTTGCCTTTGACTGTTGTTGATGAAATGATGATGGGGTGGACCATGACTGATTCTATGTGACCGAATTGTGTACCAAGTCAAGAGCCAATATTCAAGATGTCCCTCAAGAAGAGGCTGCTTATAAGTTGTTTGTGAACTGCTCTTGCTTAAGAGATGAAAGAGTCTCTTGTCTGCACAAGATAACCTCGGCACAGGTAGCTTGACTGATCGCTCTCACTAAAGCCTGCTGTGCCTCTGACAATTTAAGAGTCATTACATACACTGACAGTCAGTACGGATTTAGCGTGGACCATGATTTTGGGCAGCTGTGGTATTAGAGGGGTTTTATGACATCGTCTGGTTCTCGTATAAAAAGTGGGTACTACCTTATGAACCTATTGGAAGCATTACAGATACCAGTTGAAGTAGCAATTGTGAAATGTGCTGTCCCCAGGAGCGGGAATGATGCTACACGGATAAAGATATTGCTCTCTTGGGTCTTGCCCTTTTTCAATGGGTATTTTTCAAATGAGTCTGAAATTGACACATCTATAAGCTTTCTGTTGACCGTTGATATGTGGGAAAAGGTGAAGAGTCTGCAAGAAGAGGTGCCGGAATGTGAGCTGGAGAGGAGGATAATAGCAGGGTGTGTGAAGAATGAGAATGAGGTTTGGGTTTCACTTGATGGGCAAACTGGATCACTGACAGAATATTAAGGACAAAAATATCGTGTGGACAGAGTATCATTTCAAAAATATCAAGGATCAAATTACTGAGAAGGTAAGTGCAAATAGGTAAGTATAGATTTACTATTGTTAACTCCCCATCTATGTACCTTGAAGATATATAAATATAGTCAAAGTACATATATGTGGAGTTAACTATAGTAAAACTTTGCATCACCATAGAAACTTACCTTCACGATATTCTTGTCCTCGATATTATTGACACAATATTTTGTCCACACAATATCTTGGACTCAATATTTTGTCCAAACAGCGGCCGAACGGTGTTACCTGATTGCATGTTGCCCCCTAGATCCCAGTATTTTCATGGTGCCATCCACAAAGGTAGGTATGTGATGGTTCATTTCTTTAGCACTTATTGGTTCAAACCATGGTTTCCAGTGGTTGCTGCAGAATTTGGTCATAGGTGTGTCTCTTGCCAACAGATTAACGCAGGGAGGAAAACAGCAGTCCTCACGAGTCACATAGGGAGATCAGGTGGTCCCTTTAATTGCATGCAACTTGACTTTATCGAGATACCCATATCCAATTGGCTTCGCTACATCTTGGTGGTGGCTTGTCGCTTTTCCCGATGGGTGGAGGCCTACCTTACGGCGGGAGATGACAGTCCTACTGTGACCAAACTTTTGATAAGTAAGTTGATCCCGCGTTATGGAATACCACTTTCTCTGGAATCAGATCATGGAAGTCACTTCAAGAATGATGTAATAAACTTATGCGTGCAGCTTTGCAGGTAGATTAGAGGTTCCACTGTAGTTGCATACCTGGGGCTTCAGGAATAGTGGAGCAGATAAATGGTACGCATCTCATCTTGCTAAAGTGTGTGTATCTATGTCCTTGAAATGTCCTCATGCCCTCCCATTGGTACTGATGAATCTGAGAACCATTCAGGATCGGAGGACATGACTGTTCCCCCATGAAATTCTCATGAAAAGAGCCAAGAGAGTTCCCACTATGCCTGCAACTGCGCTTGGAAATAATACAGATGATATGGTTCTTGACTACTGCAAAGGCCTGGCTGATGTGGTGCGTCCTCTCTCTCTCACCAGGCTGAACTAGCGGCTCCCCTACCAAGTCAGGAACACTGACATGACCTCAGTCCTAGCGACTGGGTACTGGGGAAGAGGCATGTGAGAAAGTCATGCCTGAACCCCGAATGTTGAAGTCTCTTTTAGGTCATCTTGGTCACAAACACTGCTGTTAAATGTGAGGCCTTCCAAATTGGATTCATGCATCACATATTTGAAGAGTGAGACAATCTGGAGAAGAATTGGTGACAGCCCTTAATGATTTGCAAGTGTTGAATCTAGTGTAACCAGAGAACTCAGAGAGAAGAAGGAAAGTATGCACAAGTATCTCAAAGCCAATCTGAGAAAAGTGCAGGGCCTGTGGTGAATGAGTCAAGAGTAGCTTCAGTGACCCAAACTGCAGAAGATGTAATCACAGACTCTAAGCCTGGAGAAGGAATAAGCAGTGCGAACAGAGGGGGGCTCAAGAAACGAGAAGCAGCTGAGGGGAGAGAGATTGAGAGTTTCCGTGATTGCAGAGCGCATCCCAGACACCATCAAGGAGGAGACACAGACCAGTGAACAAAGTGACAGTGAGCCACCAGTAGTCAGATTATCAAGAAGAACACAAGCACCTAGTCAGAGGTACTCAGCTCCTGAATGGAAATAGTTTGCTGACAGTGAAACTGGTTCGAGAACTCCTAAGACTGAACATCAGCAAATTGTTTTTGAAGAAGCTCCATTATCAAAGCTGCCACACCTTGACTTGACTTGATTAAATTTGATTTTGACCGATCAACTGACATCTCTGAATGGTTCAGCACTTAGACTGACTTTGTGATGACCTTTAGGGCCCGGGCTCTAGTAGAAGAGCAGCGGTGCCCTTATTGAAGAAGAGTGATGTAGGGGCAGAGATAAACTTTGAAGCAATTGAATTTGCCATTCATTATGAATAAGTCATCACTTTTGCTGATGTGCACAAGTGGAAACAATTAGTGGATTTTTTTAATGTTATTTTTGAGTCTTGCATTTATTTTTCTGATGCACGAAAAACAATTTTGATCCTTTCACTAAACCACTGTAGAGACATAGTGGTTATTTTATCTATCATAGCCATCATTCCAATGATATGCATGTTAATACATTTGAGTTCTCCTGCAGAGCGCGGGATTTCTAAAGCTGAACTTATCCCTGCCACTGTAGAAAAGCAGCCTAGTATTTGGAACTGCTACATAAGGATAGTTGTGAGGCAAAAAGTGTAAATAAGGATAAATAAATGCGATAAATTAGGGTAGTCTACTCAGTTATGAGTAAACTATGCACTGGTAGTATTAAAATTCAGCTACACCAGTGAGAGTGTCATGTGCGCTATATGAGTTAGCAATGTAAGACTGTGCACATCTGGTGAACACCCACATGGATATGTGCAGCAGGTGCACTGCCGGCACGCCAAAGGCAAGTCCGTCTGTGCCTGTACGCGTCTGGACCACGCCTAGCTCCAGGAACCCTGACCTTTAGGGCACCCACAGATACTCCATCACAGATCTCCAAGCCCTGGACGCCGACACAACTGCTGCCTCGCACCTCCTCATTCTACAGCAGAACCGTTCACCTGCCACCGCTGCCTCTTCACCTGCAATGTAGGTCCACCTACCCTCACAGACACCTGCGCCACTCCCACTCCGCTGACAGAGATCACCCTAGAACCACTCCGTTGCCTCCTGATCAACGCCAGATCACTCTGCAAACACACCACTTAAGTCTGGGACACCATCACCACCCTCGCCCCCGACGTAACCTTCATCACAGAGACCTGGCTCAATCCAACCTCCACCCCCGACACCACAATGCCCAATGGCTAGAAGATTATACACTGGGACCGGACCAACAAGCACGAAGGCGGCATCACCATCATCCACAAAGAATCAATCCACCGTACCACCACTGAAAACGACACCACACCTATCATGGAACACCTTAATTTTCAACTCCACACTGATGACAAAGCAACCATCAAAGGCACCTTTGCTTACAGATCCCCAGGACCATGCACCAGCCTCTGTGACACCATCACAGACTTCATCGCCTCACTCGCCACTGAATCCAACTATTACATCTTCTTCTGAGACCTCAACTTCCACCTGGACGACCCCACAGACACGCAACTCCGCCAACCTCCTGGAATGAATGGACAACATTGGCCTCACCCAGTTGGCTACAGACCCCACAGACAGAGCAGGACACACACTGGACCCAATCTTCACGTCCAGCAACAGAGTCAAATACAGCCGTGCCAGAGAACTCACATAGACCAACTACTCCATCGTCCACTTCACCATCATAGGATCACCTCGCTCCACCTCCAACCCTCCCAGCACCTCCTTCCACAGCTGCAGCAAAGTGACACAGACCCAATGGATAGACGCCTTCCACCCCACACAGCCTGACACCGAAACCAGCCTGGGGCAAGCAGTCAAGAACTTCAACACTTGGATCACCAATGCGCCCACCCGAGTCGCTCCCATAAAACCAGCCAAAACCCGCAGATCGACCAAACAAGCCAGCTGGTACACACCCACACTCAGCATTGTGAAACACAGCTGCAAAGAACTGGAGAGAAGATGGCGCACTAGCAGAGACAAAACAGACCAGGCCACCTTCAAGACAGCCCTCAACAAGTACCACCAATGACTCAAAGACGCGAAAAAGGATGCCCTTGCAGACCGCATCAAGGCTAGCGCCAACCACATCATCGTCAGAGAGTTCTCCTGCCCAACATCCCCAAGAACACGATTCCTCTCTCATAACAACTCTGCAACGCTCTTGCGAATCACTTCCACAACAAGATATCCACCATCTACAGAAACTTTGAGCCCCAACCCACCGACTTCCTCAGCCTCCTCACTCCAATGGAAACTTCCCCCGACCAACATCTCACCGCATAGGAACAGCTCACCACACCGAACACGACAGCCATCATGAGCGTCATTCACTCTGGAGCACCCACCGACCCCTGCGCCACCGCCTCTTCAAGCAAGAAAGCAACGAGATCAGCTACCAACTCACAACCATCCTCAACACATCCATCAACATAGCCTCCTTTCCCAATGCATGGAAACATGCAGAAGTCAGACCTTGCCTCAAAAACCCCTCTGCAGACCCCAGAAAACTCCAGAATTACAGCCCCATCTCGCTGCTCCCGTTTCCTGCTAAAGTCTTGGAGAAGGCAGTCAACCGACAGCTCACCGAGTGTCAGTACCATGCACTTGATAACTAGTTTCCACAGAAGCAAAAGAACTATTCCTCAAATCCCCAACTCTACTGCCAGCAAACTAGTAACGATTCACTCACAGTAAAGAGGGGGAAAGGAGATGGGGATGACAAGGGAGACTGCCACTGATGTGCCTCTTCCTCACTGGTTCCTAGTGAGTGTCTGCTAGGGCACCTGCAACATAAAGCACAACTTTACTACACCTTCAATTAACTAAATATTACCTTTCTCAATACTTTCAAATTCACTATCTAATTAACTGTTATACTCAGTGGACTATCTGCTCTCCTTGATTATTAAATGAGATGTATTAGCTTTAAGAATTATAGTCCTCAGAAATATTACAGTTCACAGTTAATTCTCTTTTCTCTTTCCAGATGCTGTACAGTGGAGACTCTTGGTGGTAAGTACAAATATATATATCTACAGAGAAATGTCAACTATATTTCGTGGGTAATAACTCTTGGTAGCAGTCTGTTACTGAAGAGTGGAATTGTACTAGTCTCCAGTAATTACGTAGAGCCCAATAAAGGCAGTTCAGAGTCTCTTATCCAGAAAGAACAAACTTGAAATTCCTCTCAAATAGACAGCAAGAAGGATTGAGTAAAGTTTACTCTCAGTCTCTTGTACAAATAATAAATGTAGACACTTACTTTAGATCTCTTCTCACACCCAGAATCTTCCACAAAAACAGAATGAGTACTTCAGATGTACTCATGAGGATATCCAGGACAGCTGAGCTCTCCTACTAGAAAATTCAGGAAGCTCAAGTAATTTCACCAATAACTCAAGGGAACAAACAAGCTGAAGTGACTGACAGGAATTCTCCAGGGAAAAACGCTAATCTCCAGAAGGATTTCAGTCACCGAGCATGCGTGCATCGAGAAACGCTGCTTCTCCTCAAGAAAAATCAGTTGAAGTGCACTTAGCGCGAAGAGCGTGAGCGCGATGGCAGCAACACTCCTCTAGGTGGCAAAACACTAGACCGGCAACCGTCAAGACTATTTACGGCTGCCGCCATCTTGGAGTTCTGAGGCTGAGGGCTTTGAATCAATTTGAAAAGCACCAACAGGAGTTTCAATGAGATGGAGCGATGGTGTTTTCCGTACGGTAATTAGGCAATCTCTTTAATCTAAGCCTAGTAAAGAAATAAGTTGGAGTAGATTTTGCCACAATTTGACCAGCCCTGACAGTACCCCCCACCAAGGCCCCCTCTCCTCCCTCCTTGGGCTTACTGGGATGGGCCTTGTGAAACTCTCTGATCAATATGGGGGCATGAATACTAGTTTTTGGTTCCCATGACCTCTCCTCTGGGCCAAAACCTTTCCAATCAACTAAGTAAAATAGCTTTCCCACCTTTTTTCTAACATCTAAAATTTGCTTCACTTCAAACTCTTCCTCAGACAGAACTTGAACAGGGGCTTGGGGTATTTCTTTTCTCAGATCAGGTGGGTTTCTTTTAATCAAAGAGACATGGAACACTGGGTGTATCTTTAACTTAGAAGGGAGACTTATTTGTATGCTCACTGGGATTTACCATTCTTTCTACCTGAAAAGGACCCACAAAACGAGGTTGGAATTTTCTGCTTCCTTTTAGGTGCATATTACGAGTAGAGATCCACACTTTGTCACCTCGCGCATAAGTTGGATTCCCTCTTCTCTTCTTGTCTGCCTGCTTCTTGTAGGATCTTTTAGCCTTTACTAAATTACTGGTGGCTACCTGATAAGCTCTTTGCAGATCTCTTACCACTACCTCTACTGCTGGTACCTCACTTTCTTGCTTCCCTACTAGCATGTTGGGATGTCTACCAGAGTTCAAAAAGAATCGGGAAACTCCCGTGGAGGAGTGCACTGCATTATTATAGGCAAATTCTGCCACCCAGATTAAGCTTGGCCATTCCCCTTCCTGATCCATCAAGTACAGGCGCAAATATTGCTCCAGCTCTTGATTCACTCTCTCGGTCTGTCCATCAGTCCCCGGATGGAAACTAGTAGACAAACAAGAATCGACTCCCAATCTCTTTAAGAAAGCCCTCCAAAAATGTGAGACAAACTTAGGGCCCCGGTCGGAGATAACCACCTTGGGAATTCCATGCGCTTTTACAATATGCAGAGTGAAAAGTGTAGCCAGCTGTGAAGAATTGGGGATGGATTTTAAGGGGACAAAATGACTCATTTTAGAGAAATGGTCGACTACCACCCAAATGGTTGTAAACCCTTGACTGGAGGGGAGGTCCACAATAAAATCCATGGAAACCGAATGCCACGGATAAGGAGCAATGGGCAAGGGCATCAAAAACCCTTGTGGAGCCTGTCTATTGACCTTCCCCTTGACGCACTGCTCACAAGATGCCACATATTGTCTAACCTGAGCCTCCATATCCGGCCACCAAAATTCTTGCTTAATGAGCTCTAGAGTCTTCTTCACTCCTTTGTGTCCCGCTAGCAGATTATCATGAAAATGTTGAATAACCTGATTACAAAGATCATTGTTGGGAACATAAAGATTTCCTTGGTGATAAGGTTTTCCATCCTTTATTTCCCTTCCAGTACCTCCTTTGACCCATTCAAACAATTATTCTTCAGAAAAGGAATTCTAGAGCTTGGCTTCCAGATCTGAGTACTGTATGGATCCAATTATCTTTTCTTCTGGGATAATCAATCCTTTTTCAGAAATCCTCTCATCTTCTCCAGTATTTAAACGAGACAAGGCGTCTGCCTTGCCGTTCTCAGATCCAGGTTTGTAAGTCAGAACAAAGTTAAAATCTGCAAAGAAGAGCGACCACCTCAGTTGCCTCAAGGTAAGAGTTTGAGCAGATTTCAGAAATTGCAGATTTCTATGATCAGTGAAGACTATAACCTCATGCTTGGCTCCCAACAAATAATGTCTCCATTCTTGGAAGGCGTCTTTTACCGCCAATAACTCCTTATCCGCAATTGAATAATTAATTTCAGCAGCTGTCAGTTTTCGGGATCGATAAGCTACTGGATGAAGTTGACCAGTTCTCTTATGTCTTTACGACAGGATTCCACCGATTGCCAAATTGGAAGCATCTGCTTCTATACGAAAGGGTTCTTCAGGATTTGGATGTAGCAGAACCGGAGCCGTAGTAAAAATTTCTTTCAGTTCATTGAAAGCTCTCTCAGTTTCAGTACTCCACTCAAACTTCGCCTTTTTCTTCAATAAACGAGTGAGAGGACAGACTTTTTCAGAAAAATTGAGAATGAAACGCCAGTAAAAATTGGTAAAGCCAATAAAACTTTGTATTTCTTTTACTTTTCGAGGGGGAGGCCAATCCTTGATTGCCTTCACCTTCGTGTCGTCCATGGAAACTCCTTCTGGTGACAAAACAAAACCCAAAAACTCCACCTGAGTAGTTTGAAAAACAAATTTTTCCAACTTAACAAAGAGCTGATTATCAAGCAATTTCTTTAGAATCGCTCGCACATGCTGGACATGTTCCTCCAAATTAGCTGAGAAGATGAGAATATCATCGGTGTACACCACAGTGAAGCGATCCAAATACTCTCTTAGGATGTCATTTACAAAATGTTGAAACGCTGCAGGAGCATTGCACTCGAACAACCCCAATCGAGTTCGGAATGCTGTCTTCCATTCATTGCCCTCTGCAATCCGCACTAAGTGGTATGCCCCTCTTAGATCCAGTTTGGTGTAAATTCGGGCCCCTTTATCCTGATCCAAAAGTTCTGAAATTAGTGGCAGAGGGTACCGGTTCTTCTTGGTAACTTGATTTAAGGCTCGATAGTCAATACACGTTCTAAGTTTACCATTCTTTTTTAGGGATGAAAAATAGAGGAGATGAGACAGGGGACTGGGAAGGTCAAATGAACCCATTGGCTAGATATTGGTCCAAATATTCCTTTAGATGGTGATTCTCCGCTTCCGAGAGGGCATAAATTCTGCTGCATGGCAACGATGCTCCTGGTTCCAATTCGATCTTGCAATCATATACCCGATGCAGGGGTAATCTCTGGGCCTCTTGCTCATCAAAAACGGATACCAAGTCTTGATATTCATGTGGGATCTTTTGAATTTCCGTGGCGCAAATCATCGAAGGCTGCCTGGCTGAAAATGTCGGAGGCGATGGCTGGTGCTCAGTCAAACACAAATTGTGACAGTGTTCCTTACAGTAATCTGAGTTCATCTCCACAGTTCTTCTAGCCCAATCTATCTTCGGATTATGTTCCGTGATCCAAGGTAATCCCAGAATAAGCTGAAATTGAGGGGCATCGATGAGACTGAACCTCAATAAACTGAGATGTTGGCCTGGTCCCCATAAAGAAATTTCCTCTGTATCCTAGACAGTAGGTCCTGAAGAAAGGTTGGTTCCATCTACTGCTCGAACAGGTTCTGGCTTCTCCTTCTTGAGAAAGCGAATTCCTAGCGACTTGGCAAATTTAATATCGCAGAAATTACCTGTAGTTCCGGAATATATCATGACAGACACCTTATCCACTTCAGAAGCTCCGAATTTGATCAAACTGGAAATAATTAGATGAGGGGTTGAAGATTGTAAGGTGTTAGCAACTAGTTGTGAATCTGGAGTTGTCTTATCAAAAGCACCCACTAGAGCAACTCCTCTTACTGATGGGGCCTGTCTTTTACCAGAGAATTATTCTTAGGTTTCTTAGGACACTCCTTGACAAAGTGTCCAGAATTTCCACAGTACATACATAGTTTTCCAATTCGTCGTTTCTCTCTTTCTTCCTTGGTCAATGGCCCACGAACTGAGCCAATTTGCATGGGTTCTTCTTCCGGCGTGACTTCACTGGATTTCATAGTGTCTGGCTTAATCCTGTCAAATCGAGGGTGAAAATATCGGGCGTCTTTACAGCGTTCACTCTTTCTCTCGTTTTGACGTTGATCAATCTGCAATACGAAGTCGATTAATTCAGAAACGTCAGTGGGTCTCTTAGGTATTTGAGCCAACCCCATCTTTTAACTCGTCTTTAAGACCTCTGTAGAAAATAGCTGCTCTTTTGGCTTCTGGCCAATTGGTTTCGACTATCAATTTGTTAAATTGCACCAAATATGCAACTAATTCTCGATTCACTTGCTTCAGATCCAAGAGTTCATTATCTGTAGTTTGAGAGATGGTTCGTCGATCAAAAATGCGTAGGAACTCAACTTTAAATTCCTCAAAATCATATAAAATGTGATCATTGCTATTTACCAGTGGCATCGACCAGGAAGCAGCATCTCCGCTCAGGTAGGACAATATGAAGGCCACCTTGGAATGATCTTCCTTAAAAATTATGGGTCTACACAGGAAGTGCAAAGAACACTGAGTGAGAAAAATTTGGGCCTTATGGGGCTCACCACTAAATCTCTCTGGAGCTGCTAAAGGAATAGTAGGGGAGATAGCATGAATTACTTATGTCGTCAATTCAGCTGCTGAAGGGGATGGAGAAAATTGTTGGGACTTATTTTCCTTGGACATGGGTTTGGACCCTACAGTAAACTCATCAAATCTCTGTCGGAGATAATTGGCTTCCTGACTCGACTTCCTAACCTCTTCTCTAAGGATCTTGTTTTCTTCCATTGCTTCGCTCAACTGTTTTTGTAACCCCTCTAAAACCGTTGCTAAAGCCTTAACGTCTATCCCTTCAGCCATTCCACCCAGGTGGAAATTCGGTAAATGGCACTTCAATCTGTCAGTACCACGCACTTGATAACTAGTTTTCCACAGGAGCAGAAGAACTATTCCTCAAATCCCTAACTCCACTGCCAGCAAACTATTAACGATTTGCTCACAGTAAAGAGGGGGAAAGGGGATGGGGATGACAAGCGAGACTGCCACTGATGTGCCTCTTCCTCACTGGTTCCTAGCGAGTGTCTTCTAGGGCACCTGCAACATAAAGCACAACTTTACTGCACCTTCAATTAACTAAATAGTACCTTTCAAATTCACTATCTAATTACCTGTTATACTCAGTGGACTAGCTGATCTCCTTGATTATTAAATGAAATGTATTAGCTTTAAGAATTATAGTCCTCAGAAATATTACAGTTCACAGTTCATTCTCTTTTCTCTTTGCAGATGCTGTACAGTGGAGACTCTTGGTGGGAAGTACAAATATATATATATATTTATATCTACAGAGAAATGTCAACTATATTTCGTGGGTAATAACTCTTGGTAGCAGTCTGTTACTGAAGAGTGGAATTGTACTAGTCTCCAGAAAGATTTCAGTCACCGAGCATGCGTGCATTGAGAAACGCTGCTTCTCCTCAGGAAAAATCAGTTGAAGTGCACTTAGCGCGTAGAGCGCGAGCACGATGGCAGCAACACTCCTGTAGGTGGCAAAACACTAGACCGGCAACTGTCAAGACTATTTGCGGCTGCCCCCATCATGGAGTTCTGGGGCTGAAGGCTTTGAATCAATTTGAAAAGCACCAACAGGAGTTTCAATGAGATGGAGCGATGGTGATTTCCATATGGGTAATTAGGCAATCTCTTTGATCTAAGCCTAGTAAAAAGATAAGTTGGAGTAGATTGCACCACAATTTGACCATCCCTGACACCGAGCACCTGGAGAGAAGCAACCTACTAGACACCTCCCAATCCAGTTTCTGCGCTAACCAGAGCACCTAGACTACCCCGATCACCGCCACGAACAACGTCCACACCCTACTCGACAGAGGAGAATTGGAGGCCATGATCCTGCTCAACATCTCCGCAGCCTTCAACACTGTATTCCACCACACACTCCTCAAGAGACTGCACCAGATCGGGATCAAGGGAGACGCACTCAGGTGGATTGCATCATTCCTCTTTTGACATATGCAGAGAATCTGTCTACCTAGCTTCATCTCAGAACCCACGAACACCATCTGCATTGTCCCTCAAGGTTCATCCCTCAGCCCCACCCTCAACACCTACCTGATGCCTCTAGCCGACATCGTCAGAACCCACGATATCAACATCATATCCTACGCTGATGACACCCAACTCACCCTCTTGCTCTCAGCAGACCCCACCAACACCAAGACCAACATTCACAACTGCATGAAGAACGTTGCAGCCTGGATGAAGGACAACTGTCTGAAGCTCAACATGGACAAGACCGAAGTGCTGATCATTGGCAACCATGCTTCCCTCTGGAATGACACATGGTGGCCCGCGGAACTCAGACCCACCCCCATACCTAAGAACCCCGCCCACAATCTCAGCATCATACTGGATAGCAAACTCACCATAAAACAACAGATCAACAGAGTTTCCTCTGCCTGCTTCCACACTCTGCGCATGCTTTGAAAGATATTCAAATGGCCCCCCATAAACACGAGAAAAACAGTCACACAAGCCCTAATCACCAGCATTTTGGACTATGGCAATGCACTGTACGCAGGAACCACCATCAAACTCATGAGAAGGTTCCAGACAATACATAACGCAGCAGCTAGATTGATCCTCAACCTGCCCAAACGGGCCCACATTACCCAACCTGAGGAACCTCCACTGGTTCCTCGTCCAGAGAAGATGCCAATTCAAACTACTGACACACACCTACAAACCCTACATGACCAATGACCAGCATTCATGAACCGTCGCTTGAACTTTCAACAACTATCCGCAAACCTCCGCTCTGCCACCCTCACACAGACACCGCCCATCCGCCGTTGCCACAGCAGTGGCCGCTCCATCTCCCACCTTGCTGCCAAGGCCACCTCCGAACATAACCCTCACTAACGGACTTTATGAAGAGACTCAAGACCTAGCTTTTTGACTAAGCCCAGTAACCAAATGCCTGGATACGCTTAGAGGGATTAAGCGACGCTCTGCAAGTACAGATTGATTGATTGATCCACGCAAACTAAACTTAGAAGTGAGTATCAAGTAAATTATTCAGACACACATTTCAGCAAATTTAGGTTAAACTATCAAACCCTTTGGCTACATAATGACTAGGTATTTCTTAGGCTAAACAAATTTAGCCTCACCATAATGCTACAGCAATTAAACTGTGCTGCAGTATTTAGATGTTTTGCATGGATCCATGGGCAGGTGTGCAGCTGGATGTTTACAGCAGGGTTCTAACAGAGCAGGTGAGACAGACACCAAACTGTGGCTGATGCTTGGAATTCAGAGCTGGGTGGATATTTGTAACTACTGTGCTTTACACCAACCTTCTGAGTGCAATAAAAGTGTCGGGAATCAGAGCACACCGACCCCATTAAGATGGTCAGTATAAGAGGATTCCATTCAGATCTTTTGGATACTCCACTGCATGAGTTCATCTCCCTAGGCACTAGTTTTAAGCCATCCAACCAGGGGGGAAAAAATCTCTGTCTATGATATTGTGTCACCTGTAGTGTATTATAAACTACATATAAAAGAGGGTGTGCATGTTGTGCAGTGACTAATGTAAGGCATTGTGATGAAATACAGAATGCAGAACTTGGAATGTTGAAGGGGATAAGGAGCAAGTTGTTAGTTGGTTTGGCAGTTTCTCCTGGTCTCTGCAGGGTGATGTACCTTCATTAAATACTCCTTTACGTTCAATCATCAAGGTGTTGGTGTCTCTTAATTTTGGTGTGGTTAGCTGTTACACTGGCGACGAGGATGGAATGTTTTATAAAGATTAGAGGAGTGAAGGCACCTTGACCAAGAGTTCTGAGTGAGGGAAAAAGTGACTGAAGAAGTGGACACTTACTCGCTTTGATGAGGCAGTGAGGCCGAGCTGTGCGGCTGGAGCGGGATCACTGTGGCAGTTGGGGAAAGGCATTGAAATGGGATCGCTGTGCCAGAGTGGATTGTCCTCGGCAGAGACGCTGGTCAGAGGTGCTGGTCAGCCGCAATTCATACAGTTGGTCAAGTAGGAGGCTTTCAGCAGTAAGGCACTCTGACGCAAGGGCTATTTGCTGGCAAGAGATATTGCCTGTAGAAACAGCCGATTGTTGATATGTTCCGGTCTATTTCCTGTAAAAAGCATGTTGGATTACGTGCGTCACACCGCCATTTTTGGAAGTTGGGAAGTAAGTATCTAATGCATTGCACAGCCATTTTAGGCGATTGGGATCTCAGCCATCAAGAGTGTGTCCCATCAGCTGATGAAGTTCGGGAGCGTCATCTGTCACGGTGATAGGCACACCTTTGGGAGGCAATTGATTTGATATCCTAAGATAATCTTCAATGAAAGAATCTTCATTTGACTGCGAGCGTTAGTGTGATACAGTGCTTTGTCTGTCACAGTGACAGACACACCTTCATCGGTATTTCAGTCTTGGTAGCAAATTTATCGGCAAGCACGGATTGGTGCAAAAACAACTGTGCGATATCTCAGATATTTAAATTTCAACATTTCTCTAATGCATATGGTGGAGGCAAAGGATGGTACATTTTGTGCTTAGATAATATTCTCTGTTTTTCGGTGACAAACACGTGCATCAGGAACAACTACAGGTTAGACTGTGCAACAATGCAGCTCAGAAGCAGCAGAGTATAATTCTTGGTGCTCAGCAAGTAAAGGAAAGTGGCAATTTGGTACATAGGTGCAGATGTGATAAATTAGGGAGGAGCTTTGGCTCAAAGATGAACCACCTTTCGAGGAAGTCATTTTGGTTGCAAAAAGAGTAGAGCAGATGATAAACTGTGCATCCAAATTAAAAATGGAGAAAAACAAAGAAACTGTGCATAATGGCAAAGTAGAAGAAATTGTGTGTGAGATGAAAAGTGAATTGGGCATGAAGGATTAAGATGATCACATGAAAGAAGATCGAGTGAAATTTGGTGGTGAGTGCTTTTGGTGTGGAAGGAGTGGTCACAGTGCCAGGTCAAGAATTTGTCCAGCATGGAATGTAGCATGTCATAACTGTGGTAAGAGAGACCATTATAGTATATTTTGTAGGGGCAAAACAAGGAGTGATCAGAGTAAAGAGAGAAAGACAATCACCCATGAAGTTGTTTTCCAAATTGGAGATTCACGGCGAGAGCATCCTAGTGGGGATGTGACCCATATTGGAGATTCACAGGGAGAACACCGTAGCGGGGATGTGAAGATTGATGGAATCAAGGTGAACATGAAATTTGATCCATATTCTCACTATCCTTTCAAACAAAACATACACATAGTGGTTTGAGAAAAAGAAAAATTACATGCCATGGACATAAGGCCAGGTGGGTATGGGGGTCAACCCAGAAACATGAATTGTTATTTTGAGGCATGTATTAAACTAGAGGATAGATTTGTACTTGGGAAAATTTATGTCTCTAAGAAAGGTGATGACTTAATTGGGTGGCATCATCAACGCTCATTAGGTGCTACTTTCAACCCAAATCTTGAACCTCAGGTACAAATTCAAGATGTAGAAACAAGTTCAGAATTTTTGCAGCTTTTTAGGGAAGGGTTAGAATGTTTGAAAGGTTACAAACATCTGATAAGACTAAAAAGAGGGGCTGAACCACAGTGCCATTCCTGTGGCAATTCAGGATAAGGTGGAACAAGAATTCAATAAAAAGGGAATGGAGATATTAGTCTTTTATTGATTTAAGAGCATTAAACAGGGAGGTCATAGTTGGCAGGTTTCCACTCACTAATATTGATGAAATGTTGTCAACCCTTGCAGGAGCAAAGTACTTTACAACACTTGATCTTAACTCTTGATCTTGAGGGCAAGGTATAATGTGGAAGCAGCATTGACCCTCCAGAAACTAAAGATAAAATATAAATCGTTAATTAGGAATAAAAAAAGAACTTAGAAAGATAGTTGCTGGGCAAATATGTTGACTGTAATTGAATCTAAAGATGTGAAAGGGTTTTGGAAGCTGGTCCAAGAGAGTGCCGGTAGGAAAATAGGATCCCTAGATTGTATGGTCCCTGAAGACGATTGGGTTGGCTACCTGGGAGAAATTTATGGGAAATGGCCAATCCTAGACAAGGCAAGTACAATAGCATGGAGTACGAGTGAGGGATGATATAAAAGAATATTATACCTCTAGTAACATTATGAAAATTATTACAAGTCTGAACCTTACTCGTGCCGCAGGCCCTGATAATCTGCCGGCAGTGATAATAAAAACAAGACCTGAGTGGTGGGCAGAGTTCTTCGCAAAGATGTTTCAAGAGATCCTAGAGTCAGGGATTGTTCCAGAAAACTGGAGAGGAGCCATCATAAGACCAATCCATAAGAAGGGTGATTTAAAAGCGCCAAAGAACTACAGGTTAATAAATCTCCTGGATATAGGGGAAAAAGTCTTCGCGAAAGTATTATTGGGATTGCTCAGGGACTGGGCTGAAGAAAATCAGATTGTACCCCCTGAACAGGGGGGGTTTAAATCGGGACATTCTACGGTCGACCACTGCTTCGCTCTCTGGTCCATTGCGCGGAAGTCGATTGAGCAGAGGGGAAGTTTGTTCTGCTGCTTCGTGGACTTCTGCGCAGCTTTTGATTTAGTGGACCGGGAGCTGCTGAGGGAGACTTTAATTGGATATGGTATCCCAAAGGATTTGTTAGGACTGATACAAACTCTTCATACAAACAACTGGGCCCAGATAATTTTAGATACAGAGGGAAGCCTATCCGGAAAAATTGAGATTGGAAACGGGCTGCGGCAGGGGTGCGTATTGGCCCCTCTGCTGTTCTCCCTGTTCTTAGCAGATTTGCCATCAATTTTAGGTAATGTAATTGGGGCAAGCCCGAAACAAGATGGAAAGCATATTGCATGTTTATTATATGCGGACGACCTAGTAATTATGGATCTAACTGAAATTGGCCTGCAAAGGAAGCTAAGTAGGTTCAATGATTACTGTCGCTTGAAAAAACTTGTCGTCAACATGGACAAGACAAAGATACTGGGATTTGGCCGAAAGAAAATTGGGTTTACTTGGTTTCTGGGTGCTGAGAAGCTGGAAAAGGTTGTAGAATATAGGTATCTGGGAATTTGGTTTGAAAGAAGACTGAAATGGCATACACACCTAGATGCACTAAAGCTGAGATCTTCAGCATCGGTCAGCGGATTGAAAAAATTCAATACGGCTTATGGCGCGATGTCTGATAGACCGTTTTAAAAGCTTACTCAGCTATGGTACCCCCTCAGTTTTTGTATGGTGCCGAATTACTTTACTTGAGTGGCAAATATGGTTGGGATGCTGAGGAGGGTAAAACTTTGAAAAATGTATTCTCATTGCCAAAGCCGGCAATGGTTCAGGCAGTGAGACTTGAATTGGGAATTACCTCATGGGGCATTTTAGCTTGTATGGCCCTACTTCGTTTCTGGCAGCGTTTAGGAACAGGGGAGGTTTTTAAAATATCACAATGGTGCAAAAATGAAATTGAGAAGAGTGAATTAAATTGGGCAAAAGAGATAAGAGCTACTATCACAAAGGCATGTTGTCTGATGAAGGTTAAACAGTGCCCCAACACTTACCTGATGAAAATGGACAAGAGGGAACTTAGGGTGCAGGGGAAAGAAATTTCGCGGGCACAGGATCAAGACTATCTCTTGAATAAAATTTCGGTACATTTTATGGCTACCGCGTGGAAAAACGAACAATGCTTCCCTTATGTTGATAGGTTACCCGATTGGCATTTACGAAGGGAAATATTAAGGTTAAGAATTGGGGTGAATCCCTGTTACGCAAATAATGGGGTGAAAGGCTCTATGATAGATAATAAGGGAAAATGCACCTGCACTTTAGGCACTTCATGTGACATTTTACATATATTAATGGACTGTCAGAAGCTTTTAGATATTCGAATACAATTTTTACGACCGATTTTTAAGAAGTATGATATAAAAGATAGGGCCCAGGCAGTAACCCTTGTAACAGATTTGAGCCATTTAGATATAGCCGTTGCCATTGGGAAATTCATGCAAAGGGTTAAAGTATTTTTAAATGGTTTTAGAAATGAAATGTAATACTATTTGATGCATATGGTTATGGGCTAAGCTGAAAGGGAAGTTGAGTGTATAATATGATCTTTGATGTTTTTATAAGGATGTGAGATTTTAGATATATTTTTTAATGTATTTGTGGAAATGTTTGAGGATCTTCGGTCCAAATAAACGTGAATAAACTTGACTTGGTGGTGAGTGCTTTTGGTGTGGAAGGAGTGGTCACAGTGCCAGTTCAAGAATTTGTCCAGCATGGAATGTAGCATGTCATAACTGTGGTAAGAGAGACCATTATAGTATATTTTGTAGGGGCAAAACAAGGAGTGATCAGAGTAAAGAGAGAAAGACAATCACCCATGAAGTTGTTTTCCAAATTGGAGATTCACGGCGAGAGCATCCTAGTGGGGATGTGACCCATATTGGAGATTCACAGGGAGAACACCGTAGCGGGGATGTGAAGATTGATGGAATCAAGGTGAACATGAAATTTGATCCATATTCTCACTATCCTTACAAACAAAACATACCCATAGTGGTTTGAGAAAAAGAAAAATTACATGCCATGGACATAAGGCCAGGTGGGTATGGGGGTCAACCCAGAAACATG
This sequence comes from Calotriton arnoldi, assembly GCA_963921515.1. NCBI lineage: Eukaryota > Metazoa > Chordata > Amphibia > Caudata > Salamandridae > Calotriton > Calotriton arnoldi. Next base: position 1,348,506 of record CAWUFW010000540.1, on the reverse strand, counting down.
AATGGTTACTTTGAGGCATGTATTAAACTAGAGGATAGATTTGTACTTGGGAAAATGTATGTCTCTAAGAAAGGTGATGACTTAATTGGATGGCATCATCAACGCTCATTAGGTGCTACTTTCAACCCAAATCTTGAACCTCAGGTACAAATTCAAGATGTAGAAACAAGTTCAGAATTTTTGCAGCTTTTTAGGGAAGGGTTAGAATGTTTGAAAGGTTACAAACATCTGATAAGACTAAAAAGAGGGGCTGTACCACAGTGCCATTCCTGTGGCAATTCAGGATAAGGTGGAACAAGAATTAAATAAAAAGGGAATGGAAATATTAGTCTTTTATTGATTTAAGAGCATTAAACAGGGAGGTCATAGTTGGCAGGTTTCCACTCACTAATATTGATGAAATGTTGTCAACCCTTGCAGGAGCAAAGTACTTTACAACACTTGATCTTAACTCGGCATATCTCCAGGTGGACTTAGTTGAAAAATCTCAGGAGTTTACATCATTCATCACTCCCATGGGTGCTTTCGAATTTAGAAGGATGCCATTTGAATTGGTGTCTGCAGCATCTGTCTTCCAGAGGGTGATGGCATCAGTATTAAAAGGAGTTGAGGGTGTGAAATGTTATCAGGACGATTTGTTGATTTATGGGAGTAGCATGTCTGGACATAATGCCAGGACAAATGCAAAAACAACAGTTGATGGACAGAATGCAGAACAATGTCATACATTCACCCCAGTACAGAGATCTGGGCCTGAATCCATCGTTTTTTGCTCACCATGCCATTCCAGTTTGAACCCAGCCATATGCAAATCAGTCTTGACCCTGTGCCTCATGGGAACAGTCCAGCCCGAACTGCCAAGCCAGGTCCTCCCTGGACTGGAAACAAGCATCCTAGGACCGGTTTCAGGGTTTCACCCCTCTTCAGCCAGGATAGCTTGATTCCAGTGGCATGGAGAGCACGGGACCCACGTCTGGGCATACCCGTCCCACTCGGGGTGACAAATGCAAAAACAACAGTTGATGGACAGAATGCAGAACAATGTCATACATTCACCCCAGTACAGAGATCTGGGCCTGAATCCATCGTTTTTGCTCACCATGCCATTCCAGTTTGAACCCAGCCATATGCAAATCAGTCTTGACCCTGTGCCTCATGGGAACAGTCCAGCCCGAACTGCCAAGCCAGGTCCTCCCTGGACTGGAAACAAGCATCCTAGGACCGGTTTCAGGGTTTCACCCCTCTTCAGCCAGGATAGCTTGATTCCAGTGGCATGGAGAGCACGGGACCCACGTCTGGGCATACCCGTCCCACTCGGGGTGACAAATGCAAAAACAACAGTTGATGGACAGAATGCAGAACAACGTCATACATTCACCCCAGTACAGAGATCTGGGCCTGAATCCATCGTTTTTTGCTCACCATGCCATTCCAGTTTGAACCCAGCCATATGCAAATCAGTCTTGACCCTGTGTCTCATGGGAACAGTCCAGCCCGAACTGCCAAGCCAGGTCCTCCCTGGACTGGAAACAAGCATCCTAGGACCGGTTTCAGGGTTTCACCCTCTTCAGCCAGGATAGCTTGATTCCAGTGGCATGGAGAGCACGGGACCCACGTCTGGGCATACCCGTCCCACTCGGGGTGACAAATGCAAAAACAACAGTTGATGGACAGAATGCAGAACAATGTCATACATTCACCCCAGTACAGAGATCTGGGCCTGAATCCATCGTTTTTTTGCTCACCATGCCATTCCAGTTTGAACCCAGCCATATGCAAATCAGTCTTGACCCTGTGCCTCATGGGAACAGTCCAGCCCAAACTGCCAAGTCAGGTCCTCCCTGGACTGGAAACAAGCATCCTAGGACCGGTTTCAGGGTTTCACCCCCTCTTCAGCCAGGATAGCTTGATTCCAGTGGCATGGAGAGCACGGGACCCACGTCTGGGCATACCCGTCCCACTCGGGGTGACAAATGCAAAAACAGCAGTTGATGGACAGAATGCAGAACAATGTCATACATTCACCCCAGAACAGAGATCTGGGCCTGAATCCATCGTTTTTTGCTCACCATGCCATTCCAGTTTGAACCCAGCCATATGCAAATCAGTCTTGACCCTGTGCCTCATGGGAACAGTCCAGCCCGAACTGCCAAGCCAGGTCCTCCCTGGACTGGAAACAAGCATCCTAGGACCGGTTTCAGGGTTTCACCCCTCTTCAGCCAGGATAGCTTGATTCCAGTGGCATGGAGAGCACGGGACCCACGTCTGGGCATACCCGTCCCACTCGGGGTGACAAATGCAAAAACAACAGTTGATGGACAGAATGCAGAACAATGTCATACATTCACCCCAGTACAGAGATCTGGGCCTGAATCCATCGTTTTTTTGCTCACCATGCCATTCCAGTTTGAACCCAGCCATATGCAAATCAGTCTTGACCCTGTGCCTCATGGGAACAGTCCAGCCCGAACTGCCAAGCCAGGTCCTCCCTGGACTGGAAACAAGCATCCTAGGACCGGTTTCAGGGTTTCAACCCTCTTCAGCCAGGATAGCTTGATTCCAGTGGCATGGAGAGCACAGGACCCACGTCTGGGCATACCCGTCCCACTCGGGGTGACAAATGCAAAAACAACAGTTGATGGACAGAATGCAGAACAATGTCATACATTCACCCCAGTACAGAGATCTGGGCCTGAATCCATCGTTTTTTTGCTCACCATGCCATTCCAGTTTGAACCCAGCCATATGCAAATCAGTCTTGACCCTGTGCCTCATGGGAACAGTCCAGCCCGAACTGCCAAGCCAGGTCCTCCCTGGACTGGAAACAAGCATCCTAGGACCGGTTTCAGGGTTTCACCCCTCTTCAGCCAGGATAGCTTGATTCCAGTGGCATGGAGAGCACGGGACCCAAGTCTGGGCATACCCGTCCCACTCGGGGTGACAATTGCAAAAACAACAGTTGATGGACAGAATGCAGAACAATGTCATACATTCACCCCAGTACAGAGATCTGGGCCTGAATCCATCGTTTTTTGCTCACCATGCCATTCCAGTTTGAACCCAGCCATATGCAAATCAGTCTTGACCCTGTGCCTCATGGGAACAGTCCAGCCCGAACTGCCAAGCCAGGTCCTCCCTGGACTGGAAACAAGCATCCTAGGACCGGTTTCAGGGTTTCACCCTCTTCAGCCAGGATAGCTTGATTCCAGTGGCATGGAGAGCACGGGAGCCACGTCTGGGCATACCCGTCCCACTCGGGGTGACAAATGCAAAAACAACAGTTGATGGACAGAATGCAGAACAATGTCATACATTCACCCCAGTATAGAGATCTGGGCCTGAATCCATCGTTTTTTTGCTCACCATGCCATTCCAGTTTGAACCCAGCCATATGCAAATCAGTCTTGACCCTGTGCCTCATGGGAACAGTCCAGCCCGAACTGCCAAGCCAGGTCCTCCCTGGACTGGAAACAAGCATCCTAGGACCGGTTTCAGGGTTTCACCACTCTTCAGCCAGGATAGCTTGATTCCAGTGGCATGGAGAGCACGGGACCCACGTCTGGGCATACCCGTCCCACTCGGGGTGACAAATGCAAAAACAACAGTTGATGGACAGAATGCAGAACAATGTCATACATTCACCCCAGTACAGAGATCTGGGCCTGAATCCATCGTTTTTTTGCTCACCATGCCATTCCAGTTTGAACCCAGCCATATGCAAATCAGTCTTGACCCTGTGCCTCATGGGAACAGTTCAGCCCGAACTGCCAAGCCAGGTCCTCCCTGGACTGGAAACAAGCATCCTAGGACCGGTTTCAGGGTTTCACCCCTCTTCAGCCAGGATAGCTTGATTCCAGGTTTTACACAGACTTCAAGATGCTGGTTTGTCATTAAAACAAGAAAAGTATAGAATTTTAGTAAAAGAAGTTAACTATTTGTTGTGATCTTGTTGTCAAGATGGCTGACGGAAATTTGCGTTTCTGTGTCGATTTGAGGAGTTTAAACCAAAATATCATTCCTGACACTTTTCCCCTAACCAGTATCAACGAATTGATGATGTTGTTACAAGGGGCTAAATTTTTCTCTAAATTAGACCTTCGTCATGCCTACCACCACATACGCTTTCACGACTCCTCTAAACACTTAACAGCCTTTATCACCATAGAAGGCATCTTTCAATTTACCAGGATGCCTTTCGGGCTGTCATCAGCTGCTAGTATTTTTCAGAGGATGGTCTCTGAAGTCTTTAAAGGTCTGAAAAATATCATCTACTTCCAAGATGATATCCTGGTCTTTGGCGATACCGTGAACAGCCATAATGTAGCGTTAAAAGATGCCCTTGCCAGACTTTTGGAATCTGGTTTAACGCTACGCAGAGAAAAGTGTTCCTTCCTTGCCACAGAAGTGGAGTACTTAGGACACTCAATCTCTTCTGAAGGTGTAAAACCTAAAAGAGATTTACTTGCATCTATAAAGTTGGCTCCCGTTCCCAGTAACAGAGACCAGTTGCGTTCCTTCATTGGTTTAATTGAGTACTACTCAAAGTTTGTGAGGAATTTCGCAAGTAAAACTGAACCGTTAAAGGTACTCATGAGGAAAGGAATCAATTTCATGTGGGGCACTGATCAACAAAATTGTTTTGACAATATTAAGCTTGAAATCTGTAATGCTGGAATATTGGTTCCTTTCAATGTCAATGCTAAAACAATTGTTACTGTTGATGCCAGTGATACTGGCATTGGGGCTGTTTTATCTCAGAATGATGGTACTTCAGAGCAAACTGTAGCGTTTGCATCCCGGACTTTGACTTCTACTGAACGTCATTACTCAGTAATAGAGAAAGAAACCCTAGCTGCCACATGGGGTGTAGAATATTTCAGAACGTATGTTTGGGGGCGCAGATTTCTGCTTCGCACCGACCACAAACCTTTACTAAAAATTCTGTCACCTGGTGGTACTGGGAAGGGGTCAGCTAGACTAGCTCGCTTAGCCTCCAGGCTGCAAGAATATAACTTCAACATCGAGTTTATTTCTGGTTGGCGCAATGTTCAAGCTGGCTGCCTGTCGCGCCTGCCCTTAGACTGGGAGCAAGTGGACAAATGTGGTGTGTCAAAGTGTGAGAGAGAAGGAGCCATCTCCAGCGTCGATGATGTTGTTCAGTGGAGCTGTGGTGTTGTCAGTAGAGAGGAGTGGGCTGAAGCCATGTCACAAGATGAGGTCCTTAAAGGTGTTCTCAACCTCATTCTTAAAGGTAGGCGTAGAGAGAGTACCCTACCCACAAGCGTTAGGCCATTTAATGCTGTCATTGACGAACTATCCATTGTTGCCGACCAGATTGTCATGCACAGTGACAAGATTATTCCCCCGTTTGGCATTCGCAAAAGACTATTCAACTTAGCCCATGAAGGACACTTAGGGCAGACTTTGACAAAAAAACGTCTGCGGAATGAATTTTGGTGGCCAGGAATGGATAAGGAAGTAGTTGATTGGGTTGAAAGGTGCAGTGAGTGCATAGCATGTGAGAAGAGACTCAAGGTTGGACCACAGTCTGTCCCGGGTTCCATCCATGATCCGGGTGTGGTGTGGCATAGTATTTGCCTTGACTTCATTGGACCCATGCCCGGAGTCCACCCTAGCAAAAGGTTTGGCATGGTCGTAATGGATGTCCACTCCAGATGGCTTATTGTGTATCTTCTCCCAGAGATAACCACCAGAGTCACCATTAAAGTGCTGCGTACCATTTTTAAAGAGGAAGGTTTTCCCACTGTCCTTACTACGGACAATGGCACCCAATTAACTTCTACAGAAATGTGTGAGTTCCTTCGTGAGTGCGGCATCAAACATTCCCTCACCACACTGTACAATCCTCAATCCAATGGTATTGTGGAAAGAGCCAACCGCATGATTAAAGGGGCTATTGGTTTGGCTCTCACCAACAACCTGGACATTGATGAAACCTTGAATGAATTGGTGTGGGCTTACCGTACCACTGAAAATTCTACTACTGGTGTTGTTCCCTTCGTTGCCATGCGAGGTAGAAAATCTTCTTCCAAACTAGTACCTTCATGGATCAGAGGGTTGGTGGAAGGGAAATGTGTGAGTGACAGGGACAAGGGTACTCCTGTGCATGCACACTCTCCCGTACATTTCCAAGACAAGTCTTCTGCCAAATTCCTTGTGGGAGACTGGGTCAAAGTCAGATCTGGTCGTTGGATCAAAGGCCTATATAAGTTTTGTGGTCCTTTCAAAGTTCAAGAAGTGCATCCTTTGTATGTTGTGTTGGCTAATGGGGAAAAGTGGAATTTACGTAGGGTAGCCAAGTATTGCTCAAGAGACAACCCTCCTAAAGACACGGCCAACAGAAATTCCTGTTTGGGATACATGTTGGCTCAAAATCACCAATTGCTCAACAGTTCCCGCACTGATGCTGAGTTGAGAGTGGCCGGTCCTAGTGGTGACCATTTGAGTAACAACCTTAGGCCCTATGTTAATAATCCTGCTCCTCAGGGTTCCCAAGATACTCAACTCTGTCAAAGACCTTTACGAGCTAGGAGACTCCCTCAACACTTACAAGATTTCATGGTGGGGTGATTTGTCCTTTACTTTGTCATATTCTTGTGGGGTGGTTTTGCTCACTGTTATTTTATTGCTCGATGTTCTTTTGTTCTTCTCTTTGTTCTTCCTCTATTTCATTGCTCTACCTGCATGTAGAGGAAAGGGGGGTATGTTGTGATCTTGTTGTCACTGCGGCAGCGCGACGCGCGCCTCAGTGGAATGCGAACGTTCTAATGTGAACGGTGCGCTCGCGTCCGGTCAGTGGAACATCTGCTGACTGAAGGATAGGGCGCGCTGATGTTACGTGCTAGTAGAAATAAACCTGGAGTATCCGAGCCACTGTCTCTGTGTCATGTTGTGACTACAACACTATTTAGGGCATTTAATCTCTGGAGAAGGTGTGGCTCCGAAAAAGGAGTTGTTCGGCACCATAGTAGCTCTAACAGAACCATTGGCAGAGCAGGAAATAATATATTTTCTTGGTATGGTAGAGTACTATGGTAAGTTCATTGAAAAAGTGGCGATTAAGTCTGTACATTTAAGGAGTCTGTTGGTAAGGAATAAAAAGCATGTGTGGTCTATGGAGTACAAACAAGAATTTGTCAATTTAAAGGAAGAGTTGAGAAAAGCACCCAACCTACAGGTGTTTATTCCGGGTAATGAAACTTACATTGTGACTGATGCGAGTTCAAAAGGTCTTGGGGGATTTTGAAAACAAAAAGAGGGTAAGGAATGTTTGATCGCGTGTGCCTCAAAATGTTTATGTGGGGCAGAATTGGATTATTCTTTAATTGAAAAGGAATCTTTGGCCAGTTTCTGGGCAATAAACAAGTTTAGGAATTTTGTGTGGGGAACGGCATTCAAAGTGTGTATGACCATAAGCCACTTAAGGAGGTTTTCTGGGAGAAAGGGTTGAATTTTATATTGTCTAGAATCAGGAGATTGGTGATTGGTCTACAAGATTTTGAATTTGGAGTAGAACATGTTCTTGGGGTAAATAATGTTACTGCTGACTGCTAATCCAGGTTAGTAGATGCACAAAAATAGGAGTTTCATTTGGATGACTTCAAAGAATACGTTATTAATGTGTGTGAGATAACCCCATCTGGATCAGACTGGTTTCATTCCGATGCATAGCAGCACGCCCAGTATTAGGCAGCTGTTCCTGGTGCTGGATCGTAGAGAGTATCTCTCTTCTGAGGCTTTAGTTATTTCCATAGATAGTCGGAAAGCATTTGATTCACTCCGCCCGGATTTTCTGTACACTACTATGCTCAATATGGGCCTTGGCTTACCTTTTGTTAAATGGACGCTGCTTCTGTATACTGGCCCTCTGGCCAGGATTCGTACTAGCGGGTTGATCTCTGGAGTTATTGCAGTTGAGCGTGGGACTCTGCAGGGTTGTCCACTCTCCCCCTTATTATTTGCTCTAGCTATGGAGCCCTTTGCTTGCACAATTTGCCAGAGTTGTCATTATCAAGTTTTGCGCATTGCTGCTGATTGTAAATTTGTTGTCTCTCTATGCTGATGACATGCTGCTGTACCTATGGGGGCAGTATGCTGACCTTTTGGGCGCTATTGCTGCACTGTCGGAATTTGCTGGTTTGCGCTGGTCTTGTGGTTAATTGGGACAAGTCGTACGTTTACCCCTTGTGAGGGGGAGATGCGGAGCACCGACCTGTCTCTTCATTGCCAGCACGGCGGTGGGAGCATGACACGACGCGCTATCTTGGAGTGGCAGTGTACCATACTACTGCTTTGTTGTACGAGGGGAATTATGGGCATGTGTTAAATGGGTTACATCAAACTATTTTTTTATGGGCCATGCTGCTCTTATTGGCTCTCTCCAAAATGATCATGCTGCCGGGCTTACTTTATCTTTTTGAAGCTCTCCTGTTGGAGCTCCCTCAGAGATTGTTCCAGGAGCTAAATACTCTGTTCATTTCGCTGTACTGGGGTACCTCCTGTCATTGAGTGTCTCTCTGGAAGATGCAGTTGCCTGTGATTGAGGGAGGTTTAACATCGCCTGATTTTGAACTCTTTTATTTAGCAGATCAGCTGCAGTGGGTGGCACATTGGCGTGCCTTCCTTTGGGAGGGCGTTGGAACCGTGGAATGTGGCTCTCCCTCCAAAGCTTGCCTGCTGGACTTGTAATTGTGGGCGAGGCCCGCGTCTAGGATGCGGTCCTTGAATGTCTTAATTAGGACTGTGTGACATGTGTGGGACCGGTCGTTGAAGCAGCGCATGTTTAAACCCCTTATACTTGCGAATTGCCTCTTGCATTGGTTGGACGATGGAGAAGCCCGGGTGACTGGCCGGGACTACGGGATGGTCGGATATGGGGATTGATGTTTTGGGAGATTTGTTCGTGGGGAGGAGCAGTTCCCCTTTTCGAATCTCCAGGTCACTTATGGCGTTCCGGTGTGTCACTTTCTGCTCCATAGAACTACTGTTTGTAAGATTCAGGAGAGGTGGGGTGCTGGAGGTGCGGAACCTCTGAAGCATGATTATATGCACCTTCTCTTTCTTCTTACAATTCACACTAAAGCAGTTACATTGCTTTATAGAGCATTGTTGGGTGGGGCACAGCAGCCGCTGACGTGTCTCTGGGCCCGTTGAGAGGCAGACTTTTGGTCTCCTCTCTGTGATTCCTGCTGGAAGAGGGTTTTAGAGTCTAGTTTCCGGGTGTCCAGGAACGCTCGATTAAACTTATCCAATTTTTTACCTTCAACATGCCTTTCTGACCCCCTTTGTATTCAGGCTATGTTTCCATCTGCTCCTTCAGAGTACCTCCGCTGCTCGACCGCAGATGCTGACTTTTATCATATGGTTTGGTCGTGCTCATTGTTACTTCTTTATTGGTCCACGATCTTGTAGGTAGTGCAGGGAGCCATGGATAGGGAGTTCCTGGTTAGCCTTGAGTTGTGTTTGATGGGTCTCCATGATTGTTCGGCAGCTAGGAAGGTAACTGATAGGTTTCTGGACTTGGCTTTAATCCTTGCTTGCCGGCAGTTGACTAAGAACTGGAAATCTCCCCGTGCTCCTGATGTTTATCGCTGGGGGTTGGAACTGATGCGCTGGGCAGATTGTGAACGGGAGGTGAACCGTCGGGAGGGGGCTAGGGGAATACAAAAGGTATCAATACTGCCTTCCTAGGATGCCATATTACAGGTGCGAACGCGGGTGGGCCACGACAACTGGGTGCATTCACCTTGGTCTGTTTCAGGCAGCATCTCTTCGGACTCGTATGTTGATGCTGCTACCTTGGTGGTGGGCGGCCTACCTCTCTCCCTGATCCCTCGTGATTGACCCCCACTTCAGTTATGGATGTTGATTGCTGGGCGATGTTGTAGATGTGTGTGGGATTGGTGTGATGGATTTGGCTCCTTAGCTACAGACACACTATTTGCATATGTTTTTATGTTTCATGGCAGGGATTGGTCCTTCTGCAACTGGAACTGTTGTTTTATGTCTGTTTTTTCACTGTGCCTGTACCATTTTTTCCTGTGGATTATATTGCTGATGATCGCACTCCCCTCCCTATGTGGGTGAGATAACTCTAGGTGCTTTGACAGAGGATGTCTGGAAGGAGGAGTTGAAGAAGGATGAAGAGCTAAGTAGAATTATGCAAATAATTCTATCAGAACAAGTCAATGGTTTGACAAAAATATGGGTTACCATTAAAGATGAGTTGACCATTGAAAATGAATTACTTTTGAGGGGAACAAGATTGGTACCTCCTTTGAGTTTAAGGAAAAAATTAATAGCAGAAGCCCACCAGGGTCACTTAGGAATTGTGAAAACTAAAGAGAGATTAATAACAAATTTCTGGTGGCCAGGGATGGATTTTAGAATTGAACGTGAGGTACGAGATTGTGTAGAGTGTAAAGTTAGCGACAAAATGTTAACAAACCGCCAAATGCCCATGCTATGTCAGAGACTACCTGAACATCCCTGACCTGAGGTTGCTGTTGACATTGTAGGTCCATTAAGGGGTGAACATAGTATGCCGTATTTGATTGTGTTGAAGGATCTATACTCAATATGGGTTTAAGTCACAGGTGTACAGATGTAAATACCAATTCTGTCATTAAGTTTTTAAGTGTAGTTTTCAAGAGGGAGAGTTTTTCAGTCTCACTTCTCTGACAATGGGCAACAATTTGTGTCAAAAAGTATGCATGAATTTTTAAATGCTTGTGGGATTGTTCACAAAAGATGTGCAATTTATCATCCAGAAACCAATGGAGCCCTGGAGAGATTCAACAAAGTAATTAAGGAAAATATACAGTTGCCAAAGGTGAATTCGTTAAATTGGAAAGCTGAAATACAAAAAATGTATTACGGCACATCGTATGAAACCACATTGTACAACAGGAAAAGCCCTGTTTGGACTATTCAAAGGGAGACCTAATATTTTTTTATGTCCAGGGTGGATGTACTAGAATAAAGGTATACAAAATAATGGGGTAGGTGAGTAGAGAGATCGAGAAGTAAGTTTCCAGGAAAAAAGGAAAGAGTATTTTGACAAAAGAAAGTGTGTGGAGAAGAATGCAGTAGAGGTAGGAAATTGGGTCAGGATAAAAGCACCGGTTGGTAACATGCCTGGGGCAAAGTTCATAGAACCAACTTGTGTGATCAAATATTTTAACAACGCCAGCAAGACTGAAGATGGCAGGGCCTGGAATAAAAGTCTTTTGGTGGTGTTAAAGAGCAAAGTAGATGACGAAGTGGAGGGAAAAAGGAAAGACATTGTAATGGGGCAAAAGGAGAGTTCTGGTCAAGATGAGAGAGAAATGGCTACAATGGATGCTAAGTTTAGAAGAATGAGTTCTCATGAATGTAAATAGCCTACATATCTTAGAGATTATGTTTAGTGAAGTGTGAATTTGCAAAGGTTTCAATTGCTACTGAAATAATATATACGTTAACTAAATAGGTCATTTGTTCTTTTATTTAGCTATTTTATAGTATATATTTCAGTCATTTATATTTAGATGGTTCATAGCTTTTGTTTTCCCTTTTCAGCAAATTTTAAGTTATAACATTCATGAATAGGGGCATGTACATTTAAAAAAACAAAGAGGGAGGGAGAAGTTTAGTATATTATATAGTCCATATAAAAGAGGGTGTGCTTATTGTGAAGTGATTAATGTATAGCATTACGATGAAATACAAAATCAATCAATCAATCAGGATTTATAAAGCGCAGTGAATCACCCAATAGGGTGTCCAAGCGTGGAACTTGGAATGTTGAAGGGTATCAGGAACAAGTTGTCAGTTGCTTTGACAGTTGCTCCTGGTGTCTGCAGGGTGAGGTGCCTTCATTAAATTCACCTGTACGTTCAATCATTAAGGTGTTGGTGTCTCTTAATTTCAGTGTGGCTACCAATTACACCACCCTGTATCATATGAAGCCATGGACATGTTTGAAACAATCTGGTTACCTTAAATCACCAATTTCTGCCGGAACAGTAGTCTGCTCTCCATGGAAGAATCCAGTGCATTTAGCACAGAGGAAAGGGGTGCACAATCCCTGGATCTTTTGGATAAACAATATTTCCTACCCCCAAGGACTCCTACCGAATATTTTTACCATAATTCACATAAGGATGCACCCACGTATTGCACCACAGGGAACTTTGGTACTACAGAAGCAGCCGTAGATGCTTGTGCAGCTTCTCCAATAAAAGAGATTGCGGCTGTGCATATTTTTTTTTTCAACATATTTTATTGAGTTTTCATAGTACATCATGGACTGTGGCCCTTTGTATACATTTTGAAGGCATAATAGATCAGGAGTACCAATACAGACATGAAACTGTAACTTCTGCGTAACCTGCAGGTAAAACAACAAAAACATGGCACAGATAGTCTCAGATACCACGAGGTTCAGTAAGTCTGATTGATTGTAAGTGTAGACGGTATCATACTTTGTCCAGGTTGCTAGATGGCCAATTATGTGTAGGAGAACAAGTCTTATCAGGGGTCCGTGGATGGTAGGGGGGGTAATTCTATGCCCCGGTAGATCGCCCTATGGGACCATATTTTCCTGTGCTTCTGGGGGCAGCCCCGGGCCTGGAACACCGCAATCTCTGCTCCCATGCATCTATCAATGGCCTTTTTCCACCCACCAATTGTTGGAGGGGACACTCCCTTCCACAACTGGGCGATATAGCGCTTAGCGAGAGTGAGGGCTAGAAAGAGCAAATGTTGCTTGTACCGGTTCCCACCTATCCCATCAGTGCTATGAAGTAGGAACAGTCTCGGGTCGAATGGGAGATCCCATGATAAGACACTGCCCAGGCAGGACGCAATCCTCCGCCAGAATGGCTGCAATGCGGCACAGCTCCAGACCGTGTGCATGAAAGTCCCCTCTTCCCCCTCGCATCTCAGACACATGGGGGACTGGATGACCCCCATCTTCCAGAGATGGGATCATGTGAAATTTATACGATGTATGTATTTAAATTGTATGAGGCGGTAGTGTGTTGACACCGCCCCGCCCCGGGGGTTAGCCAGGGCTTCGGTCCAGTCATCTTCGGTCAGGTCAGGTATGTCCTCTAGCAATGCCCTTTTAGTCTTGTGTAGTGTTGAACGGGTGTGGGTGGTCAATGTTTGGTAAATCTGATGGATCTTATGCGCTCCTAGGTCCCCCATCATCAGGCGGCCTTCAAGGGGATGGAATTCGGGCAGGGTATCGAGTGGATGAATTAAGGAAGCGAGTGCATGCCTTAACTGGAAGTATTTGTAAAATTGCGTCCTATACAAGTTGAACTCTTTCTGTAATTGTTGAAACAATTTCAGGGTAGTACCCTGCATTACGTCTCCCAGAGTGGATATACCCACTAGGTCCCATTTACAGAATCCCGAGAGGGCCATCACAGGGCGAAGGTGTGTACCATGCCAGAGTGGAGTCGCCTGTGTCAGGCAGCCACGCCACCCCATCTGTCTGACCGTTTACCTCCAGAGCCGGACTACAGTTCTACTGGCGGGGGTAGAAAGTCCAGGTTCCGTGTACTATATAGGAGCTGAAGAAGGGGGGCACCTTCCATTGCCATATGCTTGAGTGCGAACGCGGGGCCTGTTGGCGAGCTATACCACCATTCGTTTATGATTAATAGATGGGAGGCTGCATAATAGGCATAGACATCCGCTGCTGCAATGCCTCCACAGTACGTTGACTGCGTGCACGTACTCAGCGCCACCCGGACTGCCCCTCCACTCCACAGGAATTTGTTATGTATAGCATTGACTGGCGCGAACCATGCATGTGGTATATTATATGGGAAGTTCTGCAACCTGTATAATATTCTGGGTAGTGAGACTATTTTAAAAATCGCTGAGCACCCTTACAGTGACAGCGGGAGGGGAGACCAAATTGCCGTCTCATCCCTTAGACTAGTGATAAGCGGGTTAATGTTGTGTGTCCACGAGGTCTTCGGGCAGGGCGACATGAAGATACCCAAGTATTTAAAACCTGCGGTCGCAAGAGACAGCTGCATTGCCTGGGTTCCACGTCCCTGGTTCCCACATACTGGGAAAAGCACCGATTTCGAGGAGTTAGTATTGAGCCCGGTGGTCTGACCAAACACTCGAAGGATCTATAGGTTTCGGGGTCCCGAAAACCATGGGTCGGTCATAAAGAACAGCACATTGTCCGCGTAAAGCGCAATGCGGTCAGATTGGCACTGTGACCATTCAAAACCTCTGATCACCGGGTCACCGCGTACCCAAGCCACCAGGGGTTCCACGGCTAGGGCGAACAATAGCAGAGACAGGGGGCAGCCCTGTCTCGTGCCGCGGCAGATAGAGAAGGAGGCTGACCGATGCCCCGCGATCCGGACCGAGGCTGTTAGGTCCGTATAAAGCAGGCGTATGTAGGCTAAGAAACGCGGGCCGAAGTTAATAGCTTCGAGGAGTTGGAAGCGGTATGACCAGCTAAGAGAGTCGAATGCCTTGTCTATATCGGCCAATAGAATAGCCGCGGGGAGCCCCAGTTCAGGGGCCTTCGCCATGGCATTATGAACCTGTCGGATGTTGTGACGGGTGGATCGATGTGGCATGAAGCCAGACTGATCCGGTTGAATCAAGTCCTGCACGCAGGTCCACAGGCGGTCAGCGAGGATTTTGCCCAAAAGCTTGGGCTCAAAGTTAATGAGGGAAATGGGTCGATACGATTATGGATCCTCCGGTGGGCGGCCGGGCTTCAGGAACAGGACGATCTCAGCATGTCGCCAATATCAAGGCAACATATGTTGGTCAAGGGCTTCATGTATTGCCTCCAGTAAGTGTGGGCCCAGTGTGTTCATGTGCGGTCCAAGAAACTCCATAGGGAATCCGTTGGGTCCAGGGGCCCGACCCGGGCGCATAGCGGCCAGTGCTGCACTGAGCTCGTCCACTGTAATAGGGGCATCAAGCTGATCCCGCACATGATCCGTGAGCCTTCGAGGGGGAATGTCTCTTAGAAATTTGGCGATTAGGGCCTCCGATAGCTGTTCCTGAAGGGAATAGAGTGAAGAGAAGTAGTGAGCAAACTCCCTGGCAACCGCCTCGGGGGACGAGCACAGGGTGCCATCCACACCACGGAGTGTTGGGAGGTTTGCGGGAGACTTCTCAGCCTGACATAGCCTATGGAGCATTTTATTGGATTTGTCCCCCCACTGGTAGATTCGATGTTGTGACGCTAACCAAATTTCTTTTGCCTCACCAATAAGATGTTGCTGTATGTGTTGTTGTGTCTGGAGTAAATTGTGTTGGAGGGGTGAGCTAAAGTCAATAACGAGCTGAGCTTCCAAGGCCCTCTGACGACTTTTCTAATTCGGCCAATTGCGCGGTACGTTTACGCTTTTCAATGGCACAGAAACTTATATCTACTCCGCGGATTGTGGGTTTTAGAGCTTCCCATAGAATTCCCCTGGATGGGGCCGAGGCCGTGTTGGATTCGAGGTGGTCCGAGACCGCCTTGGTTAAGGTCTCTTGATATTCAGGATCGCGAAGGTGCCATGGGGACATACGCCACCTAAAGGGGGGTTTATGAGAGTGGATGCGGAGTTTGAATAAGACCGGGGAATGGTCTGATAATCCCCTGGGCAGGAGATATGGGAGATCCGGGGGATGTAGCTGTGTGGTGTGAATATATAATCTAACCGGGACAGTGATCCGTGGACGGCGGACATATATGTGTAACTCATCTCAGAGGGATGATACTCGCGCCATATGTCCAACCATCCCAGCGTAGTGGCTAGGAGGTGCAATTTGGATCTATCTGTTCGGGGTTCTCGTCCGGGTCCGCGCCTTCTGTCCACTGGTGTCATAACATCATTCCAGTCCCCGTCTAGGAGCGTCAGGCCCTCTGGGAGTTCTCCCCACAATCGTTAAATCTTGTCTATGAAAGTGTTGAAGTGTTCCCCATGAGGCATGCCCGATATAATGGTGTATCGTCCCCCAGGATCCAGCCAATGTTTGGTGGGAACAAATGGAACACGGCGGTGTATAAGAATGGCGGTCCCCCGGGATACCCTGGTAAACCCTGCGTGGTATATCGCGTGGTATCCGAATCTGGCAAGGCAGGGAGCCTTGGTACCTAAAAGGTGAGTCTCCTGTAGGAGAAGGATGTCGGCCTCGTATCACTTAGCTTGGCAAAGAACAGCGCCTCTCTTCATTTTATTTAGCAGCCCTCTGACATTCCAGGACACTACATGTAAGTCCCCCGGCAGGGGAGCGTGTGTCTGTGTAGCCATTTACCGTCTATATAGGTGAACTTTTGGGCTGATATGGTGGAATCTAAGCATAGCATCTGCACGCATGTAATAACTGAAACCATACTAGCCTGGAACCTCATGAAACCGCCAACCCCCCTGCCCCTCCCGATACTGTCAGAAACAAGGAGCATCTGTCGCGGTGAAGAAAACCCCAAGACCCCAACGGGGGGCCTAGAGCACCTCCTCCAATTGTACCCAAACCATCCATGAAACGTTAACATGAAGTGTAAGTGTCCGGGGCAAAATGGTCTTGTGGCTGGGCCCCACGCCAACTTAGTGTTCAAAACAGAGCAGGATACTTCTACTGGATGACAGACAATATCCGGCCGAAGCCAGAGAGATAGTGTCAATTGTCCGGGTTAAGATGCGTCTTCTGAGCCTGAGGAGCGCCGATTCGAGCCAGATCTGTGTCTTCTTTTCGATTTATTCCCCTGTGGTCTGTTCTGTTGCGAGCTCTGGGAGGAGTCCGATTCTGGTGGTGGCGGAGTATGTGGCTTCAGGTGAGTACGCTCATCAGTCAAGGCGAAGACTGCTTCCGGTGACTCAAAGAAGTGGGATTTATAGTTATAGATAACACGCATTCGAGCCGGATACAGAAGCATATATTGCATGTTAAGGTCTCGTAACATGCGCTTCGCCGCCATGAAGGACTGACGTTGCTGTTGCACCAGTCGGGTATAATCCGGGAAGATCATAATAGGACGTGAGTCAAACAGGAGTTTCTCCTTATGTGATCTGGCGAACTGCAATATGGCGTCACGGTCAGCGTAATTCAGCAGCTTGGCAATCACCGGCCTCGGGTTTTCTCCTGGGGGGGCTTCTTCGTTAATGCCCGATGCGCCCTTTCTACCACAAAGCAAGCAGACAATTTATCCTCAGGCAGGAGACTTGTCAGCCATTGGGTGATGAAGCGGTCCATGGATGAGCCCTCGCAGCCCTCCGGGAAGCCGACGAAGCGCAGATTATTACGTCTGGAGCGGCCCTCTGCATCTTCCACCCGAGGCGCCAGCTCCTGTGCCACCACTGTAAGTTTATTCACTTTCTTCTGTAGGGTAGTTAAGTGATCCTCCATGGTCGAAACACGTGTTTCTGCTTCCGTGATGCAGTCCACGGCCTTCTGGAGGTCCTGTCGCAAAAAGGAGACTTTGGATCCCACTGCGCCAATCTTGGCATCAAGCGCATCTCTTTCCTCTGTGATTGCCACCAGGAGCTCCGCGTTGTCTGGTACTGTGCTGCCTGTTTACCCCCCGGTGGCGCCACCCGGGGTCGTAGTATAATGGTCGAGGGTGCTCTGCTTAGTACCCAAACTGCCTTGTCTTTGCCCATGTTGGTTGGCGGGAGGGTGGCAGATCTAGTGGCCACAAGGATCTGATGTCCAGGGGGCTCCCCTGCTTATCCGCTTCAGGCCACGGGGCGCCGCCACGAGCGTCTCCCTGGTTCCGTCAAGGGACAGCGCCGCAGGCCCGGCCTCACGGAATCCGGCGCACCTTGGGCCACAAGCCGCACCGGGCCTAGCACAGCCGCCTCCGAGGCCTGAGATGGCTGGCCAAGTAGGCCCCCTAACGGGACCAGACTCGCCGGACCCGCAGCATGCCCCGCAGGTCTTCAGCGCCCCAGGCAGAGCGTCACAGCCGGAGTGTTGCAGGTATAGTACTCCCTCATCTGTCTGTGTGAGGCCGCACCGGCCTGCCGAGCTCACTATGTCAGGTCCGGGGAGATGATCCCGTCTCTTGGCACCCCAAGCCCCTCTGGGTCTCCCCGGAACCCAACCGGGGTTTATGGGCAAGGAATGGCAGCCCTAGGCGCAAGTCCGGGTGGCACCCCTCTCTTGCTGTGGGGCCCAGTCTCGATCCCCAGCCGGGCATCCCACCGCCCTGGTTAATATGAGGGGGGGCCCCGGGCTGCACCCGCGCCAGGCCCCAGCCCTACACCCCGGGGCACGTGGATCTCTGCAGGCGTAGGAGGCCTCGACTAGGCCGTGTGTGGCCGGGCGTGGCACAGCCACGAATCTTCCTCGGCTGCAGCCCTCGGAGGCGTCCACCACATCCAAGTATCCCCCGCTCCCGGGGCGCAGTGCAGCACGGGGGGACACAGGCCAGGTGTGGAAGTGCACACGGCCAAGGATTCCACAGGGGGCGCGCCTGCAGCTAGACGGGCCTGCTCCAGTTATGGGCCTGCCATCTTCACCGGGTCCGTAGCTGCTATCCCTACAGCACCGGACATCGGACGGCCCCCTCTCACCTCCGGGGCCCCGATCCGGCCCCCTCTGTCTTTTAGGCTGATCACAGGATCAGGGATGCGGGCACCGGGCGGGCATCGGCCTCCAGCAGGCCCGGGCTTGCACTGCGTTACGGTCGGTCACGGCTCGCGATGCGCCAGCCAGATGTCGCTGTCTCTCGCCTCCGCGCCTGCGATTGTTGCTCCGGCCGTCAGCACGACCGATGTGCTCTGTTTGATCAGGATTCCGTCAGATTAAATTGTTTATTTGGCGTGGACGTGCGGAGCCCTGTTAGGTTGTGTCCGCCATGTTGGCTGTCCAAGCCATGCCCCCGGCAGTGCACATTTTGCACTGACATGATCATGAGGGGTGTCCACTCATTCACACCCCTCTCTGCACATGCGGTGTCACTCTTTCCCCTAGCCTAACAATATTTTATTAATCTTTGAGAACGAACAAATTAGTGCAACAGAAACCATGCCTCCTAATAGCGAATGTTATAAAAACAAGCATTTGCAATGCAATAGGTCTCGCATTTGCGAGAGTTTGAGCTATTTTTATTGTAAATGACATTGCCTTTTATTTATGTTTTGGTTTTTGAAACATAAATAAAAGCCATTGTCATTTACAATGCCAATAGGTCAAACTCGCGTAAATGCGAGACCTATTGCATTGCAAATGCTTGTTGTTACCGAAAAGCCCTTTCCACAGCGCATACTGGCTCCTTTAACGTTACTCACAAAAACAAACAAGTACAGGTAAAGCACGAGATGGCTTTGTGTAACCAAAAGCACAATGCTCCAGCACTGGAATTATAATCAACATAGTGGCAGAACTTAAATCCCAATGGCAGGAGTCAGGAGGCCTCACAAGGAACATATTAACCTGTAATAATGTGCTAGAATCTGTTGGAGGAATATGGTTAAAGACCAGTGTGCACACTGATGAGAGGCATGTGAGTCCAGGACAGTGTCTCCTATGAATGAGCAGTGCGGACCCTGAGTAACAGTCTCTTAATCATGCAGTTTTGCCATCTGCACTAGTCCTGTTATCATCAGCACTATTCTTATTGTTGTCATCGGCACTAGTCTCGTTGTCATCGGCACTAGTCTCGTTGTCATCGGCACTAGTCTCATTGTTATCATCAGCGCTATTTTCGTTGTTGTCATTAGTGTTGTCATCAGCACTAGTCTCATTGTTGTCATCAGCGCTATTCTCACTGTTCTTGTTAGCACTAGTCCCACTGTTATCATCAGAGCTATAGTCATTGTTATCATCAGTGCTATTCTCATTGTTGTCATGAGCACTAGTCCCATTGTTATCATCAGAGCTATTTTCATTGTTATCATCACCACTAGTCCTGTTGTTATCATCAGGGCTATTCTCATTGTTGTCATGGGCACTAGTCCCATGGTTATCAGTGCTATTCTCATTGCTGTCATGAGCAATAGTCCCATTGTTATCATCAGTGCTATTCTCATTGTGGGCATCGGCACTAGTCCCATTGTTATCATCAGTGCTATTCTCATTGTTGGCATCGGCACTAGTCCCATTGTTATCATCAGTGCTATTCTCATTGTTGGCATCGGCACTAGTCCCATTGTTATCATCAGTGCTATTCTCATTGTTCGCATCAGCACTAGTCCCATTGTTATCATCAGTGCTATTCTCATTGTTGGCATCGGCACTAGTCCCATTGTTATTATCAGTGCTATTCTCATTGTTGTCAGGAGCACTAGTCCCATTGGTATCATCAGCGCTATTCTCATTGTTGTCATGGGCACTCGTCCCATGGTTATCAGTGCTATTCTCATTGTTGTCATGGGCACTAGTCCCATTGTTATCATCAGTGCTATTCTCATTGTTGGCATCGGCACTAGTCCCATTGTTATCATCAGTGCTATTCTCATTGTTGGCATCGGCACTAGTCCCATTGTTATCATCAGTGCTATTCTCATTGTTGGCATCGGCACTAGTTCCATTGTTATCATCAGTGCTATTCTCATTGTTCGCATCGGCACTAGTCCCATTGTTATCATCAGTGCTAGTCTCATTGTTGGCATCAGCACTAGTCCCATTGTTATCATCAGTGCTATTCTCATTGTTGTCAGGAGCACTAGTCCCATTGGTATCATCAGCGCTATTCTCATTGTTGTCATGGGCACTAGTCCCATGGTTATCAGTGCTATTCTCATTGTTGGCATCAGCACTAGTCCCATTGTTATCATCAGTGCTAATCTCATTGTTGGCATCGGCACTAGTCCCATTGGTATCATCAGTGCTATTCTCATTGTTGTCATGGGCACTAGTCCCATTGGTATCATCAGCGCTATTCTCATTGTTGTCATGGGCACTAGTCCCATTGGTTTCATCAGCGCTATTCTCATTGTTGTCATGGGCACTAGTCCCATGGTTATCAGTGCTATTCTCATTGTTGGCATCGGCACTAGTCCCATTGGTATCATCAGTTCTATTCTCATTGTTGTCATCGGCACTAGTCCCATTGGTATCATCAGCGCTATTCTCATTGTTGGCATCGGCACTAGTCCCATTGGTATCATCAGCGCTATTCTCATTGTTGGCATCGGCACTAGTCCCATTGGTATCATCAGTGCTATTCTCATTGTTGGCATCGGCACTAGTCCCATTGGTATCATCAGCGCTATTCTCATTGTTGTCATGGGCAGTAGTCCCATGGTTATCAGTGCTATTCTCATTGTTGGCATCGGCACTAGTCCCATTGTTATCATCAGTGCTATTCTCATTGTTGTCATGGGCACTAGTCCCATTGGTATCATCAGCGCTATTCTCATTGTTGTCATGGGCACTAGTCCCATGGTTATCAGTGCTATTCTCATTGTTGGCATCGGCACTAGTCCCATTGTTATCATCAGTGCTATTCTCATTGTTGGCATCGGCACTAGTCCCATTGGTATCATCAGCACTATTCTCATTGTTGTCATGGGCACTAGTCCCATGGTTATCATCAGTGCTATTCTCATTGTTGTCATGGGCACTAGTCCCATTGTTATCATCAGTGCTATTCTCATTGTTGGCATCAGCACTAGTCCCATTGTTATCATCAGTGCTATTCTCATTGTTGGCATCGGCACTAGTCCCATTGTTATCATCAGCGCTATTCTCATTGTTGGCATCGGCACTAGTCCCATTGTTATCATCAGCGCTATTCTCATTGTTGGCATCGGCACTAGTCCCATTGTTATCATCAGTGCTATTCTCATTGGCAGGAGCACTAGTCCCATTGGTATCATCAGCGCTATTCTCATTGATGTCATGGGCACTAGTCCCATGGTTATCAGTGCTATTCTCATTGTTGTCATGGGCACTAGTCCCATTGTTATCATCAGTGCTATTCTCATTGTTGTCATGGGCACTAGTCCCATTGTTATCATCAGTGCTATTCTCATTGTTGTCATGGGCACTAGTCCCATTGTTATCATCAGTGCTATTCTCATTGTTGTCATGGGCACTATTTCCATTGTTATCATCAGTGCTATTCTCATTGTTTGCATCGGCACTAGTCCCATTGTTATCATCAGTGCTATTCTCATTGTTGGCAACGGCACTAGTCCCATTGGTATCATCATCGCTATTCTCATTGTTGTCATGGGCACTAGTCCCATTAGTATCATCAGCGCTATTCTCATTGTTGTCATGGGCACTAGTCCCATGGTTATCAGTGCTATTCTCATTGTTGGCATCGGCACTAGTCCCATTGGTATCATCAGTGCTATTCTCATTGTTGGCATCGGCACTAGTCCCATTGGTATCATCAGCGTTATTCTCATTGTTGTCATGGGCACTAGTCCCATTGGTATCATCAGTGCTATTCTCATTGTTGGCATCGGCACTAGTCCCATTGGTATCATCAGCGCTATTCTCATTGTTGTCATGGGCACTAGTCCCATGGTTATCAGTGCTATTCTCATTGTTGGCATCGGCACTAGTCCCATTGGTATCATCAGTGCTATTCTCATTGTTGGCATCGGCACTAGTCCCATTGGTATCATCAGCGCTATTCTCATTGTTGTCATGGGCACTAGTCCCATTGGTATCATCAGTGCTATTGTCATTGTTGGCATCGGCACTAGTCCCATTGGTATCATCAATGCTATTCTCATTGTTGGCATCGGCACTAGTCCCATTGGTATCATCAGCGCTATTCTCATTGTTGTCATGGGCACTAGTCCCATGGTTATCAGTGCTATTCTCATTGTTGGCATCGGCACTAGTCCCATTGGGATCATCAGTGCTAATCTCATTGTTGGCATCGGCACTGTTCCTCAGTGAAAAATCTAAGAAAGTTTCAAAGAGCAACCTGTGCCCGACAGGCACTTCAAACTTAGCAGTCTGTCAGGAAGTACATCGAAGAGCAGAGCCCTCCACCGCTGCAAGTAGCTGAACTGAATGCCCAAAGGAACATTTTGCGTGCGTGGTGTACATTTATCTGGAGTTCGCCACCAAACCTGTTACACTGTAATCAAACATTCCTCCGTACATCCACGCCAAAGACAGTCAGCAGAAAACACGGGAGTTCTGCCTCCCAGATGTCCGAGGAGCGGCCTAAAGATGGGGCAGACATTTTTATACTGTGTGAACATAGTGCAATGCATAATACTTCAATACTTCAACACTTTTAAAAGCAGCTGCGAAAGTTATTTCAGATACTATCTGGAAAAAACCAGTGGTGCGCACGCACCACAGAGGAGCGGGGGCGAGGGAGCGCGGCAGCAGCAGCGAGGCGAACGCGCGCTGCTGCGCGTGCTAGAAACGGACGGGAATGGGCGTTGCAAAGGCGGGACATGCGCCCGCCTTTGCCCAATCGCGGGCCTTTTTGTTTACAAAAAAAACACGCGAAAGTCAATGCCTGCCGGCGAAAGCCTGATCACACGCACGAGCGTGTGGTCAGCTTTCAGAACCCCATACAAGAGGTCTCGCGCTGTGCGAGCAGAGCTGCGCACTGCAACGCTAGGCGCGAGACCTAAAAACAACCTTGCTTTTAATCTTGCTCTAAATCCTGCAGCACATAATGTGTCACATCCGCTAAAGTATCATTGTTGTTTTGAAATCCTGCAGGTGCAAAGTGCATTATAAAATGCAACATTGGTTACAAATTTCTCCAAAATTCCTTTGAGAAAAATGACCATATTCTCCTAAAGGATCATACTAATTATAAAAATTAGTCTGAGGCAACCTTGAATTGGGCACAAACGAGATGCCTGGCAGACAACATGGTTAAATGTATCATTGTAACGAGTAGTGCACACAGTAGTATTTTCATTGTGGAATGCTTTTGCACTGGTAATCTACTATACACAAGATTGAAGTTACACTGCTTTTGACAGACCCAGGCTTAGTCTGACAGCAGAATAAGATTTCACAAGCATTTGGTTGCAAAAGTACATTATTTTCAAGAGGCAGGACAAATGGATGCAAGGCTTACACAAGGGGAGTGCTGGTGAACTTCCTCTTCAAAGACACCATTCCAGAGAAAATCCACACAAGTCGTATGTTAAAGCAAATTCTACACCTGTCTTACAATGGACTCCAACAAGCTGATCATGAGCTATCTCTCAGGCTACCATAGCTCAGGTGCCAGATACCCAAGCATTCCTTCAAAAGACAATTCTCCCTTACCATCATTTCTGCTTGATTTCTTCTAAAATGCTACTGATTCTGTGTTTCGTGCTTTAGGGTCGCCACTAAATATATTGAAGACCTGTACATAGAAGATATGAGTTGAGTTGTTGCTTATAAAGTGCAATGAATGCCTAAAGGCTGGACTGACTAACAACATCAGAAAAGATAGAAGATAACCAATAAAATAGATGAATTTTACGAGCCTTCGTAAACTAAGAATGATTTTCTATTTTGTGCAAGCTGAGAAGAGTGCATTCCAAATAAAGACAGCAACAAAAGAGAAGGAGCAGAGCTCTCTACATCACTATTTACTTCACTCCCACCAAGCCTTTCTAAATTGGGCAACTTTAAGTAGCCCACCATGGCCCAGATTACAATTTACTGGCGGTGTGGAAACTCTACACCAGTAATTACCAGTGCTGTATGGTAACAACCCATAAGTACCAT
This sequence comes from Calotriton arnoldi, assembly GCA_963921515.1. Classification (NCBI taxonomy): domain Eukaryota; kingdom Metazoa; phylum Chordata; class Amphibia; order Caudata; family Salamandridae; genus Calotriton; species Calotriton arnoldi. The sequence goes on along the minus strand of CAWUFW010000540.1, from coordinate 1,323,864 downwards.
GCAAAACGTGTTAAACCTCAAGGAATGGGGAATTACTGTACTGACCTGGATTTACCAGGTGGTATTCTGCACAGTATTCCCTTTTCCATGGGGTTTAGTACAGACATTTCCCACCTGCTTTTAGCAAGTGGTTAAAGTATACAGGAGGCTGTGGAAAAGGTGTGTTGTAAGGCAGGGGTGGAGGAAGGGGATGAGGAGGGTGAATGAAGGCGTGGAGAATGTTAGCCGTGGGGGCTTGTGCCTTATTTGAAGTTTCAGCAGAGGTCATAGAAGGGGTCCAGGCTACAATGCAGGCTTCTCCCACAGTGATTTTACCTGCTAGATTTTTCAGCAGGTAAAATCGGGTTTGTTATTCCAGCATCCAGTAAATACATATGGCGGAAATGTAGGAAGCTGGCTCTGTATAAATATTGAATACACAGGTGTGCTTCTCTCCACCATTCATGCATCTTGAACAGATTTTTTCCGTCCTAAAACGGCGAGATAGCACCCAGGATGATAATGGAGCACCGTTGAGTGAGAAAGGACTATTAAAAAGGGTTGATTTACAAGGGAACTTTCAAACAACACAGGAGTAATGTTTCCGAGGATGAATGATCAACAGAAGCATTGGAAATATTACAGAAATAGAATCAGTTGACATGTTGCAACAATGCATGTAAACATTGTGAATACGTTAAACTCATGACGTCAGGACTCATGTTCGTTTTTTTGTAAAGTGTCCGATTGAACATTAATAGCAGCATAGGTCATGTTCGAATTGCTAGGCGCCTAGTGGGGAGTGAAACGATTTTGGCGCGTAATATAATTGGAAGGCATTGAGGGAACTACCGTATCGGCATATAACCAGTGGACATAGAGACACCCACATTGATAATACTTACGCAGTTTTACTCGCACAGAACAGTTGGCACACGTATTAATGTTATTATTTGTTACCTCCATTGTTTAATGGATAGTGCTGAGTGGGGAGCGAACTTCTTTGTACATAACACCAATTGAAAGCATTGTGGGAATTGTAGTACTGTCAGTGACAGAGTAAAGTTTAGGGATAACAATGTTTAATGGAAGCTTTTACAACATGTGACCGATCGCAGGATGAAAGTGGGGGTTGATGAATTCATCACAGAAGGCAATGTGGGTAAAATGGTATTTGTAGCGAAGGAGCAGGATTTAAAGATAGTTAGGTATGGAAGTTCGTTTCACAGTTTAAATTCTACCAGAATAACACGTGACTGATCACCTGGTGCAGGTGGAGGGTTAATAAATGACGCAAATGCTGAATCAGGTCGATGCAGAGGAAACAGAGCATGCGAAGACGGGCAGGGGCATGTTATTTAGATTTTGAAGTCATCGAATAATGATGGAATTATTTTTAAGTACACACGTTACGGTAAGCAGTTTGACAGTGATTGTTGTAACAGAGATTAAGTAGCTGTCATTGGATGAACATGGGGTTACCTATACTATCTGAGCATGGGACTTTTTTGTGGGGAGTAATATGCGAGCAATAAGTGGGTCAAAATAATTTGGAGCGCTCATGAGAGATTACAAAAAACATAAAAAGTTAAGGGTAGAATGTGGGTTGTTGCGCATGTAGCGTTTTTCAAACTACATTTATTTTAAAATAATGTTGATGCGTTTGATACATGTATCGATATAAGGAATGTAATTACCATGCTGATGGTCGTTTATTGTGTCTCTGTTTTAGATACCCCTGACGAAGGGAATATCCCGAAATGCATTGGGTTTTTAAAATAAAGTCGTGACATGAGGAAACACGTAATTCTCCTGTGTTTTTATGAATAACATCGGATAAGCTTGGAAATAAGTCAAATAAATTGATAAAAACATGGATAAAGTGAAGCGAAAAGCAATGGAAAAAATTTGAAAAATTTGAAGATCATAAAGAAACTTGATTTATTGGATTCATTCGATAATGGACATGGCTGTGCAGCTTGTATGGGGACCGGATGTGGTTCCCGTGTGTTGTTGTTTCTGTATATACCATACCAAAATGAGGTTTAGTGTGCACAGAGTCCAGTAGCTCCCCAGAAACTTCACAGAGGCTCAAGTAGATAATACTAATGCTCTCTTTAGTGGTAGTGTGGGCGAGCAGTTAGGCTTATCAGAGGGCAGTGCTAAGGATTTGTTGTATAAACACAGGCAATTAATGATACAAACACTCAATGACTAAATCCAACACCAATGGTTTGTAAAAATAATACTTTTAGTATATTTATTTTATAGAAACAAAGATACTTTATTGCAAGTAAATACGGTTTGCAATACCCATGCTTTTTAATGTGAAAAGTGGGCACAGTGCATTTTTCAACAATACAATGTTATCCTAATGGAGGAAACGCAATGAGCAATATGCAGGTAAGTAAAGGATTTACAATATTGAGTTTCTGGATAAAGAATCAGTACCAGGTAAGGTTCAGGTAAGTGACAAAACTGCACCACCAGCAGCACTGTGGTGGCCGGGTGAAGAGGTCAAACTTGGTATCTGGTGCCTATGGTATCCAATGAAGAAAGGGGGCAATCAAAGTGGTACTACTTACAGGTAAGCTTCACGGTTTGGTAACCCAGTCTCCGGAGGCTAAGGTAAGCACTGGGGGGGACACAAGGCAGAACCAAACTTACACCTCCAGCGGCACAGGGGCAGCCGGGTGCAGAGTGTCAACACCGCGTCGGACGTCCAATGCAAGCCAATGGGGAATCTCGAAGTTGGAAAAAGCTGCAGGCTCAGGCCAGGAGGCCGATCGAAGGAGACCTACACCTGGACAGGTAAGCTGGGATGTGCTGGAGCATCGGGACACTGTCGGTTGATCTTCCCAAGGCCCAGAGGCTCGGGTGCAGGGGTGTCCTTTGTCGTCGGGAGACAGCTTACCGGGGCTGGACAATGTTGGGGGGGTCGTCTTGCAGAGGCTGCAGGCAAAGACGTGGAGTCCAGCAGGGGTCAGCCCATGGTGGACTCTTGCTCAGAAATGCTGGGGAACCTTTGCTGGACCGGGTGGGTCACTGGAACTTGGGCCGTGGGCATCGGGTAAAGAGGTAGTCGGTTTCACAGGCAGACCTTTCAGTCTTTATAGTTGGTTTTCTTTTGGACAGGTCCGCTGTCCACGGGAGATCAGGAGTCTTAATGGAAGGCAGGCAGTCGTCCTAGGGTTTTGGAGGTTGCTGGTCTGTGGGACAAGTAGTGGGAACTGCAAAGCTTGAAGTTCGCAGACAAGCTGGTGGGCTGGTACCAAGTCAGTGGCTGGAGCTTCTTGTGGTGTAGCGATCGGCTCTTCTTTGTCCTCTACTTCGGGGTGCCCCTAAATAAAAATTTTAGGGGCGTTACAGGGGTCAGAAGGTAGTAGTCAATGGGCTACTTACCTTTAGGATGCCTACACCCTTTGTATGTCCGCTCCCTGTGGGGAGGGGGCATATCCCTAACCCTATTGGCTACAGTCCTCCAAAACAATAGGGAGGATTCTGAAAGGAGGGGGTGACTTCAGCTCAGGGCACGTTAAGGGTGGCACTGGCTGAGAGAGGGCACACCCTTCCTGCTTACTAATTTTCCCACCAACCTTGCTGACAAAAATAGGGCTTGGTCAGTGGTGCGGACAACTCTACTAGCTGGAGAGGCCCTGGTCAGCATAACCAAGGATGGAAGGCCTTTGAGGCTCACTGCCTTTCTATGCTGTACCTGCTTATGGGTAGGTGTGAAGCACCTCCACTATGAGCAGGCTTTGTTTCTGACCCACGAGAGCAAAAGGCTCCCACCTCAGGGGGTCAGAAATCTGTCTAGAGGTAGCGGGCTGATGGAGACCAGTCAGGCACACACTAGCGAGTTGGTAGGATTTCAGGGGGCACCTCTAAGGTGCCCTTGGCTGCATTTCTTAATATATCCAACACTGCCATCAGTGTGGATTTACTAAGCTGAGATGTTTGGTACCAAACATCTTGGAATTTGGGGAAGCCATCATGGAGCTGTGGAACTCGCAGTGACAAGCTCCCAGCCCATGTACTCAGTATGGTATCAATGTGCACTTATAATGTCTAAGAATGGACTTAGACTCTATAGGGGCATATCAGCTCATGCAGAAATGCCCTCACATGAGGTATAGTGCACCCTGCCTTAGGGCTGTAAGGCCTGCTGTAGTAGTGACTTACCTATGCCTGCGTTTGATGAGGGCTCTCATAGGGTGGCATAATACATGCTGCAGCCCTTAGAGGCCCTCTCTGTTCACAAGGCCCTTGGTACCACTGATACCTTTTACAATGGACTTATATGTGAGCCAGAGGTGTGCCAATTGTGGAAACAAAGGTACATTTTCGGGAAAGAACATAGGCACTGGGAACCTGGTTAGCAGGAACCCAGTATATACTCAATCAAAGATGCATCAGAGTCAGGCAAGAGATGGGATGTAACCATGCTAAAATGTGTACTTTCATACACAACCCCCCCCCCCCCAGCAAAAGAGGAGGAGACTAACCTTTCCCAAGAGAGTCTTAATCGTCTAAGTGGAAGAACCTGGAAAGTCCATCTGCATTGGCATGGGCAGTCCCTGGTCTGTGTTCCACAGTAAAGTCCATTACCTGTATGGAGATGGACCACCTCAAATGTTTTGGTTCCTCACCTTTCATCTGCATAAGTCATCTGAGAGGTCCGTGTTAGGTTTGAACAAGGAAGTGAGTGCCAAACAGGTATGGTCTCAACTTCTTCAGGGACCGGACCACAGCCAAGGCCTCCCTCTCTATGGCACTCCAACGCTGTTCCCTGGGGAGTAACCTCCTGCTACTAAAAGCAACAGGCTGGTCCTGGCCATCATCGTTAGTTTAGGCTAGGACTGCTCCTATCCCTAGCTCAGAGGCATCAGTCTGCACAATGAACTGCTTAGAGTAATTTGGAGCTTTGAGAATTGGTGCTGAGCACAGTGTGTCTTTCAGGGTGTCAAGTCCAGTTTATCTTCTTGGGCATCTTCTTGGAGGTGAGTCCTGTGAGGGGTGCTACAATGGAACTGTTAGAACTGGGGGTCTCTAGTTGGCAGAGGTAGGTACCTTTGTCCAAATAGGGACCCTTGCTTCTAGTCAGGGTAAGGGGGATACACTACTAAAATAACCCCTGCTCACCCCCTTGGTAGCTTGGCACGAGCAGGCAGGCTTATCTCAGAGGCAGTGTGTAAAGCATTTGTGAACACATACAGTAACCCAGTGACAACACTACAGATGGACACCACACAGGTTATAGTAAAAAATAAGTATTTTTATATAGACTTATCACAAGACCCAAAATGACAAAAATCCACAATACACTATGAAAAATATGACTGTTCAATTGGTAGAAAATAGCTCAGTTCAATAAAGGTGGTAAATGCGACACTCAATGTTCAATGTACCTTTGGATGCGTAACGCGATACAAACAAAAGAGTTGCAGGGAAGGTGATGCGTCGGTTCCTTACACGCAAGAACGGTGATGCGTCGGTTCCTTGCTTCGGGGGAGGTGATGCGTCGGTTCCCTACTGCTGCGTAGGGGACGGTGATGCGTCGGTTCCTTACCGGAGAGGAGGTGATGCGTCGGTTCTTCACCGTGTGGGGAAGTGATGCGTCGGTTTCTTACTGCGCTTCTGTGGCGATGCGACCAGCAGCGCCGTGATGCGATGACGATCCGGTGCAATGAAAAAAGATGGCGTCTTTTCTTTCGGTGCGACACTCAGGGGGCGATGCGTACACGCCCGACGGCCGTGCGGCGACTCGGTGAATCTTCTGAGCCGTGACAGGCCCTGCAACACGCTTCTCCGGTGATGCGACGGCATCTGCTGCGATGGCGACACTCTTCTCCGGTGATGCGAGGTGCTTCGGCGATGCGATGGCGACAGCGGCGGCACGCTTTCTCAGCGATGCGACGACAGCGGCTGCGGCGGTGACACGCTTCTCCCTCTTGAGTCGCGCTTCCAGCTCCCAGCGACACGCAGTCTCTCAGAAGGCCCAACACAACAGCAGGCACTTCAAATTCCCAGCAAGGGAATTCAGGGGAGCTGGTTGGTAAAGACTTTTGTCCCTGAGACTTCAGCAGGAGGCAAGCTCAATCTTGAAGCCCTTGGAGAAGTTCTGCAAGATGATGAAAGTAGCACAAAGTCCTTTCTCCTTTCTTTGGAAATCAGGCAACCACTGCAGGCCAATCCCTCAAACAGCACACAACATAGGGATAGTCTCCTCCTTCAGTTTCTCTGGTTCCTTTCCTCAGCAAAGGTTCATCTTGTTTGTTCCAGAAGTGATCTAAAGTCTTGGGGTCAGGGCCCCAGTATTTATACACCAAAATCCTTTGTCTCTGAAGGCAGAGAGTGTCTGTACCTAGTCCAAAACCAGTTCTGGTCAGTCCTGGAGCACTTTGTTTACAGGACTCCTTCTTTCCTTTGACAGTGTGGGCCAGGGCCATCAGACGCACCACAGGAGGTGGAGCCAGCATTGTGGAAGGCAGAGCCAGCCCTATTCAGGCCCAGGTGCAACCCCTCCCACCACTCTACATGCAGATAGGTCTATTCAGCCCTGTGCTGACTCACCCTGTCTCCTGGAATCCCCCAGCCCATGTCACTCACAAACCAGACATGGAATACACAACCTAGGAGAGGCAGGCTTGGACAGTTAGGCAAGAAAATACCTACTTTCTAAAAGTGGTATTTTCAAACACAGAATGTTAAAACCAACTTCACTAAAAGATGTATTTTATCATTCTGAGTTCAGGCATACTAAATTCGTTTTTCTACCATGTTCCCTGGGTCAGTTAGGATTATAAGGTGCTATAATCAAACTGCCCATTCTGGCCTATGGGGACAGGTAGCCTTGCAATAGTGAAAAATGAAATTGGCTGTAATTCACTATCAGGACATGCCACACACACCAGGGCATGTCCTACCTCTTACATACAATGCACCCTACCCGCAGGTTTACTTTAGGGGTGACTAACATGCAGAAAAGGGAAGGTTTGGGGACTGGTAAGTGGGTGCACTTACCAAGTCAACATGGCAGTACCAGACTGCACACAGGCTCTGCAATGGCAGGCCTGAGACACACTTTACAAGCTGCTCCGGTGGGTGGCAGGGATGTCCTTTGGCGTCGGAAAACAGCTTACTGGTGCTGGTCGCGGTTGGGGGGGTCGTTGTGCAGATGCTGCAGGTGTCGACATGGAGTTTGGCAGGGTCAGCCCACGGTGGACTCTTGCTCAGAAATGCTGGGGAACCTGTGCTGGACTGGTGGGTCACTGGAACTCGGGCTATGGCTGTCGGGTGCTAGGGTAGTCACTTTTGCAGTTTTACAGGCAGAGCTTTGGTCTTTAAAGTTGGTTTTCTTTTGGACAGGTCCGCTGTCCATGGGAGATCAGGAGTCTTTATTGAAGGTCGGGAGTCCCTCCAGGGTTTTGGAGGTCGTTGGTCTGCGGGACAAGTCATGGGAACTGCAAAGTTCGATGTTCGCAGACAGGCTGGCTGGGCCGGGACCAAGTCAGTGGCTGGAACCTCTTGTTGTGCAGGATTGGCTCTTCTTCGTCCTCTTCTCTGTAAATCATTGGTAATCTGAGGATTAAGGCTTAGGAGTGTAATTTTAGGGGCGTTACAGGGGTCAGAAGGTAGTAGGCAATGGGCTACTTACCTTTAGGATGCCTACACCCTTTGTATGTCCACTTCCTCTGTGGAGGGGGCATATACCTAACCCTATTGGTTAGAGTCCTCCAAAACAATATGGAGGATTCTAAAATGGAGGGGGGTCACTTCAGCTCAGGACACCTTAATGGTGGCCCTGGTTGACAGAGGGCACACCTCTCTTGCTTACTAATTTTCCCGCCGACCTTGCTGCCAAAAATGGGGCTTGATCAAGGGGGCAGGCATCTCCACTAGCTGGAGAGGCCCTGGTCAGCATAACAGAGGACGGGAAGCTTTGAGGTTCACCGCATTTCTATGCTGCTCCTGCTTGGGGGGTAGGTGTGAAGCACCTCCACTCGGAGCAGGCTTTGTTTCTCACCCGCAAGAGCAAAAGGCTCCAACCTCTAGAGTCAGAAACATGTCTAGAGGTAGTGGGCTGGTGGGAACCAGTCAGGCACACACTAGCGAGTTGATAGGATTTCAGGGGGCACCTTTAAGGTGCCCTCTGGGTGCATTTCTTAATACATTCAACACTGGCATCAGTGTGGTTTTACTAGGCTGAAATGTTTGATACCAAACATCTTGGAATTCGGTGAAGCCATCATGGAGCTGTGGAATTCGTAGCGATAAGCTTCCAGCCCATGTACTCAGTATGGCTTCACTGTGCACTTATATTGTCTAAGAATGGACTTAGACACCATAGGGGCATATCTGCTCATGCAGTTATGCCCTCACATGAGGTATAGTGCACCCTGCCTTGGGTCTGTAAGGCCTGCTGTAGGGGTGACTTGACTTACCTATGCCTCTTGCAGTGCTGGTAGGCCTGGCACAGAGGGATGTGTGCCAGGTCAACTCCTCACTTTTATCTGCACCAGGATGCCTGTGTTTGATGAGGGGTCTCACAGGGTGGCATAATACATGCTGCAGCCCTCAGAGACCCTCTTTGGTCACAGGGCCCTTGGTGCCACTGATACCTTTTACAAGGGACTTGTATGTGAGCCAGAGGTGTGCCAATTGTAGAAACAAAGGTACAGTTTTGGGAAATAACACAGGCACTGGGAACCTGGTTAGCAGGAACCGAGTGCACACTCAGTCAAAGATTCATCAGAGTCAGGCAAAAGGTGAGGGGTCACCATGACAGACGGGGTACTTTCCTACACTCTAGACCTCTTATAATGGTGTGAAAAGAAATTTCACATAGGAATTCCACTCTGCACAGTTCCCAATCAAGACACATGTCTTTGATAGCGTCTTGCACCTGGGATGATTAGGCCAAGATAGCGTGACACTATGAGGCATGAGAAGTAATGAAAAAACAAACAAAGCCTCCTTCACCCATAAATGCATTTTGGATGAAGCAGCCTATTTTCATACTGTGCTTAACTGATAGCCAACAAATTAACAAGGAAAGCCGAGCCGAAGTGAAACGAACTGAGCCAAGGGCCTTGCTTGGTTCTAAGTGCCATTGTACAAGTTGAATCCTTGTAAATCAAGCATCATGTAAAAATAAGACAAAGACTCTTCAAAATTAAAAAGATATATGTTTTTAACTTGTGGAAGTGCTTCACCTTAGCAGATAAGATTTTAGCAGATAAGATTTTAGACACATTAATTAAAAGTGATAGTTGTTAAACAGGAATCTAGAAACATTTATTTTTTACCTGGCCTTGTGACAATGCCATTAGTGAACTAAGGGGCAGATTAAGATGCCGTATGAAATGGCTCCGACCCTCGGTCGGAGCCGTTCCTACGGTATAGTAATCTCCTGTTCGGATTCATTTCCGACCGACCCTTTTGGATAGAGTCGGTTGGAAATCAATCCAAACTGGATTTCCGAATGGATTCCGACGGGCTCGGAGACCCCGTCTGCCATTCGGAAAGCCTCCTGTAATTCCAAGGGCGGCTCTTTCCACCCAAGGGATTACAATGTCGGATTCTGACAGCCTTTCCGACACAGAAAGGCTGTTGAAAGTTGACTTTGCGGGCCCCACGCAGGGCCCCCATGAGTGCCAGGCCTCCGGATGGCAGCCGAGCCCTGTTGATCCCTTCACCCTGTGGCAGGCCCCTCAAGGTGATGGGATGAACTGCACCTCTTCTCTTTACACTCAGAGCATGCATTCCGGTCAGAATGCATGCTCCCATTGTAAAGAATAGGAGTGCAACCGAACATTGTTCGGTCGCATCCTAATTGCTGGGTTGGGACCGCTGACAGGAAGTCGGTCGGTCCCAGTACCCAATCGATGTCGGACAGACTCAGGTCCGTCCGACATTGTAATCGGGCCCTTAGAGACAAAATAGTTGCCATGTGCCGCCTTAATGTGGCCTAGTTTCTTATTGAACATAGAGCAACATTATAGTGTATTAAATCAAAAACAAGAAAGTTTTTTGTACATCACATATCCTGAACTCAAGTATTTCAAAGTGCTCTCATATGCGAAGGAAGCGTAGGATCGGTAAAATAAAATATATGCTCAGCATCACACAAATGAAATATATGCCTAGGATCTCACAACTTGGCCACGGGGGCAGGATCAGGATGTCTGGTTTCACATTGTGCATATCAGCCACTAGATGGGTATCTTTTTCTCTCTCATCGTTTACATCAAATGTTAATGCTTTGTCTTTAATTCTTGGCACATGAGGTTTGAACACACATGAAAGCTCGGCTTGTTTTGGGTTCGAGGGTCCAAGAGGACCTTGAGCTCAGCCAGAGCCAGGCATCTGGCTCGAGCTTAGCCTGAGCCTTCAGTGGCTCACCCACCTGTAGCTTAATACAATTTTAATATAATGACTTGCATATTCACAGTGCTTTCAGTTGCAGGCTAGGACCTCGTAGCACTATACTCATAACACTGTCCTCCAGTGCATCTGTCAGTATTCAGTTTTGTGACTGCCTGGTTATTCACATAGACGTCTGCAGCAATTGCATTACCCATTGAGCTGCCCTAACATAAAACAATCAATTTCTCGCCAATCACGTTAACTTGCATTTATTTTTCATGTAAGGGAGGGGCTTTGTACTTTATGCATTTACGTGAAGGTGAAAGGCAGCCAAAATTGTTGCAAAATATTTTGTTCTCTTAGAGATGCTTCTACCGTCTGCACTCAGCATCACAGTTTCCATACTGGATTTTAGCACTTCAACCTCTGATGACCTGCAAAATACTTTGTTCGAGGCCATCAATGGGGCCCCACCTTAAGTGCAGGTCAGCACACATTAGCTAAAGAACTGTGTGTGTACGGGAAGCTGAGGCAGCCCGGCTAAGACACACGACGGAGCTGATGTGGGGAGGGGGGTGTGGCGGAGCGGGGTGTCCGGAGCCCTTCTAGCCAAATGGGCATTGCGTGCTTGATGTACCTTGGCTGCTTTTTTAGGTCGAGGCATGCAGTAGTGGAGTATGGCTTTGAAGCCCCGCCCACTCTCCGCCCATATTTTTAATTGGCTTGTGTCATTGTCCTCTGTAAACGTTGGCTTCTGAGTCATTATTAGGCTTGTTAGTCCCTCCTTGGTACCGCCTTGTCTGCATTTGTTACCTCCCTTAACGACTGGACCTTTTACTGGTGTTGTTACATGGTCTGCTTTATAAGTCGGTGAGCACTATTTTATTTAATGTTCTTTCCCTATTCCACCCACTACCTCGCAGCACGCCGCACGCTTTTATTTTAATTTTTACTAATGGCGGTCCGCTTTAACTATAGCGGCTTCGTTTTTTAATTTATTTATTTTAGCAGGGCCGTCCGCATTTAGTGGCCGTGCTTATTTATTTATTTTGTTTACTAGTGCCCCTGCGGCGCTTTCAAATTTATAGTGGCCGCGCCCCTTTCTTTACACAAATCGCATTAAAGAAAGGTGCGCGGCCGTCATTAAAGTGAAAGTGCAGCATGGGCGCTTTTACCCAAAAAAAAACATCTGTTGGTTAACTTGACAAACAGATGCTTTTTTTTGTCAGAGCCCCAATGCCGCGGTTTCACTTTAATGTTGGACACGCCCCTTTCTTTAAACGCAGCTTGTCTAAAGAAAGGGGCGTGGCCTTCATGAATGTGAAAGCGCTGCATGGGCGCTAGTAAAAAAAACAAATATTTGCACTGCAATAGGTCTCGCATTTGCGAGAGTTTGACCTATTGCATTGCAAATGCTTGTTTTGGGTTTTTCTTTGCAGTTTTACATAGCCCGAACTCGACAAGAAGGTATTGGAGCGCTTTACATGAGCACCAGTTACGTCACAGACGGACACATTCATTTGTGGTAGGCACGGAGAGATTAAGGGATTTGCCCAGAATCACAGGATGTTGAGCCGACCCCGAGGATCGAACCTGGTTCCCCAGCTCCAAAGTTTGCAGCTCTAGCCGTTAAAAGCCATATCCTGTTTCCGTCGTGTGAATTCCATGTAATGACAATGTCAAGAAGATATTACCCTTTTTTGGTTCTAATACAAGAATATTTCTGCTTTCCTTTGCATCATATCGCACCTCATCTACATCTCATTTGCATCTGAGTATGATGGCGACACTCCTTTGCCAACCTGGAAGCACTAATTAGCTCTCCCTCAGTTTCCAGACCCGGATCTGCCGCACACCATAGATCACAAAAACTGGGAAGCGTTGCAAGTTTTGAGGAGGATGAGAGGCCAGGCAGGCCTTGCCTAAGATGGCCTCCGCTTGAGGAGCGCCAAAGGGAGCAGGTCATTACTGACAGCCCAAAGCCGCTAACGCAGACGCCTCTCAGAGAGCGCAGCCCCTCCAGCGGAAGCCAGCCCGGCGCGGAACGGCCTCATCAATATTTCAGGGTGAAAAACTATCATTTCGGCTGCCTCAGCATCGGGAGAATAAGCCGCTTCCCATCTGCAAGAGACGAGCTCTCATTTGTGAGAGACATGAAACGGAGCCAGCATACATCAGCATCAGTGCAGCGGCGCCTCGCTCGTGGGCATGCCAATTTAAGAACAGCCCTACAGTTCAGCATCCCATTAAAATTCCGACACATGCAGCCTAATGACACTTTTGCGCTTTTAACCCCGACCTGTTATTCTCTCACATGTGGCTGGCATGATTGGAAGTCTGCAGACGGTGTGTGCAGCCTGATGATTAGAGAGGGAGAAGCTGTGAGGTCAGGGGTCGTGGTGCTAACTAAACAGGTCTCCGAAGGACCTAGCTGCTCTGCAAGGCCTGCTGATGCCACTTACAGAGCAGAGTAGGAGTTGGCTGAGGTGATGTTCTGCAGCAGAGAATAGTACTTCCAGTGTGTAAGAACCATAGGTACACAATAGGCAGCAGAGGCGCAACTAGAGCCAAATTTCGGGGGGGGGGCTAAGAAAAAATTTCGGGGCGGGGGGCTAATTCTTCAAGCAATAGGCAGAGTGGAGCTGCAGGGGCTCTAAGAAGGGGTGAAAAAACAACAGAGCCTCATTAACAAGCAAATGGTCTTTTAAAGACCTGCGAAGTACTCGGGTGCAGCTGTGTGTGTGCCTGGGAAGCTGTCTCATCCCGGGCTGCCACACACAACGGGAGGGGAAGGGGGGCTGAAGCCCTTTGAGCCCAATGGGCGTTGCGCGCCTGATAGGCAGCATGAAAGACATTCAACCTACCTCACACGCAACACAAGCCCACAGCCGCGCGTAGGGGCTTATTTATGAGACCCTGCTTCACTTTTGCACCACGTAAAGTGGTACATGCGTGCAGATTTATGAAGCCCCGCAAAGCCACCTAAATCATGAGCAAGGCAACGCAGCTCAAATCTCTGCATCGTCTTCCTCTGTGCCCGGGAGGTGTTCCATGGTCGTTGCGGTGAGCTTTTCCATGCAACACCCATGGAATTTGACGCTGCCCCAGATTTGCTAAGTGATGTAAACCTGGGGTAGCATCACATCCATACACCTCCCGAGGTGAGGTGTAACGAGGAAAAATATGTTAATTTCTCCTCTTTTTTTCCTCTTTCCACGCATTCTGCAGCACACATGGAAAGAGGAAAAACCTAGTAGGCGGCCCTTCCTGCACAAAATCCTGCCTGCAACAGAGACTCCTTTGCACCATGGTGCAAGGATGCCTTCGTTGGCGCTAGACTGCCAAAACGGTACCAGCACAGGCAGAAAGACAGGAATGCAACGTATTGCTTAAATTCGGTGCATTCCTGCCCTTTCACTTTGGTGTAGGGCATCACAGCAATGCCATAAATGAGGCCCATGGTGAACAAACATTTGCCTTATTAACAAACTCCAGCGTAATATCACACACAGGGCCCTAACAAAAGGGAGCAGAAAAAACAGGATGCCCCAGGCGCACACTTTCCAGGGCCCGTGCTCTTTCAGAAAAAATGCATAGATTTTTAATTGGGAGTAAGCCTGCTGTCTTCAGTATTAATAAGGCAGCTTACTTTACCATACCAGTAGACGGCGGCAGACTCTTTTTTTCTCTTTCCTCAATTATTTTGAATACTTATAAACAGGTACCATAATAGCCGCAGTGTGTATGAGTACTGGCATGTATGTGTCATCACGCGGTTAGCACTTTTTTTCAATTCATCACTCCAAGATGGTGAAGGCGCATCTTGGAATGGTGAATTTAAAAAAAAAAAGGACGCAAAAGCACTTTTTATAATGTGACATGTAGCAAATTGCAGCTTGCAGAACCCCAAAAAAGGCACCCTAAAAAGTTTTAAAAGACAGAGATGAAAAAAGATTTTGGGATTGGGAGGGCTGAAGGAACAACGGATGTGTGTGGAGTGCAGGAAACATGTAAACGCCACCAACAACCGATGGTGGTAAGCAGGGAGGGGCAAGGGAGCAGTGGAGAGGGGTATTTATTAAAACCAAAAGCAGAACTGGGAGTGGAGGGGGAAACACCAGAAGAGCAAGGGGTAGGGATGTGAATTGGGAAGCAGCACACATTGTAAAGTGGATGAGAGCAAAGAAACACATGCACTCCCATGGAGTTCTTAAAGCAAAGAAAAAAATACCTGTCTGAAAATAAGCTATTCTCCAGGGGAGAGACAAACACAAAATTAAAGGAAGGAAAACCATCCAATAACAAGCAAGCAAATGAGATTAACAAGAAATCTACCCATTGATAAGTAGTGATCTGACTCAAAGCCCACTGTGAACACCATATTGTTCATCCTCTGCCTCACCCTCTAATCAACTTCCCCCTTCCAATCTACACCCTTAGCATAGGTGGAGTCTGCTAAAATGGTAAGACAATATCAAATTTTAAATATCGGCATGCAAAAATATTGTGATAGAGATACTGATTACCAGAAATAGTGTGAAGGTAAGTATGTTCATTAATTATACTTATATTATTCATTGTCTGAGACTGCTGATATGTCTGTCAATGTTTTCTGAAATGTGTGTTTTTTATTAGGGGTAATCTACTAATATTTCAAATGTGTTTTGTTAGAACTGGGGGTCTCTAGTTGGCAGAGGTAGGTACCTTTGTCCAAATAGGGACCCTTGCTTCTAGTCAGGGTAAGGGGGATACACTACTAAAATAACCCCTGCTCACCCCCTTGGTAGCTTGGCACGAGCAGGCAGGTTTATCTCAGAGGCAGTGTGTAAAGCATTTGTGAATACATACAGTAATACAGTGACAACACTACAGATGGACACCACACAGGTTGTAGTATAAAAATAAGTATTTTTATATAGACTTAACACAAGACCCAAAACGACAAAAATCCACAACACACTATGAAAAATATGACTGTCAATGGTAGAAAATAGTTCAGTTCAAATGCAGGTGATAAATGCGACACTCTACGTTCAATGTACCTTTGGATGCGTAACGCAATACAAACAAAAGAGTTGCAGGGAAGGTGATGCGTCGGTTCCTTACACGCAAGAACGGTGATGCGTTGGTTCCTTGCTCCGGGGGAGGTGATGCGTCGGATCCCTACTGCTGCGTAGGGGACGGTGATGCGTCGGTTCCTTACCGGAGAGGAGGTGATGCATCGGTTCTTCACCGCGTGGGGAGGTGATGCATCGGTTTCTTACTGCGCTTCTGTGGCGATGCGATGACGACCCGGTGCAATGAAACAAAATGGCGTCTTCTTCTCAATGCGACAACGAAGGGGGCAATGCGTGCACGCCCGACGGCCGTGCGGCGACTCGGTGAATCTTCTGAGCCGCGACAGGCCCTGCGACACGCTTCTCCGATGATGCGACGGTGTCTGCTGCAACGGTGACACTCTTCTCCGGTGATGCGAGGCGCTTCGGTGATGCGATGGCGACAGCGGCAGCGGCGGCACGCTTTCTCGGCGATGCAACGACAACTGCTGCGGCGGCGACACGCTTCTTCTTCGTGAGTCGCGCTTCCAGCTCCTAGCGACACGCAGTCTCTCAGAAGGCCCAACACAACAGTAGGCACTTCAAATTCCCAGCAAGGGAATTCAGGGGAGCTGGTTGGTGAAGTCTTGTATCCCTGAGACTTCAGCAGGAGGCAAGCTCAATCTTCAAGCCCTTGGAGATTTTCTGCAAGATGATGAAAGTAGGCACAAAGTTCCTTTCTCCTTTCTTTGGCAATCAGGTAACCACTGCAGGCCAATCCCTCAAACAGCACACAGCATAGGGATAGTCTCCTCCTTCAGTTTCTCTGGTTCCTCTCCTCAGCAAAGGTTCTTCTTGTTTCCCAGATGTGATCTAAAATCTTGGGGTCTTGGCCCCAGTATTTATACCCATAAATCCTTTGTCCTCTGAAGGCAGAGGGTCCTGTACCTAGTCCAAACCAGTTCTGGGTGCATTCTGCCAGTGCACAACTTCTTCCTTTGTCAATGTGGGCCAGGGACATCAGACGCACCACAGGAGGTGGAGCCAGCATTGTGGAAGGCAGGCACAGCCCTATTCAGGCCCAGGTGCTACTCCTCCTACCACTCTACATGCAGATAGGTCTCTTCAGCCCTGTGCTGACTCACCCTGTCTCCTGGAGTCCCCCAGCCCCTGTCACTCACAAAACCAGACATACAATACAAAAGCTAGCAGAGGCAGGCTGGATGGTTAGGCAAGAAAATACCTACTTTCTAAAAGTGGTATTTTCAAACACAAAATGTTAAAACCAACTTCACTAAAAGATGTATTTTATCATTCTGAGTTCAGGCATACTAAATTCGTTTTTCTACCATGTTCCCTGGGTCAGTTAGGATTATAAGATGTTATAATCAAACTGTCCATTCTGGCCTATGGGGACAGGTAGCGTTGGAATAGTGAAAAACGAACTTGGCTGTAATTCACTATCAGGACATGCCACACACACCAGGGCATGTCCTACCTTACACATACAATGCACCCTGCCCTAGGGCCTATCTTAGGAGTGACTAATATGCAGGAAAGGGAAGGTTTGGGGACTGGTAAGTGGGTGCACTTACCAAGTCGACATGGCAGTACCAGACTGCACACAGGCTCTGCAATGGCAGGCCTGAGACACACTTTACAAGCTGCTCCTGTGGGTGGCACAACCAGTGCTGCAAGCCCACCAGCAGCATTTGATTCACAGGCCCTGGGCACAAACAGTGCACTGTACTAGGGTCTGACCGTGAATCAAATAGGCCAAACATGGAGTCACTAATCCACACATCAATTTACCATAGGGAGCACTTGCACTTTGGCACTGATCAGCAGTGGCAAAGTGCCCAAAGCATCTAGACCAGCAAAAACATATCAACAACAGTGGAGGCATAGTGAAAAAATGGAAGGGAGACCCACGCCAAGGATACCAGGTCTAACATGGTTCATACAACAATTTGTATTATTAAAAGTCACATTTTAAATGCAAATCCATTGTAAGGAAATTAAAAGCATGTATTCTAAAATGTGCTTTTATTTGGTAGTACATTGACACTAGAGTAGGTTTAACAAGATATATAAAGAAAGAAAACAAAGTGCAATAGTGTAACGTTTTGCTGACTGGGTTTTGCATTTACAATGTATATTTTCACACACTGGAACCGATTGATTAGTAGATGCTTACTCCAGGTAGGGGGCCTGTAAGGGTGAGCTTGTCAGGAATGCTAAATAAATACTCTGAGAGAAGCACTGCCATTGTGAACACATTTTTCTTTTAACCACGAACAAAAGGAAGACAATGCTGCATTAACCATCCAATTAATTTTTTATTTGTTTAGGGAAACTTAATATCCTGCAACTGACTTCAGAACTTTGAATTAAAATATATATATTAAATTATAATATATATATATATGTATATATATATATATATATATATATGCGTGTGTGTGTATGTGCATGCAAATATATATTTATAATTTGTTTGAGGTGGATCTGGAGTTGAGAATAGTAAATTTATGGTTACCAATATATAATTGCCTTTACAATTTTCTGGTTGTCAGTATTTTGGCCATGGTATTTTTGAGCTCGATATTCTCATATACAAGCACTCTGCCCATTTTGTCAGCAATCACGATTTGTTCCTTTTTCAGGAGACTGCTTCTTTATTTGCTATCCTTTGACTACATTTGGGCTGTCTCCATGTCCTAATCGCTGCTTAATTCTGGCCTGTGTTTCCTTTGTTACTTCATATTTCCAGTCCCATGCGTACGCAGTAACATGATGATGATGACGATTCCTTACTCTGTGTTCTCCCACTGTCTTAAGCTATTCCCCCACATCGTCCCTCGTTGTCTCTTTTCATTCTTCACATGCCTTTGATCTCCTACAGTGTAGTTTCATTCTTTGCATGTGTGTTTTTGTAAATAGGAGTTCTCATTCTTGAATGAAGTCATCAACAGAAAAAGTAGTTAAGCAAATTTCCTATCAGAAACCCCACCATTTTACACTGATCATTGTCTGGACTGGAAATGGATGTATCCAGGAAGCTCCGGGCTCCTGACTGTGCACCGAGATGTGACATTTTCACCAATACCTGAGACCAAGGTGCAAGACTCATACCCAGTAGGTGAGACTGCACTCTAAAGCATTAGACATGAGAAGTGAAACTGACACCTAACACTAAGCAACTGACCTAATCAGTGGGATTATGTCCAGGGATGGGCAGAATATTTCGTTTCGCCCACAGAATTGGTGGAATTTTGGTGACTCCTCGTTACTCTTAACGTGGAGTTCCGGCCAAATTCTGCCAATCACGGCATAGCAGAATTTGTTCTCACATGCGGCTCCAGAAGAGTAACTTGGTGAGCGCAAGTGAGATTTGGCAACCCCTACAGCAATTTCTTGTCACTAGGAGGACATCCAGTGAGATTTTTTTTAACTTGGACGGTAATGACCATTCACGGTAAGAACGCTGCAGCCAGCAAAGTCAGCTCGAGAAGCTGCGCCCTGTTGAGTAGCACGTGGTGCTATTTGATGGTTTTTCAGTGCAGTACACACTACTGGAGCTAAATCATAGCGTGAGCGGTGCGACGTGCCTATTTCCGCCCGTTGACAGAACTCCACAGAATCTCACTGTTAGACCTGGCTCTTTTGACGTGTTTCACCAGTCTTTTTGCTTTTTGGCCTCCCATTTTTTTATGGTTTGTTGGACTTCGTTTTGCTGGTTTAGTGTCTCTGCACACTTTCTCACTCCTGTTCAGTGTTAAAGTGCAAGTGCTCCTACTGTAAATTGTGTTTATGGATATGTGTTTCCATGTTTGGCTTATTTGATTTACTACTAAGTCCCTAGTATAGTGCACTGTGTGTGCCCAGGGCCTGTAAATCAAATGCTGCTAGTAGGCCTGCAGCACTGATTGTGCCACCCACACCAGCAACCTTTCAAGGTGTCTCAGACCTGCCACTGCAGTACCTGCGTGCAGTTTTTACTGCCATGTCAACCTGGCAAGTGCCCCCACTTGCCAGGCCCTAAGCTTCCCTTTTCTTGCATGTAAGGCACCCCTCAGGTAGGCCCAAGCTACACTCCTGGGTAGGGTGCAGTGTACGTAAAAGGTAGGACATGTCCTGGTGTGTGTGACATGTCCTGATAGTGAAGTACTGCCAATTTCGTTTTTTTTACTATGGAAAGGCTATCTGCCCCATAGGCTAACATGGACGTTACTGTGTAGCATCTTACAAGTATAATTTTTCGTTGTGACAAGATAGGAAAATGGAGTTTAGGCTCTCTGAACTCAGAATTTAACAACACATCTTTGTAGGGAGATGTTTTTTAAATCATGTGTTTGAAAATGCACTTTTAGAAAGCAGTCATTTTCTTGTTTAACCATTCTGTGTGCCTCTGCTGGTTTTTATATTGATTGTCTGGTTTTGGAGTGACAGGGGCTGGGGATGTGCATTCAATGTAGACAGCCACAAGGGGGGTTGAGGTGTGTTCTGTATTTCCTGGGTGAATCATAGTTGGGCTGAATAGGCCTGGTCTGAATTTAGAGTGGTGGGAGGAGTTTTCACTAGCATCTGAATAGGCAGTGTCTCCTCTGCACAATGCTGTCTCCACCTCCTGTAGTGAAACTGGGCCAAAGAGGGCAGAACTGGTTTGGACTGGGCTCAGAGACCCTTGCCACAAAGAGAACAAAGAGTAAATGTGGTATAAATATTGGGGCCCTGACCCGAGGACTTTAGAACTTTTTTGGATCAAGGAACCTGCCAAGAAGAAGAGCTGGAGAAGCTGTGGTGAGGGACTACCACTTTTCTGTGTGTTTTGCTGTGTTGGCCTGCAGTGGCTGCTTCTGTCTTGGACAGAGATAGGACTGGACTGAACTTTCTGCAACTTCTTTGTTTGAGTTTCTCCAAGGGCTTGAGGTAGAGCTTGCCCCCTGTTTAAGAAGTCTCAGGAATAGCAAACACTTCAAATTCATCTGCTAACAGCACTGGGAACTGTGTGTTTTGTGCTGCAACAGAAGAAAAAGCAACCCGACGCCGTCAACGATGCAGCTGCCGGCTCTGCAGGGGGCACCGCCGCACTTCGCACTGCAACCCTGGTCTCACCGACTACAATGCCCGACGCTGCCACCGAGCCGCTGTTTGCACCGTGACTTGTGGGCTCCACACTGCCTCGCTTCACACCTCCGCCCTGGTATCCCTGCCGCTGTCACTCCACGCCAACATTGACGCCACTGCTTGCATTGTGATTTGAGGGCACCACTCGTAAGTTACACGATGCACCCCCCAGTCCCACACCACAGCCTTGGCCTACTGACGCCGGCACCATCGACTCCGATTCGTCAGTCGACGACAGCGCTTCAGCAACGACGCCGCTGCAGCCTGCACCGTGGCCTGCTAGCACCGCAACGAGCACTGCCCCACTTTGCACCGCATCCCTGGTCTCACCTCCACCGCTACCTGCACCGCGACCTGAGGGCACTGCACGCCGCACCGCTGCACTTCGCACCGCAGCCCCAACGCTCGCCAACGCGAACGCTCCTGACATCAACCGCACGGAGTTCGATCTGCAATTTTTGCTTATTGATATTTCTAAGAACTGTATGGTGGATTTTTATCATTTTTGGTTGTTTGCACAGATAAAATATTGGATATGTTTTCTAAAACTGGTGTGGTGTTATTTTGTAGTGTCTTCACTGTATCACTGTTGGTTATGTGGAAATGCTTTGCACACTGCCTCTGAGATAAGCCTGACTGCTCGTGCCAAGCTACCAATGGGGTGAGCAGGGGTTACTTTAGAAGTGTACCCCTCTTATCCTGACTAGGAAGAAGGGTCCCTACTTGGACAGAGTAACAACCTGCCTGTTTTTATGTAACTCCACGAAATTCCACAGAGTCAAATTCCACAAGTTCTGCTCACCCCTAATTATGTCCTAAGTCGTGACACTTACATCCAATGAGAAAGTATGCTTTGTTTTGGTAAAATGCACAATGGACAAAGCAGAGTCTTACACTGTTTTTGCCTCTGTACCTGGAAGCCGGTGACTGGAATGGTCTTAGGTAGCACATCACGTTTCCTCAGACCACACTCCAAGCATACTCCTGTATTGCAGAGCAATTGTCACCTTTTCAGGTGACAAACAGCTGAATCTGTCTGTTGCAAAACTTAAATTTCCAGAGACACCTTTGTCGAAGGCCTTTTGTCTACAATACAATACTTAGAGTGGGCTTTGCGTTAGCCTCTTGCTTATGATTGGTGGAATTCTTGTCTATCTCTTTTTTGCTGCTGATTAAATGGCTTTCTCCCTATTTTGTCCCACCTATGAAGTACAGCTTCCTTTCCCTCATCATGATTGGATGAGTTGCATCTTTCCACTCCTGATATTAAGGAATTGTATTTTCGTATGTGTTTTAGCACTTCAATGGAGTACATATCCTTTCCTCTCTCTATCCTGCAGCCGCTCTTTTCATGCTGCCTCTCGCACCCAACACCAGTCCATTGCTTCTGCACTCCTTCTCTCCTGCTTAAACTTAATTGGTGCTTTTTTGGGAGAAGCACATTGCTATTAGGCCAATCACTTTCCTGCTTGTCTGTTACTCAACACTTACTTCTTAATTACTTTTTAAATTATTTTGGGGAGGATCTAGCGTTGCATACTGCTACAGAGCCGCCGACTTCCCTGCATTTGCGTGGCATCCTCAGGCATGATTTATTTCTGAATTTAGTGTTCCAAAATTACAGTTTACCATCTTGGAACAGTAAATTAAAAATAAAGTATTACAAAAAAATGATTACATGATGATCGCTGTAAGTGCATGAGTGGCAGCCAGCCTGCAATGATTTTTGTTATTCTTTGAAAAACAAATATTCTAATATGGCCAGCCAGACGTACACATGTATGTAGACACACAGACAGATACCTTTTTCTTAAGGTTTGTGATAAGATATTCTAAGATGGCTGTCATGCCTGCACAAGCAATGTGGCTAACCAGGGGAAAAAAAGCATAGGCAAAGCCAATAACTCCGCACCTGCATTTGAAAGGCAAGACCTATTGCCTTTGCCAGTACTTATTTCTATGAAGAATTGCACTTCCAAATAAAAGCGAGTTCAGTTCGGCAAAAATGAAGACCAAGACAACCATTTAACCTTAGTATGGGATTGTAGAAGCGGATGATTTTCAATGCTGGAACTCCAGATAACTTGATTGTTGATAATGGGAAGAGATTCTTTATTTTTATTGACAAATTAAGTATTGAATATGTGAGTTGCCAGGGGGGGAAACAGCCTTTACAATGGAAGCGTTACAACGCATGCCATTACAACGCATGTCGTTACAACGCGAAAGGCTTGTTGCAGGGGGTAGAAGGTGTTGGAGTTAACTCCAACACCTTCTCTACTGTTGCACACACTGGAGTTGGAATAGTAAATTATACTATTCCAACTTCCAGCGCACCCCCGACAGCAAGTCGGGGTAAAGGTATGCGTTGTAATGGCATGCGTTGTAACGTCATACAACCACCAGGGGTAACATCTAATATTGTGCATCTACATTGGTTTTCAGTGCTCCTACACTCATATTCTGCTCCTGTGGCTCAGCAGTCTGATCATAGCTTTTTTCAGGTTCTGAGTTCTTGAACTGAGTCAGTGCTGATAACACTTTCTCATTAATTGAATGACATTAATGTCTCAATTAGGTTCCCTGTAACAGCAGGTGTCATGCTCTTCTTTAAAAGGACTTACTGGCAGAAAGAACCTCTCAGCGAGGAAGTATTTATGGTGCACATTGCATGGGTGGCGTTACTGCTTGAGGCTAAAGCAGAATCCACAACACTTGGATCTATGAGGCAATCTTTACTGGGTAGACAGAGATCGTATGTGCAGAACAGCTAAGGAGAATATCCTGCACACATCTGTTAGCATGAAATGGCATTCATACAACAGCCCATTCCCTCAATCCAACACACATGCAGGTGCACACACACGCACAACACGCAAAGATATGGTCACAACGGGAAATAGGTACGCAGAACATATGACAAAATATTGTGCCCTTCAAGAAGGCACATGAAGCAAAATAAATGCAAACTTCAACAGAGATAAAATCTTGCTTTATTTTCATCTTCAAGCTCTCCTCAACTGACAAGTCCATCAACATTCTAAACAGGTTGCCTCTGGGTGAGACGAAAGAGGGGAAGAGGAGGGTACAACAAAGGAAGAGTGAACGGTAAATTCTATGCCTAGTAAAGAGTGCTTGGTAGATTATAACAGGACAGTTGTTCAACAAGACAAAAATGATGATTCTAAAAAATTATATTGTACAGAGTTTAAACAATGTGAGCTGATTCTTTAAGGATTCGATGCAGACGTCTCTAAATGAACTGAGAGACTTGCAAAAGGACACTGCTGAAAATAAGAAAAGACAATGGGAAAAATTTGGCTATAAGAAGAAATATCAGGAATTTTATGTAAATTCAGAACGGAATTATGCCCTGCCAGATTCACTGTTACAGCCCCTGTGTAAATATTTGCATAATCAGACTCATGCAGGAAGCGATAGCTTTGTTATAATCTTTTGAAAGTACTGAGTGAGTACAGGATTTTGACATGTTGCAAAGGATGTGTGTGGTAGATGCTTAACTTGTCATTTAAATAATCAGGGTAAGAAAACTGTCACGGTTATATATCACATTGGCAAATCAGAAGGCCCATTTACGAGATTGCAGGCAGACTTTATTGAAATGCCTCAATGTAATGGCTTGAAGTATGTCTTGGTAATAGTCTGCCTGTTCTTCAAATTGGTGGACGCATTTCCCACAATGAAAGTAGATAGCCTTACAGTTGGCAAATTGATGTTGAGGGAGTTGATTCCAAGATTTGTACTCCCAACTTCTGTTGAGATTGATCATGGCACACCCTTCAAGAAGGAAGTGTTACAAATAATCTGCACATCTTTTGAGTTTAAGCAAAGATTTCATTGTAGTTATCGACCACAATCTTCAGGCTTAGTAGCACCTACCAACGTAACTTTGAACAATAAACTAGTGGCCTGATGCTCTTCCTCTTGTTTTGATGAACATGAGAAGTACCCCAGACAGAACAACAGGCTTCACTCCTCATAAGAAACTGATGGGCAGGGCAAGGAGATTTGCATTTGTGCCTTAGACAGCACTAGTTTCAATAACTGATGAAATTGTTCTGGATTATTGCAAAGGTCTAGCTGATAGGGGGAAATCTATCTCTCATCAAGGGAACGTGTCAACTGAAGACTACAAGAAACACCCTATCACAGTCCTGAATTGGGTGGTTATCCAGAAGCATGTTCGCAAATGCTGCCTGGATGAAAGATGGAGAGGCCCTCTCTAGGTTATTCTAAATACAAATAGAGCTGTCAAGTGCACAGGCGTGCCTTAGTGGATCCATGCTGCTCACACAAAAAGAGTGAGAATAGCTGTAGCAGTGGATGAGATAAATGATCAAAGGACACATTCTGCTCAACAAGCTCAGGTTCACCGAATGAATCCAGAGGGGGTGATGCTTTCTCTGAAACTGGTGAAGTCAAATGTCAAAGCAAATATGAACAAAAATTTCAGATGAGTGAAAATTCAATCAATCAATCAGTGCTTGTTGAGTGCGGCTCCTTACCCGTGAGGGTCTCAAGGCGCTGGAGGAGAGGGTGCGGGGGGGGTTGCAGGTCCGACTGGGCGCTGTGGTTCATTCGAAGAGCCAGGTCTTGAGATCCTTCCTGAATTGCGTCAGAGACGGGTAGAGCCTGAGGTAAAGAGACATGGCGTTCCAGGATTTGGCGTTGAGGTAGGAGGATCTTCCTCCAGTCCTGGTCTTGCGGATCCAAGGGATGGTGGCCAGGGCCACTTGTGCAGAGCGGAGGTGGCTGGGGAGTGCGTGGAATGAGAGGCGGTGGTTCGAATATGCATGTCTGGTGTCGTGGAGGGCTTTGTAGGCGTGTGTGAGGAGCTTGAAGGTGGCTCTTTTGTTGACTGGGAGCCAATGGAGTTCTTGTAGGTGTTTGGAGATGTGGCTGCGGCGGGGGAGATTGAGGGTCAATCTGGCTGCGGCGTTCTGAAGTTTTCTGAGGAGTTTCTGGGTGGTGCCTGCCCAGAGTGCGTTACCATAGTCGAGTCTGCGGCTGGGTGCGTGGGTACCGTCTTCCTGGCCTCAGTGGGGATCTATCTGAAGGTTTTCCGAAGCAGCCGAAGAGTGTGGAAGCATGATGAGGTGACACCGTTGATCTGGTGGTTCATGGTGAGCGAGGAGTCCAGCGTGGTCAGTGGGTGCGGGGGGGTTACTAGCTCGGCGGGCCACCCGGAGTCGTCCCAAGCAGAGGTTTTGGGCCCCAGTATGAGGCCTTCGGTCTTGTCTGACTTGAGCTTGGGCCAGCTGTCTCTCATCAAGGTGGCGATGGCCTTCATCCCATTGTGAAAGTTGTTTCAGGCGGTGGTGGGCTCATTGTTGAGAGAGAGAATCAGCTGGGTGTCACCGGCGTATGAAATGATGTTGAGTCCGTGGCTTCTGACGATGGCTGCGAGAGGGGCCATGTAGATGTTGAAAAGCGTGGGGCTGAGGGAAGAGCCCTGAGGCACTCCGCAGCTGATCTCTGAGGGTTCCGAGAGGAACGGGGAAAGTCTGGACAACCCCAATGACCAGAACACAGCATCCCTTCTGGAGAACCTTGCCAACATCACACTCAAGCAGCTAGTCACCTCTCTGACCCACACAGCAGGACACACGCTTGACCCAGTCTTCTCTGCCAGTGAAAACATCACCTACAGCCACACCTCCGAACATCCTCTGGACCAACCACCACTGCATCCACTTCTCCTTCACCAAACCCACAGCACACCAATGTACCCACCGCCACCCACCCTGCCACAACTGGAGCAAGGTCACCAAAGAACATATCACCACCTGCCTCAGCACCACCATACCACCAACATCCACAGACGGCAATACCTCAGCACGCAATCTCCACCGATGGATCTCGAACTGCTCCAATGTGCTGGCAAACCTCAAGATAGCACCCGGCAAGCAACAAATCCAAGAAAGCCAGCTGGTTCACTCCCACCCTCCACGAGTCCAGACGCACCTGTAGATGGCTCAAGAAGAGATGGAGAAACAACAAAACCCCGGAAACCCCCGCAGCCTTCAAAGCAGCCGCCTCCACACACCACACCCTCCTCAAAACCGCAAAGAAAGCAACGCTTCAAGTCAGAATCAATGGCAACGCATACAACAGCAAAGAACTCTTCGCCATTGTCAAGGAGTTCGCCAAACCTCACAGTGAGACCACAGAAGTCCCACCCTCCAAAGACCTCTGCAACAAACTTGGCACCTACTTCCACCACAAGATCAAGCAGATCTACGACAGCTTCAACACCCAAGACCCGCCCATCACTCCCGTCACGACCTCACAAGATGACAACGCCCCTCAACAGACTCTGCTCGAGTGGACCCCGCTCACCACAGATGGCACTCTCAAGACCATGAAGAACATTCACTCTGGAGACCCCTCGGGCCCCTGCCCGCACCACATCTTCCACAGAGCTGCCACCACCATCGCCCCTGAACTGCGCCGCATCGGGACTGCCACCGTCCCAGACGACTGAAAACACACCGAGATCAACCCCCTGCTGAAGAAACCTTCAGCCGACCAGACAGACCTCAAGAACTTCAGACCCATCTCCCAGCTCCCCTTCCCAGCCAAGGTCATCGAGAAGGCCATCAACGCCCAACTCTCCGAGTTCATCAAAGCCAACCAGACCCTGGATTCCTCTCAATCCGGATTCCGAAGCAACCACAGCACCAAGATCGCTCTCCTCTCCTCCACTGACGACACCCGCTCCATCCTCGGCCAGGAAGAAACATCAGCCCTCATCCTCCTCGACCTTTCGGCCGCCTTCGATACGTCTCTCACCACACCTTAATCACGAGACTGCACAACGCCAGCATCCATGACAAAGCCCTGGCCTGGATCTGTTCCTTACTCACCGGTAAAACACAGCGAGTCAGACTTTGAGATGAAGAACCTGAAATTCTGTAGTCCAGTTACAGAATGATCACAGTGAAGAGCTACTACCATGCAAAAAGACAAAGCATGAGTGGCAGCAAGAAGAAGTATCCATGAACAAATTAAGGGGGGTGAGGTGCTGTAGAGCACGGGTTAGCCCTCCTCTGACACAGAACTTTACACAAACTATTGAGCCCAACTTGATTGGATAAATCTAAGAACCCACCCATCGACCTAAGAAGCAAAGAATCCTTTTGGTTTAAAAAAACTCTCACCCACCAGCAGTACCCCTTGGTGGCATGCTTCATCAAGGAGTTCCTTCTTCTCCCGTTGCAGAATGGGGTGTGCTAAAACCTATGAGATGCATGGCAGCACTTTGTTGAAAAAGGAATAGGGTAGTGATTAGGGGTAGGGTTGCTCTTTATAAATACCTGTCTGGTAGCCCTAACGTTGTAATCT